>CM070684.1:23318263-23971701 GCA_036346265.1 Melocanna baccifera
CAGCATTTGAATGTGACTCACGAAGATTGTTTGTTTAGTTTTTCTATTTCTGAAACGGGTTTAGCTTTCCATTCGCTGTTGAAGTGGTTGCAATGAGATGGTGACATCTCTAGTACCTCTGCTCCCTTTTTTCTTGACATCGTCATTGTATAAAAAGCTTCGGAATGTGTCCCCAGAATTTGCTATACAGTTGCTTTGCTTGCATATGGCTGTGTTGGAAATGCAATGTTGCCATAATATGTCATGAAAGAAGCAATGATAATTGATAATCTCCGCTTGGAAGTAACGGCCATAAGTTGTTAACAATGATAGCGTACCATTCAAGATGACCTTTCTAGATTATTTTCTTCTAGGTTTCCTTGCTTTCCTCAGTTTCCTAACATTTACAAGGGGTCCCCATCTACAATGACTATTCTCTTGAGCCCCCTACTGTCACCATGATCAATACAACACCTACTTGTCTGACAGTCACATAGTGACAACTATAGTATATATTCTCGCTTCTATCTTCGCATCGTGTTATATAAACAGCCAAATGTGAAATAGTTCTGTGGGTGATTTTGTGGAAAGCTATATGAATATTTTTGCCACTGCATAGTGTTTAATGCTCCGTTCAAAACAGCTGTTGGTGATGAATTTTGGATAAAATGGGTACTGTAGTGGATGTTAGCTTTTGGCTGAAGCATTTAATTAAACAAATGAAGAAAAAATAAAAAAAATCGTATATCTCTACACACAATGTAAAAGAAAAAGAAGAAAAAGACATTAAAAAGCCAATTCATATAAAACGGCTTCTGACTTCTGGAAGCTAGAAGCCGGAAGGCTCTGTTTCTTGCCATTTTCCAGTTTTCTCCATTTCTGTTGGCGTGAGGATGGGAGGTATTGGGAGGAAGATATCCCACATGAAGACAGGTACGTAGTAAGAAATCTTTTACAGTAATAATATTTTATTCTAGAAATTACATGTTAGATAATTACTTATAGCTTGAAGCAACAACTAGAGAACTATGTTTATTCAATATGATCTTCTATGGAATAATTTTCATATATTTTTGACAGCGATGTGAGTCGGACTAGAATGTAGCCTCGTTTTTGCAAACCGGAAACCCAAGCAACCCAGCTAAAGCTGAATCAGCAACGTTGCCTACTCACTGTCGAAACGATCAGAAGTCTGGCATCTCCCTCTATGCTGGAGAGCATCAAGTTGACGGTTTAAGCCAGATAGACTTGAGACTTCAGTTTTGTATGCCTTGTGTAACCATTTGTTGCAATGAGCATGCAATGATTTGGTTAGACAAATAAGCAATCCATGAAGTGCCAGAGTTACATGTGGCAGTTGATGTAATGAGTAACATATAGCAGTAAGAGTCTAGGAGAGTTTGAGACCTTCTGAAGAGTGTGCCTTTTGCTTTTATTAACCGTTTTTTCAAGACAGTTTTGCTTTATGAACACTTTCAGACCTTCAAATCCTATGTATCTAGGAAAGAACACCTTCGAATCATATTGTACGCAATAGAACTTGTAGCGCTTTAGTTATTTGTCTCCCTTTTCAGTTTGCACCGTAAGCCTGAAAATACGGATATTTTTGCATGCTTTGGCGTACATCTGTTCGACACAGGTTTTATTGCTAGTGTAACTTAATTATTCATTGCCACCATGAATATAGTAAGTTTAAGTTCTTTTTTTAGGGAACGCGCAAAAGAATTGCACATCTTTGCATTAAGATAAGAAAAAGTTTAGCACCAGAGTGCGAAAGGATTACATTCTAGATTACATGATGGACTGAAGAGGTGAGTGCCGAGCAGGTATACTCAAGGCCAAATTCAGTCGTAGGGGGTGAAAGGAGCAACACTGTGGGGCAGCACTAAGTGACTAAAGGGGGAACTCTCTCGGTAGGTGGGAGCGACCCTGCGCCGGCTCGACGCCAGCCATCTAGATCATTGAGGAGGTTGTTCAGGAGGGGTACCATCTCTCGGGTTGAGCTTTCAAAGACGTGAGCGTTCCGCTCCCGCCAGATGGTAAAACAAAAAAGAGTGACTATAGAGTTGAACCCCTTTCTATCGGCTGTGGGTAAGCATATCCGCCACCTTGACTAGCAGTCTAGGAATGAGTCATGGTGGACTTGGAGAGCCCGGTAGGGAGTGAAGATGCTGAAGAGTTTAGCCCACGCCTGTTTCACCCAATGGCAGTGTAGAAGCAGATGCTAGATGTTTTCTTGACTCTGTCTACAGAAGACACAAAGTACCTGCACCAGTAGGCCTCACCACGCCAACAGGTCAGTAGTTCAACAACAGTTTTGCACTGCAAGCCACACGAAAAACTTGCAATTCAACGGCGCTGCACTCTTCCAAATTTGTTTGTAACCTGGGAAAGAGGTTCCTCCCATGAAAAACATGGTATAGGCTGACTTTCTTGAGTAAACCTCCGTATAATTGAGCCTCCAAATCAGCTTGTCTGGAGTGTGCGGATGCAGGTTTACCAAACGAACTTTGAGCCAAAGTTGGAAGTACTGGGCGAGCGCCTCAACAGTTAGCAGCCCTACAATATCCGTGATCCAGGAGTTGAGGTTGATTGCCTGGGCGACTGAAGTTGCTCTCCTGGCGCTTGGTGGAACTAGATTCTAGACGGCGGGCCAGAGGAATTGAATAGAGTTACCATCCATCCATTTGTCCGTCCAAAAAAAGTCTACTGGCTGTCACCAATCGTCATTTGCGTCGCTGTAAAGAACATCAAAGAGGATTGGATGTTCGTCCAGGTGCATGAAGGAACTGTGAAGGATGGGTTCATTGCCACCAAAGTCACCGCATTTTCAGTGCGTATTCCATCAGCCTGAGGTCTAAAATTCCCAACCTGCCAAGGTGAAGTGGCCTGCACACCAATCTCCATGGCAACAGGCAATGCCCACCTCCCACTGTGTCTGTGCCCTTCCAAAGAAAAGCCTGACGTCGTTTGTCAATGGCTTTGATGGCCCATGCCGTAAGGTCCAGAGAGAGTAGGTAGTACAACGGAGTTGCCGAGAGGACATGTTTAACAAGGACAAGCCTGCCGCTGGAGGAGAGTAGTTTGCCCTTCCAGATTGGGATTTTGCTAACAAACTTTTCAATGATAGGTCACAATTGTGCCTTAGACAATTTGATCAAGGACAACGGCAGGCCAAGGTATTTGGTAGGGAAGTGCGAGAGTTGGCACGGCAACTCGGCTTGAGCCACTGCTAGGCGAGAGTCATTGCAGCCAATAGGGGTTCTCGAGCTCTTCTGTAGGTTTGCGCAAAGGCCGAAGGCCTCCCCAAACATATGAAGTATCTGCTTGAGGGCCCACAGATCCTGTTGCTGTGGGGGCAACAAAGCAGACGATGTCATCAGCATATAACGAGATTTGTTCTTTTAAGCCTTGAATTGGAAAAGGGGCTATAAAATGTAATCTATAGGCTGTGCGGAACAACGCATTCAACGCTTCCATGACTAAGAGGAACTGCAACGGAGCCAAGGGTCTCCTTGGCGAAGGCCCCAAAGCAGTTTTATTGCTTGACCTAGCTATCCATTGATCAAAATTCTGGATGACAAGGTAGCAAGGAGAAGTGATATCCATTCATGCCACTTTGGTCCAAAACCCATGTGCTTGAGAAGGAAAGGCCAGGATATCGAGTCAAAGGCTTTAGAAATGTCCACTTTAACTAACAGAGCTGGCTTTCTTTTTGCCCTTAGGTTCTTTGCTGTGAGATGAACATGACGAAAATTGTCGTGTATACTCCACCCAGCGATGAAAGCGCTTTGGTTTGTGCTAACCAAGGATGGAAAAGTAGTTCGAAGTCTGTTCGCCAGCACTTTTGAAAAGAGTTTGGTGGAAGCTATGAACCAGGTTAATAGGCTGGTAGTCTGAGACAGTCAAGGCATCCCTTTTCTTTGGAATGAGGGTAATAAGGGCACCGTTGAGGCAATGAACGTATTGGCCTTTCGAATCAAAGAGAGCTTGAAAGGATTCGAGGATGGTCGGTTTGATCACGGGCCAAGCAGCTTTGAGGAACGCCCCCATGAAGCCATCTAGTCCTGGTGATTTCACGGTTGGGAGTTCCTTAATTACTCCTCAGACCTCATCTTCTATGAATGGCGCACCTAAATCAAGAAGATTTGCGGTGGGCAACTGGAGGTAGTTAAGGTCAAGAGTGAGTTATCTGTCAACGCATTTGCCCACGAGCTGAGAGTAGACCTCATGAAACTTGTCTGCAATATGCGATTCCTGTGTGAAGGTTGCCCCGTTATGGGTAATAGAAGAGATGAAGCTCTTTTTCCTCCGGTGGGAAGCACGGAAGTGGAAGAACTTAGTGTTGGCATCCCCTTCTTGGAGCCAATTAATATAAGAGCACTGTCTGGCCAAAGTTCTTTTCGAGAGAGGCCAAGCCAAGAGGCATTTGAGCTTCAAGTTTTTGTGTAGCTAGACCTCATCAGGTGAAAGCGAGCAGTTATCCATGGCACGGTCAAACTTGAGGATGACCTCCCTTGCCATCTGAAGGCTCAATCTGATGTCACCAAATATTTTTGCTCCCCAGCTCTGAAGCTTCCGTGCGGAGTTCCTGAGCAGGTAGTCCAGGCGCTTGAGAGGGTGCGAGATGGAATGTTCACAGTGCCATGCATCCGTGACTACTTGTAGGAAGTCCGGTTGTTTGGTCCGAAATGACCTGAAATGAAAGCGTCGTTTGGAGGTGAAAGAGTTCGCTGTTAAGATTAGCAAAGGACAGTGATTGGAGATAGATGATGATGACTGGGCCCGCATGAAAACATCAGGGAATAAATCTTCCCAGTCAACAGAGGCGAACGCTCGATTGAGCCTGACTAAGGTTGGAACTTGCCGTTCATTCGACCAAGTGTAGCGGCGACCGTGGAGGTGAAGTTCCTTTAGTTCCAAATCGTTGACAAAATGTTGGAAAGCGCCCATAAGGCGCCGATTAGTGTTGTGATTGTTTTTGTCCGTAGATGAGAGTATCATGTTGAAGTCCCCTACAAGTAGCCACGGCCCTGCGCGGCTTGCTCGAACTTGTCGAAGTTCAAGAAGGAATGCCAGTTTTTGGAGGGCCATTGTCGGACCATAAACAGTAGGAATCCACCAATTGGACTGAGAACAGTGCGACGTCACTTGGAGCGTGACCGAGTAGGAATGCAGAAGGCAAGAAGAGACCGAAATTGTAGAGGTATTCCAGGCCACGAGGATACCTCCGTGAGTGCCAACCGACGGAAGAAAACCACAAGAGTACATCGAACCGAGAAGCTGCGATAGCATGGTCGGCGTGACCGACTGTGGTTTGGTTTCCTGGATACAAAAGATGTCAGGCCTGTGATCACCAACGGCACCTCTAAGAACATTCTAATGTGCGTGAGTGTTCAACCCCCGCACATTCTAGACTAAGATATTACAGTTGGACATTTAGATATTACATGAACTACACAGCAAAACAAAATTTCACAACAAAATACCCGCCAGGGCACAAAGACCTCGGTGGGGATGTCTGGGGTGGAAGCACGACGGCCTTCAGAGCCAATAGCGGTTCCTAGGGAATCCATGGAGCTGGTCTTGGAAGATGCAGACCCGTGTCGAGCAACAACACGGTGCAAGTGCTGTGACGATGAGGGTGCCCGGTAGGTAGACGTCGGCAGGGGTGATGGCCACGGTCTTGACGCTGTCCTCCTCCTTGATGCCGTGGCCGAAGGCTCGGCAACGCCTGCACCGAGTGGGGTTGGTGTAATCGGCCTTGACGTGGTCAAGAGCCAGACAGTTCCAACAGCGACCGATAAGGTCGGCAGGTACTTCACTACGATGCTCGGGAGGTGGGGGAGGGCACTGGTCGACCCTTCTCCATCGACGCCTGTTGGTGACCTCACGCCACCCCTCGTCGGACTGAGGGCGAGCAAGAAGTCTGCCCTCCAGACGTGACCTCGTTGGAGGGGGACCGAGCAACGAGGCTGGCTGGGTCGGCACCAGGCTGGGAATCGCTGGCAAGGTCACCGCTACGGACGCCGAGGTGCTGCTGACCACCACCTCCAAGTAGATTGGAGAAGCCATCGGCTGAACTGGTATGGCCGTGGTGTTGAAGGAGATCGGTGGACTTTGGTCCATCCATCGTTCCCCTTTGCTACGCCCAACAGCCGAAGAGTCTTGGCTCGGAGATGACATGAGGACGACAAACAAAGGGGGAGAGAGGGGGGAGTGGACGGAGCCGGTCAGAGAAGGGCGGAGGCTGGCCGGCGTCGGTGGAACACCGGCGCCGGGGAGGTGGGAGGTTCAAGCAGAACTTCTGGGAGAGACGTATGAAGGCATTTAAAGATTAAGTTCTTAATTACGGGAAGAGGAGTGGGCATTGAGCCACTGAGAAAGTTCAACATGGAAACGATGGTCATGAATCATTGACGTTGTAGCATTCAAGACACGATCTCTCCATGTCAATTTTCCCATTTAACTTTTTATCTCTTCTTGACATATGCAATGCCTCTTTTCAGTGAGAAATACCACATCACCTACATCTTCAACCTTCTCGATCGCTTCTTCCCAATCTTCATTATATGAACTTCCAAATGTGAAACAAAAGGAAGCACAGACGACAAAATGCAAGGACGAAGAAAACGAAATAATCCATCTGAACATTGCTAGCAATGCAGATCCTAGTGTTTCATGCCATTTTCCTTTCTACATTTCATTGAGCACGTGGACGGGAGGCATCAGGAAAAAGAAATCGAGCAGCAAAGAACTAGACTGTAAGCAGTAGCCTCTATTATTAATATCTTTGCTTCCAAAAGTTTGCTATGCGAGATATCTCTAGACTGTAGGTTGAAGAAACAAACTAGAGAACTACTTCAGAATTCAACATCGTCCTGTGAAGTTGTATCAAGTTCACTTTTTTCAGGGATGTAAAATAGACTACAATTAATGCACGCAAAGAAAAAAAAGTGCATCCAAGCAATAGACTACAATTAATGCACGCAAAGAAAAAAAAGTGCATCCAACTCTCCAAGCAAGGCAACGGAGAGTTGAAGACCGAGCCCAACCCGCAATTATCAACACACAGTAAATAAAACATGATCCACGCGTCTAGGAACTCTCGAGACGTCGCGTCTGAGAACGCCACCAACCATGCCTCCGGGAGCATCTTCTTGCATAAATTTTTTAAAACTAATTTGCTGGCAATCTTTTAGCCATATTAGAAGTATGAGTTTTGACTTTACACAGTTGTCCAGATGGCTCTTGCTGGTGTTAATACTTTGTTAATGCATTAGCTTAGGGACGTAACAATGCAACGTTGCTAATGATGTTCTGGATGCATTTCCTTGTTCAACCCGTGAGCATCATGTCTTATTTTATGTTTTTTATGCGATTATTTGTTATGATACAAGTCTAATTACTATTAGCTACACTAAATTTTCCTAAGACCTCGTCATACTAATATCGTAGGAGGACATACATATTAGTTCATACATATCCAATCATACAATTTATAAGTTTTAAGTTCAACGTTATTAAACAGCACGCAGCCGACTTTCTTACTTGTAGCGTACTCCCTGACGCTAGGAAAGCCCACAACGCCTTAACTTCCCTACAAGTAGCATACGCATACAACCATACAAGCTTGCCATCCCCACAAGCCGCACAAGTCTAGTCTTATGGCTTCACGAATACTAACTTAGCACCCAAAGATTACACTGCTACGACCAGGGACACTTGACGGTGAAATCCTTATGCGAACCATCCTGCAAAAAGAGTTATATTTATGTCTCGCTCGTTTTTAACGATGGTTTCTAGCTTCTATTTTTATTTTACTATTTTTTTAATTTCATCTTTTTTTATTTTTAAGGTTTTTTTATCTTTTCTTTTTTTCCCGTATTTCTTTACATTATCCGTAATAGACTACTTTTTTCTATTTTTAAATTTAATTACACTAAATAAATCACCTCAGCTACAATAAAAAAGTTATAAATCATCATCATTCTGAGCGCCCCCTTAAATGCGATGGTCGGACTTAAATTGCAGGAACAAAAATAATAATGTGCTAAAGCTTAAAGTTTAATTAAGACAGATAAACAACAGTATGATCTATCATTATCCTACTGACGTTCGGAATAGCGATGATTTTTAGTTTTTTAACTGTAGCTGTCTTATTTTTTTTATTATAGCTGAGTTGATTTATTTGGTATAATTAAATTTAAAAAAAATTAAAAATAGAAAAAACATGTTAACCCATCACGTACAATGCAAAGAAATACGAAAAAAATAAAGAAAAGACAAAAAAACTAAAAAAACTAAAAAAAGATAAAATTATTGAATAGTGAAAAAAAAATAGAAGTCAGAAGCAGAAGCTGACTTTAAGCCAAAATGAGCAGGACGACCTCAGGAACTGGTTAGTTTTTGGAGATGACTGTTTTGATTTTTGATATTGTCTGGTAGGACTCTAAATGAAATTACTCGATCCATGCATGTTTGTATAAGAAAGGGAGAGTAAGAAACTTACAGACAATATGTTTACATTATCAGCAAATCCGTCAATCATCGCATAAACCTTGTCCTTACGAGTTTTTTTTTACAGTTTAGAGTATTTTCTGAGAGCGTCCCCTGCATTTTTCAGCTCGTCCGACACCGGTAGATTACACAGGAGCGTGACCCTGGATTCGGCGATTTGAGGTCCCTGGCCTTGTGTGGATGGATCCATCTTCCAGAGCTTTACCTCCCATACCTTCAATCCATTTCATCACAACTGTTTTCATTAATTCTTAGCTCAATAATGCTTAGCACCTATACAACATAATTTTATTATTTTAACAATTACTTCAATTTTAATGAGCACAGTCAAGCTGCGGTGTCTTTATATTGGGATCAGCAGAACACAAGTGACATTATTTTTCTCTTAAGCGCAGAACAAGTACAATTTTTTTAGACGAAGTTCCGTATTAAACAGTTCTTTTCAGCTACTGTTAATAACTTATGGTTATAGCTAATGGTTTCTAATCCTAGCACAAATGTTTGTGCAAATGAACCAAAAACCGATAAACCGATTTGAAAAAGGCTATTTTGCCGTTTTGAAAAAAACTGTCCTGATAAAACACTTCAAGAAAACGATGGAGAAACCGACTCATTTGTTTGTTTGGGAAAGCCATAAGTAGTGGTGTAGCTAGGATTTAAACTCATATGCCACAAGCTACAGCGAAAAAGAAGGGGTTGGTCAACCTTATCCCAGTGTGTTACTATGCTCCAGCTGGCGGATATCTCAAGCCTAGTCAAATTTATCCTGAGCTATCAAACTTGATCACAATAATCGGAAGCCAGTTTAGCTACTTTTCCCTTGTTTCAGAGCAACAATGAAATGTACAATTAATTAGCACACTTCGCATCGATCATTAGGTAGAACCGCGGGAATTAAGAACCATGGCCGAATCGAACGAAATGGAATCCACGCGGCCCGTGCGGTGCAGCGCGCACCACGCGAAATCGCAAACTAGACGCACAAGGAAAAAAAACCTATGAGCCCGTACCATGATTTGTTTTATCTCGGCGTGATGGATTAAAGTAGAGATTAAGAATTTACTAGTTGGAGTTTGTTAATTAGCCAATCGCGGGTAGGTGTGCAGTGCAGATAAACAAAACAGGAAGGAAGCAACGGACCTGGGTGGAGCGGCCGACGTGGACGGGGGCGGCGCGCGCGAGGACGGTGTCGCCGACGGCGGCGCTGCGGAAGTGGTTGATGCTGAGCTGCATGCCGGCGACGCGGCGGTAGCCCGACGCCATGTGCGCCCCCATGCTCGCCAGCCCCTCAGCTATCAGAGCCGACACGCCGCCGTGCAGCACCTTGAACGGCTGCCATGCCCAACAACGCAACAAGGCTTCAGCACAGAGCTCACAAGTAGTACAAGCGCACGCGATGGTTTCACGGACCTGGCAGCACGTGGGCGTGACGACGAGGCGGCCGGTGAGCCGCGCCGGCGAGACCTCGTCGATCTCGAAGCCGAGGGCGTGGAGCGGCCCGTCCAGCTCCGCCGTCTTGGTGGTCGACGCCGTGGCGTCCATGGCTCCGCGCGCGGCCGGGGGTTCGTTGGGTGAGGAAGGTGCGCGTAGCGTGTGCGAGTGGAACGGGCGGCGGAAGGCTATTGGACAACCGAGACAAGCCGGGGGGGTTAGTGGGACAGGCGACCGCGACTGCCACCAATTAGACGGGACTAAGAGCAACCCTCAAAACAGAATTCTTACTTTTTATTTGAGGACTTCTCTTATTTTTGAGGACCTTATTTTCTGGACTGCACTCCAACAGGAACCCTCAAAACAGAGCCCCTACTTCTCAATTCTCTCTATTTTCTCACACACTATATGCATATATATATGACAAAAGCACAATACACAATAAAATATTTATGATTTCACAATGAGGGACAATATGTAAATTTATGAATTCAAATACGAATATTCAAATTTAAATTCAAATTTATTCCGAATTTAAATTTATGAATTCAAATACGAATATTCAAATTTAAATTCAAATTTGTTCCGAATTTAAATTGAAAGCACAATGAGGGACGTTTAAATTTATGAATTCAAATACGAATATTCAAATTTGTTCCGAATGAGGGATGTATTTATTCAAATACGAATAAATCTGAGTTTAGGGGCTCAAGTAGGGGGCCCCTAGGAATGAGGGCTTGGAGGCCTCATTTGAGAGGTCCCTATTTTTGAGGGCTCAAGTAGGGGCTTTGTTGGAGTTCAATTTTTTGCTCTGCCTCTCAAATCTGAGTTTAGGAGCTCAAGTAGGAGCCCTGCTGGAGTTGCTCTAATCGGAGAGCCGTAGGGCACTCGTACAACGGGGCTACCGGGCTCTTTCTTTATTCGGTTAGTGCTTTGCATGAGCGATGGCTACCGAAAGAGGAGGCACCGTAGACATCCGATCTCACTCCAGGGAGCTGATCCGGCTGTCCACATGTGCCCAGTGCCCTAGCCATGCCGTCCTCTCCCGATCCCCTCTCAGAAATCGCCGCTCATCCCCTTCCTTACTCTCCTGCGCCCTTGCCTGCTCTGAGGGCTTCCGCCCCAGCACCCCTCGCACCATCGGTGTAACAGCCCAATATTTAAGTTCTCCATAAATTATGTTTAAAATATTAATCTATGCATTTTTGAGTTTTTCTACATTTTTTTGCTCTTTATTAAAAATCTTTTCCTTAGTGTTTGAATTTTTCAAGAAAATTTAAAAGCTGGAAAAATCTTGAAAACAAATTTTCTTAATACTAGATGGTGTCAGGAACATTCCAAATTTTCATAATTTTTGGAGTTAGTTTGCCTATTTTAAAAATTATAACTTGATTTATAGAATTAGTTTACATAAAATAATAAAAATCCGGTTTTCCTTGCTTGGCTGACTCCTTCCTCTTCGGCCTGAGCCACCCCCTTAACGCCACCTTAGCCGCCACCGCCCACTAATGCCAACCTGAGCGCAAGTAAGCATTATGTTGTATTGCCGTCGCCATCCCGACCAAGGCGCTCCACCCCGACCAAATCAAGCGTACGTGCGAGCACCTCACCGCTTTGTCGTCCAATCCCATTATTGCGCCCACATCTTTCCCTTTTGTCCGCCTCTACGTGTCACATGTGTGAAAGAGAATGGGAGACGCTCGCTCGGCCGCTCTGTCTCATCGCACCCGTGAGAAAATCACGAAATCCTCACAAATCTACTCCTCCATACTTAAGGTGAATTGAGCACATCATCTCCTCCAACTCACCATTTCCAGCCTTCTCCCCAAGAACTAGAGTGCTTGGTCTTGTGGTTTGCTGGGAATGATGTCATCTCTCCTATGGCCCTTTCTCCTTGACCTTGCCTCCTAGGCTCCTAAGGCGTAGTGTTTTTTTTTTTTGCAAGAGAGACTGTAATGTTGCACACTTGACATGTGCACAGGATTCTACTAGCCCAAACTTATGTTGTGTCTATCAATAAGGCAAGCTCTGTGTCTCATCTCATGACCATTTGAATTTATTTCTCGGACCTACAACTTCGTTGTGGGCTCCTATTGGATTGTGGTATGTTATTTTTAAGTAAATTTGTTCAGTGCTATCGCAAATCGCTCACAACTCGTGAAAAATACCATCGTGAAGAATAGAGTTGTAAAATACCATCATGAAGGCCCAAACACCTGCACAATGCCACTGTAATGACATTTTCTATCCTAGTGGTGTGAAACTGCCATTTTGCCGTCATTCTTCCTTTTTTTCTTTCTTTTTTCCTTTTGTAAGGTCCAGTCCCACGTATAAGTCCCCCCAATTGAACTAAGTCAAAATTAGTCTTCTCCCTCTCTCACCCTCTCTCTGTCTGATGGCAGCGATAGCGATTCCGCCGACGATGAGGCTTGGCTACGACGAAGGGAGAATAGGGAGATGGATTAAGGCATGGCCGCATGGGGAATCCAATTTTTATGCTCAAACACATATGAGATGATATTGGGTGAGCTCATAGCAGCAGTGGTGCATGGCCGAAATAGGGCAATGGTGATGATGGCGTCTGATGGTACAATGGACCAATTTGGGGTGTGCACAAGGGCCGCTGGGCCTAGGGGATCATGATGATGGTGATGACTTGGTTCAGGGAGATTAGAGGAAGGTTAGCGGCGGTGCCCATGGGTGGCGGGGCAAGGTGCACGGTGGGGCGAGCTGGGGATGGCAAGGTCGAGTTAAAGGCGGGGGGGGGGGGTAGTTTTAGTAGGATGAGGTGGAGCTAGTGGATGGCTTGTATTGAGTAAATTGTGGATGGGGAAGTCGAATTTGGTGGTGGCCAAAGCTCACAGTTTTGAGGACAAAGACGGCATCATGGCTCCACCTGATCTCCCCCTCTGGTGAGAATATGGCCTACATAGCCATGTCACAACGTGTTCCTAAGCCCCTGAAATTCACATTTGCCACTTAATTCTTTATCATTCTTGCAGCCAAGCCAGAACATGCCTTCTTCTCCCATCGTCGATTGCTACCATTGTCTCATAATCGTTGCTCCTCAACGGAACTCGTGCCAATTCTCCATCGCCGGAGTATCACACAAATGTGTTCTACCTAACCCTAAACCCAACCCAAGCTCTCGTACACTAGCGTGCCTCCACCACACTCACCTCCCTCTTTCTTATCGCTTGCTCATCGCCAGGACGCTGTCGTTCACTGTAGCCTTGTGTCGATACCACCAGAGGACTCGTTCACTCTCCCTCAACCCATTTTCCGTTCTTAGGGTTTGTCTGTGCTCCTTTGCCTTTGGTGAGAGCAGCACCCGGTTCCTCTATTTTCTTCAACTAGCTGATCAGAGAAGAAGATCATAAGGGTAAAATAATCATTTATGAATAATTATCTCATTAAAAAGGATGTTAACAGAACAAATAGATGAAAAGATCACAGTAATAGTATTTTGCAGATTTTCTATTTTTGCAATAGTATTTTTATTTTATTTTATTTTGCAGCCCTCCTCGTCCGGTCACCCCCTGTGCGGACAATTTCAAAAGCTGAATACAGCGAGAACGGCGAAACGGAGCCTGACCCGACCACCACGCGCCCGCCCAGATCCGATCCGCCTCCCACTTCTGCGGCTGCGGCCGCGCCGCCGCAACCAACCCTACTAGGGTTGGTAACGGGCATAAACCCGCTGGGTTTTGCTGTTCCAAACTTGTTCCCGCGAAAGTTGGACGTGCCTGTTAAAAAATTCATGCCCGTTACGGGTGCAGATTTTTGCCCAAACCCATGCCCACTGGGGTAACGGGTACCCACGAGTCGCCCATGCCCAGACCCATGTCCACTGAGTTCATAGTTCACTGGCACTACCCCTAGCCCGTAGCAAGTCAGAAGGCTACTAAGTGCAGGATTAAACTAAGACCAACATGGACTGCCCACACATCACTCCAGCTTCTGATGGACCACCTAAGCAATCACTCCAGGCCGCTGTTGTGGGCTGGTATGGGCTGGTTTGCTGGGTTGGTTTGTTGGGTTTATATTACCCATGGGTTTACGAGTTCGGGTACTATAGGAACGTACCCGAACCCAACAGACCCGATGTGTTAGACTTTTTGCCCATTAAGAGACCTATGGGTTAAAAAATTGATCCAAATCTATAATCTAATAGAGTAAAAACCCAACAGGTATTAAGTTTCAAGTATCCATTGCCATCCCTAAACCCTACTCAGCACTCACAACCTCAAGAGGTAAATCCAAACACCAGCGCCCAAATTTCAAATCCTCCTCATCCCTCCACATTTTCTAGGGTTTCATCCCCCGCTGCTCCAAAGATCCATGTCGAGTCTCTAGCTCTTGATCCCTCCATCTCCCATGTCCCGCTCCTTCTTCCCGACCTGCTCCTCCCTCAAAGGTGGCCGCTCGCCTCCGAGAAACCTTGCGTTTGTGTCAAGATTTGATCCATTTTTTTAAGTATTTGACATTGCGTCGATTTTGTTTCGATTTGAGCAGTGAAAATGGAGGAGATGTGCAAGGAGCTGGACGACCTGAGGTCCGAGGTGGAGGCCCTCACCGCGGAGTGCCGCGCCAAGTCGGACCTTGCCGACGGGCTCGGGCGGGCGGGCGCCGAGCAAGCGGCGCTGCTCCGGGAGGCCACGGCGGAGGTCGAGAGGCACGTGCGGGAGATCGCCGCTAGGGATGAGGAGGTCTCCTCCACCAGGGCGCTGTACGAGGAGCTCAGGGCCAGGTTCGCGGAGAAGGAGCAGGCACTGCGGCAGCTCTGCGCGGTGCACGAGGGCCTCAAGGGCAGCCTCAGGGAGAGGACCGAGGGCTTGGAGGCCGATAAGAGGGAGCTCATCTCCGCGCTGGAGGAGTCCGAGGCGAGGCGGCACGAGCAGGAGGCGGCCGCGCGCTCGTGCAGCGAGGAGGTTGCGCGGCTGAGGAGGCTCTTGTCGGAGAAGGAGACGAAGTGCTCGGAGGCAGAGCAGAGGGCATTGGCGCCGAGGGAGGTGATGATGAGGGACGAGATGCTGGTGAAGCTGGAGGAGGAGAAGGCCGCCGTCGAGGGCAAGCTCAAGTGGAAGGCCGAGCAGTTTCGACACCTTGAGGAGGCGCTCAAGAGGGTCCAGGATGAGTTCCGGGCTTCCAAGAGGGAGTGGGGCTCTGATAGATCAACCTTGGTTGATCAGATTGGCACTCTTGAGACCAATTTGGATTCCAAAACCAGAATCGCTGAGGAGTTCCGGTCGAGGCTCGAGATGTGCAGCCAGGCGTTAGCCCATGAGGAGGGCCGCAGGAAGCTGCTCGAAGCGGAGATGTCTGAATTGAACCATATGTTTGGCAATGTGGTCTCGGAGTATGAAGAGGCCAGGTTGACTATTGAGTCGCTGGCGATGAAGAGGGATGGGGAGATTGCAACCTTGAGGAGCTCACTGGCTGACAAGGCCACGTTGCTCAAGGAAATGGAGTATGGAAAGGCACGGCTTGAGCAAGACAACGAGGAATTGTGGTCTTCATTGAAGGAGTACCAGGAGGCTCAAATTGGTGGTGCAGATGCTGTAGTGTTGTTGAAGGGTCTGCAGAGCAAGACACATAGAAGCTGCACTGAGAAGCTGAGAGATAAAGAAGCAGAATGGAAAATGCAGATAGGGAAACTTGGGAATGACCTAGATGGATGCTTGTCACAGCTGGATTCCAAAGATATGCTTATCGGGCAATTGCAGAATGAGTTGCTGAGCAGTTATAGCTCACTGGAGCTGCAAATTGTACAGAACTGGGAAGCTACAATAGTTCTTGTTGTTGTAGAGTCCAAAATTTATGATTCCTGCTCATGTATTGATACTTTGAAACTGAATATGCAGCAACGCTGTGAAATACTTGAGCAGAATGTTGCTGCTGCAAGAAAGCAATTGGAGGAAAATAACTGTGCCAATGCTCAATCTCAGGCTGAACAGACACACCTATTGGAGGTAATAGCGACATTGCATGGAAGAATTGAGCAGCTAGAATATATGGAGCAGGAACGTGAAAAGATGCAAAGGCAGCTTGATGCATGCAAAGAGATGCTTGACAATGCATCAAGAAATGTTCATTGCTTAAAAGGTGAAGCTTCGGAGAAGGAAAATAACCTGCAGGAGAAATTGAGTAAAGCATTAGGTGATCTCGATGAAGCACATCGTGCCCTTGCTGAGCAGAAGAGTCAGCTGGGCCAATTCGAAATCAATCTTCATCAGCAAATGCAAGCAGTGGAGCATTTGGAAAAACTGAAACTTGATATGGAGGCTGAACTCAAGGGCTATATGGATGACAACAGTATACTGAAGAGAGATCTGGACGTTGCTCTTACTGCCAAAATGGAAGCTGAGGAGTCTCTTAGAGAAGAAAATGAGAAGCTATTAAGTGCTCTCAATGAGGCAAACTGTTCCCTTTCCAAGAGGAAGAGTGAGCTGAGCCAATTTGAAATCACTCTTCATCAGCAAAAGCAAGCAGTGGAGCATATGGAGAAACTGAGAGTTGATATGGAAACTGAACTCAAGGGCTACATGGATGAAAACTGTGTACTGAAGAGGGATCTGGATGTCGCTCTTGTTGCCAAAATGGAAGCTGAGCAGTCTATTAGAGAAGAAAAGGAGAAGTTGTTAGGTGCTCTTGATGAAGCAAACTGTGCTCTTTCTGAGAGGCAGAGTAAGCTGAGCCTATTCGAAATAAGTCTTCATCAGCAAAAACAAGCAGTGGAGCATTTGGAAAAACTGAAAGTTGACATGGAAACTAAACTCGAGGGCTGTATGGATGAAAGCCATGCCCTCAAGAGAGATCTGGATGTTGCTCTCATTGCCAAAGTCGAAGCTGAGGAGTCTCTTAGAGAAGGAAAGGAGAAGTTATCAAGCATAATAGGTGAGAGAGACAGGAACATTGAGGAGCTTCAGCAATACGTCACTGTGTTGGAAGAAGATAATTTGCGTCAAAAACTTGATGTGGCAAGTCTTATCAAGTTAGAGGTTGAGAAATCCAGTCGAGAAGTGAGCAGCAGGTACTCTGAAATTGTCAAAGTCTTTGACAAAAAGTTTTTGGAGCTTGAAACAAGGCTTGATTTATTTGAGCAGAAATACACATGCAGAGAGCATGAGATCATGGAAATGTTTGATCAAGAGGAAGCAGATTGGTATACACTAATTGCAGAGAAGGAAAATGCTATTGCTGAGATTCAACTAATTGTTGAATCTGTTCAACTTCACATAAAGCATATTCTTGAGGCTGCCGCAGCAAAGGTCGCAGAAGTTCAGCTTGAGGTTGAGCAACTTTATGATTTTGCAGAAAATCTCAATTCACTTAACCTCATCCAAGAGCATGATAGTCTTTTCAAGGACATGCTCATTGCAGAATGTGAAAGAGAGCTCGGGGCCTTGCAAGTGAAAATAGTGCTAGAGAAAGAGTACTCAGGCAATTTGAAGCATGTTCTTGAGCAACTCAAAGCCAAGACAACTGCACAGATGTTAGAAAAGGCAAAGGAGCATTTGGAAGTTGTAACTAAGCTGAAAACTTTGGAGGTAAGAAAAGAAATACTGGAGGAGCACATGGGAGAGTTGAAGTCTAGAACAAAGGGTATGTGTAATGTCATTGTTCAAGAGAGGAAAGAATTGGTCGATGGGCTAACTGGACTCACCGATACCATTGGAGCAGCAATTCGTGGAGATGAAGACCTTATGACAAGCATAACAAGGATCATGCAGAAAATTAATAATGAGGAACACTTCCGGAATTCTAGCAGCAAAGAAATGCCTAGCTCGGAGAAAATAAATTTGAGAAGTTCTGCACCATTGATCAGGAATAAATCTGTACATCTCTCAGATAGAAGATTACCATTAAAGGAGAACAACTATTAGTCTTGGTAGGTGATGCCAGATTGTGTACTGACATTGTTGTAGTCTTTGTATCTTGCCTCTCAAGAATCACATGGGCTCCATATGCTGCCTGTAGATTCTTGCTGCCATTTGTGTTATGTTGTTTACACGCAATGGCTACGTTTGTCGAACATCTCTTTTCATCAATCACCTTTAAATTATATTTATTTTTCTGACTACTGAATAGAATGAGCTTATTCCTAAAAAGACATTCTGTGAGTGCTACATTTTGTTCCGTTACTGTCAATTGTACTGTTTCATGGTTTACATCTGCTAGCTGTTCTTGTGTCCTATCCTAAGCTCTTATTGTGGAACTGCAAAATTCTAACCTGTTTATGACTTTATGTTGAAATTCCTGAGTTATTTTGTTAGTTGAAACTTGAAAGGTCATGATCAGAAAAAGCTACTTGAGAGTTGAAACAATATCCAAATGATGTGTCATCAGTCAACTGGCATGACAAGAATTTGTCAGTGGTAAGCAGCATTCCTTCTCTCGTTTCACTCTATCTCTATTTGGCTTTGCAGTTGTAACTTGGGTGATATGTACCAGCAGGAATGATATACAGGCTCACCTTTTTTCTACGGCACTGGAAACTGCTGGTTTCAGGCGACAAACACTTCGAACTTGATCCTGCGATTGAAGACGCCAAGAGGATTGGTTCTGCTGTGTTGTCGACTTGAGTTGGAAATATGTGATATTTTCGTTTCTGTGATGTTTAGCTTTTGTTGAACTCTGATGCTTTGATTCCAGCAGTATGGTTCGAGGTGTGTGTTCCAGTATGCTTTCATGTAAATGGAGTTGTAAGCTCCCTCTTGGCTGTAAGGCTTTATTAAGTTTCTTTTGAATAAAAACTATAAAGGAACTGGGGACCCATGTTGGTCCTTGGGTCTAATAAAATTGTGCATGTCGTGTCTTTGGTCCTTAAAGTTTTCAATATTCAGAGAACCCTGCCTAATGCTTATGATTAATTGCTAATCGAAGTACTGCTTTTATTCTCCAGGAGTTACTGAATCTAGGATGCTTAGGGTCATTCATATTAGCTTTAGCTTTTGACTTTTAGAAGAAAGTTAACACAAACACTCTAACTTCTATAAACTGTTTTTATCAATTACTATTTTGTTTTTCACATGTTGTAACGTACTTTATATTTTATTATATTACAATTCCAAAAGTCGTATGATGGTCTGTATGTTGTAGTGTTTTTTATTGCATCATTTTTTCTTACATAATACACTACTATTCATTAGCCATCTACTATTTATCAGCTGTTTCTATTAGTTATAATTATTTATCACCTACAGCCAAAAGCCGTTTGTAAAAGTCAATACAAACATGAGCCCTTAGAATCTGTGTATGCAGTATTTGTGGCTGGTTCCCGGCCTGCAAACAGGCGTGCTGGAATCATGCACAAGTAATTTTTTTTCTTCTTTTTGGCAGGATGCAATTTTTTATATTCAATTGATTGAACATGCTGAAACCACAATTGATGAATCTGCTTGCTTAATAAACCCCCCAGACTTGAGTCAACAAACCAGGACCATATGCAGCTTCTTGAGCATACAGGTTTTTAATGTATTGTAAAATAATCAACAACAGAACAACACATATTAGCAAATTAATCTGTCCTCAACATAGTTTGAATTTACTTCAGTTACAAACAACCAATCCACAATCTTTGCTCTGGCCAACAACAACAAAAAAAAAAGAAATCGTCCAAATTAATCTGGGTCGAAGAAACAGAGGACCTTGCATTAGCAAATTACAGAATTTACAGCTTCTTTTCTGTCCTGTACATAGTGACTGTTCTCTTCTGAAGATTACAAACTTTAGAGGGGAAAACCATATCTACAGCTTGGCGTGATGACAACAAGATCACCAGAAACTAAACCCTAACCATCACTCGAACTCTCCGAAAGCTCTCCCCTTCTGCATCGCCACCTCGGCGTCTCTACATCTCGCCTTCTCCCTCGGCGCCTCGGTGAAGATCACTCGACCTGTCGCTTCGCCGCAGACACCGCAGGAGCAGGTTCTTGGCCTCCCAGACGAAGACCATTGGCGTTCTTGGACATGGAGGGCAGTGGGTACATCGGCCACGCTGGCTGCGGCACGGGCGCGTAGATGTCGCGGCGGCGGCAATGTTGGCGCCGGTGGTAGTAGCACGGCTGCAAGTGGATACCCCCAGCGAGCTCCTGCTCGCTATGCACACGCCGCATCGGCTCTGGACCGGCCGGGTGCGGGTGCAGCCAAGTGGCGGAGGGGGCTGGCACCCCAATCTTCTACTAATCCAGATATACTTGGCACTAATACTCTTGCTCATCTATAGCTTTTGTGGATTGTGAATGCTCTTTACTTGTTTGGATATACTTTTGTCTATTCCCCAATCTAGTATATTTGATTACAGACTTACAGTAGTCATCACTGGCCATAATTTAAAAGGACTTCCAGTACAGCAGGGAAATGCCAAGGATTGGCTTGATGGTTTGCTTGGTTTTATGCAGGGGATGCTAGAAGAGTATATGAAAGAGGATGTGGTGGGAACATTTATTTGGGGAAACTATCAAAATTAGGATTGCCCCTTTTCTTTGGTGCATTATTATTGGCTTAATTGTTACATATATACATTCAGTTATTGCGGGTATATAACCATTTTATATCTTTCAGGCGCTTCAATCTTCCATAATATGGTCCTGATTTTATTTCCTTCTATGCAAGACAATATAACATGAATATGATAGTACTATTTGGGTTATTTTGATGGTTGGGAGTTTTCCTTGCAACTGCTAGATTGCTTATGTTTTATAAATGTAGCAGGTAGACATTTGATCATGGTACCAATAGCAAAAACAAATTGAAGGTGTAAAAATATTGGAAAAATATAGACAGATCCTTGCCAATTGTGATCTCTACAACAATTTTAAAAGAAACTGGGTTTCTTACGTATTATTCTCACATACTCCCTCCGCAGAAAAATGAAAAGCGCGGTGTTTAAGGCCTATGAAAAGGAATTGGCCGTAATATGTTTGGTAATTTATATTGAAAAGGAATTAGGCATAAAGATTAGTAATGATGATATTATTAAGGCCTATGATCTTGCTGGTAGTCGTAGAGTTAAGTTTAAGTTAATAGAGATGTAATTTTCTTTGCATTGTAATTTACGAAACATATTACTCTGATATATGACTATTGGATCGGCAAATTCGACATGGTTCATTGATCTACTCTACTTATTGTCCATGTTGCCCCCTATATCTAATTCCTGGCTCCGCCCTTGGGCAACCGGCATGGGACAGTAGCCACATCCTTCTTGCCTCGGGATGTAGCGGTTGTGGGAGGGATGTGACGACATCGCTAGGCCCCACCTGTCAGTCGTTGTGCTCTGCATCGCTTATGGCACGCTGTCGGTGGATGATGTGGCAAGGGTTACGGCGAAACGGCGGTAGCCTTCTTCCTTAGCGGTGAATTTGGAGAGGAGTCATCATTGGTGAAGGCAAAACATGACCAACACTGATGACAGTGATGGGGACGGTGATGGTAGCATCGCCATTGCAGTGGCAAGCATAGTCTCTTGTTACTTTTCCATCTTAGATATGGTCGCAACCGGTGGCAATGGCAACTCAGAAATCGCAACAACATGCAGCGCCTTCTCCTCCATCTTGGCCATGAACTCATTCATCAAGGGCATCGAGTTGGTGCAGATTTCGGTGGAGGATAACTCAGTATCGGAAACCATGGTAGTTGGCTCGGTGGAGGCTTGATGTATGGGTGGAGACAGCGCGATGGTGGTGGCGAAACGGAGGTTGACGTGTTTAATAAAATTTGGCCATGTCTACTCCCCAAGCGCACACTCCACCTCCTAGTATCATAGGGTGGCATTCCCCGTCAAGTGGTGTAATGCCAACCACTCCTTCTCTTCCTCTATCATCCGCTGCTCCTTGAAAAATTGCTCAAAGCGATTAAACCAAGGTTACGGTCTTCCTTGCCGTCGAAGGTCGGAAGTCCTTGGTAATAGAATCGTGAAGCTTAGGCCTTCGTAGGATCAAAACCCCCGCTACTTGCCATTAATGGCGGAACAACAGTTGGCTCTAATACTAAATATTGTGATCGATGGTTGGGTACGGGTCTGAAGACTGAGGTCTGAGGGTAGAGCGCTCGTCCTCATCTAGCCACCAATAGGGCTTTCCTAATATGGTAGAGAGGCTCTGAGGTTTGATTTTAGAAAAAGAGGGGGAAAGATTAGGAATTTTGTTTATTCATTGCTTGATAATAATAAATACAGTACCATCTCTTTTATAGGGATGATTAAACTTGACCACTAAGAAATCTATTCCTATATTAAAGAAACTAATCCCTAATACATGAAATAAATAAATCAAAATAATAAAGAAACTAATTATTATATTCCTAATCCGCGAAATGCTAACTAATGCTACCAAACTATCCAAATAGACAGCGCCGCTATAGTATCACACTGGAACGGTTCATGTGCGCTATAGTACCATGTACTGTTCGCGTGTGCTACAGTATTGCATGCCATTCATGTGCTTGCTATCATACCTTACTGGGATCATAGACCATAACGAAGAGACTATGATAATGGTCTTGCTTTATTTTCATCAGCTATTTTTTTACAGCAAGCACTGTCCTTCTCTCAGTAAGTTTGAAAGCTGAGAAGTATTTTGAAAGTTGAGAAGTATTGCTGGTGCAATACGGACTTTTGAGCTAACCATAATTTCCTAGCTCGACCTCTGTCAGGGAATACATCACTTAGCACTATAGATGCCATATTCCCTGTGATGGGCTACAACCATTCTGCTGTCAGTAAGAACATTGCATCCGCATCAATTACAGGTGGATATGTTTATCAAGGGTCTACCGATCCCTGTTATGGAAGGTATACAGTTGTTGCTTATCAGTCACTTTCTATTACATTTCATTGTTTCGGAGGAACAAGATATAGAATGGCACAAAAAAAAAATACTCCATGTTTTCCTTTAGCAGCTTGAGTTGGTGCACTCTGGAATTCATGGTTTAGAAACCAGTTACGCCACCTGCTATATCCTTATTATACCATCTTGACAAGCCAACAATATGGCTGAGTATGTTTAAAACTTCCGATGTGCAAGATAATTGCACACTTCATTGTCAAACAGATGCGTTTATCAAATATATTCCCCATTGTAAGCATTTGAGAATATAAAAACAATGTGCAAACACGCAATGTTTTATTTTCACAAAATAATGTGCAGACATGTAAAAGTACTACTTTTGCACTTTGAACATTATTTGTCAATCCCCACTTCGCTAGGGAAGTCATGCTCTTCTCTTACTACTATATGTTTTGAAGGAACGAGATCTAGAATGATACAAAAATTAGTCCATGTTTTCCTGTAGCAGCTCGAGTACATTTGCCCATATCTCTAGTGCACACTGGAATTCATGGTTTAGAAACCATGAATGTAAAAAATCTGCAAACCTGTAACTCTTTTGCACTCCGCAAACGTAAAAGTGCTAATTTTTGTACTATTTGATCATTAATCATCGATCCACGCTTTGCTAGGGATGTCATATTCCTCTATTACTACTCTGTATATTTGTTAGATCATGTGGCCTGATCTAAGATAGATGATGAATAATTGACAATATTGGTTATGATATTAATTATGATGTGTTGCGTGTACGGATTGTCGTATGTTGCATGATACGCTCGTGTGAGGTATTGTGCGGATTGACTTGAATCAAGTCGTGGACTTGTGCTCGTACGCGGTTGTTTGTTTATTCATGTGCAGGTGTTGCTTGAGGTGGAACATGGTCGATGACGGGATTGAAACTAGGTTCGGGTGGAACTGAAGTTTCGGGACTAAGTTTAGAGAGAAACTGAGGTTCTATCGGTCAAGAATGTCATGCGAGATGTTCAGACTAGAAACAATGCGTATGAAGATGACGCGGTATTGGAGGCGCAGAGATGCGTCATGGCGGAGTGATGTGTGGATGGCACGTATACGAGGTGTATACGGATTGGAGTTGTAATCGGAGTTGACGGCGTGCGTTCTGGTAATAGAGAAAAAGATGTGGTAGCGTGCTTGAGTTGTGCATGCGTATGTTTGAGTCGTAGTTGGAGTCGAATTTTGGACGTTTGTAGTACCGTATAGCGAAGAAATTCTAGAAGTAGCACCGCGCACGAAAAAATTCCGTTTCTAGCTCCCCGACGCACCGCACGACCAAAACTCCGAGCGCACGACCTGGGGGGAGCCGACACCTGTGCACTCGTGCGGTACCGGACCGCACGACCGGTGCTACAGTAGGGTCGTGCGGTCCGGTACCACATGTTTGCACTGTAGCACCGGTCGTACGGTATCGGACCGCACAACCGAACTGTGCACCGCACTGGCCGACCGCACGACCCAGACCTACTAGGTATTATAGTAACCAGGAGGGAATACATGTAAACAATTACTCAAATGCTAGTACAGACTCGAACTAATTGAATATTAGCTTCATGTCAACATAAACACTACTACACCCTACGATCTGGATCAATGCATGTGAGCAGGCGGGAGTTGCTTGCAGATTTAGTTTCCGGCACAGAGAAATAAAAAGAGAATCGGCGACTTAGTTTCTGGTTGCTTGGCCGTGAGTAATTAGTGCATGCATGCCGTGAACTATGAAGAGTCGATGCATGCGTGCGTGAGATCAACGTGACTGTGAGCGTCCAAGAAAAGAAAAAGCGAAGTGTCTGATCCGTGATTTGGAAGCAAGAAAAAGGCATACGCGACGAGCGAAACGAAAAAAGGTGCAGCGTAATTTCTATCTATCGTCGTTTCGAGCATTGATTTTTTTATTTTTTATTTTGGTCTTGATTCGCTTGCATCTGACTGTTTGCTTCTGTTCTTCCGTGCAAGGATAAGCAATCTTAGTTTGTTTTGCCTCTTCTAATTTCTTGTGTACGTGACCAACTTTGGATGCATAGCCATATGGTTTACTTTTAGTAGTACTAGCACCTGGACATGAATCATAAAGCAAACTTTTTAGCAAGTAGTAGTTCACGTAGAGGCTACTAGAAAAGGAGTGTTTGCATGCATGTTTTGATTAGCAAAAGTGATTAGGTGAGAAACTACTTGTGTTTAGGAAAGTGCAAATTAGTTTGATGAGAAGTATTTGTACTTAAAGGCTGCATGCATGTGCTTTGTTTGTGACTTGAAAGTTTGGTTGATTAAATCTTTACTGCTTTTACCTAATCGTATAATTAGAGCTTAATTAATTCTCGTCACTTCTACAGCAGTAATCTTGTTTATTTTATATCTCGAGTTTTAAACCTCCGTTTGATGTAATTCCAGTTGGGTTAGTTCAATAATTTCGTCTAGTTTATTCTGACAAAGTTTGAGGTCAATCGGAGTTACGATTTTTTTTTTATCTAGATCAGTTTTAGTAAGATTACAGTGTTCTGTCCAGATTTTTATCCGTGACTTAAATAGGTTTTATGTTTAGGGGTAAGTCTTAAAATTTATTTGTTAGCTTCCGCAATCATTCACCAATCTCTGATTGTCTACCTTAGTGTAAATCAATCCTACAATATTTACCATCTAGAAGCTGCGTAGCAACTTCGTTTGTCAAGTTTTATCCCCTACATATGTTCTCAGGTATATGTACGCCGATCTGTATGCATCGGCGATGTGGACTGGCACAGAGACCCCAGTGGGCAGTGGAAACGAAGTGAGATTATTGGGATTCTGGATTGGTCGTGTTGCTGAGGAAACGTTGATTAGTAGGATCACAAAAGCTGTTTGGTAGGGATTTATCGGGGAGTTTAAGCTCTGTTTAATTTTGACCTTCAGTTTTCGGCTTCTGAAGCATTCTTTTTCCCTTTGACGAGTCCCAGTAAACTCTAAAGGTTACTACTATGCCTATGCCATCATCGTGTCAATTGTTAATTTACACTAGTTTTGTTAGTTCATCCTTGTTCAAATTATCCCCACTCATTAGTCTGGCATCCGTTCAGAAAAGATGGGGAAGAAGCATGTTGCTGTTCTTGTCCGGAGAATGGAGTGGGTCCTTTGTTCGTACCAACGAAATGTCACTTTGATTAATCGGTTGCCTGTCCTCTTGCGATCGTGCAGAGGTGTTGACAGCCAGACGGAAAATGAGAAGGAAAGATAGGCTTGTAAGTTTGGTTAACATTTCTAGACAGAATGGAAAATCGGGAAGGATCCAATCCCATGGAAATCTCATCGCCTGTTGGCTCTGATTTTGTCAACCATCGTCTCGAGCTCGACGTCTGGCCTGCTTATACAAAGGCTACTCGGGTAGGCTGAAATTTGATGATTTATAATTAAAATTACGCTGTAATTAGGTAAAATTATATTATAGTCGACGGTGGTTTACTTGGTATAATTAATTTAAAAAATTTAAAAATAAAAAATAGGTTAGTTCATCACGTATAATACAAACAAATACAAAAAAATCAATAAAAAAGCTTTAAAAATACCAAAAAATCGGACGAAAATTATGAATAATAAAAAATAAATTAGAAGTCAAAAACTCAAATCCAAATAAACGGGACTATAATCGCTTCACCTAAATAACCCTGCTATTATATTGATAACGCAGGAGGGGAAAAAAAGAAGAAGAGTGGATTGGTGAACCTGTCGGGTGCGCCTTGCCTGTTGTATACTGCCACCGTCGAGGGACTAGCGGCACGTCGCGCTCGGCCAACCAACCACGCGTTCGTGCGGCGCCGTACGGTCGATAGCCCCTAAACCCTGGCCGAGCTCGGCCGGCCGCACCAACGTGTTTGGACGTCATCTTGCTCGTCGTTCGCATGGATTGGTTTGGACGCACGACGTCCCCCAAGGCGCGCGCGCGCGGCCATTTCGCCACGTTCGTGCGTCGCGAGGACGGGGCATTCACGGCTTTCCAACGAGGAACCTGGATAAACAGAGTAGCATATAGGAGGGAGAATCCAAAAGGGTGGTTGGTTTTAAATTTGTTCAGTTACGCAGCTAAAGCTCTCACATTTCAGTAGTAGTAGTAATAGCCTGCCAGCTCACTAAACCTTTTAAAACAATACAAAGGAATAAGGAGAAGAAAGCAAAAGGCATGAAAAAGACCAAAAAAACTAAAAAAACGCATTTTAAAAATAAAAAATTTGAAACCGTTTCAAGCTCGGCTGCACTGACCGTGGTGATGCGTAAACGGGCAAGTGTGTCAACCTCAATGCGCTACAAGTTGATCCAAGTACGAGTACTACCGCCAATTTTCCAATTAAGTTTCGTGCTTCAGCTGCCTGCCTCATGGAGACATGAGTAGCGTATATTATTGCCAAGAAGCGGGGGGAAAACGATGGATAAACTGCCGCGCCTTGACGGCTAGCTCCTTCGTCTTGGTGCTCTCCCTCACTCCCGTGACCGCCCGTCGCAGTCCACGCTGCCCCATATAAACGCAAGCCCCCGCCTCCTCTCCTCCCCACCACTCCCGCCCCTGAATCGCCCTCCATGGAGCCCGCCGCCCCCTCCCCGCGCGTTGGCGCCATCGACCTGCGTTGGCTGCTCTCGGTCGCCGCCGGGGGCCTCTTCGCCCTGCTCCTCCTCCTCGCCACCACCCCGTTCCCATTCCCCTCCCCTTCGCTCTTCCTCTTCCCCTCCCCTGCCTCCGCCTCCGCTTCCTCCTCCCCGCGCGTCCGCCTGCCCCCGCTCTTCGTCGAGTCCGCGCTCTCCCGCGAGGCCCCGCCCCGCGCGCCGGCATCACCCCCGCGCTTCGCCTACCTCATCTCCGGCTCCACCGGCGACGCCGCCATGCTGCGCCGCTGCCTCCTCGCGCTCTACCACCCCAGGAACCGCTATATCCTCCACCTCGACGCGCAGGCGCCCGACTCTGACCGGAAAGAGCTGGCCGCCTTCGTCGCCGTGCATCCCGTCCTCGCCGCGGCACGCAACGTGCGGGTGGTGGACAAGGCGAACCTCGTCACCTATCGGGGCCCCACCATGGTGACCACCACGCTGCACGCCGCGGCCGCGTTCCTGTGGGGCGAGGGCGGCGGACGTGGCGCCGAGTGGGACTGGTTCATCAACCTCTCGGCCTCCGACTACCCGCTTGTCACCCAGGATGGTACAGATATTTCTTGCCCACATTTGTACTCATGCGTTCTTGATTTCTTATGTAATTGTAGCTTCTCCATATTGGAGTGTTGTTCTTGTTCTTGGCTGGGCCAAATTTTGCTGCTATTTCTTGATCCTTTCAGGGTTGGGAGTTCATCGGTTGATTGGCTTTGCATAGTTTGCATTGATGCTTGGTGGATTAAGTTGCTAATTTTGTGATGGTTTTGTTGCAGATTTGATGGATGTGTTCTCGAAGCTGCCTCGTGATCTCAACTTCATCGATCACACAAGTGACATCGGCTGGAAAGCGTATGTGCTCTCACTTGATTGTAGGGCCTATCCATTGTTGTCGATTTCTTTGTTCATACTGATTGAGTGCAGTGTGTGATGTTGTCAGGTTTGCGAGGGCGATGCCAGTGATCATAGACCCAGGGCTCTACATGAAGACAAAGGGCGATTTGTTCTGGATTCCTGAGAAGAGGAGTTTGCCGACAGCCTTTAAGCTCTTCACTGGTATGGTACTAGTGTAAATTTGTCCATGCTTCTACTTGGCAGAGCCTTTCAAGCACTTAATTATTCATCAATTTAATTTAGTGTGTGCGCATATGATTAAGTCAAGTTCTTGATCAATCCTGCAATTCAAATCCTGAGTAAGGTCTTTTGAGTTGCCCTCGTTAAGGTTTGATCTTTTTGCAACGAGCCTAAGCCCCTTTTTCCCTATTATAAACACGGGTTTGGCAAGGGAAAATTATATCACTTTGAAAATTTTATCAGAGGGTAGTGACAGAACTGGTAACCGGCGGTTACCGGATTTTTCGAGTGAAAATTTTGAATTAAAATTTGAATTTTTTTATTTTTAGATGAATTTGAGGTGAATCTAAAAATGTTTGGCGATAGATTTTTCCCTGGTTTGGATACAGAGTCACCACAAGGCAGTTAGTACCTAGTAGTTACCACAAAACGTTGAAAACCTTCTTGGATACACCATGAATGCACTGTTGCACCACAGTATTTTGGCTTTTCGCAATGTTGATTTTGGAACTTGATAACGCGGCTCGTAAGTGTTTAACATCACAATCTTTCTAACAGGAGTGCTTGATCTTGTAATTTCAACTTCATTGTGAGATGACCAAGATCTTTTCGTTCTGCAAGCCAGATTCTATTGAAACTTACGATTTTCTGACTTTTTTCATGTCTGATGGCAATAGCTGTTTTAATCTTTATTTGTTTGAACAACTGAATGGTGTAAAGTGTCGCTTAGTTCCTCTCCTAAATTTTAGGTGATTATGTATCTTCTTTCAATAATGTCAACTAGTTCCTTCTTTTAATAACCTCAACTAGTGAGTTTTTGATGAATGGATGCCATGTTTCCTTCTAGGGAGTAGGAACCCTACAAACGTAACTTTTCTTCTTATAAGGTGTCCTGTGGTCTCCCATTAACACGTAGCGAGTGGTATGTGGCCTCTGTGTATCCACTTGAAACTTGTCCATGACTTGTTGCTACCTTGCCTATACTAATAGTCTAATCATGTAGGGAAAATTTGCCAGCTTCATTACAACCACAATATTATCCAGGAAGGACTTCCTCCACTACAATATTGTTTTTATTTTGGCACATTAGCTTTTTGACTTTAGAAATGATGGTGTGGCGCACATTTTAGATGAGATTTTATATTCTACAGCAGAATAGCAGGATGACCACCACCCAACCACAACCAAAAACTAAAAGGAAAAATGTAGCTGGATAACAGCAACTATTTTATACATTAGATGCCTCAGAAAATTATTTGCTCCGTGGATAGATATTGTCATAGGAAAAGTCGCATGCTGTCTTATCTGTCTTTTTTTCTTTATATTGTTCAGTTGGACTTTGTCAACTGCAACATAACTTGGACTGTTACCCCTTCCTTATTTGAACAAAATGTAGCTCTGCTGTGAGAGCGTGAAAATATTTAGAGTAATCACGATATGTAATCCATTGATTCAAATCACAAAGACTCACACATATATATATAGTCTAGTATGACTAATAGGAACATAAGACTAATGTGAATATAACATATGATTAATATGAACTCAAAAGGTTGAGCATAAAGTACGAGGAGGCGAGACGTTTAGTAACCAAAGAGTCAGGCTAACACGCCCCGCAGTCTGAGCGTCAGCAATGCGGATGTTCAGGCTGGATCTGAACTCCATGAAGATAGAAGTAGACAATCCCTTGGTGAAGATGTTTGCACATTGTGATGACGTCGTACATGAAGAATGCGGATATGACCGAGAGTGACGTGCTCCTAGTGATGCGACAGCTTGTGCTCATGGACGATGAGCCGGTGATGATGATCTGGTGTGATGATGACAGTAGACGGGGCGCTCGGAAAGCCATGGAGGGAGGGCCATGTCGACAAGCGCGCCACGTCACGCCACGACTTCATTGGAGGAGAGGAGGCGCTAGAGAGGTCAAAGCCAAGACGATGAAGTCCAGAACCAAAAAACATTGACAGGTCGGTAAAACGACACAAACCGATCTATGATTGAAAAAAAAGTAGAGAAAACATAATATGAAGATAACCGGGGAAAATTCTAATTGGAACCAATTGAATAATCAGTGACAAGACTTAAACTACGGGTTGCGCAGCCCCCGAGAGAGATCATAGAGACGAGATTCTCCCAGGGGTGGCGCAGCGGAAGCTGTGGAGGCGACGGCTCAGGAGCGGCACCACTCTGATACCATGAGAGTTTGAAAATATTTGGGACAATCAAGCTATGTAATTCATTGATTTAAGTCACAAAGAATTACACATATATATAGTCTAGTATGATTAATAGGAACACAAGACTAATGTGAACACAACATAAGATTAATATGAACTCAAGAAATTGAACATAAAGTACGAGGAGACGAGGCGTTCGGTAACCAAAGAGTCAGGCTAACATGCTGTTTTCACTTTAGAGACAAAACTGAGAGATAACCCAGTGTCTTGCAGGTTCTGCCTGGATGGTGTTATCTAGGCCATTTGTTGAGTACCTAATATGGGGCTGGGACAACCTCCCTCGCACCGTCCTCATGTACTACGCCAACTTCATCTCGTCACCGGAAGGCTACTTCCACACCGTGGTCTGCAACGCCGACGAATTCAAGAACACCACCGTGAACCACGACCTGCACTTCATCTCATGGGACAACCCCCCGATGCAGCACCCGCACTACCTCACCGTCAACGACTGGGGCAGGATGATGGACAGCGAGGCCCCGTTTGCTCGGAAGTTCCGCAGGGACGACCCGGTGCTGGACAAGATAGACGCGGATATCCTGTCGCGAGGCCCGGACATGCTCGCCCGCGGAGGTTGGTGTGCGGGGGAGAAACGAGATAACCAAACTGATCCCTGCCTAGCCGTCGGGGACACAGCGCTCCTGCAGCCCGGTCCTGGAGCTGCGCGGCTGCGGCGGCTCATCACGTCTCTCCTGTCGGAGGAGAACTTCCGGCCAAGGCAGTGCAAAGTAGAGCAAAACTGAGCTTGGCCACATCAGCGGCATGAACCACTACCGGTGGTACTCCATTCTTTCTGGCTGACATTTCGGCATCGCTAAGTATACTTCAGGAGATGTTCATCTAAATCCTGCTTTGTTGTACAATGAAAACATGACCAATGAGAGTTTTTACTATTCTTAGGAGGTACCAGTATCTTTCAACTAAATTACCCTTAAACTATTAGTACCTCTTCGTACCTCTACCTTTAAACTCTTAGTACATCTTAGTGCTAGCTTAATATATGGCTTGGTACCTCTTAAGAATGACAAAAAATCTCCTGATGTATAGAGTACATACTTACTTGGGCGGTTCACTTGTCTGGGATACCTTTGGACCTTGGTGTAAGTAATCTCTCGCCATGTACGTGATACCTGATGATGGTACATGATGCTAGGTGCCGGGCACTCGGGATACACACGCAAAATTATGCACATGGGATGGGGAAAATGTGCCCTATATCTACATATACCAATTTTTTTTACGAACGCTCTACCTGTACCCATTTTTCCTATCAATCCTTTCGTTGATATGCTATTAATTATTTAGCTAGCGTTTTTTTATCGACAAGGAACTATTTGTTGTTGCCCTGCCGCGGCAGGAAGGCTAAATGGGGAAAAATAAATTCGCATTCCAAACGGGACCTTATTTCCTGTGCCGATGAGCAGTTTATCCGAGGAAATTTCCGGTGCTCTCACCCCTAATGGTGCTTCCATTTTTCGGAAAACGATGCAAATAGTTATGAAAAATTTTATCAGATAGAGACAAAATAGATCTATCATACCACAAAAATCCAAGTATAAATTCAGCCTGCAGATTAAGAAACAAAAAAAGACAAATTCCGCTGAAAAGGAAATTCGAAATAAAAAAATAAAAGCCACTATTCAATAAAATTTGTTTATTTGTCTGTCCTTATACACGTCGTGTTTTCAGTTGAATATTTGCAAGATGCTTGGTGATATCATACTCTATCTAACCAAGATTTTTTGAAATTTTCATGACCATTTACATTATTTTTGGAAGTGTGATCACTGGTTGCACCACAAGGACGGGAGCACTCGAAATGCTCTCCTCGACTTATTACTCCCGGCCGAGCTATCTCTAGTTGATCCTTAACCCGAAGCGGAGTCTGCTGGAGCGGATGCCCTGGACAGTGGACGGACGCCATCCCGCTTCTGATCAGGTAGAGAAGAATATCGAAGGAGAGGTGCTTCAACGTTTTTCTCAACAGTGATTTGTATATTTTTTAAAGTATGATGAATGATAGATAGATATAACTTATCTCTTCGTTTATTTTGAGATTAGTGCAACTCTTGTTGAAAAGAAAAACATAAAAAAACTACTCATATCGAAGTCTTCAGGCAGCTAGCTGTATTGGAACCATCCCGTTCTGGTCAGTAGCCTGCAGCCAAGCTTCACAGATTTTTCCAAGAAAAATACCCTTTGCACACCGCCCAGCTGAAACACGTCAGGCAGTAATAGATTGATTGGCGACTGCTCATCAACGGTACAGGTACATAGTTGCTCAGCCGACAGTCCGAGACACTACTAACAAGAATCACTGGCTACTAGTTAATTAGTACCCAGCTCATGGTCTGTTCGAGTCAGAATATCACTACGGAGAAAATCATTTAATGAACCTATGAAGATTTATTAGATCATTTCATTGCCACGGAACTCTTCTTTACACTAGACGACTTTGATATCGTCTTTTTTTTTCTTACTATACTGATATCCCTACCGTAACATATATCATGTAATAAACTAGGGGCGGAACTGAACTTTGAACTAGGTAGGTTATAACCTGAGGTCCAGCAAAACTACTAATACTACCCCCTCTAATATATACTCAAAAAAATATAGATATTATTATGGCCCAGCCCGAGTCGTAGACTTCGAGCAGCCCAACAGGCGACAGGCCGGCAGCAGCAGACCGCGCACCCCCCCCCCCCACAGGCCTCAGCGGCTTAGCCAATTACACCATTACTATGAAACCCTAAATCCCCAAATCAGGCCACAGCCCCAATCCCCCCATTCGGCCATTCCTCGCCCCACACCCTTGCCGCCCTCGCCTTGGGGCGTCGCGCGTCTGCCGGCCTTGCGCTCCCGACGCCGCGCCTGCGATCTTCGCCTCCGCGTCGGCCGTCGCCGTAGCCTGCGCGCGCCACGCGTTCGCCGGCCGCCAGCCTCTCGCTCCCGACGCGGCGACGCCTGCTCCGGTGCGCCCTGCGGGTGTGGGCTACAGGGAGGGCGCCCGCTTCGGCCTTCGCCTCCTCCACAGGACACCGCTACGGACCTGCGGGCTACGGCGCTACACCGCCTTCTACCTCAACTCCTCAAGGTCTGGTTCCAGCCTTCCAGGTCCATACGACCATACACCAGTATCTCTTGCTTCAATTAAATTTGTTGGATGGATAGAGTTAGCTAATGTACTAGCTTTGTGGTTTAGCTGCTTGTAGTTAGGAGTAGCTAGCTAGCCCTTAATTCAGACTATCCATACCTCCGTTGGATCTCTTACATTTGCAATTTAGGAACTAGCTATTAAGGTTTTAGCCCAAGGTGTGATCCAATCCTGGATCCGCCACTGTAATAAACCATTCTAAATTGCATGTGTCAAGGTAGTAGCCGGTGAGAAAATAGATATTTTTTTGTGGCTATATTCAGGGCCCTCTATCTCTCTCATGAGTAAATATAGTGCACCGAATCTGAATCGGACGGTCTAAAACGCGTTGACGTCGGTGCGTAACGGCGGAGGATGTGATAAGGGCATCGCGTCGCGTCCGCGCCTACGAGCGGGAGCGCCACCGTCTGTGTTCTCTTGGTCCGCCTCGCTCGTTAGCCAGCCGTGTGCCGCACCGGGCCTGCGTGGATGCGTGCGACGCGGACGTGCAGGTGAGGCTGACACGACACAAGGCCCAGCCAGTTGTGCCCCGATAGGCTGGCCCGCCTCGTTTGGCATCAGCCCGACATATACCACCGTAAAATGCCCGCACGTAGAAAACACAGAACGAATTTGAATTTGTTAAACAGAGACCAGACGGGCTCGAAATCCCTACACAAATTCTGTTGAACAGAGGCTAATAGTTAACCGCTGAGATGGTGGAAAACCTAGCCGCCACTGGGAGCACCGCCGTGGCCACTGCTCGCTCCATCGTTCCAACCCTCGTTTTCTCTCGCCTCTTCCCTAGTCCTAGAAACTGGTTCGCCGAGACGTGGATGACGGCGGTGACGCCTACCTCAAAGATCAATATTGGCAGTCTCCGGCAAGCAACGAATAAAGAATCTTTAACCTAAGAGTCAGGTACGTGCTTACGTATTTTTATTCTCGTGTCGGTAATATAAACCAGTGTTTTTATGCTTTTTTTAAATAATAATTTACATAATTTTTTAAAGTACGATAAATAATTGATAAATATTATTTATCTCTTTATTTATTTTAAAATTAATAATACTTTTATTAAAGAAAAAAATATAAAAGCACTGCTCATATAACAATCATGTACTGACTCAAATCCCGATCTTGTGAAGTAAGCAGAACTAGCTAGTACGGCCCTGTTCCTCTTATATTCCTGTGTTGCCATGCCCATGCATGTAGCCAGGCATGTCCTCCTTGGACAGAGGGGGTGATCGGAATAGCGATGGCTTTTAGTTTTTGGCTGAAAAAACACTGTAACTAGCTGAAAAAACACTGTAGCTGAGTTAGTAGATAGTGTAGTGAATAGTGAAAAAAAAGCTGAAGCTAGAAGCTGAAGCCGAAAAAAGCCGAAACGATCACCCCCTCTGGTGTCTGGCTGCACGAATATTTCCATGGCGAACGAGCATGCAAATTCCCATGCAACTGAACTACCCTACCCACGTAGCAATTCAGGAGAGTCTTTTGGCTTTAGGGTTTGCTTCTTATGTCTTTTAACTTTAGTTACAGTATCTAAATTTTAAATTATATGTATTTTAAGATAGGATCTATAAATTAATTGTAGTAGATACTGTACTGACTTCAACTATATCGGTCAAAATCATATATGATTGTCTCTTTTTTTTTACTTTTCTCATAAATAGACAAAATTTAAAAGTAATAAACTAAAAGACATAAATCACAACGAAAAAACCCACCCGGTTTGTCTCTCTGGCCTGGCCATATCAGCACTGCCTCAGTCAGTTCTCCCCAGCAATGGCATCCTCGGGGTACAAGGCCCAAAATCAGCACGAATCCTCAAAATAAGTGACTCGATAGCAGCGGCAGCTAGAATAAAGCGAAGAGGTGCTGCCTCTGTGTGCCTGTCTGTGTGCAGAATACGCCAACGCCAACGCCAACGCCAACGCCGAGGAATCAAGGTCGCCTCTGGCTATCCTCTCCTGCTTTCTGCGTGACAAGGACATCTGCAAGAACGTTTCTTGGCATCCGTAGCGACCCAATGATCAGATCGCCTATATACCTCAGCCTTTGGAATATCGGATTCTTGATTTCATTGGTGGCTATATGCCATGCATGAATGACGTGAGGTGAGACTGGTACCACTGGATGACTCACTCTCTTAAACTTAGGACCCTTGCTCCTTTCAGTCCCTTCGAAGCACTGCCGGATCAATTATATTATCAAAGAAAAAAAAATCCACTTTTCAACCCTAAATTCTAGATTCAGTTCGCTTTTCTACCTAAAACTCTAAAATCGTTCACTTTTTACAATCTCAAACTCTCAAAATCGTCCACTTGACCCTCTCGACCCAAATTGAGGTGATTTTCCGCCGATGTGTCATCTACGTGTCATAGTTTCATCAATATGGAAGCCACATGCGCACGTATATGTGGCATCCACTCACATATTCGTTTTCGTCATCTCTCTCTCACTGCCAGGCGCTTTCTGCTTCCTCCCCTCTCTCCATCTCTAAAAAAATCCAGCACTGGGACCTTCGTCATTGTTGCCGAAATGCTGGCCGAGGTGGAGCTACCCACCGGAGCAAGGCTTCATGACTGTGGTGAAGAGGGTGAGCTCGAGGATGCCAGGTGAGCATGGTGATGATAATGGTGACGCAGAGAAGCTCAAATCTAGGTGACAATGGGGGTTAGCGGTGCTGCTGCTGGTGCTGTCGACCACGGCGACAACGGAGAGGCTAGATCAAGAGGCTGGCGGTGCTATCAGCTGCAGTGACAATGAGCAGGCGATGTGAGACGAGCTCGATGGCGATGAAGACCATCATAGCAGCGAGCTCCAGAGGCTAGCGGAAAATGATGGCGATTGGATCCAGCAGGGAAGAGCAGGAGGTGATGAGATCCGATGAAGAAGAGCTCGAGCTCGATAGATCCAGTGACAGAGAGCCTCAATCCAGGTTCGCCGACTCCAGAATCATTGGATCTGGCGACGAAGGGCTCAGCAATGATGATCGTGGGAGATAGGACTGACAGCACCAAGCTTCATCCGCCTCCCTTCCTCTTGCTTCTTCTTGCAGTCACTCATGCCTTGTCCGATGAGCCCTCTCGACAATCCTCCTTCTGGCATTGGAGATGGAGGGCAACATTGCCACCAAGGCATCAACCTTATAGTGCCAAACGCGGGTGGCGTGTTGTGGAGAGCAAGGAAGCGCACGACTTGGCGGCAAGAGGAGATGTCCGCAATGGCTTTGGTGGTGGTGGAGAGGCTGACTTGGTGGTAGAGGAAGGGGATGTGGCGGTGCTAGCCAGAGATGGGAGGAGGTGGATTTGCCATTGTGTGTGTGTGGGGGGGGGGATAGGCTTGGGGTATGACATATGAGCCACATTCTTACTTTTTTTTTTTTTGCTAAGTGAGCTTGTCATCAGGAAAAACACATACACATGTCAAAACCATCACCACGTGGCCCCATGTCAGTAGAAAACCACCCTAGTTTGGGTCAAGGAGGGATAAAGTGGACGGTTTTAGAAGTTTAAGGCTTCCTATAGATATATTGGAAAAAATAACTAATGAAAAAAAGTAACTAATGAAGGAAGAATAGGAGGATGGAACTATATGATCTATGCAAGATGAAGAGTGGCTACATTTCTAAGATCCTCAATAATTTATAGTATGTGCATCTCTAGATGTTAAGCTAATGCTATAAGAGAGAAATTTCGTAGCACCGATGCCAACAGAGGGGGGGAGTGGATGTTAAGCTTAGATTGCATGGTACCGAAGCAAATCTTGAAAGCTGGTGCTATGTTAGAAAATATTGAATGTCTTAAGCACCTACAGGTGGTGCTAAGGGTTAGTAAAAGTAGCTAACAATGATATTGTGGAGAAAGAAAAATAATGTGTCCACCTTAGCACCTAGTTTGGATGCTAAGGGATTTACATGTTCTTGCTATGCTTAATGATTTTTTTCCATCTAAGAAGCTCGTACTTGATTATGTTTCTCAAGTTGTATTTTCTTGTAAGTTTCTATTGTCATTTCTATATTTATGATGTCTTAAATATCTAAATAGCCTACAAAATATATAAATATATTCTCAGACATCTAAATTATATTATATGATACTTCAAACTTTGAAACAAATATAGTCGTGAAAAAAGTGGACCACCCTGCTAGTTACATATTAAAGAGAGATACTGGGAAGAAGAAAAGCTAAGATCTGTGCCCAGTAGTTGAGCGCTGTGTGAGCTTTACTCTGTGTGAATGAAGTACTAGCAAGCTAGCTTGGAGTTGGAGTGCTCCTTTTAACACCATTAACCCCCTCCAAAGAAGAAAAAAGAAAAGAAAAGAAAGAACAAAACCTCATCAAGAGAGAGAGATCAGAGGATTCAGAGCACTTTGGCCGAAGCAAAGATGGTGCCATGGCGTGTGCCTGCCCCCCTCCCTCTCTCTCGATCTCTAATACATGCATACTTCTAAGCACCACCACCGCCTCCGCCATGGCTGTTCGTCATCGGGCTCTCTGTCTCGCGTGCGCGACTAGCTATCGAGGTAAGGTAACCATGGAACCTTCCAATCCACATCGATGTGCTCACTCTTTAGCTTCTTTTACCTTTGCTAGACAGTGTGTTCTTCGGTCGCTCTACACTCTCTTCGCCGGTGCGTCTCCCCATCTGGCTCTCCTGAAAAAGTAAATGCATGAACGCATCATGGTCAGTCACATGCACAGAGGAAAAAGAAACACGGTGAATACAATCGAGGTCAGTTTGCAAATTAGTAGCTTGTTCAACGGGACCCAGGCATGCATATATGCGTGATTGGTAGGATCTATAGATGACTATATACTGCATGATATCTATAGTAGTACTTGGTTTTGCGTACTGCAATCATTTGTTGTTTCTTCCGATGCTACTTGCTTGTCCCTGATGGCCGTTTGACTGATCCCTGAGCGCGACGTCCTGTCATCGACAAGCGCAAATGCCGAAGTATATATGCGTACGCCTCTTCTTTTCAGAGGGTGACGCACTGGCGCTGTGACAATGCAGACACTGATGATTTTTTAGTAGGGTACGTACATATGTTTAACGGCTTAGTTAAAACTATTTTGCAACCATAAGTTTGTAGAGATTGAGTTGTTAAATACTAAGCACACGGCAAGGTATATATATATATATATATATATATATATATATATATATATATATATGAATTATATCAGAGCTTTGTACTTTTACTTTGTACAAACACTGATTAGATATTCGGTAGTTGTAAGCTGCAAACTGTGAGTTCCTCTTTTTTTTTCAGTACAAGCTCTAATCAGAGATTTGTACCAGTTAGAGAGAGCTAAAACAAAAGCAAGAGCCATATGCTTTGCGCTATAGAAAGGAAGAACTGTCAGGTGAGATGAATACCTATTGTGAATCGGATCAGGCCCATTGGGCACATTCCTCTTGCTGTCCTTGTATGGATCATCCAAGGCAGCCTGCTCTGAAGGCGCCGCGGTTGCAGCGGTAGCAACCGGCGGCGCCGTAGCTTCAGTGGCAGGTCGTGTTGTGACAGCAGGACCGGGAGCACCCGTGCCATCAACAATCCCGGTCCTGGTGCCTTTCGCCATTGTCACCGACAAGAGCACGACGCAGATGAGCAAGACCAGACCACTGACCAGGCATCTACTGCCGATGCCTCCCATTGCGCTAGCTCCCTGCCTGCTCTTGCTGGCTGTTCAGGTGACTGATCGCTGCTTGTTAGGAAGTAGCAATTAGTTGTCCACAGCCTTTCTCTTGTACCTTGCAACTCGCAAGTGCTATCTCTCCCTAGCCTCCGCCTGATGCTGTAGAGATCAACAGCAGTGGTAGTGTGTGGGCAAACAGATCACGGCTATGTATATGTAGGGAAGAAACGGTGCAGTTCAGAGGAGAGGCAAAGATTGGCTAGAAGAGAATGGACTTCTTTCTTGAGAGAAGGAAGAAGTGACAAGTAGCTCTCTTTCTCTCTCTCTCTCTCTGACTCTGTAGTCTAGCTTTGATCCCCTGATGTTGATATATAGATAGAGATGTGGCGAGGTATATGCCTGGCTCTGGTTCTTCTTCTTTGTTGGTTCACTCAAAAAGCAAATCAGGAACACCAGGTCTAGTCGTGAATCGTGATCAGCCCATATGTAAACAGGCGCAGAATTGGTTGTGCACCCGAGAAAGACAGGGAAGTTCCGAAACAGTACCCAGCAACCTATGCCAGCTCGGAATGCATGCAAGGGCAGGTGATCAAATTTTCAATTGGACTATCTGGGTGTGCAGGGCCCTACTCGGTCTCAGGTAGTCTGAACAAGCTGATCACCATGCCTGGTTAGTGCTATAAAATATATATAGCTAGCACTATCAGATATGGTCGCTTTGTACGCTCCTCGAACATGGCCTCGATGATTTCACTGCATTTGGTTCTGTTGATGCTGACATGTGAGCCTCCTCGCATCGACGAACAAGGGAACACTTGGAAACACCGCAGAGCACATATTTCACTTATGCCTTTTTTTTATTACTTTGTTTTGTTAGTATTCTCTCTGTCTAAGTTTGTAGAACATATTTTTTAATAATTTTATCTATAAATATAAAATATATTTTATGTTTTAATATAAAACTAGTATATGTTTTTTTATACCCCTAATAAATATGCAGTTTTAATTGTTATTTTGTACATGTATACATTGAATATACTATTTAGAGATAATAATTAGAAGTAATATAGCTATTTTTACTATCTTCTTAATTTATTTGTCAATAGAAAATACATCTTATAAATTTGGATGAGAGAGTACTGGCATTGAGGCAATTGAAATATGTGGATTTAGTATGGAAAGTTAGCTCTGTTAGGATTCTCATGTGAGCATATATATATGGGCATGCCGCAACCGACCTGTTGTAAACTCTATCCTCACGTGATATTAACCGCACCATAAATTGTTTTCAGTGATTAGAAAAGTCAAATTGGCCGGGTTCGGCCTAGTATTTCGAAACTTGAAAAAAAAAACAAGCTATATATTTCTGATTTCTTATCATCTGTCGATTTTCAGTGAAACTGGAGGCCCACACATTCCACGTCACCGGCTGGAATCCTCACATCACACACACACACAAATACATGAAGAAGCATAGGCATACACAAATACACATCACCGGACGCATCGCTATCCCTGGCCCTGCAGCTGCCGCCTCCTGGCTCGACCTCTCGACCAACGACCATGGCTGGCGCACACATTGATGACAAGCAAGAAAAAAAAAACAGCTGCTAAGCCAAAGACGCACCGCTGTCCCCTGGAATCTAGTTGCTGGCGACAAGCTAGCTTTTCCGGCTTTGATGTGCTACACGCTTGTCACTACTCACTATGGATATCCCTCCATGACCGGCAATGGTAACGGAGAATGGTGAATATCGCCTTCTAAAAATATTTCACTAAGTCTTTTAAAATCTTTCACTTTAGTAGTTAAAAGAGCTAAAAAAATCAGATTTAACAATTTAAATCCAAACAACAACCAAAAACGGCAAGATCTTATAAGTTCAACACCTAACCAATCTGACCGTGGAGGTGCGGTCTGATCGGCCACAACATGACGGTCTAACCGAGCCTAAGAGCGATCTGACAAATCCCTTATTCCCAGAGCAGGAAATTAGCCTGAGACAAAACCAAATTGGGTGAAAACTACACAATTCATGTCCAAATGATTTAAAACTTTGCACACACCTTGTTGAGGGTCTAAAAAACCTATTTCATTTAAGTATCACATAAATCTTAACCAAAGTTCTAATATTTTCTTAAAACATGTAGGATTACACTAAAACTAGGCAAATCTCCAAAACTTGAGATACAACTTGCACATGGGTTAAAAACAGCTAAAATAGCTCTAGATGAATTACCACGTGTCACAGCAAGTAAGACCATAGAAAGATTCAAAGTCAAAACCCTTGGATCAAGATTCCTTAAATAAGGCTCCAAACCAAACAAGAACGAGCAACTTCAAAATCTTGTAAATCATAGTATCTAAATGGATGAGATTTAATCTACATAAGATATCGCCGTCACTTACACATTCTTGGTACGTAGCAAGATCAACTAGAGTAGAAAAGAGAAAAAACCAACAAGTACAAGAGTAAATCAACCAATACAAGAACATTCCATGCTACATGAAGATGAATGTTTCTTAGCCATTTCATATGAATAACAAGATAGCACACCATAGCACTCACACTATTTTCTTAAATCATAATCCTAGAACTCAAGATTGAAAATGGTTAGCTTGCAAGTTTCCATCCCCTACCCATTAAATAACACGAAACAAACACTCAACTACAAACTCATTTGGTTCGTCGTAATCTTCTTCTTGTCGTCCACCATGACCAACTGCATCATCATCACTCAAAGAACTGATGCCATCAGTCTCAGCATATATTGGGCTTTTAGAAAGAGTCGATGTGTCCTCACCACTTCCCACATCATTGTCATATTCATCCATTGTCTTCTTGCCTTTCTTCGACTTATACTTCCTTGTGCTATCATGACGCTTCCTCTTCAATGTCCAAACATTGAGGGGCTTGTTGATAAGTGATTCACTTGACTTGTCTACTGTTACCTCTTTAAGCACAACCCTTTCATCCAAAATAGGCTGGGATTTCCTCATCCATCTTGACAACCGGTCTATAATTGGGTTGTCTTGCTATCTCTAGGTTTGTAGTTTATATCTTTCACAACATCTTGTACATATTAACTTCTACATTCTGTAGAACTTTATAGATATTGTAAGCAACAGGGAAAGAAAATTGGCCTCTACCCGATTTACAAGCAAGCAAAACCAACCAATTTGTGACTACTAATTACATCAAAATCGTATGATTCATATCCATATCTGTAGTTGTTGTCGTTCCCGATTCTCTTGTAGGTGTACCACTGCCGATCCCACCGCCGTCCTGGCCGCTGCCCCGGTAGCCAACGCCGTCCTAGCCTCTACCCCAGCCTCCCCAATTGCCGTCACCGTCCTAGCCTCTCCCCCTGCCGCACCAACCACCATACTGCCCCAAAACGCCATCGCCTTTAGTGCCATCCACACGTCGATTGTTCCCCGAGAATCTCTTCAGACTTGAGAGGTAGAGATTAGGGAAGAAGAGAAGAGGAGGCGAAGAGCAGAGGAGCAGTCGATCGCAAAGCGCATGCGTCACAGCCACCAAGGGAGGAGAATGTGATCCTGAGCCTACATGGCTTAGGGCAAATGAGGAGGAGGACAAATGGCCCACTCTGGGCTAGGCTTCAATTTAAATTGGGCCAAAATTATTCGGCCGACACCCTTTTTACTGGTGTCCATCTGTAAAACTGACAGTATCGATAGCCAGTAATTAGAACTCTAGATCGGACGGCCCTTTCCCTTGGATCATGGAGCACTGGAGCTGCTACGATTCGGATGGTGTGGTGGTGTGTGCACTGCAATGAGCACCCAGGCTTTGGAGAGAAGAGCGCACGCCTTGAGCACGAAGACGACGTAGAAGATGGCATGGAACGGGTTCGCGTCCACGCTAACCAAGCTCGATGGTGCAGTCACGTAGTAGGCAATGCCGCCGACGAGGACGGCGTGGCCAGAGAACGCTGATTCCGTTCGTCCGCTTGCCGAGCAGATTTGCGAGGAAGTTGCCGTCGAAGATGAGCTGGAGGATGATCAGGACGACGTTGCCAATGCCGAGGTCGCCAACTATGTCGTACACCCCAGATAGCACGTAGGCCGTCGCCTTGCCGATGGCGATCATGATCGCAAGCAACTTTCTGCGCCGTGCTCCTGAAATTAATATTTTTCATGAAACTCGAGCATTAATCATAGGAACTCGGTGCCATGAATACTTTTGTGTTGGTTTTGGACCTATTCTAGGTCCTATAGAGTTCATTCACCAATCTTCAGATCTTAAATAGGTTGCATTCCTTATGCACCTAAGTCCATAGGCTGCCCATAAGCAAACCCCTCAAACAATAATCTTATAAGTGGTATTGGCCCTTCTCTCCGAAAAGACTAGTCTGATGGGTGAGGACTCCCTCACACTTATAAGTTATGATTTTTTTCTCTCTCACAATCTATGTGGGACTATTTTTTTTTCAACATTTTGCACAAGCAAGGAATCATCGATCAACGTTTATATGTTTATACTCACAGCAGCGCACGGTCCTCGTCGACGGCAAAGTCGGTCCGAATGACCTTGCAGTCGACGAGGAGCTGCATGACCATGTCGGCGTTGACGATGGGGGTGATACCGAGCTCCATGACGGTGGCGCAGTTGGACGTGAGGATGGCATGCACCTAGTAGAACGGGTCGGCACCGACGGACGCCGTAAAGCAGCAGCTGGCTACAGACGAGGAAGGCGAAGAGTGACAAGGCCATGCATGCGAGCTTCCGGAGGAACGGGACATGCCGGTCAGTGGCCCGCACCTCTAGCAGGAACGGCCGGACGAGGTCGAGCGGTCGGACCGAAGAAAAGAACATCTATTGTCGAGGGCTTAAAGATATGAGTCAGGGTTCTGCACAGTTGGTAGTCCTTATCGCTAATCCTTTCTGTTGTCGCTGACAACTGTAGCTCGTAAGGCAATTCTCTTGTAAGCCGTATCGGCAACGCTCGATATATACGAAGAGAAACAGAAGCTGGTTTGGGTCTGCGGCTTCCCTCTGAATTTCGATCCCTCTCTCCGAACTTCTCTTGATTCCTTCAGGTAGCAGCCGTTTGTTAAATGTCGAAGAAAGGAGCATGCACCAACGAGGTTAAGAAGCATAAATGTGCGCATATTACAATTCGAAGTACATCGTGTTACTTTATTTCGAAAAATCAAACTTGCCTACGTTTCTTACTAATCCTCTTCAAAAAATAAAAAGTATACTTCATACAACTACACCTACACGTACTTTCACCAATATATCACAAAACTGTACTTTGAAGGGCCTTTCTCTTGACAAAACCACATGTTTTTTCACATACCTATCGCAAATTTTACATGTGCCAATCTGCAAGTCACCAAAAAAAAAGCACACTGTCATGTTTCTAAGAACCTCGCAACATTTTATCCTTCAATTATGTTTCCGATGTTTTTCTTAAAACACCGAAACTATCCTAAATAATATTGTAAAGCATATATATCCTTTAGGAAAGAAAACATCCATCCTAACTAGATCCAAAGATTTCTTATGAAATTCCTATAAAAAATCAAGCGTTCCAAACAGAGTCTGTATAGCTCAAAGCTAATCACCATCGACAGCTCTTTCCCGCTTGTCAATTTGCCATACTCATCAGCACAAATAATTTCGTAGGCATAGTGAAAAACATAAGCGATACATTTTAACAGGCACTTACAAATGATAAGGAGAAGAAAAATTTTAAAGAAAGGAAAGAAAGAATACACCGAGCTAATTGCATGATCAAAGAAATCTAACTTACAACTCTAAACAAAGAAAAGAAAGGCACTTCCTTTCGTCAGTACTAACTTGTTAAAGAGCACCCTATAACACAACACCAGGTTCGTTGCAAGGTCAGCGTTCAGAATTAACCTTCATCACTGTCAGTGCAAGGGACGATGTACTGAATCACCACGCGAGCTCCCGACGATAGCCTGCATGATTCAAAATATAGACCTCAATTCCAAGATCAGATCATCGCGTGAATTCTATTGTTCCAAGGGAAAGCATCGAGTGCATACCCAGTACTAACAAAAAGTTGAGGTAAAAGAACCACTAGTGGCACTTAACTTTCCTCAATCTTGACGAGCCTCTCCTTGTCCTTTCTGAAAGAGTCTAACCTCGCCGATGCTCCTGAGGCATCAGTGAACCTCTTGCTCCCGTCTCCTGATGCCAAGCTGCAGTCTGGCCCGGCCGAGGAGCTGCTCCGGCAGTCTGAGACAGGGGACTTCAGCATCTCGCTCTTTGGGTGCAGGAATGATGACAGTTTCGGCGTCCGGGGTAGGCATGTTGATCGCGATGTGTTGACTGTATCTTCGTCAGGTATTGCACAATCTAGGGTCTCACTGCTCCTGTGCGGTTGTTCATTGGTAAGAAAATGTTTCATGAAAGGAAAGTTCACATGCTAAGCAAGATACTAGGCAAAACAAAAGGAGAAATTACTGCATATCACATAATTGTTATACCAATAACCAACTTTTCTGTAAGAAAATGTTTCATGAAAATGAAAGTTCACATTCTAAGCAAGATACTAGGCAAAACAAAAGGAGAAATTACTGCATATCACATAATTGTTGTACCAATAACCAACTTTTCTGCTAAGTTCTGACTACCAGGTAAAATTTTGGATTTTAACATACTGAAAGAAACCATGGTCCAATCAGGATGGGGTTCAGGGAATGAACTTCATTGGCTTTTTCTGTAGCAGTTAACTAATTGGCCCCTCTAAATAGAATGACAGCTTGTTAAGATAGCAACAAACTGTTCATGAGCATGAAGCAACAGGCTCTGCTATATTTGCAGTTGAGCAACTGAAGAATCTTGCCAGCCAACCGTGTAGTGTGGTCCTCTACGTCTGACAAGTGGCTCGTGTTGTGGCAATGTAGAGATCAAGCTAGTGGCATGGAATTAAACTGTAGAAGTGGAGTAATGACAAAAAAAAAACGTAGCAGAAGGGCTATCTGTGCTTCAAATTTTTTTGGCAAGATATTCAGAAAATTGATTCACCCTCTAAATAGCTCCTCCTGATTGGAACTATCTGTTAAGTATATCAAGGCCCATATACTATAGGCTTATGTGGCACATATGGTTATCTATATATTGACATCTCCACTATTGAAATATTTATTTTCTGAAATCCTTATGTAAGTCACATGGTATCAGAGCTCACGGATTAGGGTTAGGTCAAGATTATTTTAGTCCTCCTCCCATGATCCATATCTACCCGGCCAGTTGGCTAGTCGGCCTCGGCCAGTCGGTCCTTCGGCCGCCGCTGCCCGTCGCGGCTCTCTTCCGCTGCCGAGCAGCCTCGTCAGATCCGTCGCCGCTTTTGGGGGATCCGCCGCCGCCTTTGGGGGTCAGATCCGCCGCCGTCGAGCCGTTAGATCCAACGGCCCGCCTCGTCAGATCCACCGCCCACCTCGTCCAATCCGCCGCCGCCTTTGGGGGTCAGATCCGCCGCCGTCGAGCCGTTAGATCCAACGGCCCGCCTCGTCAGATCCACCGCCCACCTCGTCCAATCCGCCGCCGCCTTTGGGGGATCCGCCACCACTATCTACCCATGTTTTTCATCTTCTAACCAGAATTTGTATGAGTTTTGTAGAAGGCATACTATGTACAACACTGCTCAAAGCAAAACTAATAATGTGAAATGGGCAACATGCGAACATAAAAGACAGTAATTTAGCATTTTGTTTTGGAATTAACTTCCACTCTTTCTCAGTAGGCATATTTACCAATTTTGCAATGTTCGGACTTCAGTTTTCATCAGTAGGTAGATTCCCTGTACTTTGTTATTTTTTTTGCTACATGGATGCCAGCTGCATGCTGGCAACATATGACAGGGGACATGCCGTGTTGTTGGCATCAAGCTAACTGCAAATGGTGGAATGATGGAAAAGCAATGTTCCTTGCGTTCATAAATTTTCTCTGGTACATGGTTCTTTTTCCATCTTTTACTTCTCTGATCCCAACCTAAACCAACCCCTTTCTATGAATATTACGTGTGACAGCAATGGGCTTAAATGAACAATTAGTGCAAAATTTTACCTTGAATGTCCATACTTCATACACTTACATATTACGACTACTAAGCTATCATGCTAAAAGCACAAGGGCAAAGCTCATTCTACAACACGGCAAAGTATGAACTCATGGACTGTTGTCTGTTGAGGCTTGACAGTTGAGTATCTCTTCTTAAAACAATGAAAAGTCTACTAGCAGAATTTTTTTGCAAAATTTATAGAAGTGAAGTATCCAAATTCTAAGTAATTTAAGCACATGTAAACATCACACTGAAGCATTAGAGCTTACCTTTCTGCATTGTAGGAAGAAGACCGTTTAAGCACTGAATCCCTCTCAGCGGGAACATCTCTTTGCATCTCAATAAAGCTCCCACTGAAGTATTCCTTATCTTCCAACCGCATCCCCATAAATCTGGGATTCTCTGAAAGGTAATCAAGCTCTCCCATCATCATGGTGCGAGAAATTAACAGTGAGGGGAACTTCAGGTTTGGGAACCTTGGCTTGTATGCCTCAACAAGTCCAATATTGTCAGGATCTTTCACTGAAAGTGAACCACAGGTGATCAGTTGCATCAGTAAATTCGTTGGCCTCAGCTTTGGGCAGGTGGGCACAACAATGTCATCCTCTTCAAGAATCCTAAAGCTATTCATTGCATTGTTGTCCGCTTGTATCAAGGACTCCAAACTCTTGGACTTGCCATGGGTTGAAGGTACGCTCAATGGAGTACCACATTGGGACATGATTTCCTTGGAAATTCCTTGGAGCTCTGCTGACCGGCAAGGATGGCTTTGCCGGTACTCGGTGATTTCACGAACTACAGAGTCATGATTGGTACTCAAACTCTTCCCATGCATCTCAGGTGCTTTCCGAACCGATCGTTGGCCAAGGTCATCAGTTTGAGTTGCAGCATCCATAGAACCGGTGGGTTTGTAAACTCTGAATTCTGCTGGGCTTGCAGAGCCAGCCCTTGACAAGGGAGTCCTTTGAGGCTCCGACGCCGGTGACATGTTCTCCAAGGAGTTAACCATGCATGGCAAGGGGGAGTCGTCCTCATCTCGCAAAGGTACCGAAGGTGATCTCAGGGGCTTGGCTTCTCTAACAATCACACTAGGAGGGGAGGAGGAATAGGAAACCTCTCTAGGCAAAGGCAACCTTGCACCCTCTTTCAGCCTGCTCTGTTGCTTTTGGTTGCCATCACTACCATGGTAAAATTGACCTAAGCAGGCCAAAGATAATATCACAATACTAACCAGCACAAAAGTTTCCAGTCGAAGTTCACAAAGACAAATGCCAATTCGAAGGGAAATGATTAGTTTACCTGAAGAAGATTGGTCCAAGAGCTCGGAGCCCTTGAGCACGTACTCCCCATCGGCCGCCGGGAGGACAAGATCATCCTCTGCAAGGTCGTGCCACACGAATCCATTCTTGTAGCTCCTGAAACAATATTTATTTATTTGTCAAACCGATCAAAATTCATTCAACTCAAAATTGTTCAAGAAAAGCGACATTATTGCTTTACCTCTTGCAAGACCACGTGTACATGGCAGCCATGCCCTTGCCGCGCACCATGTTAAGGTGATTAATCACATCTGCACACCCAAGCAATCACCATTAAACATAGTCTACAAGTAGATTATACACGGAGAATTGGCATTTCTTTTGGTTTTGTTGCAGCAACAAAACTGCATCCACTGACCTCTGAGATAGAGCCCCTCCTGCGAGGACACCGGGACCTCGACGAAGTGCGGGTGCTCGAGGTGGCGGCTCCGCGTGATGTAGTACACCACCGGCACCTTCCGCGCCGCCGGCCTCTGCAGCTGCGGGCTCCGCGGCCGACTCCCCCGGCTCTCCATCCCCACCGAACTCTCAGCAAGATCTCCAAACTTCCGTCAGTTCAGCGTGCGCATCTGGAAAGCAGCAGTGTTACCAGCGGTAGCAGAAGAAGGGGACTTTTTCTGCTGTTACATTACAACCGATGGCACAAAATACAAGATCAAGGACAGAATGGCTAAACGGATGCCTCCAAAATCCGGTAACTTCCCAACGAGTAAAAAACAGAGACGATTACATGCTACAGCAAGCGAAGTGGGGTTACCTCCAGGCCCCAAGACCCAAGCTTTCGGGAAAATTACTGGACGTGTGCCTCCAAAACCTGCATTTTTGTGGCCGTTTCAGCAATCAGATGAGAACAGAGATGGGATTATCAGCCCAAGAACTGCCAGGTAAGTGGTACGTAACTCCAGCAAAAATTGAACCTCCTTTGCTCACTGAGCCAGGCACATGAGAGGACTGAACCGAAGAGAGGACAAGACGGGCCAAACGGATACCTACAAACAAAATCCAAGTATTGCGTGAGGGGGTGGATGCGTGATAGCTAGAGAGAGAGAGAGAGAGAGAGAGAGAGAGAGAGAGAGGGAGGGGGTACCTCCAAGATTGAAACTTTTCGACAGGCAGTGAGGGGATGGGCGTGGGCGGACAGGGCAGCAGGACAGGAACGCAAGAACGGACAAGCAGGTGCTTCCAAGCCCTCGAAAAAGTTTCAGCGAGACGGGAGCAGGGGAGGAGGGGGAATCAAGATGCGAGGATGCAGCACGAGAACGCAATGTCGCACCTCCAATCCAAGGCGGAATTTCTCACGCAACCGACTAGAGCAGCAGCAGCAGCAGCTAGCAATCAACAACCCTTTTGCAGGCGACCAAACTAATGAAACCTTGAAGGAATGAAGGAATTAAATTGGAGCATAAAGAAGCGTAATGGCGGGCATGGACCTGCAAGACGGGAACTTTTATCGAGCAGGGAATGGGCAAGTAGGAGTAGCAGCTAGGCAGGCAGGGCCAGGGCTGGGGCTTTTCCGTGGGACAAGCGAGTTACTGAGAGGCGAGCAGGAGACGAAGCTGGCTCCTCCCCTCCTCAGCCGCAGCTGGGTGCAGTGCGTGTCAGGGAAAGGCAAGGAAAGGAAAGGGAAAGCACGAGACGAGCTCGCGCGAGGTCAAACGACACGGGCGAAGGGGGAAAGGCGGGCAGGAGAGAAGTAGGAGGGAGTGACGAATGTACAGTCGGGTGTAACGGCGGGGACGGGGAATTTTGGACGTATCTGCACTATATGCTTTTAAAATTTTAAAAATAGTATTTTGCACGTACAAATTTCGTTTCTAGCCTCTGTTCCGACCGCACGACTCTAAAGGCTCGACACGTGAACAGTCGTGCGGTCTTGGATAGCACGTCTTCACTGTAGCAGAGACGGTCGTGCAGTAGAGAAATCATACGCTCAGACACCGGACACCACACCAACGCACTACACAGTTGAGTCGTGTGGTCTAGGACCGCACGACCTACCTATAGTACGGTCGTGCGGTGCCAAACCGTACGACCGGACAGGTGTCGCGTCCACATAATCCCACGGTCAGTCGAGGGGCTAGAAATGGAATTAGCGTACGCAGAGAGCTAGAATTGAAATTTATGGTTGTAAGGGCATCTCCAATGGTCCTAACTAGCAACTAACTAGGAGACTTCCACATCATTTATATAGTACACATTAAAAGCTAGCATTCCAAAGAAATAGCTATAAGGATAGCTATTTGATGTTTACATGCACACACAGAAAATGACTATCATTTATATAGACTGTCTCGTTTTGTGTTATAGACTAACTCTTAAGGAAGAGCTGGTTCGGTTTTTTTTATATACTCTCTTTTCTTCACATATAATTTATACTGATGTGTATATGTAAATAGTTAGCTGAATTAAATTATTAGAGATGCCCTAACAGTGCTACATATGTTCAATACCGCGGGACGGACGGTGAGCAGTTGTGGGCGGCGTACCAGGCGCGCTTTAGGCGCAGTGGGTGGCATTAATTGCGTCGCGCCGGGGAGGCAAAGCAAAGCACGGCGAAGCGGAGAGGTGGCGCGGTGATTAGCGGGACGTCTATGGACCACGGTGGTTTGGCCGTTGTCCGGGCCCACTGGAATCCGCCTAAGAACCGTAGAGCTCCATGTGCATTTGCAATACGGGAATTCCGTATCTCACTGTGAAAATTATATGGTTTTATGTAATTTTTTGTGCTTCATAATTTTTCTAAACAAAATAATAAATCTGCAGTTAATTGAGAAGAGGTTGATTTTAAGTCAGCATCTCCCACACAAACTGAGGATATGTTCTTTTTAGCTGCGGTTTATGGCTTTTAGCTGAAAGTTTTGAATTTTAGCTATTTACAACAAAGATTACGGAGAGAGATACTCGCTTACGATTTTGGATGGTACAGATGATGTGTTTTTAACGTGTACTATAATTAACTTGTAGACTTCATCTTAAAAAATACCCCATTTGAAAGTTAGATACTATAGCAAAAGCCAAAAGTCGTTTTGAGAAACCGAAAAGAACATATCCTAAAGTTGTACTCATTTTGACTTAAAATCAGTTTCTACTTCGAGCTTCTTTTTTCACTATGCAGTAATTTTATCTTTTTCTAGTTTTTTAGATTTTTTAAACTTTTTTACCTTTTCTTTTTTTCTCGTATTTCTTTGCATTATTCGTGATGGGCTAACATACTTTTTCTATTTTTAAAATTTAATTATATCAAATAAATCAACTTAACTATAGTAAAAATAATAAATCAATTAAAGCAAAAAAAATCATAAGTTAATATCAAGCTGAGTACTACCTATGTTTCCCTCGTGTAGACTCTTGATCGTGGAGCGTTGACCAATGGATCCTGTGACTTTGAAGTGAGTGATAATAAATTAAACACAGAGAAATGAGAAAGGAACTCTTTTCTTTATTATTTTCTCTATTTTTTATACTCTTTACAATGATTAGAATATCCTATTTATAAACTAAGTAGATGATACCCACCAATAGACTAAGTTTACAGACCCAAACTCAGATTTCCTAACAGTTAGTAGGGTCAACAACTCAACATGGCTGGACAGGCCAAACAGTAGGCATACCCTCCTTTTGTCACCACTTGTTGCTGTCGCACTCTCGCTCATTGCTCCATTAGCAACTGCTGCAGTACTGGCCTAATTTTGCAGACCTTCTAATATGGGATTTAATACCAACTTGATGCCAAAAATGATCATTGTCATTCGTGGACTAAGGGTGTTCGGAATAGCGATGACTTCTGGCTGAAATTTTACTGTAAATGACTTATTTTTTACTGTATCTAAGTTAACTTATTGGATATAATTACATTTAAAAAAATTAAAAATAGAAAAAATATGTTAGTTCATCACGGACAATACAAAGGAATACAAGAAAAAAATGCAAAAAAGCCCAAAAAATCTAAACAAATTTAGAAAAGACAAAATTACTGAATAGTAAAAAAAGAAGAAGTTAGAAGCAGAAGTTAAAAAAAACTGAAGTAAGCGAGGACTAAAGGGGGCATGTTCATAAGGAGGAAAAAAATAAAGAGAGAAGAAGACGGTGCACGTGATAAATATGTGCTTGAGATACGTGATTATGAATAGAAGGCAGAGTAATTTATGTTACAGACATGAGTACAAGTTACCTTTTGATCTGATGGATATGTGTTTCACCACTGCTCCCAGTGAGTGAAAAAAAACCCAAGCTCTATACCCTCCTCTGTACATGTGATGTGGTAGTACAAGTAACTTACCAGGTTCTCCTAAAGCTTACCCAATTTCTCCTGAAAACTGTGCTGAATTATCCAAGGGTAGAGCTGAACTGAAGTGCGCTTTCACAGCGTTGTGTCATCTTGCATTGCAGCACTGCGGCTTCCCTTGCCCCAGCTTCTCCCAGAGGCACACCATCTGCCCCGGCGACTGGTAGTGCGCACTGAGGTAGTCGTCGACGCAACCGAACTGGCAGAACCGGAAGCTGTGGATGTACTCCACGGCGTTCACCGAGCCGTTGAACTGCCCCACCCACATGCCCATGCTCACATCCTCCATCTTGAACAGCTGCAGCAAAGCGAAATATCGCAATGCAATCATTTGTTAAGCACCCGTGCACACAGCACTGCCATGGTGGAGACAACTTTTGGCTTTTGACATGACCATCTTTTCAGCCTAGGCATGACTGGGTTCATGCCGTTTCTGTTTTTATCTAATGTGGAATCGTCTAGGCCGGGCACGAAAGTTAGACCAGGTGGTTCTTGAGTACTTTTGTGGGATGTGATATGCATCCACTGTATAATATCCTCTGCCATTTGATATGAGATGAACACAGAGAATGGGAAGATGGTAAGTGGAGAGTGCTTACATTTAGTCTGCCCTTCTCCATTTCAGATACAACGAAGTTTGCAATATCAGAAGAAACAATGTAGCCAGGACCATTGGTGTAGGGTGGGTACGCTTCTCTGGGCCACTCCTGGAATTTGAATGGAGAATGTTACAAAAGAGTGCAACGGGCACAGTGCAAACTCAATCGTGGTGCACCAAACGGTTGCACTAACGACATGCGATTAGCAAACATGATTACATGGGACAATAACTTATTCATGTGGACAACAGATATTGCTCTTATGGTGCTCATGAAGTGACAGCCAGTTCCATGTTGAAATGATGTCTTCTCCACATTAAGAACAAGAACACATCATTTTTTGTTAAATTCAGGAACCGTAGTACTTAAGAATGATAACACCTCAACAGTTGCAATAAGCTGTTTATGAAAATGGCAAACCTTTGCAATTGACTCAGTCAACAAAAGTTAGTACTAATAGTTTAGTTTCTTCTTTCTAATGAAATTGAATGCAGCTGTCCTGTGCTCTCTTCACAAACAAGTACTTTGATTTATCTTTCTGAGAGTAATTCTTTGTCATTATAAATGTAACGGGAGCATTTCACTACTTTTGATCAATAGGCATAGAAGTGGAGTAACTGTGTATATTAAAGAAAACCTTTGCTGATGACATTTTTCAAAAACAGGAAAAAACTTGTCGTGGTTCACCACTTCACCTCATATGAGACAGCCCATTTTCCTTCTCGAAGTGGTCTGTGGTTGTAGTTCATGTTCCCCAAATAGAAGCTTTTACCATCTGGGATTTTCTTGACTTCAGCCATCACTGAATCAAGTCTAACAAAGGTATCATCATCGCACTTCATGATGTAATTCGCCGAAACAACACGAGCCTTTCGAAGGACAAAGTACAATAAAAAATGAGAGGTGACATGCATAAGAACATTCAGAAAAATACTTGAAATACTCATACAATGTGGTTATTTAATATCCATCCTTGCTACGTACCGCATACTCGCAAATGGCAACAGTCTTCAGAACAACCAGATCGTAGCTATCCATGAAAGGCACAATGACAATGTCCCTGAAGAAATCTGCCTCTTTCTTCAAATCTTCATTCACTTCCCTTCTTCCATTCTGCCATAAAACATGTTTCAGTCATGTATACCTTCATATGAACAAGAGAAAAAATAGAAAAATTAAATGGTAAGACTTTGACTTACCAGAGCAACAAAAAAACGAGCCATGGTGCTAGATGAATTTCTTACTGAAGACATCCATGATCTCCTCACAGCCATGCGTTCGGTGAAGTGACTTCCTGCTGAAAGAATGCCTATGAACAGCTCTACAGGTTCTTCAGGAGGAGGGGCTTTCAGTTCGGTCAGCAACTCCAGATTTCTTTGTACATTGTTAGGATGAGCCGTGGGTAATGAACCAGCAACTATTGATTCAATGTCGATATCACCGTTCACTGACAAGATAGTGGCGTCTTCAAGAATAAAGCCCTTGAAAGAACAAAAGTAATGCAATGACACATCAGACAGCCTTGCCAAAATTACAGTGGGAAGGAGCTGCTATGCTTCTTAAAAAAATGCACATACATTAAATCAAGAGTAAATTGCACTTTACACCAGTAACTTTGTCTCTTGTTTTACTTTGCACCAGGGTTAACCTATACTTTTACTTTGCACCAGAGTAGACCAAATAAAATTTCACTTTGCACTAACTAATTAATTCCAATAACAAACAAGGCAATCAAATTGAAAGAATAGAGCAATCAAAATTGTGTATACCGACTTATCATTATGTAGAGCCGATTTGAGCCAAATAAAGTTGGGTTAGTGTAAAGTGAAATTTTATTTGGTTCACTCTGGTGCAAAGTGAAAATATAGATTAACCCTGGTGCAAAATGAAATAAGCAACAAGTTACTGGGTGTGAAATGCAATTTACTCTTAAATCAATTGAGACGCTAATCTACTCCCAACCATACCAAAATGTATACAATTTTCGGTTAGAAAAATAGAAGCACTCTCTCAGAAACAGATCAATTGCATCATAGAATGGTTTCGAAGGGGAAGAACAACTTACAACACGGTAAGGAAAAGATGTGATATGCCTCCCATCAACTTGAACATGACATCCTTCTAAACCGGTGCTTAGTGTTAGAACAAATAATTCGTCCTCCACAAAAGGGTAAGGCCAATCTACCAAATTTCTTCTCCTCTGTCCAGCAACACGGTTAAGCAACCACATCTTCTTCAACTCCTCGAATGTGCCACTAGCATTCCCGGCCCATTGCTCACATTTCACCAATCCATCAACTGCACCACACGTAAGCAATATAAGAAAATCTGGCGATGATCACCAGCTAAACTAAACCACCATGTTAACATTCTCAGCTCAAACATTTTATTGAAAACATTATCATTAACCCTACAGCATTTGTAAAGAAGTTACCATCAGATTATCAGATGGATATCCCATTGGAATCATGCAAATATATTCAAACCATGGAGAAGAGGGGAAGCATTTTTTTTGTAGAAAGGATTGTCTCACGACTGGTCCGTTCATATAGGCTTTTGACTTTGACTTTTGGTTAAATGTCGATTATTTATGTGGTTGACTGCACATGACAAGTGCTGGACTGTGGATCGTTTGGCACGTCGAGAACTGTAACACCCTCCCCGATGCTTGCTTTGCGATCAAGAGGAGGAAACCATTAACCACCTTTTGGTCTCATGTGTGTTTGCCCGCCAATTTTGATTTGACTTGCTCCAAAAGATGGAGTTACAGAACCTTTCCCCTCAACCGAGTGAGGCATCCTTGGAAGATTGGTGGTCCAGATCACGCAATGCAGTTGAGGGCCAGGTCCGGTAAAGCCTCAACTCTATCATCATTTTAGGGGCATGGTCTCTTTGGAATCACCGCAATCGCTGCGTCTTTGATGGGGCTGCACCGAATGTTAGGACTCTCTTGTCTTTTGTTAGTGAGGAGATGAGGATTTGGAGTCTAGCTGGAGCAAAGGGTATTTCTTACCTAACTGCTCCGTCACAGGGTTTGGTCTAGATCCTATCTGGTCGAGGTCGTTCATATTCTTGTACCATAGGCGAGTTTAAGCGTGTTTGTTTGTGTATGTGTTTGTAAGGGTTTTTTCTAACCCCCCTCTTAATACAAAGATACGCAGTTCTCCTGCGTGTTCGAGAAAACTTTAACTTTTGGTTTTAGTTTATGAATAATAACAGTTTGTAGATAAGTTTATAGAGAGAGGCACTTGTGTGCGATTTTGGCCGATATAAATGAAGTCATTGCAATGTATACTACAATCGACTAGTAGACCTCGTCTTGAAAAGATATTCTATTTAAAAACTAGATACTATAGAAAGGTCATAGAAAAGCAACTTTAGAAGCCAATATAAACAGCCTCACAGCTAGGAAATAGGTGCCATGAGCCAAAAAATCCTGTTGGTACATACCTGATAGGTTGGTATCCACTGCTGTTCACCTATGCAGTTTGTTAGTCTTGGTTACACTAGTGAGTTGTCAGCGTACAAAAGTTGGATTGGGAGGTTCGGCTATACCTAGTCTAATCTATTGCTGAAGAGGAGAAATAGCAACAACCAGCGGACATACTACAGCAGAAAAGGACAACATGAAAACTGACAATGGAAAAGCAAAGAAACAATCCATGAATGGCCTAATACCCAGTATGCCAATGGCATGGGAATTCAAGCTCCTTTTCATATGATGCAATAGGACTCCAACAAAATACAAGGTGGCTACATGGGTTCTCAGCGCCAATGAAGTAGGGAGGCAAGTCTTCTTTTTTTTATCAAAACGTAGACTAAATGAAAGAAATCTTATCATTGTCAAGGACCAAATAGGTTTGGCAGTAACAGCTACACTCTCTTGGGCACATTCAATCTGTCAAAAATATGGGGAGTGAATGATTGATCCAACAGCCATGCATGAACCAAGGGAATGATTGATCCAACAGCCACTGCATGAACCAAAGGATCTCGTTTCACTCTTGGAAGGCATCCGTCGAAAAATCCCTACATGGCTACATCACTCCTAAGTCCTGAAAGCTTGAACAACTTTCATATGTCTCCTCTCTTGGTATCTTTGGAAATGTTGACATGGCATGGTGTCCATTAATGCCAAGGGCCAAGGATCAAGATCAGTAGCTTAAATAGTACAATTATCAAACATGGTGAGTGATGACACTTTTCTTTTTGAATAGTTCCATTCTCTCACGATACCATTAATACCATCACACGCATCTCCAATAGTATAATCTCAACTGTCTCTTAGCTATATTAAATACGTAAAATCCTATGTGGAGGAAAAAGGAGATGAGAAGAGATCATATATTATTTCTTATGTAAGACACGACTTAAACCCACAAACCAACGTAAATGGTAAGAGTGTGAGACAGGTGATAAAAATAATATAAAATATTTAGATAAATAATTTTCTGTTCGAGAACTTATCTCTAGTGTTGTCTCATCTATGAAGTAGAAATTTTAGAGACAACATTAAAAGACACATTATTGTACATGCACATAACCACACAGGATAAGAAAAGCTACTAATCATTGACATTTGTCAAAGGCCAAGAGCTGGAGGAGCCTTTTGCGCACCAAACGTAGTACGATCGAAACAAAATCAGATTAGCACCAACAGCGAAACATGGCACTAAATGCAAGCCATTACAACATGCAAGACACTTACTATGTAGTAGCAGTACTAGTAGTAGCTAGAGTTCCCCTTAGATTGGTTGGTAATTACTGTGCTGATCCACCTGTTCATGTACCACTGCTCTATATATCACCGTGGAGTCACTAAGTGAATGTTGAAGTTGAAAAGTGCTAGCACACCAAGGAAGGAAGAGGTGAAGGCACGCACCGGTTTCGTCGTCGGGGTGCGACCGCCAGCCCTCGCACCGGAGCGCGGGGCCCCACTGGCCGCGGAAGCGGGTGTTCTGCTCGATCACCGGCCGGCCGCTCCAATCCCCCCGGAGGCGCGGGTTGAAGTGGAGGATCCTCGACGCCTCGTCCCCTTCCCCTGCGCCCCGCAGCTCCACCGCGAACTGCGCGACGGCGTTACCCGCCGCCCGCCGCGGAGAGGCCACCACGGTGACGTGCGACCCCAGAGCCAGCCCGCAGGGCAGGCTGAGGGCATTGCCCGCGCCGCGGAGCTGCGCGCCCGACCGCGAGACGGAGGGAGGGCACCGGGGAGGGACGGGGCTCCTCGCGGGCGGCGGTGCTGCGGCTCCGGCGGAGACGGAGAGGACGTCGCGGAGGAGGCGCCCGCCGGAGCGGAACGCGAGGATGGCTTCCGCGTGGAGCGCCGGTGTGGCGTTGAGCGCGCGGAGGTCGATGCCGGAGATGTCCAGCCTGTGGGTCGAGGAGGAGGAGAGCTGCGCGGTGTCGGTGGCCGTGGCCGTGACGGTGACAGCCGTGGGGCCGATGCGGTCGGGGGAGTGGAGGGAGAAGGTGGCGACGGAGAGGAGCGCGGCGAAGGGGAGCAGCAGCAGCGGCGAACGAAGCCCGCCGGCGCGGTGCTGCCGCCGCATGGCTGGCGGGCTTGGCTTCGTGCCTTCGTCGGCTCGTTTGGGTTGCTGCGGCGAGGAGGGAAAGGTGTGCGGGTTTTGGAATTTTCGGGGCGGGGGGTTAATGTCAGATCGGACCACTCTGCCGTACGTCTAGGCTAATCAAATTTTCTCTTCAAACCACAAATTCAAATAGGATAATCATCTAACTCCACCGACTGCTTGTATATACACCCTAAATAACTATTTTATAAATGATATTAGAATTTTTTTTTCTCCTGAAAAATTAGTCTAATAGGTAAAAACTTCCTCATCATTATAAGTTGTATTTTTTCCTTTCTCACAATTCATATATGCTATTTTTCTAATAATCTCATTCTCACATATGGATTATGCACGCGCGCACTCCTGAAAGATGTTGAGTGACTGGCATCTAATAACAATTATCAGATCGGACCTTTTCTAGCCGTATGCTTACGTCCAACTGAGTTTACTTTCTGGATCACAATCTAAGTGGGTTAGGCATCTAAGTCTACGGACTGCTCGTATGCAACCCTAAAGTAACAACTTTATAAGTAGTATTAGATCATCTTCCTCTAAATGACTAACTTAATTAATAGAAATTCTCTTATATTTAAAAGTTATGTTTTTTTTTCATAATTTATATAAGACTATTATTACGGTTAAGACGGGGAAGAGGATGCACTTCTTTGCGTGCACCCCACGAGAGTTTGTTAATTGCATGTGATGCGCTTGGGTGCACTCAAACCAGTGTACGAGTGTGCTGCTAATGCTGTGTCTCGGTTGGTTTGTAATCACTGATCCCTACAGACTGCGGCGGTGTAACAACCATATAAAGGACTTGTTAGGTATCTTTGCGTTATAAAATAAATCTTTATCAATTCCAGTAGGATGCGCTAGTTATGTGTTCTGAAATAATGATGGCCCCAGCAGCTGATACCTCGGAATCAAAAGCACTTTTTTTTGTTATTCATCCATAATTACTGTTTTAACAGCACCTTTATAGTTGTCATTCGTGGTGGGTGAAGCTTTTTGGTAGTGCTCTTTTGAACTTAAGTTTATAATTTTTGAATTTTTTAAACACTGTTTAAGGATTTTTCACTGTAACTGCTGTAAGATTCTTTGGTGTAACCAAATTTAAAATTTTTAAAAATAAAAAATTCTCTCATCACAGATAAAGTAAAGAAATAAGACAAAAGATAAAAAAACTAAAAAAGGTAAAATTAAGAAGTGAAAAATTAGAAGCTAAAAATCAAAAGATAAGCCCAAATAAGCGGAGGAATACATGTTCCCACGAGAACGCATCTAAATTCAGAGCCTTGGAAGGGGGCATTTGCAAGAAAATTGTACCGCCTCATCTAGAAACGTAGCATTGGAGCCTTTCAGGAAGTCTTTGTGCCGCCTTGAAACCAAAGCACAAGCCATGCAGATGCAGCGGGCAGATGGCGACGAGGAGAACGGGACGCGTGGGGGTGGTGAACTCAGGGGAGAAAACGGAGGCCGCGCGCGACAAACGCCGCCTTCGATTATCACGCCGCGGTGCCTCGTGGCTCATGGGACGATCCGCCCCGCCCCAACACGGCCGACATCGTTATCTAGAGAGTTCTTCAAGATCACGTAGACTTGCTTGGTCGCCGTCGCTTCACCTGATCGCACGAATCTCCGTCGAGGTGGCCGTGCCATCGGGTATCGCAACGCAAAATTTCCGTGCGTAAACTCAGGTTTTTTTTGTTCTTTTGCACTAAAGCTTATAATTTTTAGCTATAATTTATTAATTTAATAAGTAATGATTATTAAAAATAAATTAAAGTTAAAAACAGGCTTAAAAGCTGAAAGAAGATGATCGCAAGCACACTGTACACGCCTATCCTATCTCCAAAGATGGAAAGTGTTTCTACAGCTATGAGCGATCGGGTGTCATGTTTGGAAACAGGAGACAAAAAAACGTAGGAATTGAGCGGGAAGCTAGCGGCTGCACGATCGAGGACCAGAAGCACAGGTCGTCGAACAACGAAAGGGAGGATGAAAGCCCTGCAGGCCGGTTGCCCATGTGCCCTCGCAAGGCCCAACTGGGGAGGGGGGTGGTGGGTTGGGTGTGGCTCCACAGATTCAGGCGTAGTCTCGTTAGACCACACCAGTCAGCAGGCCAGAGAGCCGGCCTGCCCGCCTACAGTTGACAACAGTGAAAATAATGATGGCAACAACACAAGAAAAAGCTAGCAAATTAACATGGCAAGGCACACGTACTATGCATTGCAATTCCAGCCTACGTGCCACTCCTTTTGGCTCACGGGTTCACGCATGAATATCTGAGACAAACCGAGTGTATGAGAAGAAATCTACATTTTAGTATTTTACACTGGTTCGGTAAAGCACACGGACCTACACTTCTACACACAATCCATGTCCATTGACAAGAGAGCAGACCATACACGTACAAGCTCAACAGCACACCATGGCACGACCTCCTGAGCTCAAAGAAAGGCTCTAGACATCTTTTTATTATCTAACAACATTGGACCGGAGGTGCTGAAGTTTGCTGCAAGTACACGCCCAACTCGAAGTTCAAGCCTGGAAAGAATAAAAAAAAGCCTTGTCAAACAGCATCGAGGTGGCTCTCAATAGTGAGGCTCGGAAAGACATTTGTGGTGTATATGCACTTACTTTTGTTAGCAAGCTTTGGTTACATGCATACTTCAATAATATGAGATAAAGACAAGTCATTCAACTTTAGTTCCATCTAGATGCCAAATTGATTGACCTGGTGAAGATTAGTGTACAGCAAGACACCGCAGAAAGGAGATACAAACCAACACAACTATATGACGAACGGTGACTGATGAGTGATAATATCTGTCTTTGAAAAGAAGGTGAATCCATTTGATAGCTCTTGTCATCCTACATATTCTACCAAATAATGCATCTATTGCAATCAAAATATTAAAAAGCCATAAAACAAATTCATTTGCACACTTGTGCGTTCCATGATGTGGTACTTTACAGACAGAAAGGGTGATTATATGTCTATATCCAACATAACCGAACATCTATTTCAGTACTAGGTTGTAATAAACATAGTAACAGCATAGCATTTTGATGCAACAGTGTACCCAATTGCCACTAATCAGGCTAATCCCCAAAGTGCATGCCACTGAACTATGCACCATATTCTGTTCGAGATCAGATAGAAGGGGGAAGGAACAAAATATTCATGCAATCATGCCAATGGAGCTAGTCTCCATTTTGGATAAATGTGCAGCCATAACATCACAACATTATAATTACATCAAAGAGTTCTGAAGTTGTATCACAGCCAAGTCTTATTAGCCACTCGCACACATAATCTAGCCTAAATAGACCCTCTGAGAAATAGCAAATTAGTGAACTATAATTCCATCTAGTAAAACTTCCATTTTCATGCTTCAGCCCATAACCGGATCAAGTCATTTGCAATGCTGGGATCCAACCCAAAAATCAGTGAGCATTACTCTATAAATAGGCAAAATAAAATCACTCAATAACTTTGTTCCACCGGTGGTTGAACTTCTACTTCAACCCCATCGCATCAGTGGTATGGAAGTAGTGAACTTGTTTTTAGGGGGCATGTAACTTGCCAAGTTGCTACTATTCATATCTGCAATGTATATCCATATTTGTATTTCACAGCTAAATACATCCCAAGATCAGCAATGTATATCCATATTTGTATTTCTTGTATAGTTTGAATTTCCAAAATGATCCTACATTGAAAGTTCTAAAGATATAAATTCACATTTAAAATATACAGGTCAGTAATTTCACCATGTAAGAGGTGACGTGTTAAATGGATTTGGTTCATGTTGCGAGTTTCTGATATGATGCTCCCAGATTGATGATCCAAATGGCGTACTGGATAGTAACATCAGAAAGTACGCATTTGCTTTTCAAATCATACTAGTGAAGAATTCTTGAGGGCAAGAGTCGAAAGGACAGACAATACCATGGTGTGGAAGATCTAAGATGGAAGTCAGTAAAATCAGTCCACAAATGATGAGATTTTTAAGAAATGCACTAGAAAGTCAATTAGAACTGCACTACAGTGTTCCCCACCATCTCCAGCCTTCATCTGTCATCTGATCTCTTATTCCCTCTCTCCATTCTTTAAATCCTACGGTCCTACCTCAAATTGTGAGCTGTTAAAATTGTGCTAGCATTTCTCGGGTCCTAGCCCTTCCATTATTCACAAAATTAAGGTGTAACTTCACTTTACTTGTTGCTACCAAAAAGCAAAAGGAGTAATTCTATCAGATTGTTGCTGTTCACAGTACATAAGGAGACTAAAACTGATCATATGTTAGTGCACAACACTCTCGCCAATCATGGATCCAAAGAAAATACAGCTTTCTCCCTCGATCCCCCACTAGTTCCTAACATAGGAATCCTATCAAAGATGCTCTAAGGACAACTCTAATCCTCGGCAAAAGGTGTACTCTCTCTTTCCACTAGTATCTAACATGGAGCATTGTCAGAGAGGTGCTCTGAGGGCAACTCCAGCCCTTAGCACCAACCAATGGACGCTAAGCTAGGGCCCATAGCAAAACAATCACTTTGACTATCTTGTCTCCGATACTTAGTGCCACCTTTTCAGCTCTAGGCTAGAAAAGTGCAAATTCAATAAATTCTGATTCCCACACAGGAGGTTGCGGCATGCCTGGATTCCCGAGCACTGTAGCGGCACTGTTTATTCTGGCATCTGCATCGCCCGTGAGCAGTACTGCCACAGTAGTCATGCCTTGTCAGATGGGTAGTTTAAGTTGAAACACTTCCAGTGTCTATACTTGACAGTAAATTTGGAAATAGCAAAACCATTGTTAAGTGGTTGTAGTTCCTGAGAGATACTCTTATATTTTATTCAATAACATTATGGTTTCCTTAATGAAAATCAGGGAGAACCCTTTTATTCATGATAACAACAACAACAACAACAACAACAACATTGGCTTCAATTAAACTGCCAAGCTCGATGTGTTCCTTCATGTTGATGCCAACAATATGAGGGGCAGGTGCTTAGGTGTATTATTGAAGAATCAGTGCAAGCATTAGCTGCCAGAAGCCAATGCCAACAAACAAAATAAGAAAGTATCTTGTATGGAACACAATAGCTTCCCAATAGCAATTTTATCATTGCCAAATTTGCCGTCGAATGTAGATAGTAGTTAGTCGTTGAAAATCTTTTAGTTTAACTAATATCTATATGGAGCTCATCCAAAATAATGGTTCTTCAACATTTCTGAAATCATTTTATACTCCTGAAATGGACACCCCTTTTGAGTAGTATTTTCGTAAATCTGCACGCTTCCTACCTTGATATGAAATAGTGGTGCAAAGCATTAGCGGCAACGATCCAAAAGGGGGTGCTTAGCTGTGGGACTCATCTTAGCACCTATTAGTTTGTTCTAAGTATTGGAGCTGCCCTAAGTGCCATCCCTCTACTTGTTGGCACTGATTCCAAGGAACACAAGCACCGTGCTTCACAGATTCGTTAGTTTTCTAATGGTGCATTTGGCTGCTTGAATAAGTACAAGAAGGCTCGATAAGATGAGCTCATTCAGTCAAGACAGGACTTGTGGATGCAAGCAGGGGTTGTTTTGTGGTGGCATGAAGTGATATGAATTAAGTTGGTACTTGGTAGGCTGTTCAATTTGTGGGATGTGCGATGCAAATAGGTGAGGTGAAAAGAACATCAACCCTTCATACACCCTGATATAATCAATAAGAGGAGCTTCACTTAATGCTAAGCTCGACCCAAGCTTCACTCCAACCAAAACCAAAACCACACACCCCACATCATCAAAGATTATGCATCATTGAGCCACTATCACATCAAGTAGAACCGTCCTATTAGATTCAAAACAACACTAACCAATGCTAAAAACTAACCGTCCTATTAGATTCAAAACAACACTAGCCAATGCTAAAAACTAAGCCGCTAAATTCTAATGCTCAATCTATCCCCATTCCCAAGGTCGGATTGGCTGGTCCAAGTTCGAAATGTGCATACCAAGCATCAAAAGCTTACAGATCCAACTACCAAGTCCAGACCTCATATCTAATTTTCAGCAGAACCACTCAAGATATTTAGCCAATATCTAAGATTTCAAGCAAATTTTCAGCAAAACCACTCAAGATATTTAGCCAATATCTAAGATTTCAGGCAAACAAAAGCATATTGGGAGCTTAAGAAGCAGTATTTAGAGGCCATACCTCGGCAACGGGGAGCAACCCAAGCTCCCGGATCACCCCAGCGGCGCCGCGGAGCTGCGCGCCGGGGCCGCAGACTGGCACCTTGTCGAATTTCGACGCGGGCAGCTCCTCCGAGACGAACCCGACCTGGAACTCGATGGTGCCCTTGTCGGGGTGCGCCACGATGCCGGAGACGGAGACCCAGAGGAAGAGCTTCTTGGCCTGGATGCCGGAGAGGCTGGAGATGGCGCCGTACGAGAGGCGGCCGCTGATGGTTTTCTCGTAGTAGACGAGGTTGGAGCCGAACGAGACGTAGCAGGTCCCCGCGAGGTGGATCTCGAAGTCGCCGGTTGTCTCGTCGAAGGCGTAGGAGGTGACAGAGTCCGGGATGAGGCCCTTCGGGAGGCCGTACTTGGGGAGGAGATCGTTCGCCGGGCCGTTGGGCGAGGCGCCGCCGACCGCGGAGGGGAGCGGCGCGGCGGCGACGGTGACGGCGAGGAGGAGGACGATTAGCGGAGACATGGCCGTTGGGGTTTGGGATTTTCTGTGCTCCTCTTCTTTGGGCGCGCTCATGTTGGCTTCGGTCATTGCTAGCTTTCGGCTTTCAACGAAAAATCAGTTCCAGTAAAATTTTAGTAAAAATTAAAAATTATGACTATTTCGAACACTCTAAAAGGTAATAGGAAGATTAGCTAGTAGGGGACTAGTCTAGAGGTAGATTTTAAATTCGTTTTAAATGTTTTGGATATTTGTGATTATTTTCTTTCTTGAGAGATAATTTGGAGGGTGATTCTTCGGTGCGCGTACAATACCTCATTTTTTTCTGTTTTTTAAGACCATCAAAATCTGTAGCTCATCATCACCATGCAAAATTGCTGGTTTGGACTTTAATTTTGGCTTCTGATTTCTAATTTTTTATTTTTATTTCTTTAGTTTTTTTTGTATTTCATTATATTATCTGCAATGGACTAATCTTTCTTTTAAATTTAATTATATAAAAACTACCGGTAACTATAATATAAAATAAACTATAAACAAAAAACACCAAACAAGCAGCCCACAAGCTGAAACTTCCTCGATTCTTCCCTCTCTTTGCTTTATAATAAGGGACCAGGCTTACATTATGCAAATTTATGTGGCGTCTTGTATAAAATTTGTAACTGAAACTATCGAGATAGCTAACCATTGTTTATGTAGCATCATTTGATTAAGCATGTGTTACTTTGATCATGTTCTTTTATAAAATTAATTTCTGTTGTACTTGAAAATTATATTTTTCCTATATTATATTCACACTTTTTTTTAAAGAATCTTCACACCTTGTTTGTGCTATGTAGGTATGTAGGGCTTGTTCTTTTTCTTTGTGACTTATGGCTTATAGTTTTTTTAATTGCGACTGTTCATGAGAGAAAATATGGAGAGAGAGAGACAGTCGTGTGTGATTTTGGTCGATATAGCTGAAGTCGGTACAGTGTCTACCACAATCGACTTTTTTGAGAATAGGGGCGCCGTACATCCTACAACAGCCCAGGAGTTCTGTTGCGGACAGAAGAAGTATCATGCCTACTCACGAACAGTTTAAAAAGTGTTAATTTAATCAAAATAAGATCTAGTGATCAATTTTAATAACTTCAGGGCGTCCAAGCCTAAAATTATAAATTACAATCAGAAGAACCGAAGTGGCGGCGGCTATCCCGGTCCAAGTGACGTGACGTGTGCCCCTGGTGCAATTAAGGCTCAACAGGGGCTAGGAAATCGAGGCGTACGGTCGCTGGGACGGTGTCAGGGCAAAGCAGCAGCAGGCGGGACAGCTGGGCGTCAGCGGTCGAAAGAATCAGCGGCGGGAGTCCGTTTTTCGGATGGTAAACAGTGGTGGCGCGAAAAGATCAATTGGGGGCGGTTCGGCAAGAGGTTTGGGCCGGTCTGGGCTTGATCATGAGCGGGATTGGGTTGAAGAGGGATAAGGAATGGCAAAGATCAAAGGAATTAAAAAATTCAAAGTTTGTGCAAAATTTGCACTTTCGGTTTTGTTTGAATTATGTACAGAAAGCGTTTCACATGTTAGCAATTCTTGCGTATGAAATCTGTGGACACTGGAGTAGCATTTACCTTTGGAAACTCCACGCGTACGTTCTCCCCAAAAAAAAAATGTGCGTCCTATCCCGCTTAAGGGCTAGTTTGCGCTTGCGTTTGTTGTGCTATCGTTCAGTGTGTTGTGCTGCAGAATCTAGTTAGCTACGTGAATTTTTACTAGTTTTTAGTAAAGTTTTGTTGGTAAGGGGATGTTAGTGGGGGAGGGTTAGAATGGAGATTTGTTAGATCTAAGCTTTAACATTATAAAATTCGACAGATTTTCCAGATGAAAAATGGTCAAGTCCGTTTTTCGCATGTGCAGGCATAGGGAAAAAAAGAAGAATCAAACCTATACCCTGTTTGAAATACGGGGGTTTTCGTATTTCTACAGGATTTAAACTGTGAAATTCCTTTGGGATTGCGTTCCATCCTCACATGCCCTTAGCAACGGCCCGGATTGTGGCCCATCGAACCGAAGACTATGGGCCCATATGTAATAGCCGGACTATGGGCTTTGGGACGGGGCAGGCCGAAACAACGTCCCCTGCGTACGACCGTGAGCAACACAAGTAAAACAAAGCGCCGGTCCGACTGGCCCAACCAACCAACCTGTGCCCACGGCTTCGAAAGAAGGCGAAAAACGCCACCGAAGAGGCCCAGGCAGCACCGAGACTCATCCCATCCCACGGCCGCCGCCGGCCGCCCGGAGGCGGAAGTGCGAAACTCCACCGCGCACGGCAGGGCAGTCACGAAGAGATGGTGGCGATCTCGATGTACCGCGGCAACCTCCACCGCGGTGGGGCCGACGCCGAACGCCGCTGGCCGTCGCCCCGCACCACCCTCTCCGTGGCCCGGTTCCGCCGTCTCCTCCGCAGCCGCTCCCTCGCCGTCGCCCGCCTCGCCCGGCCCGGTTCCCCGACCTCATCCCCGACCTCCCGTCTCGCTGCTGATGGCTCTGCGGAGCCCTCGGGGGAGGCGGAGGAGGTAGATGAGGAGGAGCAGCAGCAGGAGGGGGAGGGGGAGGGGGAGGGGGAGGGGCAGGGGCAGCAGCAGGAGGGGGAGGGGCAGGATGAGCAGCAGCAGGAGGGGGGACAGGATGAGCAGCAGCAGGAGAACGAGGAGGAGGAAGAGGAGGAGAAGGAGGAGGGCTCGGTGGAGGATGTGGATATGGACGATGCGGGAGAGGTAGTGGTCGGAGGTGATGATGCTGATGGTAATGGTGATGCTGAAGAAGGCCAAGGTGAAAGTGAAGGCTTTGACCCCAATCCGGAGGTGAGGATTGTTAAAGTTCTTGGTTCCTAGTAGCGTATTGTTTGCTCTATGTGGAATTGTATCTGTAATTGTGCTAACAATGACCATAATTTGGGGACTCATGTGGATTCTGAGGTTTGTGTTTGGTACGCTGCAGGGAAGTGTGTTAGCTTTTTTCTTGTCAAGTAGGTCTTGTAGAATCAATAAATGAGTAGTTATAAGAGATTTAGGTCATTGAAATCTGGAGGAGGTGCTTATGAGGATGACGAGTCATCGATTCCTGATCGTAGATTCTTGAAATCGGTACTCTTTCATGGTGTTATGGTGGTTCTTTCTAGAATCTACATGCTTTGTGCAGTGTGTTGGAATAGGATGAAATTTCTCGGTTGGACAGTTTGATTTCTTGCTTGGAATAAAGAATGAAGCTTCTGAGATTTACTCAACAATTAAGCTTCCTAGCTGCACTAAACGACAGCCGGATGTTCTGTTAGAATACAAGATGTTCTTGGTTGCTGCTGAATGCCAACTTTGTTGAATAGTTTTCATGGTGATTTTGTTGGGTGCTTTGCACGAGTGAAATTAACCATAAATACTGTTTGCATGCTCCGTGCTTTGTGTTTGTTTTGCTGTGAGCACCACCTATTTACTTGTTTTTTCATTGAGACCTTTGTGGTTTTATATCCATTTTAGGCGAGTTATCTTGATGGAATTGAAGAAAGGAAGAGAGAGTTAAATGACAAGCTGGATACCCTAAATAAGAAAAAGCATGATCTTGTGCAGATGCTGAAGCAGGTATTATTTGTTCTACCCTTTATTTTCTGATTGTTTTGACTGTCATTGTGGTTCAAAATAAATGGGTATGTGCTACATGCCTGTTACCTTCCTGCTGAAGTACATAACTGAATCTTGAATACTGGGTGATATCGGGTGATACCCAACTTTATGTTCAGGTGAAAATGTGTCTGGATTTGTCTGTTTGTAACATTTATCCAATTGACAGTTTGATGAGATGTTGATTTTGATAGGATTTTCTTCCATATGAATAGTTACTGAATCCAAGAAAATAGTAGACTTGGTTATTAAGGACAGGAAGAATTCTGCAAACTAATTGGAGTCGGGTGTGTGTGTGTGTATACACACACCATTTTTTTAAAAAAAATGTGACACTCATATTAGGCTTTCAAAATTATGTTGATATGTACAAGTTGTTATATTTTCCACTCGTTATTCTTTTTATCAAATATGTTGCACTGATATTAATCATGTTGTTGCATCTACCGTGTCTCCAAATGCTATACGGCGTGATAAGACAGTTCCAGTGTTACCTTCCAAAGTGGAAGGGATAATGACCGGATTATGGATGGGAATACTTAATTGAATTAGTCTGTGTATATGAATCTTCTCATTGATTGTTTGATGTTACTAGATATAGATTTTTTTTCGAGACATACTTGATATAGATTTGTGAAAGCAATATGACCATTTTTAAAATATAAATGATATACTTATGATTTACTCCATGATTTTGAATCAGCTCTGAAGTAAATCACGATGTATCTATAGACAAATGTATTGGTGGTTGTCTGCTCACTGCTTTCTATTCTTCTATCCTTGATAGTCAGTGTACTAAATAAGATTATTTTGGCTGTTTGCACAGGTTTTAAATGCTGAAGAAGAAATCACAACGCGTAGCATGCAGGCTTCGTTGCGCGCTGCCATGCCTCAGCCTTCAGAAAACGCAGCTGATGGAAGTTCTGTTTCTAGACAGGCTCCCAGAATGACTGTTGATGTCAATTTCGGTGAGGTTGCTGGGGAGTCAGATGCTGGTTCCAACCAGGGCACTCCTGGACGCCCCTTGCAGCATGTTCACTGTATCTCTCCTTCAACAGCCTCTTTTGCTAGGTCTCCATTTGGTTCTCTCCAACACAATTCTGTAAGTTGTTGCAATGATCATTGGCAGTCATGTTTCGAGTTCAAATCTACATTATGCTTTAGTGGGAACCATGTTAACTAATAGCAAAAATGAAACTACAGATGTTGCGGGTAACTGCATTAGTTAATTCATTTGAGCGATAACCCTGATTTTCTAAAATTCTTCTGGCTTGCTAATGCACTATTTGTTTTTCGATTTCCTATGTTGGGTTCATGGTTTTGGCAACAGTGAAGAATTTTTTTGAATATGATTGTTGCTGGATTGCTGCCATTGAACCGAGTATTATTGTTCTTTTTGAGCTAAATACCACATCTTATCTTGCAGGGTCACACTCCAAGAAGTCCAGCGACTTTCTCTACAGCAAGTCCATCTCGCTTTGCAGCTTATGGGCATCCTCCTGCTCATCCTTCGGTATCATTGCCGGGAAGTAACTTTGTGGCCTCGTCGCCTTCCCCTGCTGCATCCGGTGGTTCTTCCTCCGTATTTAGGGATTATCGCCCACCCAATTCAACATAATCCCCAAGCTTAGTGAAATTAGGTTCAACAGAAGACTACGTATAAGACGGCCATCGTGAATAGTTCGATGCTGTTTGTACTCCTCTCCGGGCTTGTACTTTATTGACAATATTATCAGTATATAGGGAGCAACTCTGGGAATAAGGTTATATTGTGTCATCATGTTGTACTGTAGGCAGCGTTAATGAATGGATACTGTGTTTTCCATGCTCTGACTGGCGTCAAACTGTAACATCACCCTAATTGTGTAAACACTACGATATTTACTGTTCTACCAGGTCTTTCAGACACTGTAAAATACTGTTCATGCAGTTCGTTCTGTGGCTACATCCAGAATTTCTGATGATTTCACACAAAACGGATGAGCTAAAAATATATAGTTCTTTTTTAGTTTCTGAGAACCAAAATGTTTTCCCATGATTGATGGTGTATCCTTCATTCATAAGCCTTAACCTGATGGAACTTGCTTATCGAAGGGCTAGATGTCGCTGTATGGATATAGAAAGGAAACTTAAGTGGAGAGTATGAAAGATCTTACTGAATGAAGACATTACCTCACAAGTGTAATTGTATTGAGCGTGGAGCACGCTCCAACATTTTGGATCAAAACAACCAACACATGTCCACAAGATCACGTGGTTCTCAAAGATGAACAAATGTACAACTGAGCCAGCAGCATGAGTACTGTATAGAAGTTGTAGAGAGACATCTCGTATCTCAACCAATGCTGTTCGCTGCTGCGATCACACAATACTGAGGGTGTGGAAGGCTGCAAGCTGCAGAAAGGAGCAAGTGGTAGAAGTTAGTCCAAATGACCAGAAACTGCATGAATCATTAAGCTATATGATCAGAAAAATTATGTATAGCTTATGCAACATTATTCGATGCAGATGAACAATGATAGCGTGCTTCAGCACATGCTAAGATAACCAAATTTAAGAGTCAAGAAAAAGATAGAAAAAATCCAACCAACGGGACACGTGACCAGAACTTTATTCTGTGCTTTTGATGTTCCGAATTTGTTAGCAAGGCCTCATGCCATCATCACTATTATGCACTTGATCTGCTGAATATCAGCATTTAGGAGATGGACACAAACAGGTCACCAGCAACAAGGCAAGCTTTGTCTAAATTATGACCCATCCTGACCAGGTTTTGGATAACATATTATGTCCACACACTTTATTTGGCCAGTCGCCAGAGGGGATGGTGGTAACAGTATTAGAATCTCTGTTTACTCACTTGAAACAGAGAAGTGTGCCAATCAATATTGAATATTGAACCCCCCAAACATACACACACAAAAGAGGAAATCAGGCAAACAGACTCCAGCAAGTCTGCAAGTGGTTCATTGTAGTTTGAAACAAAGGAAATAAAACAGATGTCTCCCTGATAAGTTTCCAATCAAATTGAACATGTTCCCACATAGCAACAGATCTATTTTCAGATAAATTCCCGCAAACTATGTGTACTTGACAGTGACAATAGAGAATAGACCAAAATAAAAATGCAAGAACAATGATGATTCAAGTGTCTGCATGAATGCAGTGAAAGATACAATGATGACAATTAAAATCCTGTGTTACCTCACATGATGCTGTCATAAAATCACAGACCTTCTTCATCCCCTAAAATTGGGCAAAGAAGTCCTGCAAGATGCATAAAAACAATACTTAGAAACAAGAAAAATTAATAGTTGTCAACTACAACATAGAAGCTCCGGTTCCATAAAAAAACAGTTTCCAATTACAATGGTGATGTACAACAAACCACAATGATTGTATATATGATGAAGCAATCATATCATAATCACTTTGAAAGAACATTAGTGCTGAAAAGCCAGATTCATGAAGTAATTTGTTAAAGGTGAATCTATTTTCACATAAGTTGGATCTTTCATCCTAACCATAAATAATCTATCTTATCAAAGAAAAGTGCAGATATTGACCAACTCCAAATTAACTTTGGCAAAGAGGGGGAAAAATGAAGCTATCTTCCTTACATTACAAATATTAGCCAGTGCCATCATTGATGATACATGTTCAAGAATGGCACAAACCAACACCCGCTCACCTCTTATTTTACCCTCTTTTCCATGTCCAATTCACCTTGAAACATCAATATTCTGTATTCTATCAGACTGCTAACCAAAAACCAACTCAAATTTCAGCAGTGTGTATTCATAATTCAACAACCTAAATAGGCCCACATAAAATTTATTGTGCATATTAATCAACCAATAAAATGAACAGCAGAGGCAATCCTCTCGAACAATAGATCAAAAGGATAATTCATATTAAATGTAAAATTTACCATTGGTTACTGTTAAAGATAGTAATGTAATGTGTCAAGGGTAGAAGCGTAATAATCGTGGGTGCATAGGTATTTAAGGAATTGTTGTCTAGTCTAGGGTTTCACTCATGTATACTATATATTAGCCCCTTGCGCTCTTGCAATACAACTAACTATTCAGCCCCAATTCTTCTCCTCTACTAAATTTAACATGGTATCAGAACCTAGACCCAAACTCTAGCGTCCAACTTCTTCCATTGCCGACGCACCTGGGAGGGGAGGAGGCGGCAGGGAGGGGGAGGCGGTGCCTGGGGGAGGAGGCGGCGGGGAGGGGAGAGGCGGCGCCGGGGAGAGGAGTCACCGCGGGAGGGGCCAAGAGAGGGGTCGGGAGAGAGACGGGGTCAAGGGAGCCACGGGAGAGAGAGGGGTCATATTATGAGGGGTCAAGGGAGCCCCGCTCGTTTCATCTTTTTTTCAGTTTCAACTTTTTTTTCACTATTCAGTAATTTGTCTTTTTCTGAATTTTTTTAGATTTTTTGGGCTTTTTTGCATTTTTCTTTTTTTCCCCCTGTTCCTTTGCATTGTCCGTGATGGGCTAATATATTTTTTCTATTTTTATATTTTAAAAAAATTTTAATTATACCAAAAAAATCAAATCAGTTACAGTAAAAAAAGCCAACTACAGTGAAATTTCAGCCAAAAGCCAGAAACCATCGCTAAAACGAACGCCCCCTATGTTACCTTATGCATGTATGTAGCCATGTACAGAACTGGAAATGGCGTTCGCCTAGGTGTCTTGGCACCTCTTAGGCACTGTTACGCCGTGACAACCATGTTTTCAAGTCAATGTGTAAGATATCATTCAATATAAGATATATCTCTTTATGACCACCCTAAAGAACCTCCACATGATGCAATCATACACGCTATTTTACAATCAAATATGTCATATATTTCATTTTCCATGTCGAATTTTACCACAGGAAGCAACTCTCAGCTTGTTTTTTCCTTCAGCACTACGCAATACCTCCGAAGTCTACAAGAAGTCAAAACCAACCACTACTGGAGTAAGCCTCTGGAAAGAACACAAGTCGCCCACGAAACTAACACCATGAAACACTACAGATTCTCGGCATAATTTCACTTGCAATCGCGAAATTGACGAAAGATAACACAGCCCGTGAAATGAAACTCACTTGTTACTTGTCGACAACTCAATTTCTAATCGGGACTATATTTACCAACAAAAATAGTATCCAAAAAAACGAAATCAAGAACCGAATGAACACAAAGAACTCAACAAAGCACCAGGGGGCACCCATCAGACCTGGAACCATGTCGCGGCGGCGGCGAGCGCAGACGAGAGGCGGCACCTCTTGGAGGACTCGCACGTGTGGAGGGACTGGAAGTCGCCGGCGGGGATCTTGCGGGTGATCCAGCCTATGTCGAGGTAGACGAAGCGCGGGGGCGGGGGCAGGTCGACCTTGATGCGGACGACGTTGAACCAGACGAGGAAGCGGCGGACCTGGACGCCCGAGAGGTCGGAGAGGGAGCCGTACCGGAGGACGCCGGTGACCCGGGTCTCGAAGTAGGTGAGGTACTCGAAGTGGACGTAGCAGGGCCCGGCGAGGTCGACGGTGAGGCTGCCGTTGTTGGCGAGGGAGAAGGCGGCGACGGTGGAGGGGAAGACGCCCGCGGGGAGGCCATAGAGCGGGAGGAGCTCGTAGAGGGTAGCGTTCTTCTTCTGCGGCGGCGGTGGCAGCTGCGGGGAATATGGGATCGGGGGCTCCGCCGCGGCGGCGCCGCTGGCAACGAAGAGGAAGAGGAGGAGCAGAGGGAGAGGCAGCATTGGGACCGGAAGAACACGTTTTTTCCCCTAGCTGCCGAACTGAATCAACTGATGTCAGATGGGTTTGGGTTTTTCTGGAGGTTCGGGCCGGGCTTCGGTCAGCTTTGTTTTGCTTCCAAATAGTGTGGTCAATCACTAAAAAGCAGGGCCGGAGCCAGCCCATCTTGGCCGGCCGGCCGAGGAATCGCTCTTGACCGGGCTCGTCATCCGGTGCTGGTTGTCCTGGAAATCGCTGAGGACCTGAGGTGTTAAGGGATGTGGATGCTCGCCGACGGGTCCAGTCAATCGCTCAGGTTTGCCGGGCCGTGGCTCCGCATTGCATGAAGTAACAAAATATACAATCTCTGTGTTACCACTCTACATACCATCGCCTCGAGCTTATACAGAGGAGTTTTAAGACCTAAACGAGAAGGAAAACCCTCTGGACCTAACAGGACACTGACATTTTATTTTTTTAACACGCATGCACAACATCATGTAAGCATATCACACACACACGAGTGCACTCTTTTAGTACACGTCTAGAAAGAAGATTGGAGATAAATCTATGACCTCATAAAATTTCAACTGATAGTGCACTTGGATGTGTGTAGAGATAGACATGAGGATCTGAACTATGGTGGATGGAGTTGTACATGCGTAGCTCTACCATCACACCAAGTGGTGGTTCCCTAAAATTGCAGATAATACACAAGTCTGGTTAGGATGAAATTTTGGTATTTATGGGCCCCTAGAAATTTTGTTTTGCAAAAATACCCCTTCCAGCATAATTTGCAGATCTAACCTCGCTACAAGGTACCCTTCCCTGGGCCTGAGAGCGGCAACCTGCCCCCTGCGCCGGGGGAGGGGCAGGTCACCTGCCGGGGGTGTGGTTGGTGCATGGGCACGGTAGCACATTATCAAAAAAATTCATTTAAGTATATTTTTAGTAGGAATTTTTAAATATAGTATATGAGCTCCAAAAATTATAATTTTTTATAGAGCCTTCCAACAGAGCATATTGCTTATGTAATTTTTTTATAATTCTATCCCTTCTGAATGTTTCCATAAAATTTCTAAAAATAGTATATTTATATGATTTTTTGAGAAAAATTTAGAATGGATAAAATCATAGAAAAATTACACAAACAAGTACGATGTGTCCAGAAGCTCCCAAAAAACAATTTATAACTTTTAGAGCTTATTTGCTATATTTAAATTTTTTTACAAAAAATATACTTCAATGAATTTTACAGAAAATGTGCTACAGTGCCATCGTCATTTTTTTCTTAGCATTACATCACATCTCGTTGAGTCTCATTACTGCCTCCATTTTCTCACCTATTTGAGACAGGCACGTGGCCATCGACGCTTATTCACAAACAATTCTTAGAAGCTTTCGCCGATCGATCATTCACTCGCTTGCAGTGTTTAGTAGTTTTGTTAACCCAATTTTTATTGTTAAGTACGTAATAATGCACATACATTATTTCATGCACATAATTGTTTTGTTCCTATATTATTTCACGCTCATGCAAGTTTTACATCTCGCAATAACTACGCATATTTCTTAGAAATGTACGTACACTTTACAACATTGTAGACATTTCTTAAAAATGCATGTATGTTATTTTACGCGCATGATGTTCAGTCCGTACTGCCATATTTTTATATTTCAGTAATACATGTATGTTACTTTCGTCCCTATGGTATATATTACATAGTCATGTAATGCATATTTTATGGCACACTCTTACTCCACATATTTCTTAAAAATGCACATGCATTATTTGATAGCTATAATTTTTTGTTATTGTACGCACGTCATTGTGTGGGTCGTACTACCATCATTTTATATTTCAAGAATGCATGAAGGTTACTTTCATCCCTACGGAACATATTTAATCGAATATATTATGTCCGTGCATATTTTACGACACGTTGTACATATTTTGTACAACTTATTAGTTTTTCTCTATTTCTAGCAATACCATTTAATCTATCACCCCTACTTCAGGAGGCATGGGACACCTAGCATCACTGTCACACTTGAATTGATGGCGATGAACCACCAATCCTGGTGACACAGTCATCAAGGAAGACCTAGTTGTTGGACTACCGGTATGTTGGAAGGTTTCGCCGATTTAGACTAATTGCGTTCGCCTGCATGTTGAACACGACGCAGAACCTCCTTATTAATGCCTCTATTCTTTTTGTCCTAGTTGATCGTTAGCAGTCGAAGACCCACATGTTCCACTTCTAGTGGAGTGAGATGTAGTGCTTGTGTGGTCAAATCAATCTGAAAAGCTCTATAGAGATGCAATGTTTATGAGGTCACATCAAGTTAAAAAGCTCTGCGAAGGTGTAGTGCTTGTGTGGTCACATCGACTTGAGTAGCCCTACAGAGGTCTAGAGGTCAAACTGAAATGTTCAACAAGGTGCTTATACATGCAATAAATACAACATATGACTCAATAGTATAAACTTTTTAAATCGAACACACCAGAATACATCATAGCGCAATACACCGAATAGCTTACAAATAGGTTAGGACCCTTGCGCAACTAAGTGGCGCCAGAGGAAGAAGGTCTATTCAGGCTATTCCTGAACGAGTGCTCAGGAGTCTTGCATAGCCTGCACCTCCTTGGTCTTGGCTGGTCTCCATGTTGGATCACATCCATGTCGTTGCAAATGTGTCTTGACTGGCGTGTCCCACAGTCTGGATGCCGTGGTGCTTCATTCGGTAACTACTTCACTGCTCCCAACCATAGGTCCCTGTAGTGGCCTTCCACACCATAGGAGTTTAACTCCATGTTCCAAGTATCATACGAGTGACATATGTTGTAGTACTCTGACATGTACATGCTACAAGATTGGCTAAACGCAGCACATGCAACATATACGTGGGAACAAGGCTTATGCAAGAGTTGCTGCTTGTTGTAGGTGCAAATTGCCACATCGCCTATGGTGCAAACATACTTCCAGTCACCCCTCATGTGGTTGCGAACATACTTGTCCCGCAGGCGGATCTTGAACTTTCTCCTCACGCCATCCATTGTACGAGCTACATAGGATTGGGCCTTGGTAATCTTCTTCTCCATATAGGCAAGGGTAACCTCCGAGTATTACTTCCCTTTTGTCCAAGTGCTACTTGGCTATTATTGCCTGATTGACGAAGTAATCGACCATTCGATTTTAAGTCTCATCGACAATGGTGGTGACAGGTAGGGCATGGACCCCTTTCGACACACCGTTATAGCCCTCGGACATGTTGGTTATTATGATGCCGCATTGAGCACCATAGGTGTCGTCAAGAAGGGATCATTTCTCATAGTCCAGGGCATGCATGCTCATCCACTCAGTGAACTCGCTTTGTGGTGCGCCTCCCTAGAACCTCCACTTGCACGCTTGATTTCGACATGAAGCTCTTGCCACACGGTGTCAAACTTGTGCTTCTAGTTCTTGAAGTTCTTCATGAGGTCATTGCTCTGAAAGCGCATGTGGAAGTTGGTGGCTAAATGCCACATGCACCAATGTATGTGCATGTCATTCCATTGGAACGACGGGCTTGTACCATGCTGCATGGTGTGTAGCGTGGATAGCAACCCGACGTGATGATCGGTGATACACACACATTCATCCGGTCCCTCATAACTGTTGCTTTATGTTGGCTAGGAACCATAGTCAACTGTCAGTGTTCTAGTTCTCCACAATTATGAAGGCAATTGGGAGAAACTAGTCGTAGCCATCAGCGGTAACCGCGGTGAGAGTGGTGCCCTTGTACCTCCCGCAAAGGAATGTGTCGTCCTTAGTCAGGATAGGACGACGGTGGGAGAAGCCCTGGACTGCCAGGCCAAATGCCCAGAAGATTTGATCAAGGATTAGTAGATGTGGGATGTTGGAGGGGTGGGGCCTCCCCATCCTGTTGACACACGTCCTAGGATTAGCATCCTCAATTTGCTTCAATATTCTAGGGATTAGGTCGTACGCCTCCTTATAGGTACCGTACAACCCTTCGAGTACCTTCTTCTTCGCTCACTAGACCTTACTATAGCTAATGGCATACCCTATTATATTCACTATGTCAGCCATCAGAACCTTCGACAACAACTACGTGGCATATGACAGTCACGATGTAGCTCATGGTCACATTCCTATGTATTTGCAATGGCTCTGCAAGCTCACATATGTGATCCATCATGACTGTGATGCGAAAGTTTGTTCTCGCCCCAAGGAATCTCTGGGCACGGACTTTGCCTAGGCAAGAGCTAACAACGCACTTAACTATGTATGTGTCAGGGTTAGACCTACAGATAATGGAAGAAAGATAATGCTCAGTACGACTTATTGTAGATAGTTGAATTTATAGTAAACAGTGTCAAAACTCACCTGTAAACTCGGTAAGTCCGACATATCTTCACTGCGAGACTAGCAATAGCTTGCTTGATGGTAGTCTTGTGTGGGAAATGTTACCTCACAAGCAGGGTGTTTGCAACGAAAGCCCACGAAGACTCATGGTCCTGTGGCAGAACATGGGAAAAGGCTGCTTGGCAATCCAACCGACTTGGAAAATTGTCCGTGTCAGTGGAAATGATGCCACTGATGGCCCTACCCTCATCATCGGCTTCGTCCTCGCTGGATTGCGAGTCAACGTCCTCCTAATCTTCAATGGTATTACCCTCAGACATGCCATCAATAATCTCATAATAGTCAGCACGAGCACCCCACCATTTATCCACACATTCATTCGGTTGGAAACCAGCAAAATCTCTATCAACAGGAGCATCCTGCTTAATGATGTCTGATGCTTCCTGGACCTCTTCTGTCGTCAACGAACCACTTCTCTTCAACGGTGGCCCTAGAGGATTGAGTGGGATAAACAAAATGGACATACATCATGGGTCGTCGATAAATCGGAGCATTAGGATTGCTAATGACCTCCATGTAGTGTGCCTACATGGCACTACTAGTCACCTTCGCCAGGCCCCACAACATCTGCCCATGTGGTGGGACCAAGGTAGTGGTGACTGCCTCTATTATTATCTTGTTCGTGGAGATGTGCTTGTCGAACAACTACTGAATGTACCATCGTAGCTCGAGCAAATCCAGGTGTGCTAGGTTGGGAACGTTTAGTACAACAAGCTGGCAGCTTGACATATCAAGCCTATCTTGACCACCACACATGACCTCCCCACTGTGGAACACGTACAGTGTCTCCACTTCTGACGAAAATAACACAATACTTCAGCAAAACACAACACAAATACCATACATACATTGCTAAAATGAACTAACTGTTACGGCGTTATCATCTCTAAACCTCAAACACAAAAGACTGCAAATTCAAACATACATAACATTAGTAACGACTTTGGCTAGGGGTGCAAACGGATCGGATTCGGACGGATATTACTTAAACCGTATCCTAACCCATATTTTTTTCCCGGATTCGGAGTCGAATACGGTAAGACCGGATACGAATACGAATTCGGAATATTCGGAGTTTCAAATACGGTACCGTCGGGATGGATATATAACGGATTCGGCTCGGAAACAGATTGTGCCAAATCGGTACCGAATCGGTCGGAAAAAACCCGACCCGTTTGCACCCCTAACTTTGGCAAATTGTGCCAACAAAAGACTAACAAAACGATTAAGTGCTAATTCTACAGATTAGGAGGATGTTATTGCTGCTCAGACAGAGGGAGAGATGCCTAAGACTGAGAGGAACGAGCAAGTGAGTGGAGAAATTTTGTGAGTGGGAGTTGAGGCTTGTGACGAATGAGTGTGCGACGGTGGTTTAAATAGCCGAGCATAGGAGAAAACGACCAGCGGATGACACTGTAGTATCACTTAGCACATTTTCTGCTAAATATATTAAGTATTTCTTGTAGGAATTTTTAATATATCAAATTAGTTCCAAAAGTTATATTTTTGTGGAGCCAATCGACATAGCATACTTGTGTAATTTTTTCATATCTTTATCCATTCTGAATTTTTCTCAAAAATTTATTTAATTATAGTATTTATTTATCCATTCAGAATTGAAAATATTATAGAAAAATTACACAAGAAAGTACGCTTGATCAGAATGATCTAATTTTTTAAATAATTTTTGAAGCTCATTTGCTATATTTAAAAATTCATACAAAAAGTATACTTAAATGGATTTTTCTGAAAAGTTACTACAATGTTGCTACAGTGCTCCTGTCACATCCCCCGGCACCAGGGGCTGGTGTCCTGTAGCGGGGCTAGACCTGCAAATTGTACGGGAGGGAGACTATTTCTATAAAATAAAATTTTTAAAGAGCCATAAATACCAAAATCTCAAAAAGAAATCCTCTCAACTACACCTCCCCTAGGCCCCCTTCTCTCACCAACAAACTACCATCCCGCGGCAAGACCTGTTGGCTCTACCGTGCCATTATCACCTCATGGCCCGTGACAACTCAAAAACCTTAATCTACAGATGGAGAAGAGGTCATTAGTTGAAAACATCACCGTCGCATGAATCTTAAGCAAAATTAACAGTGAGATAATTCGACCGAAATCCTGAGAATTTAGCTGAACGTTGTTTTAGCAAATCTGAGAAAATAACATAGGTACGTGTGTCAAGAAGAAGATGCGTTAGAGGAGAACAGAAGAGCTTCCAAAGACCATCGGGCATGAAGTAAGCAAGCATTGCCCTTCTTCTCAATCCGCTATTTGGGGTGTATTGTATACTCCGTATATTATAGGAGGGGGACTCCTCAGTTTCTCAGCCCATCCACGTGGTGTTTTTCACGAAATAGCTTTCAAAGTTTTAGTAATTACGTATAGGTATTTGTTTTTTGCAAAAAGGTCTCTAGTTTTATGTGAAAAAACCCATCACTTTTTTGCTGGATAGCGCCATGCGGTTTCCCAAAATTACGTATAGGTCCTTGGTTCTTTAGAAAAGGCCTTCGATTTTTTACAAAAAAATCCCTCCGATCTCCTTTTATTGCAAAAAGATCATCGATTTTTTACGAAAAAACCCATCCGCTTTCCTTTTGCTACGAAATTTCGTCTCTTTTACTTCGGTCAACATGGTGGCTAGCGCGGCGTGGCGCCGCACCTATGTGGCTAGTATTACGAATTAGATGACAAAACGAGAACGCCCAGGTGATCAACACTAGACCTTCTCTCACTATCGTCAGGATATCTCTATGCCAAAATTTATTGGAGCCCATAGGAACCAGCTGTGCCGACGTCTAGCGAATCCAGCATGATGCGAGCATACAAGACCATCGGGCATCTGCAATACGATCCGTTGAGATTAGCACCTCGTTGTCTGCAGAGTTACTTCATCTTTAGAGCATTTTTGGATGTTTTTGATGACATTTTCCCACTATCGTTAGGTTAGGATATCTGTGATGACTTTGAACCATCTGTGATAACGTTTTCTGCAGTAGTAACACCATGACTAATACTTGTATGGACTTGTGTTATGACTAACACAACTAAAACCAACTCAACTCACTCAACTTAGCATTGGTCAGTATAACGCTCAACCAATGGCCGGTCGGACTGCCATGAACCAACTTAACTCTTCCTGGTAATAGGGGATCGGTCTGACTACGGCACCCATGCCGGTCAGAACGTCCGACGATCTCTGGTTGGACCGCCAGCCAAGGCCGGTCAGACCGCTTGCGCACAGCGGTCAGATCGTCGCTGCTGGCCGGTCAGACTGCTGCCAACCTGACAAGAAAAAGAAGAGAGCAAAATACATAAAATCAAACTTAAACTATGACAATAAAGCACAAACAAAATTAAATACTCGTCACACACCTGTAGTGACCTCCGCATAGTCTTACAAAAACTATACATGTTTAGCTCTAGTTTGAAATGTACAAATGGAAAAACACACATAAATAGGATTAAAATGCAGTCGTAAAATAGAATAAATCATAGCAAGACAATAAGCAAAACTCCCAAAATAGCTCCTTTTGAACTTGCCTCTGTACCGCTGCTAAAATCATCTCTATGCTGTGACCTTTTCGTTTCAATGAAGAAATAAATTTCCAATTAGCGATCAACCGTTGTAATAGTTTTCGATGAAGGATCAGGCCAGGTACAACGAAGAGATAGGTACCGTTTTTATCATGCCAACACAGCAGAATCATCCGATGTGGACCGTAATTAAGGAAGAGAGAGACACAAGCCGTCCTCTCGCAAGGAGACAACCCGCGCTCGTACTCCTAGGTGAAACCACCGGCGTTGCGAGCGTTGTACGAGCCATTGTCTCCTCCCGATACATGCATGCTCCCAGGCTTGATCATGGATGCATGCATGCAATAAATAGGTTACATACAACTAAATAGACAACTCATTGTACAAACTGTCTTTTTTGTTATCTATATGTGATATGCATGTATATATAGATAGTAACCGTCTGAACTGTTATACGTACCCTCAAGGAGAACAACAAACAATTTGGCAATGAGTTAATGTGCTCCCAAAATGCTCTCTCGAAAGGTAAATGCTTCGTGGATCCAGTTATCCTCTCACGGGGCTAAACTGCCAACTGTCACTGCAGATGTGAATCGGAACATGGTAATATTGTCTCTACCTCCTCAAAAGCCCACCGGATACACGCACACACGCGAGGCCAAGTCTAGAAACAAAATGGTTGTGCATGCAGAAATGTACATCCCAACTGAGACTGACATGCGGGCCGGGCTTCGCTGAATTGTACCTTGGTTTTTTTAAACCAAAGTTGTACCTTGGTTAAACCCTGCTTGTCAGTTTCGAATTGAAACACGGTTTGTATACCCTGTACATCACATGAACTTATTCGTACACGTAGCATTGCGCTTATGCAGAAGCGTTACCGGAATTAATGGTGCCAGCACGTAGAAGATTAACTTCTGTCATCACCATTTTTGGCTTCACATGTTATATGAGGTTCCTATCTCTAACCCCTCCTTGTAACACTGCAAATTTCTCGTAAGCTCCGGATCTCCTTGTCACAAGCAACCATGGCCCATGTCCTTGTCGTGCCCTACCCAAGCCAAGGCCATATGAACCCTATGGTGCAGTTCGCCAAGAAGCTGGTGTCCAAGGGCGTGGCTGCCACCGTCATCACCACCCAATTCATCGCCAGGACGGCCGGCGTCGACGCCGCCCCGGCAGAGGTCGAGGCCATCTCCGACGGGCACGATGAGGGTGGGTTCGCGTCGGCGGCGAGCGTCGAGGAGTACCTGGCAAAGCTGCAGGCTGCTGGTTCGGCATCCCTGGCCGCGATCATCGAGGCGCGGGAGAGGTCGGGGCGCCCCTTCACCTGCATGGTGTACGACTCGTTCGTGGACTGGGTGGCGCAGAAGGCGCTGGAGCTGGACCTTCCGGCCGTCCCGTTCTCCACGCAATCGTGTGCGGTGAGCGCGGTGTACCACTACATCAACGAGGGGAAGCTCGCCGTACCGCCGGCTGCGGCCGAGGAGGCAAGGACCGCAGCGCTCGCGGGGCTACCAGAGATGGAGAGGTGGGAGCTCCCGTCGTTCGCGCTCGGCGACGGGCCGTACCCGAGTCTTGCCGTGCTTGCGCTCACCCAGTTCGCCAACAAGGAGAAGGATGACTGGGTGCTCTTCAACTCGTTCGACGAGTTGGAGGGTGAGGTAAGTGGAGAATTGGAGGCTTCCGCTTGCTCAAATTTTGAAGTCGCGATCATGCCTAGCATAGTGGGCCGGCCTCTTGGAATTTAAGTATGGTCCAAACGCGGGATTTTTAATATGAATTTTGTGTGAAACAAACAAAACCTTTGAAACTTCTCGGCTAGGCATCACGAAAATTGAACTGTTTCGTACAAAATTATTAAGTTTCAAATAGAACCTAAATAGTTGGGTGGGCTCAAAGTGCATATGGACCAGGCCTAGGTGCGCGGTAAGTCTTTTGCACCCAAACTTTACAAATGCTAATACCTGTATTTTACATAATAATATTGCCTGATTTGCACATACTTACTCTGTTACTGCTTACTAGCTGGATGTCATTGTAGAATATATGTGGTATGATCCGTGCAAGTTTCTTTGAAGTATTACAAACACATGTCAGGTCTTCACAGTTATTTTTCAGAAGCAGTTACTGTAATCCATTAGCAATGCCACATTCGTCGTCATGTAAAATGGTGAAAAAAGAACTAGCACTCGATCGAGTAGTAGATTCATAATATAGGAGAAACGGAGAAAAAAATAGATTTCTGATTTCTTTGGAGCTGGTGACCTAGCTTGAACGTTACAGTGATCTTAATATATAATCCATCTCAGCATTAACAAAACTCGTAACAAATTTCCAGACATGATTAGACATCTTACGTGAAACATTTCCTAATCTTTCGAAAATAAGAAGAATTGCTAATCCATCTTATGCTATAATGTTACACTTTAGTTACGACTAGGACATCACTTTTAAATTGACTGCTTGTTCATGTTCGCAGGTCTTGGCTGGACTCGCAAGTCAATGGAAGGCCCGAGCCATCGGGCCGTGCGTGCCGCTGCCGACGGCCGACTCCGGCGCCACCGACCACTTCAACTACGGCGCGAACCTGCTGGACCCGGAGGACAACTGCATCAAGTGGCTGGACACCAAACCCCTGGGCTCCGTGGCATACGTATCCTTCGGCAGCTTGGCGTCCCTCGGCGCGGCCCAGACGGAGGAGCTCGCGCGCGGCCTCCTCGGCGCCGGCAAGCCCTTCCTGTGGGTGATCAGGGCCACCGAGGAGGCGCAGCTCCCGCGCCACCTCCTGGACGAGGCGACGGCGTCGGACGCCGCGCTGGTCGTGGGCTGGAGCCCTCAGCTGGACGTGCTGGCGCACCGCGCCGTGGGCTGCTTCGTCACGCACTGCGGGTGGAACTCCACGCTGGAGGCGCTCAGCTTTGGCGTGCCGATGGTGGCGCTGCCGCTGTGGACCGACCAGCCGACCAACGCGCGGCTCATCGAGCAGGCCTGGGGGGCCGGCATGCGCGCGCGCCGCGACGCGGCCTCGGGGATGTTCCTGCACGGCGAGATCGAGCGGTGCGTGCGCGCCGTCATGGACGAGGACGGGAGCGCGGCTTCCGCCCGTGAGGCGGCGCGGCGGTGGAGCGACGCGGCACGCGCGGCGGTGGCCCCCGGCGGCAGCTCCGACCGGAACCTGGACGAGTTCGTGGAGTTCGTGCGCGCCAGCGCGCGCGAGAAGCGGAAGGCTCGGGTTCTGGAGGGCAGCGAGGCTGCAGGGTCCGAGATGTGATGCGAAGACGTGGGCGCGAATTCCGAGGCCTCTGGCGTCAGAATGGTTGGGGCTATGTCTACAATAAGGCTATATCTAAGCCAGTTTGGACCCTAAAACGTTACAGTTACCATGTTTTATTCCATGCAAAGATTTCAAGATACATGTGATCGTATTACGAAATTTCGATGATCCTATGTGAACTTGGTTTTAGCTAGCATGAAGCTAGCATATTGTCTGCATTGATCTGGCGACGCAGGGAGAGTGTTCACTTACTTTAAAGGTTTGTTTGGAACAGTAATTTTATAGAAAACAGAACAATCAAATTTCTTGCCAAAAATTCTTCGAATCAAGCATGATTTTTTGAAAGATAATTGAACACATATACCATGTAAAATCGCTTTTTTTTTCCCGTTCATTGTGAACAAAAAGGAGGAAGTACATTATAATTCCCGGCCAGCTGGTGCTGAACCGCGAGTCCATCTTAACTTATTCCATCTGCTCTAACCATAAGCTTCATTATACAAGCCATGCTAAGTAGTGTTATCTATCTGGCATTCATACCGAATTATCGATCATTTCATGCGAACAAATCCAACTTCGGTCTAAATAACCACCGGTGAACTTGGACTTGATGAGGTCAATGACCCCAGGGTCCACCCGGAGCTCCTTGGCGAGCACCGGCGTCCACCATTTATTTAATCTTATTACTCTTTCTGTGGTTACGGCCAGTGCCGTGATTCAGCGCGGCGTCAGCGAAGCTCCACCCTGCTTCCCGCCTACGCTGCCGTGCTTAGCATGCGCCTCACACAAATGTCACATCACAGGAAATCTTCATTTTATTGGAAAACATGTTCAAGCGTTCATCTTTATAAACTTCCATACCCTCGTGCTACTGCGCACAGCCCTGTCGTAGCCACCGTACTCAGTCACGGTCGAGCAACCCCGCCGCCGTCGACACACCATAAAATCAACTGTTTCACACGGATTTTCATCACCTCATCGTTTTCTTCTTATGCAAACACCTGCGTACGTGTTTTCCAATCCAAATCAACATGATCAACAAGTTCAGCTTCATACTAAAAAGGGGATCGCACCAGCCAACAGGGACGAATTCTCCGTTGCGACGGAGGGCTCCCGTTTTTGACCCCGGCCCGTGGGCGAGAGCAGCCGCAACTATGTTTGCGCAGATCAAACTCTCTCATTGTATTCCGTTGATGAGTCGTACATGCGGTCGTAGAGCACCTACGTATCACAGAGGAAATAGGAAAGCATCAAATAAATAAAATCCTACGTATCACAGAGGAAATAGGAAAGCATCAAATAAATAAATCCTACGTATCACAGAGGAAATAGGAAAGCATCAAATAAATAAAATCCTACGTATCACAGAGGAAATAGGAAAGCATCAAATAAATAAAATCCTACGTATCACAGAGGAAATAGGAAAGCATCAAATAAATAAATCCTACGTATCACAGAGGAAATAGGAAAGCATCAAATAAATAAATCTGGAAAAGAGGAATTTGATACATGGATTTGTTCTGCGCCTAGATCGAGACGGGTTGTATCTAACGAGGGCGCTTCCAGGTACGCCCCAGGCAGTTCGCAAGCGGCTTCGATCCCGGCGAGCGAGAGCGGCGGTGGCGTTCTCTCGACTTCAAGCCCGCAGCGAGCGAGGGTTGCGACGGAGGGCTCCCGGACAGTCAGACGCTTACGGCTTCAATCTACATGGGCGAGAGAGGTGTCGTTTATCATGTCAGAATTAATACGGCAATTATCATGCTTTTTCGTTGTTAGGCTACGTACAGCCTAAGTAACGTAGGTGCAGAATTAAGCTGCATCAATCTTCTCATAAACAATGAGCCCTTAGTTGCTTTACAATGTTATTTCTTGGCAATTTTCAAGTAGATTTCTCTTTTTAATTAAGAACCGGCAATCCGTCTACGACTTTACGTTTAGAACATTTGAGCTGTTTGTATGTTTAGCATTAATGTAGCATAATCTTTTTTTTTTAAATTTAGCATTTGAACATCTCTTTTTGTAATTCTAGATCTATCTCCAAGTTACATGTCTTCTATCACACTATCAAAACTCGACAGCACAGCAGCAGAGCAGGACAGGCGAGCGCGGCTGGCAAGGGAGTCACGCGGGAGCCAACAGGCCACTACTGGGTGGGTGTGCTGGGCTGGCTCTAATTAGCCGATGGCCGCTGCTTCATTTTGCTTGAGGGAGTACGCAAGCTATAGCCGTCACAACGCTTGGTACAGCAAACACCATTCATGTGCTAGCTACCGACCGACCGACCAGCAAGCATCCTACTCATAGTAGTAACTAGCAGCATTAACACGACACCATATCACACTAGCTACCATATGAACTATAGTAAAAGAGACAAAAATTCACGAGAAAAGTTTTTCTAAAAAAAAGCGAGGACCCGTACGTATTTTTAGATAAAATGAAGATTTTTTCTGCATAAAAAAGGACTGGCATCACGACGTGTTAACTACTGTGTGGACCAAATTAAAAGAGACGAAAATTTATAAGAGGGGTTTTTCTAAAAAGCAAGGACTTGTACGTATTATCAGAGAAGGTGAAGGTTTTTCCTGTATAAAAAAGGATATGTGCGAATTTCAAAGAAACCGTGGGGTGTTATCCAGCAAGAGGGGTCTCTATGAAAAAAACCGATGATCTGTACGTAATTTCAGAGAAGCAGAGAGGTTTTCAGAAAAAAAAAACTAAGGTAATAGAGGTCTTTTCACAAGAATCAATGGTCTGTATGCTAATTCGCCAATCCGGAGGACCCTCTTGTGAAAACTGTGATGTAGCCCCCATATGTAATATATATAGGGATGATATATATAGTTGGTGTATAAGATTATTCCAGTGATGAATTTTTTATAAATAAGTACTGCCCATCGACTGGTCTTCATTCTCAAAGCCAACATCCGAATATTACTCTGCAAAATTTTAGGTTTGGAAGGAACATATAACAGAAGGTACATGCATGCTGCAACGGTTATTGAAAACTATTGAAAACAAAATTGATATTATGACAATTCCAGCCAGTTAAGGGTATGTTTGATATGGTTATGATTTTTGGCTGAAATTTTTGAATTTTAGCTGTTTACGACAAAGTTTACGGAGAGAGATATTCACTTATGATTTTGGATGGTACTGATATTGGGCTTTTAACGTATACTACAATTAACTTGTAGACTCCATCTTAAAAAATACTCCGTTTGAAAATTAGGTATTATAGCAAAAGTTAAAAATCAGTTTCAGAAGTTAAAAAAAACAGAGCCTAAGTGTCTACGAATACAAACACCGACATTTTCCAGAAAAGTTCAACTTTGTTTCACAAGGGGACCTCTTCTGTTGAGCATGCTGTGGGGGATCCCCATCCAATCATGGAAGATCTCGTGTCCCCATCTTGAAACTAATTAAACCATATTAATTCATGTAGAACTAAGAACAACGTTTCATGTCAGCCAGCTTGGGGGCAAGACATACAAGGCATCACCATCCAAGAATCACAAGAACTTTATGTTTGTGCAACTGATCCAAGAATCACCATCCAAGAAAGATGCACCACCACCAACCCAATAATGAACTAAGGAGGTGATCGTTTCGGCTTCTAAAAGCTTCAGCTTCTAGTTTCAGCTTTTTTTTCACTATTCACTACACTATCCACTAACTCAACTACAGTAAAAAAAGCCAGCTACAGTGGAAAAAAAAGTCAAAAACCAAAAACCATCGCTAAAACGATCACCTCCTAAGCAATTCAGTACTTCTCAAATGGTATAAATAGTCAGTTGCAACTTGCAACACTCTAAATGCGCGCTCAAGACAGCGTCGCGGTGGCTTTTTCCTGCGCGTTGGGCTTCTTCATTCCTATAGCATTTTTGTCATGTTTTGTTTTTCTTTTGTTTTTGTATTTTTGTGTTTTATTTTTTTCTGTAATCCTTTGCATTGTCCATAATAGACTAATATGTTATTTTTATTTTTATATTTTTTTAAAAATTTAATTATGCCTAATAAACTAAGTTAGTTACAGTAAAAAATCAGCCAGCTAAAGTAAAATTTTAGCCAAAAGCAATCAGCCATCACTGTTCCGAACACCCCCTTAACTCAAGTGAAAGCCAAAAGAAAAGAGAAGCATACGTCATTTCTTTTATAAAAAATGATATGAGCTTCCATATCACAAATTTTAAAAGACAGCCTCCAGAGTTAGTGAAAGCAAAAGAGAGAGAAGAAAAGGTGGAAAGGCTAGGCGTTCACTTAGCAATAGCAAGTGCTAAAGACAAAGCTCATGCTTTCTTAATTCTTTAACGCATAAAACGGAGTTGTATAGCTCCAAGATATGATGATTCTTTGCTAGCGAGATAATCTTCATATGATGATCCAAAACATACTAAGCTACCAGCTAGTAACTACCTTCACAAGAGTGAAATTGCTCATTTATACAGAGAAGACTAAAGGGCAGAATATTTTTGATATTCTTCAATAATTAAGTGTCTTCCTGTGCATGCACTGCACAGGAATATTTTTCATATGGAATTGACATAGTTTTTTATTTAAAATTCTGCTTATTTTATTTATTATTCTACGTTTTTTACTGTATTTGATATGGAGCTTTTCTTTTAATCTAAATTTTAATATCTAATTTCTATATACAAATAAAATTCCTAATTGTAAAAAGCACGTCGAGAGTTTGATTTGTAATCCTACACTACTCCAGTATTGATTTGTGCAAGTATTTCTGAGGAGACCATAGAAACACCATCGATCGATTTATCAAGCACGGACCAGCGGCCTGGTGGTGGGGAGGAGAGGGCATGCACCATCTACTCGAGTTCTATCCCTAGTGCTGTCACAGTGTCCCTTATTTTTTTCCCCAGAGTATACACACGTGTGTGCAAAGCGAGGGCCGCTATCCGTGAGGCCATGAAGCTGTCTCTGCAAAATTCCTTACATATGTAATGGATGCGTGTATATGCATATGTGACGTGAGTGAAGTATGCGTCTTCTATGTACTCTTTAGAAAAAGGCCATCGATATTGGTGTTTATCCTATTGGTGTTCCTACGTACCTGGGTAAATGGGCTGAGCTCCTGCCATATGTTTCCAAAAAAAAACTGATGAGCCCCCTGCCGCATGCATCTACCAAATCCTAGACATGAAGCCTGGTAGCTTATGGCTTTCCATCGCCGGGTAGCTTCTGCTTAAACATTAAACATTCCCTGGTCGGCAACTTCAGACTGCCATTTCAAGATACATGGGATCGCATTATTAATTTTTAATCATCCAATGTAAACCTTGGTTTTAGCTGATTAACATGAAGCTTGCAGGTCCTGTTCTGCATTGATCAGATGCATATATGGAGGGTGCTCGTTTACATTTTAAGGTCTTGTTTGAAACAAGAATTTTATAAGAAACATAACAACAATTAATCAGGTGCCCAGGGGTAAATGAGTTACCACTTACCCTTGGATCTGGTTTATTTACCATGACCTATTGAGCGTGAATTTTGAGAAAAAAACAATCAACCATACAAATAAAGTAAAATCGCATTTATTCCATGCATTGTTAAAAAACGAGAAATTACATTTTAATTCCCTTCACCAGGTACTGAAACCGCGAGGCCATCTTCACTTATTCCATCTTATTACAGCTGCTAGCTTAACCATAAGCTTATTTGTACGAGTTCCGTCGACTCGTCGAGTATTATTTAGCCGGCGTGCATATCGAATTATCGATCATTTCATGCGAACAAATCCGCCAAGTCATAATCGTGCACGTACGCACTCTTAATACCCACCGGTGAACTTGGACTTGATGAGATCGACGACCCCAGCGTCCACCCGGAGCGCCTTGGCGAGCACCGCCGTCGGGATCGGCGGGTTGGAGCCGAACATCGTCAGCGGCACGAAAACGATGCCGGGGTTCTGGGTGTTGAACGACACGACCATGGTGGCCTCCGTCTTGCCGACGTTGAACTGGAAGTGCATCAGCCCGCGTGGGATGACGAACGTCTCCCCCGCGCGGAGCACCTTGGAGTAGTACCTGTTCCCGGTGTCGAGGCTACCGATGATGCCGACGAGGAGCTCGCCGTGGGTCACGAGCCCGATCTCGGTGCCGCGCGGGTGGATGTGCGGCGGGTTGGTGCCCCCGGGGGCGAAGTCGACGCGGTTCATGGACACGCCGAGAGTGTTCACGCCGGGCCACTCGGCCACGTCGAGCTCCGTCACGTTGGATCCGTTCGGGTTGGACGTGTCGCCGCCCTTGGCAATCTTGTTCGAGAACAGGAACTCGTCGCCGGCCGACGAGGAGGGCAGGCACGGGTGCCCGTTCACCGAGACCTGGCCGCCGTCGAGGTCAGCGACGCAAAAGTCCTGGAGAGGGTCCGGGTCGGAGGCCAGGAGGACGGGAGCAAGGAGCAGCGTGGTGAACAAGGCCGTGAGGGTTTTGGAGTGCTCCATTGCTGTTAATTAACGAACTAGCTAGGGCTTTGATCAGCTGAGGTTGTTGAGGATGACTGGATGAGCACAGTGAGCAGCCAGTAGCGATGGGATGGGTTTAGTGATGAGCCACATGGAGCCCTTTATATAGGGCCATAGGGGGGTAGGTCAGCTTGCATGGATATATGCCAGTGCATGTGATTTTCGGACACGTGAGACATAGTTTATCTGAAAATTACGTCGCATCAAGATCACCTTGTGACTGACAAATTTGGAGCTAGCTTAGCAGACAAGTCAGCAGTCATGGCCATGTAGAGGCTGCTAAGGAAAAGGTAACTCTGCAGACAACGAGGTGCTAATCTCAACGGAGTATTGCAGATGGACAGGAGGAAGAGAAACTGGCAACTCAGTCAGACAATGATCGTGCCAGAGATGTTGACAAGAGGAAGAGCACTGGCCGTATAGCACTCTACCTGTATGGAAATCTGATTTTCTGGGGGTTCATAGAAATAGAAGACGGTGGCGTTGTCCTCCTACGAAGTCGAGTTCACAGCGGTAACTGTAGCAGCATGTCAAGCTTTGTGGTTGTAGTACTTATTCAACAAAGTAATAGGTTGTAATCTTAAGAGTCTGTTCTTTTTGGTTGCGGCTGATAGTTTTTTGCTGCGGTTGATAGCTTTTTGACTGTTTGCGACAGAGATTGTGGAAAGGGAGATACTCGCTTGCGATTTTTTATGGTACAGATATTAAGTTTTTAACGTATACTATAATTAACTTGTAAACCCCGTCTTAAAAAATACTTCGTTTGAAAGTTAGATACTGTAGCAGAAACCAAAAGTCAAAAGCTGAAAAAACAGGGCCTTAAACCTATTCCAATCTTTGTTGATAACAAGTCGGCTTTCGCTCTAATGAAGAATCTAGTCTTTCATGGGCATAGCAAGTATATAGACACATGATTTCATTTCATTCGGGAGTGTGTTGAAGCAGGTCAGATCAAGCTTTGAGTTTTCAAATGAATTTGGATTTTATTCTGGCTCGGCTCATTAGCTCGTTTCTATAAATACATCTAAATATACATAAAACGATATTAAATTAAAATATGTCAGTTTTAGAAAAAGCTCGATAAGACTAGCACTTACTCGATATCCACCTCGAGTGGCGAGTCACGCGGTTAAGGGGGTGATCATAATGATATTGGCTTATGCCTTTTTTTACTGTAGCTGACTTATTTTTTTACTTTAGCTGAGTTGACTTATTTTGTATAATAAAATTTAAAAAATGAAAATAGAAAAAACATGTTAGCTCATCACAGATAATGCAAAGAAATACAAGAAAAAAAGAAAAAAACATAATAAAAAATAAACAGTGAGAAAAAACCCGAAGGCAGTCGCAGAAGCCCAGCCGAGCGCGGCCTTCGAGGATCCAGTTTGCTTTCTTCAGATAGTTCAGTTAAAAAGGCTGCTTCCCTTGTACTGTCTTGTCCGGCAAAAAAAGTTAACAGAGCGACAAAAGGTTTGCTCCCCTGTTTCTCTGTTCTGCATTCTTCCATCTCTCGCATGTGTGAATCACTTTATGCGTTTCAGGTCTACATGCAAGGGTGTGAATTGCGGTACAGGTTTTCAATCCAACACTTTGATCTAACCTCTTCTGTTCATCTCTAACACGTCTTCTCCTTGATATATTTTCCAATATTACCTTCTCGGATTTGCTAAACAACACTTGACTAAATTTTCGGATTTCGATCGAATTTTCTCACCGTTAATTCTGCTAAAGATTCGTGCGACAGTGACGTCTTCACCGAATGCCCCCTTCTCCCACGTATACTGAGGTTTTTGGGTTGGTACCTGCGCACGAGGTGACAGCTGAACGAGAGGAACAGCAGGGCTCGCAGCCACGATGCATGGTAGTGCGTCGGTGCCGAGAAGCGCGACGAACGGCACAGTTGGAGGCGGCATTTGCTGGATCACCTGTCGAAAGAATCGAATAATTTAGCAAGAAACAATCAATCTGTACCCTATTTTCGTTGTTTAGCTAGCTTCTCTGCTCTGGCAGAGAATAAAGGGCGAGAAGACAGGAATGCATGGGCGGTTTCGCTTTGCTCGTTGATCACGGCGAGCATGTAGCCAAGAAGAATTTTGGTTCGTAAGATCAGACGTCATTTCCCGCCCTACCCTCGCCAAGAGAGAGAGAGAGAGAGAGAGAGAGAGAGAGAGAGAGAGAGAGAAGACATTTCCCTGTACGCTAGGTGAGCACGTACGTAATTAAAGCTATACATGCGGTAAGTTTTCTATTGCATTTGCCCTGAGCTAACATAAGTTTTTTTAGAGAGAGGAACAGATGCTAATATATGGAGTTTATCATGTCAGAACACGGCAATTGTGTAGCTTTCATATGATAAAGCTACGTACAGCCATCTAAGTAACATATGTACTTTTTTTGCGAGGAACATACAAAATTAAGTGGCATCTTCTCATAACATAATGATAAACAATTCCGTATCATTTTTAAAAAAAACAATGAGTCCGTGATGAGATAGGAAGTTCTTCTGCAGTCTGCATATTGCGGAAAAGCACAGAAACGTACAATTAGCCTTATAGTTGCTTTATAATCACATTTATTTACAGCTTTCACGTAAATCTCTTTCTTGAAGAACCGGCATCCTGTTATTGGGGATTGGCAGTGTAGTAGGAAGCGCGGAGCGGGGTACTCGTCCCGCGGACTGGCGGTGCGCACGCGTCGGCCAGCGCAGGGTGTATCCACGCGCGTGCTACGGGAGAAAAAAATTTAGAAAATGGTATACCATTCGTAGTCATTTAGACGGGATCCACCGACGCATTCTTTTTCTTCAACTTTGACGCCGTCCCTCCACCTTGTTCTTTAACTCCGGTGCCACCCTCCCTTTCTCCTTCACCTCCGACAACGGGGTTCATCGCCCCCTCCCTGACATAGAGGAAAGTCGGGGGGCGGTGGTCCGGCAGTGAGCGGTAATGGAGGGAGGCACGGCGATGATAGCATACTGAATATTAGGTTAGGCAGGATGGTAACGGCGGGGGAGGGGAAGATGGTGGCGTGGCTAGGCGGTGAGGTCGCCGCTGACCGTTGGTGGTGGAGGAGAGGGCGGGGGAGACGGAGGAGTGTAGAGCTGCTCGCGCTGGAGAAAGAGGGGAGAGGAAGCGACAACAGGGGAATGGCTGGGGAGGAAGGCCAGGGAGCGGTGTTGAGAGGGATGGGAGGGGGAGCAGTTATTCCGTTAGATTAAGGTCCAACTGAATACTGTACAGTAGTAGCCCTTGAGAAGAATGCGAGCGTGGGCGTGACAGCTCGGGGGGTGTGGTCCATGCTAGCATGGCATGCATGCAGTGCGCTCGGGAGTACGGAGCGAGTGCATTGCGGTCGTGTGCGCGGTTTGGGCCTTAGGGTGTGGCACGGCATGAATTGGCGGGCCGGTGGGGGGGGGGCATGCGCAAGTTGCCGATCGAGAACCTCGCCCCGATCTAGAGCTTAGGATTTCTCTAAGACCCGATCGATGGCAGTCTAACTTCACGGTGTAAAAAACCCCATTTGGATGGTCCAACGCAGCCGACCATTGGTTTGGCCGAGATAGAGCCTAACTAGCTCGAGTTTAGCTATGCTAAAAGTTCAGCCCAATCCAAACATAGAGCTTTGCATAGGACTACACTGCATAGAGGATCTTCCTCACTAAAAAAGTCCATGCCACTGGAAGTCTGGAACATGTTTCCCTTCTTTTTTGGGATGGAAGGTTTCCGGGATGTCGTGGATGGAAGGTTTCCGGGATGCCGTGGACGTCTATGGTCTACCGAAGCTTGGTTTTATTGGTTTGCCGTACACATGGGACAGCTGACAAGATGATTGTAGTAACATCAAAGTGCGATGAGAATTGAGCTCAGCTCAGTTAGCTGAGCGCATGGGCGCTCTGCTTGCCCACCCATGTTCGAGCCCAGCTCGGTGTGTGCTTATCGGGTACTATTCAGTGAATAATGCCTTTGGGTACTGTTTATTTAAACAGTACCCTCTTTGATCAGTTCGTACATGCACCTCTTTGATCAGTTGGTATATGCATGTGTGCGTGTTTGGTGGTACAACGCGTGCACGCGCCTTGAGGCTTTCGAGTCTCTGCTTAGCCTTGCATGTGTAGAGGATGCGCACGCGTATGTGTGCGTGTGAGTGGGTGTGCGTAGGTTGTATGTGTCGCCTTGTATCTCTAAAAAACATCAATGTGCGGCTTGACTGAGGTTTGATGATTTTAGGCTTGCTTGTGTTGAATAACCGATGCATCGGCTCTTTGGCTCCCATCAGTTTTGACTTTATCTCTAAAAAGATATGTAGACACATAACAAAAGGACTTTTAGACTATAAATATTATAAAGAGATTATTGTAATTTGTACCGAAGAATATTAGAATAAAGGAGATCGCTTTATTGGAATAAAAAAGATCGACGGATTACTCTCCCTACATCTTGTGTTATTTTTCTTTCTACTTTTGTGTTGTCTAATTGTGTGATTATTCTTGTTTCTAGTTGTGATGATTGGTTGTATCACACTTGATAACACTAGTTATTTAACATATTATCAGTATCAATTGCTCTACAGAGCTATATTGTCCTATTTAATTGTCATCTCTTCCTCCTAGTAGCCAGATTCATTCTGTAGATATCGTATCTAGTTGCTTTTCTTTGTTTACACGAATTGATGTTCTCTTGCGATTGATCCTGTTCTAGGGTTTATCTCTGGTTGACGCAACCAGTAAGTTAGCGGCTCACTTTCTCATGCGCGACATGCGTATCAGGATGGTCCGTACTACAAGAACGCTCACCGGCACTGGAAGCGAAATCATCGCAGACCTGAACGTTAGCGCGCACGTCGGCCACGTCCCGTGTGCATGCGGTCGCACGCGCACCTCCGTCAGCGCCGGTCTCGCAGCCGCGTGCTCCGCCATCCGCGCCAGCTTGCCGCCGTCGCGCTTCCCCATGACAGAGTCGGCTCGACACCACCGCGCTCCCGATCCATCGTGCCCCGCCCGTGCACGCTGTTGTCGACGACGCCGCTCAATCCGCCGTCCTCCTCGCCACTTTGGTCCACCAGTACGCGCGCCACCTCGCCGATGACGCTCGCACGCGCGCGCCACCATCTTCACCGGCTCGCCACAGTCGCTGAACGCGCCGTCGCCGTAACTCGTACGTGTCGGGCCGCCAGCCCGCCACCTGGTTGCCCGCACGCAGCGTCGCTTCGGCCGTCGCGCCACAGCTGTCAGAACTGAAGAAAACCCAGTCCGAATTGAACGTTTCGGGTGGCCAAGGGTTTAAGGAAGCATTCAAAATAATGGTGATCTATGTTTTTTTACTGTAGTTAACTATTTGATATAATTAAATTTAAAAAGATTAAAAATAGAAAAAACATATTAGTCCATAAAAACAATGTAAAGGAATACGAAAAAAAAGAAAACATAAAAATACCAAAAAGTAAAAGAAGAGAGAGAGAAAAATACAGTAAAAAAAAGCTGAATGCGGCAGCCGAACGCCACCGCGCAGCTGAAATGAGAGCTCCCTAAGTCATCAAGGACGGCTGGGATTACTCCATACCTCTTCTGTGAAAGATCGACGACTGATGTGCATTTCAGTAATCACTGTGACATCACAAGGGAATTATCTTACCATGAACAGTCATTAGCCTGGGAATTAAATAAGAAACAACGCTTGTAATCTTTTACTTTACTTCTAAGACTGATTTGTGTACTCGTATTAAACCCTGAGCTGACACGTGGAATGGAATCACGTTATTATGCCAAAAATTATCTAGTTGTAGTTGGTAGAATACTTTCGTCTATGTTCCACAACTTTCTTAAATCTGATACCAAATTGAGGGATCTGACAAAATTGGTAGCAAAGCTTCCAATCATTGGCGGTGAATCGGTGAGGGGTTGATTGGGTTGGTGAATCTCAGTTCACTGTAAAATCCCCAGTCAATTTCTGAGCTAGGTGGTGCAAGGGATTGCGAGTGCAGTGAGGGTTTGGGACTTGTTCCAAATCCCTAAGCTAGCACCCGATCCGAGGAGAAATGTCAGAGCTCATGGCTGTTCGACAAGAGGCAAAGGAGGCGAGTCACAAGGTGTATCTAGTGCAGCAGATAGGCGAGCTACAAAAACAGGTGGCTGGTATACAGGCTCAGATGAACCGGATGGAAACCTTTCTGCAAGGAATCGCTGGTTCCCAGGTGTGAGTATGTGCTTTAAAAGTATGTATAAGTGTAGTGTGTGAGTAAAATTCGTGTTGTGTGGGGTTAATGATTTTTTTTCATACATGCTAAGTGGATAGTATCTATTAGAGTTAAATAGGGTTGGTTGCCTTATCTATTTAACTGGTTAAGATGGAGACTTGTTAGTTAACTATCCAACCATCCTAGCTTTCCTGATTGAAGCCAAGTGTTCTAGAGTTAGAGTTTGAGAAGTGTTAGTGCTATGGTGTGCTCTCTTGTCTTCCAGATGGAGTGGCTACAAAATATTAATCTTTAAGTAGCGATATATCAACTTTGTTTATCTCTCATAGTTTTCCTTTGTTTGGTTGATTTGTGCTTAATCTTGTTAGTTTTAATCTCTTTCGTTCCTTCTTCATCTTACTTTATACCAAGAATATGTAAGTGATAGAGATAACTTATGGAGATCAATCCCCATCCATCTAGGTATCAGATTTTGCAAGTTCCTGAAGTTGTCTGGTATTTCCTTGATTTAGCCTCTCCGAGTAATTTCTTGATCCAGTTGTTTTTACCCCGCTTCCTTGGATATTCTAATTTGTTATGATATGTGTTAATACATTTAGAGTCATCTTGGCCATCAATCAGCCACAAGCATGCCATATTCACTGTTTTTTTTGACCGATTTTGATGCAACCTTCTATCACATGAAAAAAATATCAGAACTTTGGCAACGATTTTCTAGATCTTTGATTGGAATATATTTCTGATATTATAGAGAATGTGCATACCAAATTTTAAGTGATTTTGAGTTTTGATTTAATAGTTAGCTCAATTTTAAGTTTTGACCCAGTTTTGATAAAGTTGAGATTCATGAACCAAATGATCATAATTCTTTTAAGTTCTTTCAAGATTTTTGGGTCGGATAGATTCTTAAGGTCATTATCTAGATTTGATTCAAATTTGAAGTCTTTTAGATTTATAGATCAAAAGTTTTATAAATTTTTAGATTTGAAATAGTACTATTTTTTACTGTTCACCGAACTGAAATTATTGTTCACTTGATTGTTTTGGACTGGTTTGGGTTCTTGTTACGGTGGTTAATTTGTATGTTAGCTTTACATTCTAATCTTTATAGCTCTCTAGCTATCAGAGTGAAGGATATGTGAATACTTAAAAAAAATTTGAAGGCACTATATATCCTGCCCTGTTGCTATATACACCGGTCCTACAGCTAATATCTATCTAGTAGAGTTTATCATGTAAGAATACGGCAATTGTGTAGCTTTCCAGCGATTAGGCTACGAACATGTAGCCATCTAATTAACATACGTACGTACAAAATTAAGCTGCATCGATGTTCTCATAAAGAATGAGCCCAACGAGGCAATTGTGCCAATGATACGCTACGTATTAGTTCTTCTGCGTATCTCTCGACAATTTGCACGTAAATATCTCTTTTTTAAAAAATTAAGAACCGGCAGCCTGCCTACGACTGTACGTTAAGAGGAAGCGCGGCGCGGGGGGTGGGTAGTCGTGGCGCGGACAGGCGGCGGCGCAGCGTGCATGCATGTGGCACGGGATGGAGAGGGCGCGCGCTCGCGAGGTGTGGCGATGGGCTGGGCACGCAGCGCGCTCGGGCTCGGAGCGAACCTGCGTGCGGGTGCGGGCCTCCGCCGGGGTGGCATCGCACGAATGGGCCGTTGTCGCGCGCGTGCTACGAGCGAGGTCAGGCTTAGGATTTTTCTTCGAGGCCCGTCAGCCTAGCCTACCTATGTTTCACAGTGTAAAAGCACTTTTTGGATGGTCCAACCCAGCTGGCCATGCTTTTGGTAAGGCCCATCCAAACTAAGCCCGAAGATCTTTCCAAGAGTGTACACACTACTACACCACCGGAACATGTTTTTATTCATTTTTGGTAGCACTGCATTTCACTCTTTCTGGGAGAACAAAATTCTTGTGGAATTCTTTGCTTCCCGAATGAGCTCTATTTCCTTATCTTTCAAAACCAAATCTCGAGAAGGAAACAACAAAATGAATCGGCCAGAACCTTCCATATGCCTCCAAACAGGGCTCAAAGGTGAAATGCGGAAATTTTATAAGCGCGTTGAGAGTTTTTGATATGCAACCACCCGCTGGTCCACTACTAACAGTGCCGCTTTAGCATAGGAACACCTATCAAATCTTGATGGTACATCGCCACCTATCGTTGAAGTTTGCCTTAGCAGAGTTACCATTTTCAGAAACAAGCAGGTGCGCGCAGACTGACGAGCCCCTGCGGCACCAACCTAATCCTGGACATCAAACCATCAAAGTGCCATGCCAGTTTACCTTAAAAAGAAAAAAGTGCCATGCCGGTATGGCACTGTCTCGGTCAGTTTGCACTTTGCAATGTCTTTTTATCCTTCTAGTTAGTTTTCCATCGCCAGCTAGCTGCTGCTTCGACATATAACATTAAACATTCTCTGGTCGCTGCAACTTCAGAACTACCATTCCTAATAACCAAACTATGGTACTACGCCAATCAAGCGATCGGCTCTTAAAATATGCAATTCTGAAGGGAATAGACTCTGACATCGGCAAAGTGGAAAGAGACGTGCACTGCCGTTGGCAAAAAAAATGCAGAAGTGATGGCCTCAAACGACCGGATGGACGCTTCTGACATGTTGTCGTCGCAATCTGAAATGGAAGTTGAGATGGTAAGTAAGATTGCATCTGATCGAAACTAGTTAGCCAAACCCATCAGACAAGGGAAAGGAAAGGGGATGCTAGCTGAAGCTGAATCCCATGCTGTTTCCATGTTTTCCTACCTAAAAGCAGGGCAACTACTGAGCCGAGTCTGACCGCCCCAGCCCCATGTGTTGAGATCAACTGTTCGATCAAACGAAGGCCACATTATAAAATGATAAAATACTTTCGGGAAAAAGATATGATGAAAGCATTTGCTATCTATCAGCTAGTTTATTTCTGTAAAAGAAAGTCACCTTTTGAACCATTAGATCATATCTCAGCATCCGTATTCTGATTAGATCTTTGGAGTTCACTGTGCTGTCCAACAATAGATTTCACTAGGTGGTGGCAATGGCAACCAGGCGATACGGTATGAAGAGGCGGAGCTATGAATTTTTTAGAGTTTGGGTAAACATAACTATGACGAACGTTTACCCGCGATAACACTATCTTCAACTCCATAAACTATAGAAGTTTTACTGCGCTTCACGGGTGAGCCTAAGCGGCCGTCCGGGATGACCGGGCAGTGGCTGGCGCGGGGTGTGAGAGCTGGGGTGGATATAGCGTGCAAGCCTTGGGATTCTGTGACTTAATGATTTCTTGCTACCTTAGGCCCCGCTCAGAACGGCTGTGGGCAATTTTTTCACTGCAGCAGGTATTGTAGCTACAGTATCTGTTACAGTAAAAAAAATTGTTTTTTTTTTAAATTTACTTATACTTTTTTTCGTTTTTTGTTTTTGGTTTTTTTATATTTTTATACATTTAATTATACTCAATAAACCAACTTAATTACAGTGTTTTTTCAGCATAAGTCAAAAGCCATCGCTATTCCAATCACCCCCTTAGTACAGCCAACGACGTCATTATGTTTAGAAGAGTGGTATGATGATTTTTTTTCCCTTGATCCGCCCCTAGGTGAGAGGTGGGAGGCACGCCGGAGGGGTGCGGTGGTGTCAACTGAGGGGATATATCCCATTGTTCTTTTTTATTTAACTTTTTATTTTATTTTTTTGATCTTCAAAATATAATTTTAATTATTATTTTGCTATAATTTTACGCTAAAATATATTAATAAAATTATAGTATTATAAAACTATTTTTAATGATAAATCTGATGATATAATTTTTATATAGTTAATCTAGATAATTTTAAATATACCGGTAGTTAAAAAATTTGGACTAGAAACTGATGCAGTAGGAACTGATGCTGCAGTGACATGAAACGCGCGGGCGCGCCCACGCCCCGCGGAAGAGCGAGAGACGAGCTACATAAAGGAAGGCGCACCTGCGTTTCTTCCTCCCCACCGCTTCACTACAAAACTTCCCCCTCTCCTTTCCTCTTCCTCTGCCCTCCCGTCGCTCAAACCCGCCTCTCCTCGCGGCCCAGGACCGGCAGGACGACGACGCGGCAAGGAGCCTGCTAGGCCGGCATGCGCCATGTCCCCCGTGAAGGCCGAGGACCTGGTGCCGTTCCCTGTCAAGGAGCAGTTCGACGGCCTCGATTACTGCATCACCAGCCCGCCGCCATGGCGTCCGTACCACTGCCATCCGCCTGTGCACGCGCGTAATTAATCTTAGCAGACTGATTTAGCAATGTCGTGAGTTCTGAAATCTTTGCTTTACTTTGGTGCAGTCACGACGGTGCTCGTGGCCTTCCAGCACTACCTGGTCATGCTCGGCACCACAGTCATCATCGCCACCATCCTCGTCCCCCTCATGGGCGGCGGCCATGTGAGCCTAGCTAACTAATCCCTCTCTCTTTCCTTCCGCTTGTCACTCTGTCCTGTCTTCTCTTCGTGACGAGCACGAGTGCGCGCGCATGCATGCATGCAGGAGGAGAAGGCGATCGTGATCCAGACTATCCTCCTCCTCGCCGGGATCAACACGCTCCTGCAGGTTCACTTCGGCACGCGCCTCCCCGCCGTGATGGGCGGCTCCTACACCTTCGTCTACCCGGCCGTCGCAATCATCCTCAGCCCGCGATACGCCTTCTTCATCGACCCTTTCGAGGTCCGTGCACATACACCTGCTCCATCGCGCGCTTCTCCGCGTCTCTGCTTCCTCTGTCCTGCAGCCGATGGTACATGGCACGATTGATCAATGTCGTTTTTCTTTTTCAGAGGTTCGTGCACACGATGAGGTCGATCCAGGGCGCGCTCATCATCGCCGGAGTCTTCCAGGTCGTCGTCGGATTCTTCGGCATATGGAGGGTCTTCATAAGGTTCTCTCTACGGTTTCTCACCGACCGACCGACGTCTCCATCGATGTTGCCTCTGCTCTTGCTCTTGCACTGATGCTGAGCCGTTCGTGCATATCAGGTTCCTGAGTCCCCTCGCGGCGGTTCCCTTCGTGACGCTCTCCGCGCTTGGGCTCTTCTACTTTGCCTTCCCTGGGGTGTGCTCTTGGCATGAATTTATCATTCTTCTTTGAACTTCTCTCTCTCTCTCTCTCTTGATTCAGCATCTGAATACTTGCTTGCACTGCAGGTTGCTAAATGCATCGAAGTCGGTCTTCCCGCGCTCATCCTGCTGGTGCTATTCTCCGAGGTAATGCCATGAGTGGTGACGATTTTGCATTGACAAGGAATAGCATTTAGCACAAGATGATGCCATGTCGACTATATGTCTGGTGTTTCACGTTTGCTACTGAGACAAAAATGTCTGCCTTGCAGTATGCCTCCCATTTTTTCGCAAGAGGGAGCTTCGTGTTCGGCCGGTGCGCCGTGCTGGTGACGATCATAATCGTCTGGATCTACGCCGAGATACTCACGGTGGCCGGCGCCTACAACGATAGGTCACCCGTGACGCAGTTCAGCTGCCGCACGGATCGCTCCGGGCTCATCCGCGGCGCACCTTGGTAGGGCAAGCTACACGCTCAAATTAACACACCATGTCACTGATGCGTTCTGCTTAATTTTGCTCTTTCGAGTGGTTGACATATATATCCAGCATGTTATGCCATGAGCAGGGTCAGATTTCCTTACCCGTTTCAGTGGGGCTACCCTATTTTCTGTGCGGAAGATTGCTTCGCGATGATGGCTGCTTCTTTCGCGTCACTTATTGAGGTCTGCATCACTAGTTCACTACTGGCCTACTGCACTTCATGTTATATGTTCTCATGGCACCTCAGCAAAGACAATGCTATCCAATAAAGCTTTTCTCCTGAAGTGTAATCAGTTAATATTGGCAAGATCAGGCGAGTGCCAGAAAAGGAGCAAAATAATTTTAGCATAAGCAAATATGATCCTCAGAAAGATAATGACAATCACAAAAATGCATCTCGGGCAGTGTTTCTGCTTCTTCCATGACAGTGTACCAAAATAAAGTTCATAACAATTAACATGACTCATGACTGTATCCGCATGGGTGTGATTATGTTCATCCAAAGTCTGCATAACATTATCATATCCTAAGAATGTCCCATTTTTGGTCTGATGAGCGCTTCTGCTTTCAGTCTACGGGCACGTTAATTGCGGTGTCAAGATACGCAGGCGCAACATTCTGCCCGCCTTCAGTTTTCGCTCGTGGAATTGGCTGGGAGGTACTTAACATAACAAAAGAAAATGTTCAGTTCTTCTCACTGAATCTTCTGCAGAGTGTTCACTCACTGCAATGCAACTTCCAAAATATCGTTCAGGGCATATCTATCATACTGGATGGGATGTGTGGTACATTGACAGGCACAGCAGCTTCAGTGTAAAGCATTCTACTCTATCTGCTGACAAGCTCAGGTAGCAAGCCACTTCAGAATGAAAATGTTGAACTAATTAGCCTTGCTGCTTTGAAGTGAGAACGCAGGTTTGTTAGCTTTGACGCGAGTTGGAAGCCGACGAGTTATAAAGATCTCAGCCTTGTTCATGATTTTCTTCTCATTGTTTGGTACGGTTGTTATTCTCTGAATCTTTGAGCACCATCACTCCGTTAGTGTTCACCATTTCATCGATAGTGACTTCACCTGCTTGATGTTGCTGAACAATCAACAGGGAAATTTGGGGCAATTCTTGCATCTATTCCATTGCCAATTTTTGCTGCACTGTACTGCGTTCTCTTTGCTTATTCAGGTGAGCCTTATGCTCCCATCCTTCTAATACTGTGTATTCCATCCCGTTCTGGAGCCTTCATAACATTTTTGTTGCACTGAACTTTCCTTTGTTTTGCTTGAGACAGCTGCCGCAGGCCTCTGCTTCCTTCAGTACTGCAATCTCAACACCCTGAGAACCAAGTTCATACTCAGCATTTCCTTGTTCCTGGGGCTGTCCATTCCACAGTACTTCCGGGAGTATGAGATATTCACCGGCTTTGGACCGGTTCACACCCATTCACGGGCGGTATGTACCCTACCTTTAACTGCAAAGCATCATAAATCGAGTTCTATTTACCTTCACATTCTGAATCTTTCTCCCCCTTGAAATTGCAGTTCAATGTCATTGTCAACGTGATCTTCTCCTCACCCGCAACGGTGGCTGCCATACTCGCCTACCTCCTGGACTGCACCCACCTCTACTGGGAAGCTCATGTGAGGAAGGACAGGGGATGGCTGTGGTGGGAGAAGTTCAAGCCCTACCGGCATGACACCAGAAGCGAGGAGTTCTACGCTCTCCCGTACGGTATGAGCAAGTACTTCCCCTCGCTTTAGGCGATGCGATGCTGCGAGGATGAAGTGGTGCGAAGTAGAAAATGAACGGTGATTCAGGGGCTTACCTCTGCATATGCAACGATGTGGAGATTGAGCTTGGTGTTTTGATTCTAGCTTGTAAAGCATTTTGGATGAGAACTGATGTGTATCTACTGAGAGATCTGGAGGATGATATTCATCACAAAGGGGAGCTTGCAATATCTCTCACCATTTTTTGCTTTGGTTTTTATCACTGATTCGAAACAGCAGAACACAAATGCGTTGTAAGCAATTGAATTGGGGCAATAGGCTTCGGTCCGTTCTCCAGCCGATCCCTGCATCGGCCAGTAGTATTTCCACGAATGATCAATGAATTTATTGCATATACAACTCAATTCCAAGTCATTACCCCAAAAGCCACGCCATTTCCATTGCATTCCGCTTGGAACATAGAAAGTTCACGTGAATTTCGTAGAGACTTCGTAGGACAAAATCCAATTCCCGCGGGAACCTAAGGAATTCCCTGCGTTCCAAACAACTGCGCTGTTCCTCCAAACCAATCTGGCAATCTCAAAGCCCGGCAACCCCCGATAGGCCGGGACCAGGAGCTGCCGCCGCCGCCGCCTCCTTGGGCACCCAGACCCGTCCGGACGGCCCTGAGGTGACGATGCGTCAGCGGCCTCGTCCGTCTCGCCCGGGGTGTGAAGTTGTGGAGAGAGAGAGAGAGAGGGGGGAGGGGTTAGGAGAATCGCCCATACTTATTAGTACCGTTCCAGATCTTATACCGATTTGGTTCTTAGAATGATATATTCTGGTATCGGTCCATATCTATGTATCGTTTCAGATTTAATTTAATAATATAAGTATATATTTATTTAATTATATGCACACTAAATGTTATTTGTAATATTATTGCAAATACATAATAGTACTATCAAATATAACATATAGTTCAATAGATGTTATTATCAATTCTATTGGTATCGACTGGTATTGACCGGTATTAAAGTTGATATGGCCAGTATTAACTGGTATCGAGCTGGTATTGACCAGAATTGACCAATACTGAGTGGTATTTAGGCCGGTACAGAACGTAGGGATACTTTGTACTGGTTTAGAAGCCAGTGTGATATATATCGACCCATACCGGTTAGAACGGAACGGTATTGATAACTTTGGAATCGTCACGCATTGGGGCGTTGCTTTCCTGTGTATATATTGATATAATATGTTGTTGATTACAAGCGAATTATATGGAAAGTCAACAGCCAAATCAATTAGTAAGATGGCAATCTTATCTATACAAAGAAACTAGCCAACGGTGTGTGCTGGAGTCACGAAGGCAGGAGGTGCGCTCGACGTGACTCACGGCATGCATGTATCGTTGACATCCCACCAGTCGAATCGTGGGGAGGCTGAATGATGAGACTGGACTGAAACTCCTAGATAGGGATGGCAATTTCCCCCGTGAGGGCGGGGCCCCGCTGGAAATATCCCCATGGGGGGTGGGGGTGGGGCATGATCTCCCCCCACGGGGGATAGGGCAGGGCCCACTATGCTAGCGGGGTGGGGATAGGGGTCATCCTCCCCCGCGGGGCCCTATAGGGACTCGGTAAAAATAAAATAAAAATATTTTGATAATAGATCATAGTTTTTAATATAAGAGATTGTATTTTTTTCTTGTATATTTAGACTAAATTTTGAATTTATATGTTAGAATATATATTTTGAAGATATACGTTTTAAAAAATATATGCTTACGTAATTATAAATTAATAAATAAAGTTAACTATTACTTTTAAAAACAAATTTAGCCTATTTATCCCTTGCGGGGACCCTGTGGGGGTCGGGTCCCCGCAGGGACCGGGGACGGGGGGCCATCTCCTCTTGGGAGTCTTAGCGAGGTGGGACGCGGGGTGGGGCTGTGGAGGCTTCCCCCACGATCCCCCACCCCGGTTGCCATCTCTACTCCTAGAAGCTATTCGTTGGGAGTCTTTTGGTCATCACATTGGCGAACTGTAGTGTCATCGAGACATGAGAACGCGCACTTGACTAAGGGTGACTTTTTTCTCGAATGAAGTGGATGTCAATCTTGATATGCTTGGTCCGCTGGTGTTGTACCGAGTTGGCAGACATGTAGATGGCACTGATGTTGTCACAATAGACAACCGTGGTGGAGGACAATGAGCGGTGGAGCTTGAGGAGAAGTTGGCACAGCCATACGCACTCAGCTACAGCATGAGCAACAGCTCGTTACTCAGCCTCCGCACTGGAGCACGAGACAGTGGCCTATCGTTTAGATGACCATGAAACCAAGTTGTCGCCAAGGTAGATGCAGAAACTAGATGTCGAGCGGCGTGAGTCAAGGCAGCCAGCCCAGTCTGCATCAGAATATGATGTGAGGAAGTCTGTCAGAGAGGCGTGCAAGTGCAGGCCATAGTCTAAGGTGCCCTTCACATAGCGCAAGATGCGCTTAATGAGGGTCAGGTGAGGATCACGAGGAGCACGCATGTGAAGTCAGACTTGTTGAATGACGTAGACAATGTCAGGATGGGTGAGTGTCAAGTACTGCAAGGCACCGACCAGGCTCCGATACTCAATGGGGTAGGAGATTGGGGAGCCAGCCGATGCAGAGAGTTTGGAGTTGGTGTCGATGGGGTGACAACTGGATGGTAGCCTATCATGCCTGCACGCTGGAGAAGCTCGGACATATATTTGTGTTGAGAGAGGAATAGACCAACAGGTGACCGAGTGATGGAGATGCCCAAGAAGTAGTGGAGGTCACTGAGATCGATCATCAATAACTCGGCGTGAAGTGATCGAGTGAGTGCCGAAAGTAGTGCAATGATGGAGACGATGAGGATGATGTCGTCAACATATAATAGGATATAGGCCATGTCAGTGCCGCGCTTGAGGATGAACAACGAAGTGTCAGAGGTGGATGGAATGAAGCCAATGTTGTGGATGTATGAGGTGAAGCGCTGGTACCATGCACAAGGGGCATTTTCAGCATTTTCCACGCTGGAGAGAGAGAGGTTACGAGAATCGCTACACATTGGGGCGTTGCTTTCCTGGGTATATATTGATATACATGCCGTTGATTACAAGCGGATTACATGGGAAGTTAAAAGCAGATTACATGGGAAGTTAACAGCCAAATCAATTAGTAAGATGGCAATCTTATCTATACAAGGAAACTAGCCTATGGTGTGTGCTAGAGTCACGGAGGCAGGAGGTGCGCTCGACATGACTTGTGGCATGCATGTATCTCTAACACGGGGCACTGGTCGTGACTGTTTGCGAGCTCTGGCAACCCAAGCCCTTCTTCCCCTTGCGCTTGTTCCCTAAATGAGCGGGGTCTCGGAATGGTGTGCCCTGCTCTCCCAAGGCCTTCCCCTTCCTCTTTTCCTCTGGCTTGCCACCATGCGATGACGTGGTGGCCGACTCAGCTGGCTCACTCTTCGAACCAATGGAGACTTTGTCCTTCCCTTTGTTCTCCGTCTTGCCTCCTCCGCCTTGAGATGTATTGGACGTGGTTTCGTCCGACCCCTTCATGCCGCGGCAGTCTCCCATCACCCCATCCCTCTTCTTGGTCGTACCCTCCCCGCGAGGCAGCGGTGGTGGCAACCGATGTGCCACAGCCACCCACTGTTGCCCCATGAAGGGCCTATCCTTGGCCCCGTAGGAGGCCTCCAACGCGGCCTTTGTCTCTAGCTCAGGTGCCGTCGTCGCCTCCTTAACCCCGCCTACCACGACATTCACCCGCCGCAGCCGTTGATCCTGCTGCTCCTTCTCCTTCGGGCGGAGCTCCTGGAGGTGCCTGAGGCTGATGTAGTTGGGAGGGATAAGAGGCAAGTCCCACCCCACCTTCGCGCTTGGCATTGTCGCATCCATCCCTTCCTCTCCTGTCTCTCTCCGTCGATCGCCGCAAGGGGAGTGTGGCCCAGGAGTAAAACTCACGTATTACAAATAAACAGAGGGAACATAGGAGAATTTGCCCCGTCTACAGCGTAGCTTAGTTTTTTTGAATTTCTCTATTCTTTTCTCTTTTTTCTTACAAAATTGGTTACAAGCCACCTCATTATATAGGCTAATACTCTCTAACTAACATACGTCCTTGAACTTCAAGTACATGCCCATCTACATGCATAGATTCTAACTCAACTTAGGCAGTTGGTTTCAACTACAACTTACCCAATTTATACTCAACACAGGATGACGAACACATCTTCTCAACGTTCTAGACTCAACTCAGGATGATAAACACATCTCCTTAACGTCCTGGACTTATCTCCCAATGGCACACCATCATTGTTATTGGCCTCATACTGACGATCGCCTTAGGACAATGAACATCACCATCACCAATGGCTTCACGTCGTTGATCTTTGGTGTACTATCGCCATAGCACCATGATGCGCTGCTGACAACAACCTCACATGGAGCCTCAGTCTCATCGTAGCCTCTCATCGCTAACCTCGACGTAGCTCTGGACGGCACCATTTTCTCTTCTCCCATGCCGAACCTTACTCGTCTCCTCCTTCTCACAGAGCTGCATGCTCCACACTGTGCATTGGTCATGCCACGCAAGTCGTCGCATGACACGTTCCCCGCGGAGTTGACCACCTGATGGGCTCACCCACTGCCACCTAGGACGAAGATGAACACGCTACCACCACTTCTTGCATGGATTCGCGTTGGCATGCCACTACTCGGCGAGTCATCGTCAGGCAGCATCTCATCACATCAAACCTCGCTTTGATACCAATTGTACTCATGGACACACGCTATCACAAGTAGGAGAGGATGAACCAAAAAGAACACACAAGTTTACAGTACCGCAACAGCCTAGTGCTATTTTCTTCTCTTTTTTGTTCTCTTATACTCTTGCTATTCATTTTAACTTTGAGATTAGTATTTATAGTACATGCATAGACCTATTTATGGAATAACTTAAATAAGAAAAGCCTAACAAAGGAAACAAACAAACTAATTTTAATCTGATGTTGATTGTATCAGGATCCTAACACCCTATCACTTGGCAAGCCTAGATTACTTTCCAACAATGTCCATGTACACTGAGAGCTCTCTGGACCAGTGGTGCTGACCGCACCTTGCATCTAGTCCTGTAAACAATCCGAGCTTGAACGAGCCTGGTCTCCCAAGCTCGAGTTCGGTAGAGCCGAGCTCGAGCGAGCCGGAGTTAGGGTCCGAGTCTAGATCTTAGCTCGGCCTAAGCTCGAGCTCGCCTCGAATAAGATTGATAACAATTAAAATAATTTAATATACACTAATTTTCAATAAGAAGAAAAACTCGAGCTCGACTCGAGTTAGCTCGATAGCAGTACAAAATAATTTAATATACACTAATTTTCAACAATAGAAAAACTCGAACTCGAACTCGGCTCGAATAAGCTTGGTAAGAGTTAATATGTATGTATACTGTGAAAAAAGCTCGAAGTCTGCGAGCTATTCGAGTTCGACTCATTGAAGCTCGCAAGCTCGAGTTCGACTCGTTTGGAGCTCGAACCGAACTCGAATTGAGTCTAGAGTGAGTTAAGCTCAAACAACTCGCAAGCTACGAGCTTTTTTACCATCCTTATTGCGTCGATGAGCGAGAGGTACATCTCCTCCTACTGCCACTGGAGCGTGACCAACTTTCTCCACCAGTTGCGTTAGATGAGCCTGGTCACCGCCGGGAATGTGGCCAAGACGCACAGCCCGAGGAAGCACTGGACGAGGTCGTCCTAGACGTCGGCCATGGAACGGACGCGGTCCGCGCCGACGCCGTCACCGAAGCACATGGCGGCGCGCATTCTCTCCGCTGCGAGGACCACGCCGTTGGACACTCACTGTTCGTCGATGTCTATGATGAGACCACGGAGCGCACGGCGGCGGGCGGGTGCGTAGTGGCGTGGGCGCGACGGGTGAAAGACCTCCAAGGTGAGGTTGCGGCGGATGGCGCGCCATAGCGGGCCGTAGGGCGCCGAGTTGAGGTTGTTGTAGCGATGGCGTGAGAGGACGGCGCTAGGCCCGACGGACGGCAGGCGGTTCGAGAACACATCGCCGGCACTGCCGCAGATGAGGTGGCGGTGCGCGGCCATGCAGTCGGTGACATGGACGTCCGGCCGCCAGGTAGTGGACAGCCTCCGGACCAACTCTTGACTTCACAGCATCGAGGCGGACGTACATTGCCTTGCTCGGCGATGCATGTTGGAGTCGGCCGATGACGACGAGCACGAGCGCCAAGGGGAGCAACAGGAAAAGGAAGTCTTGCATGGCAGATGGCCTGAGCTGTTGCTACCTCACTAGCTTGCGTTATACCGAACGTACACATATTTTAGGGTCTGTTTTTTGAACTATGATAACTTATTAGTTTCATAAATAATAATTACTAAAAAAACTAAAAACTACTGAAAAATAAAAAAACAGGCTATAGTAATACTTGAACTTTTTTTTACCATTTGTTTTGGTAAGGTGAGAATATTCTCGGACCCATTTCTAGCACGTGATACGGTAATAGAGCCATGGCACTTGTATAAGTCGGATAGGCACCGTACCAACCCATTTCTAGCACGTGACACGGTAACAGAGCAATAGCACTTGTATAGGCCAGATAGGCACCGTACCGATCATTTCGGTAGCTTACACCTTTGGCATATTAAGGTTCTGCTCTAAACGGTTTTAGCTTTTATCTTCTTAATTTTATATATTTTTTGTTTTATCTCTTTTATTTCTCTGTATTGTTCGTGATAATATAATATTTTTATTTTTAAAATTTAATTATTTAGAAAAACTAACAACTATTTTAGTTAACAAAAAATCAAAAGCCAAGCCTTATAAGACACATTGAGCAGGCCTAAGCGATAGTGTCATCGTAATTTGTTTGTTGAGAGATTTGCATCAATCATGAGAGCATCATGGATATTAATGATAATGTCCTGTAGCATGGATTGCATCAAACCATTATATTTCTATTTTTTATTATATCTAATCATTGTACATCAAATCTATTTCTAGGTGGTGTCTGATTCCGGTATCGTAGCGAACCAGGAAGTCCTCTCTACACCAATTCACCTTGTGACAATATGACGTAGCTTACACCGGATTTTCTAGTTATTACTACGTACTGTGTATCATGGTTGAAGCATGTCATTACCATAGAATAGATGGCATATTTCGTCCCAAAATATATAGATGGCATGTTAGGTAGGACGCAACATTTTAACTCCCACACAACGTTTGTACGAACATACCACATGCACAAATAGCAGTTCAACCCAGAGATACTAAGTTCTGCCATAAATAATCCTCAACAATTTATCATCCACCCGTCCTTGATGCAAGATAGCAAAAGCTTCTTGGCTCGCAGTTATTACCAAGCTGCTCTAAAGTCTAAACAGATCGATCATTGGAAAACCAGTTCTTATAGCTACATTCAACATGGGGATTGATTACATGTTCAACATGGAGTACCCATACAGAATTGCTACAAGTAAACCTCATGTGGTACGACGGAATATTGCTGAAATGCCGCCCACTGAGATATCTCACTGACCCCTGCACAAAGCAAATACTTTTTCAGTGAACAAATAGAAAGCGATGTGGTCCGTACAACAAGAATTATGCAGCAAAGACTGTTCATTTCTACCTGAAAGCTCTCATGCATCATAATGCTATAATGTTTTGCCAACAAAACAAAAATATAAACACATTCAGACAACATCAGCATACCAAATGATTGGTGTTGTATTGGTATATTATCAACAATGAGTTGGACGGAGGAAATATTTGTATGCCTTTTCTCAGACGAGTGATCAGAATGCAGTAAAATGGCTGTCACTAATTTTCTGTGATAAGGCATCAAATATCAGCAACTGCAATTGTGGTCACAACCCAGATGCCAGTATTATAGAAATATTCAATTATCCCACACTGTAAGCAAGCGTATAATGTAATTATCCTGTGCGCTAAAGGTCCACATGTAAATTACGTACATTTTCATTAGTGCAATTATAAATAAAAATATTTATTAGTACATTTCTTGGATTTCTCAGCTGTTGGCAGAATTGACTATTATACTGTTCAATTCAGTAAGAGCAGTTGTAGTAGTTTGAGCATGCTGAAAAAAATAATCACAATATAACTTTTCAGAGGCATCATCAAATCACCATTACTATTCCACACAAGTTTATGATGAAAAAAGTAGCATTGCTCAAATTCATAATATCCCATGGTAACATGGTTTGTATATGCAGAGAGAGGATCCACGCAATTTACAAAAGTACAACCTCTTGAATCATAAAACATGAATATACAACACAGGTCACTAGGCCTTTGATATATATTGCTGTATTAAAGTAGCAGAATTTTTGGGAGGAAAACTGTATAGCCCTAACTGTATTGTGTCATACTGGTTTCCTGTGTTAGTATCGGTGCAACCTAGATAAAAAATTCTTATCATTTGAGATTCTCAACTGATTTGGTTAATTCGGTAACTTTCACAGAGTTACATTTCACTGGCTATATCCTCTAAACGATTAGAGTTACTACCTGAAGGTGATCCTAGCAGTAGCAGGACATATTGTACCACTTAACCGCTTGATCAGGAAACAACATTGTTGCACCAGGCAAAAGTAGTGTAGGATCAGGCAGCAGCTAAGCCATTAGATCGTGCACCAACAGCAAGACCACAAAAGTACGCATGCAATCAGTTCAGCCAGGAATTTTTTCTTCCAGTCTGTGGCTCAGTGCAGTTGATGGCAAGAAATGGTTCTGAGAAACATTTTCTGACACTGATATCAACTTACATCAAGCTCATCAGTGACAACATTGGCCAGGGTTAGATTTTTAGATGATCTGTATCAGGATGTAATTTATTTTATGGCATGTACTTCTTGAAATGACGGTAAAAGAGTAGTGGCAGTCTCACGGAATTTAGATTGTATATGTTGTGTGCAACTTGCAAGGTGTTATATGCTGTGTACAAGGAGATTCAGCACGTTCATGTCATCAGGAAATGTAACAATTGATATCTCACATGACTACACGAGTGTACTTGACTGTTGATATGGTTCATTATAATATGTAACATCTGCACTTCACCTCATGACCAGACGCATCGTGTAGAATTAATCTAACACTTTCAGTGAAATATCACAGATTTATGTCATAGCTGATGCAAAACACAGAAAAGGAACTTCTCACGGAATAACTATGCTAGCTAACACAACATCCATGGAGTCATTTTTGAATCCAGTAATGTATAAGTTATCAATCAACCCAATAGTCAAAAAGAGTTAAAACAATCTTTTCTTGAGTAGAATGACCAATACATTAATGCCATTACTGGATCATAATGACCAATACATTAATGCCATTACTGGATCATAAGTTTCTGGGTCATGTGTTTGCCATTTTCTCCGCTACTGATATGCATCAAATTTGATGAGCAACCCATGAGCGGGCTGCCAATTAAGTGTCTGCAGATATGTTACCTGAGGGCAACCCAGGTGTAGCTGTACTAATTAGCAAAATACACTGCATGTTCAATGGCTCGCAGCTTCTACAATACTAAACGCCTGTTTGTTCACCACGACGAGCCACAGGACAGGAGAGTACATGTGCATCTTCCGCTCAGTTTCTCATAATCCTGTAATCACTCAAGCATTTCATCAAACATCTCCTCTGCGCAACCTAACCCGCTTCCTCCTATGCAACATTCACCTAACTTTACTCAGCCTTACAACTAAAACCGCGCCAACCATTTCGTCCAACAATTGGCGAGCACCAACAAAAGCCTCCGTGGTTCTTCCTCAGAACTCACTAAAAAGTTCGATCAAACAACGCAACCCGCGAGAACTCGCAACCACAAGGGCACAGGAATGGCGTAATAGCAGGTGGAAGTAGTGGAAGGGGAGGAGGCGCTGACCTAATCTTCTTGATGAGGATCTCGCGGAGCTTCTTGCCGAGCTCCTGGGAGCGGACGCGCTGCAGGAGGGCCTTGCGGGCGAGCACGCGCTTTTCCGAGTTCTTGACGTGGTGGTCGGTCCGGCGCCGGATCAGCCGCTCCATGCCGCTCGACCGCATCTTGCGCTCCATCACCGCCAGGGCTTGCTCCAGGTTGCCGTCCCTCACCTGCACCATAATCCCCCGCGCCGGCTGCACCTGCCTATGGTATCCCCACTCCACCACCGTCGGCCGCGCCGCCGGCCAGAGCCCCCGCGCCGCCCGTGCCAGTGCCTGCATCGCTCGTGTCCTCGCGCCGCCGCAGCCGAACCCTCTCGCTGCTAATTGCGCTGTTCCGTTCGTTTCCGTTCTCGTTATCGTCGTGTGCAACTTCCAGACGTCTCGCTCTAGATATTTCGTGACCGTCCGTTCCTTCACTCCAATTTTTTCAGTTAGACCCCTGTACTGTTTTGAATTTACAAGGTAGTCCGATAGGGCAAAACCATCGTTGCTTCTCTCCGTCCCGACGGGAACAAGAGCCCTCGCCGCCATCGATCCACCCCATCCGCGGTACATCTCTCTCTCGATTAGGAGCTGCTATTGTGGCCGCGGTTCCGATTCCATGATCCTTGGATGTTTGTAGTGCGTGCTCCTACGCCACTAAGCAGCGACCCCTCATGGATTGCAATATTCCACTTGCTATTACGTTTTCTTGTGGAGGAACGGTTCTTGCTTTTTTTTCTTTACCGTGATGATCTTGTCAGGAGTTTTGGCTTCCAGTTCATTCTGGAATCGCTTCCATCCTTGAAAATTTCATTCACAAGGGCAGCGCAGTATCTTAGCTTCAGTTGAGGGCTTTTTGATATCGAATATATTGTCTGAAATTTGGATATACCCTCAAAGCAGTTTGAACTTCAAATGTGTTTAGTTCATCAAATTTTGTAGGAGTGAAATGTTAATGTGTGCTGTTCACTACTTGTTTGTGCATCTGACAGTTATTATCTTCCCCCCATTTTCTTGTTTGAATTGAATAGAAATAATTGACTAGCAAATGGTGAATATACTGAGATTATTCAACTTTAACAAGTAAATAAAGGAATGTCTTACCTTGTAGTGTGCTGTGCATGATGTGCTAGACCATTCTTTGATGAAGCAATTTGTAACCCATTGCCCATGCCCTACTGTATATGCTATGGAAGAAAAGAAAGGCAGCATTCAAAAGACATGATGTCTACCCGATACAATCTTCCTAGAGTAAAATTGTCATTTCCTGCTTGTGGTATTGCTAGCAAGTTCTGCAAGTCTCAAATGACAAGACAGCCATGTCAGTGTTAGCAACCACACAGAGTGGATTTGGTGCTGCTTCCGACAGGTGCTTTCTTGTGAACAGCCCTCGCTTATTTTCTTGCGGAGAACAGTTCTTGCTTATTTAATTGTGATCTCGTCGGGGTTTTTCCAGTTCAGTCTGGAATCGCTTCAATCCTTCAATATTACATTCGCAATGGCAGTGCAATATGTCTTAGCTTCAATTGAGGGCTTTTGGACATTGAATATATCGGCAGAAGTTATGTTCTCCGGTTCTCCTCTAATGGCAATTTGAACCTATAACATGTTTAATCTATCAATCCTTGTATAAGCGAAATGCTTCCTGATTTAAACAATTTCCAACACTTTGGCCACACCAACTGTTTATGCTATGAAAGAAAAGAGAGGTTGCATTCAAAAGGCAACATGCCCACCCGATGCAAACTTCCTAAAGTAAATTTGTCATTTTCTTCCTGTCAGGTATTGTTAGGAAGTTCTGCAAGTCTCAAATGACTAGACAAACGCATAGAATTGATTTGGTGTTCTTTGTAAAGATGTTTGTTCAGTCCAATAAGTCCCTTTATGTCCATATCTAGTAGCATTTATTCACCTGTGCTATTATTTCCTCAGAGGCCCAGCCCTTGGAGTATGTTTACATTGTTTAAATGATTTGTGGTAAGGCCTTACTAACAACTTTAGGAAGATATGGCTAAATGTGGGACGAGCTATTCTGCTGTGGACTCTTGAACACTGTAAACCAAGATTAGATGTTCATGCTATATCACATTATCACTGTGAGTCTGTGTATTATGTAGTATCGGTGGTACTGTTACATACTAAAAACCCCAGCAACTTCAGCACTACATACTAAAAATTCTTGAGTTTCAGCTGTAGTGAAGTATTGCTTACTGAATCAATTATTCACTAGTAAACTAATGATGATAACTTGTGGACTGCTGAAGTTTCCTGCTAATTGTGAACTATTATGTAAACTATCTCATGCTTTTTCTGCATTCAAGTGACAAAAAACTATTGAACGTGGATGTCCTTTGTATGCTATATGATATGTGTATGAATTCCTGCATTTAGAATCTGTAACATATAAGTTTTGGTTGCGTCCTCATTTATCCTTCTCCATTCTTGGCCTTTTGCATTTTTGATAAACGCTGGATGTGCTTTTGGCTAATTCTCTTCTTATTCTTGGTTTGTGCAGAGCAGCTTAGCTAGCCAATATGGTCATCCCTCCACCAGCCAGGGCACCTGCAATCACCAAGTTCCTAAAGCCCTACGCTCTGAAGATGCATTTCACAAACAGCTACGTGAGCGCTCAGGTCATCCACACCCCATCGGCGACGGTCGCATGCTCAGCAAGCTCACAGGAGAAGCTCCTCAGGCCAAGCATGGAGTCAACACAGGACGTCGCAGCCGCGGCGAAGATCGGGAAGCTTCTCGGCGAGCGTCTGCTGTTCAGGGGCATCCCTGCAGTGTCTGTCTCCATGTCAAGAGATCAAACGTACCATGGCAAGGTCAAGGCCATCATAGATTCTCTTAGAGCTGCCGGTGTGAAGTTGCTGTGACAGAAGCTGATCATTACCAACTTTTTTTCCTACCAGCCGTGTTTTTTCATGTGACATTTAGCTTGGATGATTGTAACTTTTTTAAGAGCGTGCCACATGCACAACTTCTAAAAGTTTTGATCAATGGAAAATCTACGTGATTCATTTCTGATCAGATCGTGTAATACATTTTTTGTCGAAAGAGTTGGTTATGTTGTTATTGTCAGAGATGTTGTCGGTGAGATGCTCTTTCAGCACGGTTCTCATGTTGTTATTGTCAGAGAGAGGATAAGAATGTGCAGTTACTTTAGTGGTGTAAGGATGTATATTTTCCTTGTTTAGTCAGTTATGATAGACTTATCCCCGATCGGAAGGTTTGATCCACGTATATGATAGTAGACATCTTTGACTGTGGACTGTCGATGCTTAGGATGGTCTGAGCATATTTTCTCTGACCAGGCCTTGGTCTAAACGATGAAGACAACAAGGAATTAAAGCCAGAGCTAGAGGTATGTCAAGAAGATTTATTTTTTAGCTTACTCATATTGAAATTACAATTTTAGTTATTGTTTTTATTTTGCAGGTTCTTGCAAGTTGAAAGTACAAGAGCTGTTTTTGTTGGTCTTGGTGCAAGATATTGTTTAGATGATAGATTGTTTGGATGCATCAATGCAAGTTAAAGTTAATGGTTGTTTAGTTCTTTTGTCAAAAAATTCCTAAACTTATTTGGCTGTTTTATTGTTAAAGACAATATAATTATGTGTCATATCTCGTTTGCATAATGTTTGGATGACTTGGTTCTGCCTAGAATCTTACTGATGAGCTTTTTATGATATTATTAGTGAGTGCAGGCTATTCAAACAACCATATGAATATTTTATTTTTTTTAGTTTTCCATCACTTAGTTTAGTAAAGATCACTCAGGCTATTCAAATAAAGTTTCCATCCACTATACATTTTTGTATTTGGCTGCATTATACAAATATGAAGGTGACCTCAGAAGCTGTATTATCTAAATACGTGAGATGAATGATACATTTGTTGCTATCAATATTTAATGTACAGTTACATGTTAGAGTCAGCTATTTATCAATTTAAAACGTTAAAACAATTTGGTGACATGTTTTAAATAGGAGAGGTCACGAATAATTGTTGGAATCCAAAAAATATTTAAATCTTATATGATTTAGAGTATAATCCGATCTGAATTTGTATTCGATATTTATCATATCTATATTTTTTATATGATATTTATCTTATTCATATTTAAAATCGAGAAAAAAAATAAATAAATACGGATATGGTTAAACCACTGTCCCCTCCGTTTTCACTCCAATATCTAAAACTGCGCAGCGCTCTGGTAGTCTGGTTCCAAGTGTAGCATTTGTATAACTAAACGTAGCGTGGACCTCCAGTAGAAAGTAAAAAAGATAAGACATCGCATTTCATTGCTAAAGTGATGCGTATGCGTGCATCACAATACCCTTATTTTAAGTTTAGGCTTTTACCCCTTAAGTTGTGCTTCTCTCGCTACACATCCAAAATCTAATCTACAGTGCGCTTTCGGTTAGAGAACGGGCGCATGTTGATTGGGAGGCCCCGGAGCTCGGAGGTGCGCTCTGTCTGGGCTATAACCTATCACTGACCGGCAGCGCAGGTTGTTTTAGCTGCTTGACCCAGGGCGGTTGGTGCGTTGCGGGCCGCTCGACACAGGGCATTTCCCAAGCTGCTATGCGTCTTTCCTTCCTCAGTTACTGATTGCGTTCGGCGTGTAACTGAACTGAACCAGTATGAAGATCGGAAGAGTAAACTACTTCCGAAATATGTCTAAGCTATTTTTTTTCTTTCTAAATTTAGCTTCTAGACACAGGAATTTTTAATTTTAGTCCTTCCTACAACCACGGGAGCAATCGATAGAGAAGCCCAGCATGAGGACGTGCCGAGCTAGAGGTGGACAATCGCTCGATTAGCACAAGAATGCATTAATTAATGCAAACCATGATTAAGTTAAGCATATATGCATGCTGCCGTGGTGGCGCCCTCCTGTCGAACTGGGATAGCGCAGCATGCGATATGTGTCAATTGCTATGGCTATCAAGCTTAGGGAGATACTACATTTATAAAAACTGGTATTTAGGGATTAAATTTGAAAAAATAGCACTTACAGTACCAAATAGGCTAAGTATTTGGGTAGAAAGAGGCCACGTCAAGGTAAGGATTCGGGGTAGAAAGAGGCCGCGTATGCTTCCCACGTACTAGGCTGCTTGTTGCTAATTTGCTGATGTAGTATCTTACGTGTTCGAATTTTCAGAGATGCATGTGCTGGCTTAAGGTCTTTCAGGAAGCAACAGTATCTTGTTAATATTTCAAGAGATGGGATATGATTGTTTTATTATTATACTTATGGATGCAATTTTATTTGTAAACAATATTCTAAAGGACAAGATAAAATATTATAGAGAAAAAGGGGTTTAATCAGCTTAGTTACTAAATTAAAAATTTTACCAAATCTACTTATGTTTTGCCATTGGAATCACACATTAAACATATATTTATTTATCGGAAGCACGACGTATCCGAATACTATAAGTTTTACTCTACAGAGTTATCCAACTTTATCCACAAGATGTCTTAAATCTCAATATCAAACAATAGACACATAACATGATAGCATACGACTGAGTCGAGATAATAAGGTCGCTCACTGCTCTATTCTATCTAAGCTTCTACTCGGTAAGCTCATGGCTAAACAATATTGTCGGGAATCCACAAGCCAAAGTGAAAAACGCGACCTGACGTTGAGTGGACTTACCGTTATGAAGAATGGTAAGTAACTTTTCAATTCCACTTCCATTTCACCCCCATTGTACACGGACCATTCCAACGCACTAAAAAAGCTAACCCTGCTGCAGATCAAGAGATATTTGATCGGATCGAGTAGTGTACTAAATCAGATCTGACAAGTCAAAACTTGTAGATGAGCCATATCCATGTCATTTACTCAGCATAAGATTCTAGTCCTTACTTTTCTTAAATGAGGCCACCATCCATATACCCGGTGCATCACAGCATAGTACCACCAATTTACACCAAGACCTTCACTCTAGAATAAGATAATAGACTCCAACCATCTAGTGGTTTTTCACGAATTATCCTTAACCCTAGTACTATTTTAAAATCTATCAGTGAGACGTCGAAACAATCTTAGTAATATAGAAAAAACATTTGACTGATCAATCTACAAATAATTAATTACACAAAAAGTTATTATTATTAAGGCTGCCAAAGTGGATATGGCATTCAAGTAAAACATGGTTTTTTCAATGATAGGATTTAACTAATTATTATGTTATTTTAAATTATTATTTTAAATAAATAATAACAAATGAAAGTACTGATAATTAAATAATAAAGTAGAAACAACATGATAAAAAAACATGTGACTTGCATTTTTACTCAAATTCTTCAACTGGTAGTAAGTCTCCTACGTCTTGATTTGCTCCTAGGACGAATGACTCATTGTATCCGGGTGCTATCGCAAAAAGATAAACAAATAAGTACGTGCTCGAATAAGTCTGAGCTAGAAAAATAAATTAAAAAGAAGTAAAATCCAAAAAAATAACATGGGTGGGTTTGGATGGACAAGGTTTAAACGGAGCTTGGGTGACTTAAAGGAGTTAAAAATGGTTTAAACAGACTCAACACGGTCGAAATGAATATAAACTTGCTAAATAAGTTTGAGATAAATAGTAACAAGTCAGGTAAATAGTAACAACTAATACTATTTATAATAAATCGGGTCATATAAACAATAATGGGTTTGGGCTGGTTTACTAGGCTTGGGTCAACTTGGTCGGCCCAATTGCGCAACTTGCCAGACATGAGGCCCAACTGGCTTCGCACGCAACATGGCCGTTCGAGTAGAGATGCACGATGGTGATGGCGATTATGTGTTTGCGGTGGCTATTGGCGATGAGCAACCACGCGGAGAGAACTAGTGGAACCTAGGCGTTCCATTTTTTGTATTCAAAAGGTCAATAGGAGCATTGGTGAAGGCTAGCAGCGAAAGAGGCTCACCGGAGCAAACCCACAGCATGGTGTTGTTCCAGTAGAGTTCGGCTAGCAACGAAAGAGGCTCGCCGGAGCAGAACCACAACACGGTGGTGCTCTAGTAGAGTTCCGACGAAATTGAATATGGCTTTAGGTTCTATGGCACAAGGTAAGGCTACTGGTGGCTGCGGTTTGGGTTAGGTTGGCCTGTGTGTTGCTATCCATAGTGACCATGCTTGGGCGATGGTGGTGCACGATGCCAGTGATTTAGGGGCCATAGGAGGGGTCAGCGTGGTTGGGGTCGGGTTCAGGATGGCCTATAGATGCTACAGTCATGTTGAATTGGCTTGGAGTTGAGGCTAGCTGTAGAATTAGTTTTGGAGCTCATCAGCGATGATACAACGATGGCGGTAGTTCTCGGTCAGAGTTGGGAGGGAAAGATTTCGGTGGTGCAATTGAGTGCTAACACAGACTAGCTTGCAACTTGGCTTGGGTTCAAAGGCAAGAGAAGGCGATGACATCATTGTCTTGGCCATAGGGAGGATGGAGCATGGACGGTGGTGCTAGCGAAGGAGGGGCTTCGATGATGTTGGCAACAACGATGGCATCTCGGGGCGCAGTGTATCTCTCTGACGTAAGCGTGCTCACTGGTAAGACGAGTTAAGGTGCAAACACACGTCAAATAAGCGGTGGCCGAGGTGGTGATGTGTGGCTGGGATGCAGTGTGACAGCTATTTAAGGCTCGATTGGCGAGGTGGCAAAGCTTTGTGCCAGTGTTGACGAATGGGGCAGTGATGAGTTGGTGGCGGTGGCGAACGATATGCGACCGAGTGGTAACAGGGCATACAGGAGAAGATAGCTAGTCAGAAGGCGCCGATGTAAGGAGAAGACGGAAAACCAAATGAAGCTTTCCAATTCAGCAAAAACTCAAGCTCAAACGAAATTCGAAAATAATTCATAAATTTGAAGTTTTGGGACATTTCAGAGTCGATCCAAGCCGCTCGCTGGTTTCCCTCGTCAGTTCCGCTCCTTCTACAGGGATCCAAGACTGCGTGCTTCTTGCAGCGGAAGAAGACGGTCAGAGACAGCGAGGCTCCGTCGCCGGTCATCCTCCACGCCCCCAACCCGCAGCCTCGCCTCACCTCACCTCACATCTCGACCCCGCCTCCTCCACCCACTTCTCAAAAAATAATATCTTCCCACTCCCCCGCACCGGCAACACCTCCGTTCTCACCTCCACCTCCTCCGCATCGCACGGCATCCGCCCGTGCCGCCGCAATGGCCGCCACCTCGCTCCTCGAATCCACACGCTTCCTCTCGCTGCCCATCACGCGCCCGCTCCTGCCCCGCCGCGGCCTCCTCCTCAAGCCCCCGCCCCTCCCCGCCCGCGGCGCACCCCTCCGCGCCCACGGCGACGGTCCCACTTCCGCCTCTATCGCACCGCAGCCCCCCTCGCCGAGGCAGCCCAGCGGCGCGCTCCTCGACGCCCTCAAGAAGTCCCTCCTCGACTCGCTCGCGGCGCTCAAGAAGCCCGCGTTGGCGCTCCTCCTCGCCGGCGCTCTGCTCGCCGCCGCCGGGCCCCACCCCGCCGCGCTGGCCGCCTCCGGCGGCCGCGTCGGCGGGTCCGCCTTCTCCTCGCGGTCGTCGCCGCCATCCTACGGGTACACCGCGCCGGCGCCGAGGGGCGGGTACTCGGCCGCGCCGTTCTACTCGCCCTCGCCGTTCGTGTCCGTCGGTCCGGCCTTCGGCATCGGGTTCGGGGGGTCCGGGTTCCTCATGATCCTGATGGGGCTGGCGGCGTTCCTTTACCTCGGTGGGTTCCTTTCCGACTCGTCCGGGGGCGGCAGCGTGCTCACCGAGACGAAGACCACCGTCCTCAAGCTGCAGGTTCTTGCCGTTTCCTCTGTTCATTTCTCTGGTTTCTGGGCAGATTTATTCGCGGAGCAATTTACATTAGCATGGATCAATTGGCGCAATCACTTCATATTGTAGCGGAAATATATGCAAATGAATTGCTGATAGATTGGCGATTATTAATGCAACCCACTTCTTGAGTCAATGTCATTGTAATCGAGCGTGGTCTGGTAGGCTGGTACATTGGAAGCCTTGCCTAGAATTGGTATTTGAGCTATTTCGTTGTGAATTGCTCTGTGACTGTTGCAAATTGCATACTTATTGGCTTAAGGTTTCATCAAAGGTAGCTAGCTACCTTGAAACTGTACAAAAAAAAAGGTAGTTTTAAGTACATACATATACAAAAGGTTAGAAAAATTGCAGCATGTCCATTTTAATGGCCATTTCTATAGTGCATTCTGCGGTCCTGATGTGTATCAGCAGCTTTACTGCAAGATAATCGAGGATGTAATTATGGAAATCAGGAAATGAGACTATGTCAATTTATCTAGATCATATATAACATAATTTGTTTAGCTCAACATAGTCTGGTTAACATTTAGAGATACAGAAATTGCTTGGAAAAGAAGAGGGCCCTTAGGCCACACACATTGCTCCCAAACATATATACACTACATTAGGATTAGTTGGTGATGATACACATATTGTCATAGCATGGAGGGTTTTATTGGAAAGAGCTATGAAAAAAGATATGGTTAGCAGTGTTTGGTTTGATTTGTTGCCCACTTGTCATTGAAGGTATATTTGTCTACCCAAGCTTAACTAATTAGTGTTGCTTTTCAAATCACAAGACATGTTGTTGCACAATGTACTTAGATAGTTAGATATACAACAGTTGTCAAAATCAGATCTTCTTGCTTCCTTAATTTGTTTATTAGTAGTCATACCAACGTTAATCATAACATACATAGATGTACAACAATTACACAAATATTTCTTCCACGTAGAATACTCAAATCATTTACGTTTGGAACAGAGGAATCCACTTAACTTTCTGATCTATAAATCGACTTATGTTCCTAGGTTGGCTTGCTGGGCATGGCCCGATCATTTCAGAAGGAGCTTGATCAAATAGCTGAGAAAGCAGATACATCTACCCCAGCTGGGTTGAGCTATGTGCTAACTGGTAAAACTAAATCATATATTCTGCTTCATTATTTATTTCACAGTTATTGGGATGATGGTCTAAGTATTTGGCAACGCCATATTTGTTTTGTGTCTTTTGGTTTTTTTTATTATTGGCATTTGAAGTCAATATCTGCTTTATTTTATGTGCTTTGCCACTGTGGTGGCCTTCTGTTCCAAGATAGCCTGGCTCCTTTATTCTGGTTTGAGTAGCTGACGATTGGGGTTTGTCCCCCCCTGGTTGTTGGGAGGGATCATTCTCACACAGTCACACTATGATTGCACACATCTGTCATGGAATCTGAGAGGTGGTTTTGGCCTCCAGTCTCTTAAGAAATACTGCTTTATTTTACAAGATTACTTTATTGGCAATGACACATCTCCTGATATAAAATCAACATAGTGGTGATATTGTCAAGTATGTTCTGTAAGCTGCATTACATTATGCATTGCAATTCCTTTTTGAAAGAAATTATAAAGATTAGTTCTTTTCTTAAGATTTTTTACCATTTTGCTATTGCCTTGAAATCATTCTAACGATTTGGCTGCTGATATGCTGTTCTCCAGAGACAACATTGGCGTTACTTCGGCATCCGGATTGCTGTATCTCAGCTTACTCATCAGTATGCACACTTTGCCCTTTAATTTATATTTGTCAGTTTATGCATGCAGCAGATTGCAGTTTATCTCTTGCTTGCTTGCAAATGTATGATTACTGAAATAATGTACTGCTATCTATCCTGCAATAGAATGTTATGTAGCTTTATTGTTCCTTCCAGAAAAGGAAAAACAAAGCATTACTATATATTTTCATACTTACTCCATTTTGTTGGTCGTAAGCAATATAAGCATCCCATAAATGAACACTAGATTTGGAATTTCGTAAGTTTCTTGTTTGGGCATTTTTTTAATCTATCTTTGTTGTTCTCAAGGTGGATGTGAAACGAAGCATAGATGATGGGGAGAAACGTTTCAATCAACTATCAATTGAGGAACGAGGCAAGTTTGATGAAGAGACACTCGTGAATGTGAACAGCATCAAGAGGCATAAATCTGGCAGCCAAAGATCAAGTGGTTTCAGCAATGAGTACATTGTGGTATGCTTTCTGAAAAAAATAACTTGATCAAATGGTAGCAGCCTTTTGATGCAATATCTGATATGCATGCGTAAATGTGTAAAAGCTATTCTAGATATTGCTACCTCGTAAAATAAACATAATAGACTGCAGTGGAGGATACTCTCACCCCTGCTAGTGTTTATACATGGCTATGGACATCAAATTATTACCCAAGAATCAAGATCATATTTCCTTCGGTTTATGTCATTCAATAGTTTAGTGATTTATTGACTAGGCCGGATCAGTAGCATATACATCTCGATCTACTTCATAAACTTTGATGATACCATGTAGGATGCCTCTTGTCGTTTTAGATTAAAAGAAATATTGCACCAAGGTTCCAAAAACCAGAACCGGGGGAAATACCGCCGGACGGCCGGTAACCGGGAAAAAAGGTCAAATTTCACGAACCAAAATTTGAATTTGAAACATATTCATTGCAAAAAGTATGAAGTCAAGTACGAGAGGCTCATGCATCTTTCTAATACATTCTATTAGTGTTAAATAATGTAAATATCATTAGAGAAACTAACTTTTATATTTAAAAATTAAAAATTCCTAATACGTTCATGGCAAAAAGCAAAAAGTCAAGCATGGTAGGTGCATGCATTTTCTTAATACATTCTATTAGTATTAAACAGTGTAAATATCATTAGTGAAACTAACTTTTACATTCAAAAATTAGAAATTTCTAATACATTCGTGGTAAAAAGTATGAAGTCAAGCACAGGAGGTGCATGCATCTTTCTAATACATTTCATTAGTATTAAATAATGTAAACATCATTAGGGAAACTAACTTTTGCATTCAAAATTTTAAATTTAAATTAAATAAAAAACCGATGGTTTTTTCTCCCGGTCAGTACCGGTAAAACCGGTTATAGGCGGTAACTGGCTGGTTACCGCCGGGATTTGGAACCCTGTATTGCGCTGTAAACTCCCGTTCCAGTCACATAGGGGCTACTTTCCATGCTATTCTGTTGTTGCTTGGGTTCTGTTTTTTAGCATTTGTAGGTTTGAGTGAAAATGTTTCTGATTAGCTGTGTTGCTAGTTGTAATCATCATATGATATCTAAGCCTTTTTATTTCATATTCATAGATAACCATATTGGTTGCTGCCGAGGGAGTACACAAGCTACCCGCTATAAATAGCAGCACTGACTTGAAGACAGCTCTACAGAAGCTTGCTGCCATACCATCAAGCAAAACACTGGTATTCCCTTGTTTCTTTTCTGTCTTTTTTTCCATGAGAGTTTTTCTATCTTATTCTACTGTAAAGTTAGAAGTTCAATCCTAGTCTTAAGTCATGACTGGTCAGTTGCATTGGGTTAAAATAATGTAAGCCAGCAGCAACCTGGTTACACTCACCAAAATCAACAGTTCTTTAAAGTAGGACCGGTTCCAAAATTTCGTTCGACTTAGTCCATAAATAGTTCTCTAGTCCTTTAGAGGGTGATCGTTTTAGCGATGGCTTTTGGCTGAAATTTCACTGTAACTGGCTTTTTTTTACTGTAGCTGATTTAGCTTTTTGGATATAATTAAATTTTAAAAAATGTAAAAATAGAAAAAATATGTTAGCCCATTACGGACAATGCAAAGGAACACGGGAAAAAAAGAAAAAATGCAAAAAAGCTCAAAAAATCTAAAAAAATTCAGAAAAAGACAAATTACTGAATAGTGAAAAAAAGCTGAAACTAGAAGCTGAAGCTGAAAAAAAGCTGAAACGATCACCCAGTCTCGAAGAAGGCTGGCAGATGAGCGGATCTCAACTCAGCAAATGAAAATTGCAGCAAATCATTATCTTATTGTTGTGGACTTTTAATTAGCAACTTCTTGTTAGATTATTTTTCAATAGAATTAGTAATGTTTGACATTTTCTTGGCCTTCTTTATAGGCAGTCGAGGTCCTATGGACGCCACAAAACGAGAACGACACATTGTCAGAGCGAGAGCTCCTCGAAGATTACCCGCTTTTGAGGCCTCTATAAAGAACAAGTTGTAGATTCATTTTTGGCGGTTCAGCTTATTAAATATAGCTCAGATTTTTCGTTTGTAAAGATATAATTTGTAATTGACGTCACTCTTAGGAAGTATCATAAAAGTTTGCCTACATGCAACTAAGCTGCATTGCAGAATCTGTAGTACAATTGCATGGTAGCCTTTTTTAGTGTTCCTGACTCAGCTCAAGTTTGTAAATAGATTGTTCTGAAGAATATATTTCTCCACGATTGTGCGTATAGTCGTATACCCATTCCGTTCCATGCATTTTAAGACTATGATTCATGGTACAAAACAAAGATCAGGAAAAGAAGATATGACAAAAAAAAAACTTGCAGGTAAAATGCATGGACTACAGTTCCATGATCACAATAGAATGCCGTGTGAGCATTGCGAAGCACCACTCTTTTGTTCTCTGAAACTACATCTGGAATATATACAGAACTCTCCTGATTTCAACAGGTCTGAACAGCAATTTGGCAGCACATGTTCATAATCAATTCAAATCCTTAACAGCTCCTGTATGAATTGAGATGAAAGCATCATTTCCTGACATAGTAGGAACCGGCAGCTCACCAACATAGCCAAATCATCCACCTTCCATCGCAAAAACACTCCTATAAAAGCCACACCATCAAAATGCGAAAAGAACACAAAGCCACAGACTTGGCAGGAAGTCTCGTGTTACAACAGTAGCAAATCCGAGAAAGAAATGGCTGGGAGAGCAAGAACAGCGCCCATGGCCTTGTGCCTGCTCGCTGCGGCGGCGTCGGCGCAGTCCAGCAGCAGCGGGTGCACGTCGGCGCTGGTGAGCCTGTCCCCGTGCCTGGACTACATCAGCGGCAACGATACGACGGCGCCCCGCTTGTGCTGCTCGCAGCTCGAGACCGTGGTGCGGTCGGAGTCGCAGTGCCTCTGCGCCGCGCTTGGCGGCGGGTCGTCGTCCCTCGGCGGCGTCAGCGTCAACAGGACGCGCGCGCTCGGTCTCGCCGGCACGTGTGCAAGGTCCAGACCCCTCCCGTCAGCGAGTGCAACTGTGAGTGCTCGACGCTGACAAAAATTTCAAGCATCACCGTACATGCGAATGCGATCGTAATGGTAATGGTCGTGTGTGGGTTGGATGCAGGAACGAGCGGTGGATCGAAGGCGACGCTGACGACGCCTTACCTGGCGTCCGGCGGCCCGTCGCTCCGGGGGCCGGTGGGTTTGGTGGTCGGGCTTGCGGTTTACACGGTATCGGCTGTGTAAGCGACGTGAATTGAGTTGTGCTGTGTGCATAGCGCGCTATTAGTTCAGCATCACGCGAGGATTGAGTGCTGTGCCTCCATGGCTATTCGCATTTTGATCGTACGATCCATTGTTTCCTACAGTTGCAATAAAGATTCCAGTATCTCATGGTGTACACCACTTTTCGTGTCTTTGTTACTAGTCATATTATCCTACATTCAGGTACCTGCATTGCTCGGGCGATGCGCTTTACACATCACAAATCGCCCGTGCAACATGTAACCCTGAATGCTCAACATCATCAAGAACAGCATATAGCTTTGTGAAGAACAAATCCGTTCCAACTACGAAGATTGCACTACTTTGAAAGAACAAAATAAACAAGCAGCAACATTCCATTCCCGCAAGATGTCAGCATTACTAAGTCTGAAACACCCGGCCGCAACAGCCACAGCAAAAGAAAATGTAAACCGTAGGCTATATGTACAGACCAAGTGAACACAGCGCTCTCGAGCAAGAACAGTACAAAGAAACAGATAGATCCACATGAAAGGGCATAAACAGACTAGTATACGTCTGGGTTAAATTTGTGAAACAGTTCTCAGATCCAAATATCCTGTGATTACATAGTAGCATTACTCAGAAACAATTAATAAGAAGGTTCAACCTCCAGCCACATGTCCCCCAACAGGGCCAAATACCTCAGGCAGTTGTAGTTGCAGCTTCAGATGGGTTGTCACCGATGCTTTCACACCTCACATACTCCCTAGCCCCATCCTTGTCAACAATCTTGATCACAAAGTTCGGAGGAGCAACGACCAGTCGGAGCCTAATTTCTTTGATGCATTTGTCAACAAGATCTACGGCCTCCTCAACGGTCATGTCGGGACGATACAACTTGTCCATCAGCGACAAGCAGAAATATGACCCATACCCGAATGCTCCTTTATCGATCTTGTGGAGGGTTGCGATGTAATCTATGTAGTACATGGATGCACCAGCATCCTTATCATAGCCAGCCAGTATTATGTTCACGAAGTATGGATTCTGCAAATACAGAACATGAAACATAGTGTCAGGGAACAGAAACATACAGGAAAACGATACATATAAGTGAATAGACAAAAGTCACAAAACTTAGCAGACAAAAGAAGAAACACATGTTATAAATACTAGGGCTACAGTCATATGGACAGTTAAAATTTTGAAATGAAGTTACAGAAGGTTATTATGTAGGCAGAATATCTCATGTCTGCAGTGAAAACTTCTAATATGTACTAAAAGTCATAGTAAAACAGAAAATGAGAGCAACTTTGACACACATTAATGTCAATTATAGCCAAGGTCTCTTATAGTGTCTAGCAAAACTTAAAACTAGAAGCCAAACAATAAAACAAGGACAAGGTCAGAGCCCAGAACTTCCTGTACAGGGAATATGGCAGTTTGAGAACTATGCAATATCTCTACACACGTGTTACGACGCAGAGTTCGCATGAGCAATTCTCTCCAATGGAATCATAAGTTTTGTCAATGAATTAATATATTGGAAAAACTATATTATTTCAGATCACTCACAAACCATCTTAAATTTCATCAGGATATATCACAAAACATATTTAGATATATCACAAAACATATTTAATTTAAACTGAATATGCAGTGAAACATAAATTGATATGAATAAGAATCTGTTAACACAAATTAAACATGTACCATTGCAATCTTCCAAATGAATTTTATGTGAACCTTCCTGTACATTATGAAAAATGGTCAACAGGAAAAGCACAAACAACTCAGAAGGTGCACGAGAAACAATCCCTCCAATTGCAATAGTGATGGCAGTATCATACTACTACCTCAGTTCTTTTTAACTTGTCATTTTGGACATCAACAATATCTCCAAAACACACGTTTGACATTACTTTTCTAATTATATGTTGGTAAAAATAATTAATAGTATAATGATATGAGCATATATTTACAATAAATCTAGTAATATCATTTCCACATGACAAATCCAAATACTTTTATGCATATTAGATATCAAATTTTGAAAACATTGACTGCATGCATTCTAAAACGACATCTGAAAGTATGGAGGGAGTACTATACTCAGCATTCCCTAGGTGTACCATAGAACAGTTCTTAAATATTGTCATGTAAATATGCTCTATGCACCTTATGCTGGAAACATGGAAACATGAAATTACATTGGCTGGGGAAAAAGATTCATCCCAAACAGCTAAACCACATCTGCAGAATTGAGACATTGCTTGACCTTAGCTTAAACAACCAGTACGTAAACAACAGACAATATTCATCTGCAAACTGTGTAACTGTGCATAAGGAAAACCTACACGCCTCTACATTCGTAAACTATATGCCCCCTGTTTGAGTCGGCCAAAATTCCCCAGTAACACCACCGATAGCACTGGATTTGTGAAATCAGGGCCGGAGCACTCCAAATTAAGGCACCCCCGCACCAACCCAAACCCACCGACATGAACAGCACGCAGTAATCTAGTAGTAACATCAGCCCAATCGAACACTAATACATCCAAATCGGCGCAACAACGTACCAAATCAACCTAATCCATCCCTGCAACGCTCAGGCAAAACCGACACCAGAACGCTGAAAAGACGAGAGTGAAGCCAGATCGGTACCTTCCGCAGGGCAGTGGCGAGCTCGCCGCGGGTGAAGTTGGCGGTGGCGGCGGTGGTGAGCGGGATGTTGTTGCGGAACTGGTACAGGTGGAGGTTCTTCTGGATGAACTCGGTGAACTGCACCCTGCGCCAAACGAAACCACACCACCAAAAAAGCCCCAAAACCAAGTCAGATCGCGAGCCCCAAACCCTAAAAAGCGAGCTTGGAATCGACGGAGCGATCGGCGAACGGATTGGAGATTTAGAGAGTGGCGCTCTTACCGGTCGCCTGGCTCTCCTGATGCGCCCATGAGCTTGTGCGAATCCAAGAGCATCACCTTGTCCTCGTCGGTCTTGTGGACGAGGATGCTCTGGACCGCGGACGTGTCCGCCGCCACCACCGCGAAGTCGCGGCCAACCACGCCCAGGACACACTCCATCGCCTCCGCCTCCGCCTCCGGTGGCCCGCCTGGGGTTAGGGGAGAAATAGAGAGTCGCCTGGCCTGGGCTTTCGTCTCGAGGTGGGGAGATTCGAGAAGACACGAGCGAGGAGAGGTATATTGGGAGAGGGAGGACGAGGAGGCTCAGGTGAGTTCAGCTTCGGGACCAAGAAAGAAACGAACCGAGAGGGAGAGAGAGTGAGTGAGAGAGAGAGAAGGGGCTTGGGCCTGAGTGGGCTGGACATTGCGTTATTGGGCCTGTGGCTCGTGCTGCTCTGCGTGCGATTTTTATGTTTTTATTCTGCAACGCAATGGTTACATGTTGTGAGCAATCCCCTCCAAAGAATTTATCGTGGTACACACGGATGATGGATATAAACATGAGTCTATAAACATTTCTACGAGTTACAACTTACAATCACCTAATGTGCCATCCCTTGGTTAGTGTACTTCGAGGGTCTAGACATAGTCCAACATGCAGTGGAAGGTTAACTGCTTGCTATCAAAATATCTTGGGATGTATGGTGCTATGTATTTACTCAATCGCAAGATTGTCAAGAAGAGGACGCTCCAGATGCGCGTTCCCACCGAGCATTTTGCCATTCAGCTGACCTCTGCAGACAAAATAGTTCCCAGTCAATCCAAAATGCCACCAAGAAATTCTGGATCTTGCTTTAAACAAGGATTTATTCGATCCTATAGTGCTGTTTTTGTGAGCACCAAAGAATCCACTGCTGCACAAATGTCATTGGAACATTTAAGTGATTTACTGAGTCCAGCTAGCGAAACAAATAATCTAGCCTACCCACTTGACTTGAGCATGCCAAGCACTTCTCATCAAAATATATGAATATGTCCTCGAGATCTATGAAAATGGATTTTATTGTTTTCCGATGCAATGTTCAAAGTGTCCCAAAGTTCAATGCCAAAGTGCCAATAGGAGCCAAGTAATTAAAACATCGAACTTTAAGCAAATGCAATTAGACTATCACTTATTCAAGGTGGAAATGGAAGAGCTTTGTTAGATGTAGATAGTAATTGGGTGCAGCAGCATCAAGACCTTACACTAGTCGACTGAAGCTCCGTTGTCCCATTATTGCCATTCTCCTACAATCAAGACAGAAACACTTAGAAGGGTGTCCAACAAATTATCATTTTTAACTTCTGTATAACAATAACAGAAGTTTGGTTTATCACCTCAAGTAAAAGATCTTTTCTTGTTATCAATCCAACAACACGTGAAGGCCGAGGAACAACAAATACATGTCTCAATCCTAGTTGGCGGAAGAGATTGTACACCTGAGAATCATAAATACAAAGGATATCATATATCCCACCTCAATAAAATGGGAGTAGTCCAAAGGAAAGCATGTTTTACCTTTGCCAAAGACATGTCCTCTGGCACTACATAAGGACAAGGATTTAGAAACGGGGCAAGATCCAAATACAACCCTAGTTCATCCTCTGTCAAATGAATATCATCAATTGACTTTCCTTTACTTGATGCTGGTTTAACGAAGTCACTAAAATTGTGCCTAAGAAACAGGAAAACAATCCATTATGACCATTGAAAATATATTGAATATAGAGTTTCCTACTTAGAAAAGCACAAACCTGTTCATTATGCCTGGCCCACAAGGGAAAGGACTATTCTGGAAATCTACTTTAGATTGCAGAAGTACCAATAAGTGACTGTGACAAGAGGATGACTGGGTCACTGAACAAGATAAAACGAGTCACGAATGGTTAAGAGCACGTGGCATTGCATCTTACCTACGAAGTATGAGACCTATAACAAGTGACTCGCCATTCTGCCCACGATCAACCACCTGAACCCAAAAATAAATTAATTACTAAAATTTATCATTTACTGAATTCAACAACTGAACCTAAAAAAACAATTACTGAAAACCCCACATGAAGTTTGGTCTAATACTGTCATGGTAACTTACAGGGAAACCATTATGCTTGTTGCTTTGCAGAACGGAAACGATATCAACAACTCTTGAAACACGAGGAAGGCACACAACCTAACACAAGCCACAAAAGGTTGGACGTGTTAGAACTTAGAACAATACTGATACAGGACATTTTTCTCAGTTCCAAGTACTCAGAACCTTTTGATTCTTGCAGGCATCCTTTGCAGTCATATTTCTCATAACCTGTTTAGGTCTAGAGTCAAGTAAAGGGATGCCCCTTAATCGGGCCTGCTCTTCATATAGCCCTTCATTAAAAAAGTCACCCACGGCCTACATAAACAGAAATGAGAAGGTCCGTACATTCTATTGCATTATGTTCAACAACGAGACAAGGATTGAAGAGTTTGTACCTTAGAAATTAGAAGAACAAGCATGATTAATGGCAAGAGTTTCAAATTGTTTGTAATCTCAACCATGATAACACATAGAGATACAGTCATTCTCATAGAGCCACCAAGAAAGGAAGCAGCACCAAGTAGAGCATACCTGTAACAATATTGATAATAAGTAGGAAATTACATTGAGTTGTCAGCCATGAAACTATCAAATGGTAACATGCCCCCCCCCCCCCCCTAAAAAAAAAAGAACGAAATCAAGGGGCTATTGGATGCAAAAAAAACTAAAAGTCTAATAAAGCAACAATAACAAGATATGTAATATAGATTGAATTGACGAGATGGTGAGAACTCACGTGCCCTCCTCAACATTTAGCTTCTTATAAAACTTAACAACAAACATTCCAACAAGCCGACCATACGTAGATCCAATCATTATTCCTGGAACAAATTGACCGGCTGGAACAGCAGTTCCAAATGTCACAACAGCTAAGGAGTAAAACATGACCTGAGTTCCGCAAGAAAAAAAGGGGGGAAGGTAAGTATATGAAAAACAAAGATTCTCGACACCTCAATACTCATTCAAACGATCTGGGTTAGATTTTGGCAAAGCCAGCTTGGTGACTTGAGTAACAGAAAGTAAATTTTATGTCAACATCATAATATACATATAGTAAATGATAAGCCAGCATGTTTCACTGTACAGATAGCATGTGTTATTAAGACGACCATACAAATGAACTTTTACGAGACATTATTATTTGAACCTGATGGGTACTTTTAATGGTTGTCCTAATGATACAACATGCACTAATTCAACAGCTTAGGATGAAATCCTATAGACTTAGGAGGATAGTTAGGGTGCAACAAATAATAGAAAATCGCAATCAACACATGTAAACTAAATAATCAGTAATAACAAAAAGTGCAGCAAAATATAGTCTGTTCCAGCCTTGTAGTGCAACTTTAGCTACAAAAAGAATAAAAAAGATAGCTACTATATTATATATGCAAACAGAGAGAAAAGGGTACCAGGAAGGTGATAAGGCTTTGTGCACTGTATTCACGAAATGTTTTTGCACTGAACAGATTACGTATTGCATCATCCTGCAAAAGAATGATGTTGAACATTGTCACAAAGAATACAGAAAAATAATAATGTTAAACAAAGGAAAAGATCTCCAATGATAGTTTGACCTGAGTATTGAAGAAAATGGTTGCTAGATCATTGTATTCTTTATCTTTAGAACAATAGAACTGCAGAACACAAACAATAGATAAATAAGAGAAGAGCACAACAACAGCATTGTAGTTGATGAGCGTGTGTAAGTCATGCACAAATTCACAAAGTACATCTCACATTAACAAAATTCCCATCTGTTCCAGGTGGGCGAGGGCATTCAATGCCAGAATTAGTTTCTAATTCGGGACATGGACTGCATTTCCTAAGTAGTGGCAACACAAAGGAAATCGTGGATGTTATCAAAGATATAAGGCATGCTTCAAAGATCTGAAAAATTGAACATGGATGTTAGATATAGAACTACAAGAGCAATTGTACAAAAATACCCATCGTTTCTTCAGCATACCTTCACTCGTTTCCCTTTCTTATGAAGATATGTCCGCCGCCATTTAGTTATATACAGGGTGAGTTGATTAAATAACGCTCCTGAAGAAACACCAAGGTATAGATTGAGGAATAATTGACAAAATATGGTATAAATATATCAGGACTGCTCATTTGTTTTGGATCTACTGTGACCTGACTTTTTCAGGATTGGGTTGTGCTACGCTCAATTAACACTATGATTTCCATATAATTTGATCCAACTCTGACTACAGGAGTGTCCACCAGATGCTGAGAGCAGTTTAGCCAGCTGTCACAAAATTTGGTTTGCTGCAGACTAAGTGTCGACACATCATGTTTTTGTAACGGTGTATCTATATTATTTTATTACTAATTGATAAGCGGCACAACGCAAACACAAACTACTATGCAAAGATGTGGAAAACAATTAATAACTAACATGTCCTAAGTAGTACAGAAACCTTTGTTAAGTACAATCTCACTCGGACTTTTCTATATATACTGAATAAACTTTGTCACACCATTACTTACCAAGAAGTCCACCAACAACACCAATAATTGCCATAGGCAGTAGTTCCTGATAAGAGTAATCTTCTTGACCTCTTAAAGAAAAGTGAACAATCGAGATCATTTCCAGATTTATGTATAACTGATAAAATTCAAAGAGTAGATTTCTTAGAACTACACATTTAAGAAACCTTTTTAAGGAACTATACATCCTTTTCCCTAACAATACAGATAACCTGTCATGAACCTTAGTTTGTAGCAGGGATAAACACCGCACAGAGGAGGGCCGGACTGTAACGGCTGAAGGGGGAGGGCTCTAGGAGAGGGAGATAGACATAATATTGGGAGGGACTTCTTTTATCTTTCTTCTTGCTTGCCCAGAGGCCAGAACTCACATACACAACATCCATATATAGGGGATGGTTTACCTCCTAACACATGAAACTCCAACAAACTCTTATCTCTAACTTTAACCTTTCCTAATAGATTACGGACAAATCTCAGCAATGGCTGAAGGGGGAGGGCTCTAGGAGAGGGAGAAAGACATAGATTGGGAGGAACTTCTTTTATCTTTCTTCTTGCTTGCCCAGAACTCATGTACACAACATCCATATTTAGGGGATGATTTACCTCCTAACACATGGACTCCAACTCTAACTCTTTATCTCTAACTTTAACCTTTCCTAATAGATTACGGACTAATCTCCTGACTTCCTAATCCTCCTGGACTACGGACCTTTGCTGGACGCTGCTGCTGGGCTCTTGCTGTTGGCATTGAATCCCTTCCCCACACGCGTGGCCGGCCGTAACATGCACATGACATAACTACACTCAACCAATGGATTTGACATGCGGAGCCCACTCGCCAGGCTGCCTATGCACACAAGCCTATTTCATTCTGTTTTGTCCATGTGATAAATGCCACGCAGGTGAACACATCATCACATCCCAGTCCACCTCAGGTGGATGTTGGATCTTATTGGTGAGCATGTCGATGGTGGAACAATATGAGGTGGCCAATCCACCACAACTAAGCCATGTCAAAAAGCATTAACCAGACTTGGATGTGATGACTTGTTCGCCTATGTGACATCTACCTCCACTTCGATGGAATGGGACAAGGCTTGTGTGTATGGCAAGTAGGCCCAACATGTCAGGTCTGTTGGTTGTGATGGAAGTGTAGTTTTCTGCGACATTACAGAAAAAGATGTGTAGTTCCTTGAGTGTGGTTTTGTGATAGTTTTGCAAGAGTTTGTGTAGTTTTTAGAAATTTACTCAAATTTAAAAATTCTTACCCAGATATGTCCCAGATTATGAAACCCCCAGATCCAAAATGACCACACTTTCCACTCTTACACCAATTCATCGCTGATTGCACCACAACAGCTACAACAGCAGATGTAAAGAATACTCTCCACATAAGATGACTTCTCCACCTGCAGCAACACAATGGCAACATAATTGATCATATGACATTCCATTTCAGTGAAAGACATGCAGCTGAAAGTGCTGAACAACATATTTCATGTCATTCGGATATCGGGCTTGAGTTGAAAGTTGAAATACATGGAAGATGCAAAATATCATGTGAGGCTCCCATTGCATATCTAGTCATTTCGCAAGTTAATCAGTCAACCATCCCGTGAATCTTTTTTCCTTTTTTGGAAAATAAGAACCATAGGGTGAATCACATTAGTACTAAAGCTTGCAGCTATCAGATAAAGAAAGGAGTAACTAAACTAGACAAAGGATATATATAAGTTGGCAAAGAAAGTTTATACAAAAGTTTTTGAATTAACAAAACCTGATATTTTAATGCCGTTTACTCTATAAAATACAATATTTCTCTACCTGAATAGCAGCATATTAAATTAAAAGAAAGCAATAAGTGAAAGTATAACTTGAAAACTGGCATATCTTACCAACTTACCATTGATCCAAATTAATAATTTTATAATCAATATATCTCTAGTTCTCTATCAAAATAAGATAAAAGAGCATTCTTACCAAGATGTGACTTCCTCCAGGGCAAATAGTACCCCACCAACTGGAGCTCTGAAGGCTGCAGCAACTCCAGCTGCACATCCACATGTCACCTTTTGAAACATTAAATAATAGTTTTGAGATCTTCAATGTGACAATAGATCCGTTCCATCTTGAAATACAGGGCTAACAATGCATGCTATATTTAAAAAAAATGAAAAGGGGGTGGGGGTTTCAACTTTCAACCCTCAATTATCATCTTTTTTTTCTTATAATTTGCAGTGCTAGAAATTGAGCACTGCAATAGAACACGCATATTGGAAGTTTTAAAAAACAATAAACTGAATAATATAATTTATTTAATTACTTCCTAGTCTTATACTTTGAATATTTGCCAGCAATCTGCTTTATTTAAACAATCTCTAATGAATTGCCAACTGAAATTTGTGTTGCCATGTAAAACAAAATAGATTGCCTCAGACAGAAATAAAAAATATCTATGGTTCAATAATTTTTTTTATTTTGAAAAAAAAAAGCAGCTTCATCAGTTCAGATGCCATAAGAAATTCAGTGAACTTTTAAGGTTAAGATTAGTTAAGGTGCCAGCAACATGCACGGGTTGCAGTAGGTGATAGAGCAAATAGTCAAATACTGGTCAAGTGGCCAATACAGAGCACATAACAGGTGTTAAATAAGGAGGCAGCAGCCAGGAAGAGTGATAGTGCTTCACAATCAAAGCCCGCATTTTATCAGACAAGAAGCAGCTGGGTCATATAAGTTTTGGCCTTTGGGTGTAAATGAGGTTTGCTATTTTTACAACACTAGAATCAAAACTGTAGTCTGAGTGTCTAAACAACCAGGACTTGCAGTTAGATAAAAATCTAGGGTGGGCAAAAGTTTCAAACAAGAAAGATAATGGTCAATCCTGAACCATTTCATTGGAACAATATTAGTCAATACTCAATTGTATTAACATATAGCAAGTGTCACAGCAAATCTCGATACAGCATACATCTTATACTCTACCCGAATATGTTTTGGAACCAGGCTACACTCAGTTTATAGTTGACTAGCTGCAAGCAGGTTATGAGTGGCTTACATTTGTTTACACACAGGCTGTTCAATTCAATAAAATGATACAGTTGAAATCTTAAAAAAAATGGAACCAAGAAAATCAAACTAATCTAAAGGTTAATGTATAAAGGATGTTAAAATAATACCGTGAGTCTGAACAGCTATGAATAGATTACAAGGTTAGAAGTTTAGCTTACAAGGTCTCGCCGATCTCGATCGCTTTCAAAAATCCGTATCCACCTAGAACTCAAGTGGTACTTTGCAGATCCACCCTATGCACATGCACTCGAGAATTAATTTATAATATAAAATCATTTACCAAGAATAACCATAAAGTAGTTACAACGTGGAAAATGAAGTAAAGCAAAAGAGCTAAAAGGTGCTGCTATATCTATATGTATTGGGTGTTGGGACAAAATTTGTTGGATTAGACAACAGGGATTAGAAGTACTAATGGATCCATATACAATAGCCAATCAGATCAAGTTGTGAAGTTGTGAACATCACTAGTTCACTACTGCTTGTTAAGGATAGGATAGGATAGGATTGTTTTATTTGTTTCTTTATATGCCTTAGTTTCCTTATTTGTGTATGACATATTCCATTGTATATCCCCTTATACTCTCTCTACATATTAATCTTTAAGCCTTATGGATACATACACAATATTTATAATATGGTATCAGAGTTAGAGCACTAACCCTAGTTTTTTCCGCACCACCATCAAAGAGCTGCCGCCGCTAGTTCACGGACGAACCACTGCCCTCCGGGCCGCCACCCCCGTCACTCAGGTCGCCGCCGCCGGCATCTCCGATTGCTGCTACCCGATGCTCTGCCTTGGTCACCCGCCCGTCGTCTAAAGCCGCCTGGTGCCTAGAGCCTGCCCTCCCGGCGACGGGCAGACCACCGCCCGGCATAGCAGGCTGCCCGTCGCCTGTCATCTCGGTGACCGCCACCAACGCCTGCCGGCACATCGCCGCCTGTTGCCGCTCGACGCCTGTCGTCTGGCGCCCGCTGTTGACGCCACCCCACTGTCCGTCGCCCCAGCTGCCGGCTGTCAGAGACACCGCCCGCCTGCTAGCCATCGGCAGCCGGTCGCCGCCCGCCCGTCTAGTGCGTCCGCTCGGTGGGGGGTAACCGATCAGATCTAATTAGTTTGGATCCAATTGGTTTGGTTTATTACCAAATAAAACAATCATATCCTATCCTTAACACTGTTGACATTTGAATATTCTTGAGACGTAGCAACTCCACCTTTTTTTCTCAAGAACAACATACACTTGATGCGGATACGCACGCGTCATGTACTTTTCAGTTAAATATATTATTCAACTGGAAAGAGTTATTGAGCCGCATCAAACATTGCCAGGTGAACTCATTCCAAACTAAATATAATGTTGTTATTCATAAGAATAGAATACTACCTCATGTCATTAAATGGTGCATTCTTAGGTTTGTCGATGGCAAAGCAATGGAGACGCAAAATAAAGAGGAAAACCACATTAGGTGTCAAAGACATGAAGGAAGAAAGCTCATTCAGTGGGAGAGCAAAAGGGAGAAGACCAAGGACTTAAACTACAAGTTTTGGAGAAGATTATTCAGCCAAATTCGTACCTCCCACAAGCACAATTGGATTCAACTCAGAATTCAATTCGGACTCGGTTTCGGACAGCCTGACAGGCAGTCACTAAAAAGGTCATAACTTTCACAAACGGAGTCCGATTCAGGAGTTCTTGTACTCGTTGGAAAGATAATTTCAAGGGCTACGCAATGGATCTGGCCCCACATCAAATTCGTCTCGGATCAAAAGTTATGACCAAAACAATGTGACGGCTGTAAAATCTAGTTTCCTTTTTGAGAGAGTTCGTATCTAAAACCATATAGGGTTGAGTTGTACTAGGTTTGTGGACTCTATGGACGTCCCAAGGTCCTATATAAGCCATGTATTGGCAGCCTAAGGGCTCAGACCACCTTTGAGAATAATCAATCTATTGAACTTTGTTCGAGTTTATCATTGTTCTTTGAAATTCCGTGAGAGAATTAGGAGTGTTCTTCAATCAAGATCGTTCACCTTTCCATTGGAATTGGGTGCACGATAGATCTTCGCTTGGTGGTGTGAAATCGACGTGAGTGTGTTTTGGCGGATTAAAGAGTGTTCGTCCCTTGCATTGGCATTGGAGGATCATTGCGATTCAACAAGACTCCCGCGAGTATCCATCCTACGTCAAGAAGATCGGGCGACCCCGTATCAACACTCATCCTAGAAAGTAATATCCAATGCGAACTTGATGTAGTAGTTAATCATTGTATTAGTTAAAAAAAACAGACTAAATGCTATCCATCTTTATCATCACACACTCCCAACATGATTGTCATAATGAACACCGCAACTTGTTGAGAGGGTCGCTAAGGGTTTTCCTCAATTGATGCTGGTGACAATATATCTTGGCGTAAATAATTAAATTACTCACAATTGATTCATTGGCCTATTGCCCCTTTCAGGACGAAGGGGTACCACTACCAACTATTCCACATGATACCTATGTTTCATCAAACAAGACGAGGATAATAATGCTAGAAAAGATAAGCATATATCCAAATATTTAATTGAAATGAGAAAAAAATGTTTAATGGAAAAAAGTTTAGATCTCCAACATAAACCTACTTGTCCCAGAAGAGAAGCAATGCAGGCTCCAGTATGAACAAGAGGCCCTTCTTTTCCTAGAGCCAATCCGCCTCCAACTGATCCAATGCTCCCAAAGATCTATTACTCAAATCAGCACTGTTTGAGCATGACATATCAAACGGAACCACGAGCCCACATGGGCACCAAAACATTTGGTTATCATATTAGCTGAAGAAAGCACAGCCAACTCACCTTTCCAACTAATGTCCTGAAAAGGAGTATTCCATGTGTATCCACTCCTACATAAGGATTTCAAATTATACCACTAATCTCTCAGAATACCAAACCCTGATGATTCAGTAATTAAACCTTACCGTTTAAGTAGCCTTTGATCTCTGGGATACCAGATCCAGCTGCTGCTGGTGCAAAGTGTGTGACTATGTATACAGAAGAGAAGACGAGAGCTAGATTGAAAATTATGTACACCAAGAACCCCACAAAATATGAGTGCTGTATAATAGAAAAGGCCACAGCATATTTCCAGCCAGAAAAGTTTTCAACAGACAGATTTATGAAAATTGCAGCCAATCCAGTACCTGAAAACAGGGAGGCAACATCACATACAAAAGAAAAGAACTCACTTGTTGCAAAGGATTGACTGTGAGAACAAAGAAAGCAAGTAGCAACTTGAAAGGGTTCAACTTATAATGAAGTGCCGTACGTTGTATAAAGCAGCTTTCGTTGACAAATATGTTGTCCTGTATGCCTTTTACTTTCATAATAACTACATGGTATAATAAAATTATACAAAAGGGATCTCCAGTTCGGAAAGAAAGGGCTGAAGTTTCTTAAATCATTACTGGACCCCAAAAAAATCAAAAATTAAGCTTACGTAACATTAACGAATGTTGAGGTTTATGTCCCCCAATTTGGAATTAAGTGAACCTAGATGAGGCCCACATCTTCTCACTCCAATCTCTCCTCCATTCTCCCAAACCTGAAGCATCCCTGCCCCCACCCCAACACAGCATGTTTTTCCATCAGCTCTCTAGACATTGAGCATGATCCTAATTTCAGTATCACTATCTGTGGAGTGTGAACCAAATCATGGAAGATAGGACAAACTGGATCAGATGCAAGAAGTGAAACAATATTCGTATATACTTATCACTTACAGGCCATGCTGCCAACCATTGCATAGCCCAATGGTATGGCACCTCGTCTCTCTAGCTGATGACTAGAGTTCGATTCCTACCCACACTCACAGTTAGTTGGGTGTATGGGTTATTTGGGAGGATTTTTCACTACGATTTTCCAGAATTTGTGATGCAGATACGCTCATGTCTTACGCTTTTCAATTAAAAATATAATTTGACTGGAAAGAATTATTGAGTCGCATTAAATATTATCAGGTGAACTCATTCTTAAGTAAAATAAATTATGATTTACATGTGAATTGGTTACTATTTAATACTAGTACTTTAATTATGTTCAGGTTTATGAGCAAAGATGGTGTCCAGCGAGAGGTGTAGGAGAAAGGACGCTATAAAGGAAGGGTACCAGTAGATGACGCATGGAAGAAATGTATGCATATGGGCTGCATGTATACATGTATACAAAGGAAGAACCAAATAAGCCAGCAAGCTGCATGCAGCCAGCAAATTGCATGCATGCAGCCGAACCATGTAATGGAAGGAGAAAGAAATCAGCAAAGCAAGAAAACCATGCATGCCGCATGGACCCCACCAGTCGCATGCATGTGTGCTGTGCAAGAGAAGCTAGCAGAGAGGAAAGCCCAAGACGTGGTTCCAGTCCAAAGGACTGTGTGCCCATGATTTCGGCCAGAACGTGGCCATGTAAATTGTGTTTAAGACTTTTGAGTCTGAACATTAATTAGGCTGTATAGGTCCAAAAAGGTAGACTAATTTTGAATAGGTTTATTTGGCCAATTAGTAAGGTCAATTCGGCCGCTTGGCTGAATCAATTCAGTAGGCCTTTGGTCCATGTGTCGACATTGGATTAGGGGGTGCTGCCCTTAAGTAGTCACATTCTCTCCACAATGTAGGGAGACCACTTATTTTGAGATAATATATTGCTTTGCTTGAGAGTTCTTCCATGGTGACCAAATTCATCATGAGGGGAAATTGAGAGTTCGTCGAAATTAAGATTGTTCAATCTTTCCACTAGAAATTAGGAGCGCGATAAGGTTTCGCTTGGTGATCATGAAGTCCGGTATGTGTGATCTTAATAATTAAAGAGCGATCGTTCTTACATTAGCAATGGAGGATTGCTGCGATTCAAGAGAGAGTACGTGAGTATCTTGATCCTATGTCGAGAAGATTGGATGACCCCATATCAATTTGAAACCTGGTTGTTAGCCTTAATATGACTACACTAGCCAATTGTCCCCACTCTCAAAAAGAAATTACATGACAAGTTGATAAATAATTAATTATATAGAATCAAAATTTTGCATTTTAGATGAGGCATGCAGGGATGGAATGGAAATACCAGCACTGCAGTGTTAGAGATACACAAGGCCTTATCAGCATCAAAAACCATTTTCGATAGAATTTAACTAGGAAATATCTAGAGTAGATTTTTCAAGGGGTAGAGGTAAAAATTTGCAATTTATGGAATATAGCTCTTACTAAACCATTCTGTGCATTCCACTTTTACAAAATGAAGTATAACATTCAGAGCAATGGTGGCATGGTGCCATAACTAATTAAATATATGTAACATCACGGGAGTGTGCAAACTTCACTAAATAGAATCTGGAAAATTCAGTAGCTAATATCTCATTGATCCATAAAAACTGATTTGGCGTCTTGTGGTTAATACTTGGTGCCATAAATAATTAAATATATGTAACATCACAGGAGTGTGTAAACTTAACTAAATAGAATCTGGAAAATTCAGTAGCTAATATCTCGTTGATCCATAAAAACTGATTTGGCGTCTTGTGGTTAATACTGATTTCCATAGTTCTGCAGATTCATAGTCTGGATCAAATAGACCGTTGGGGCTTTATACGACATTCAATTCAATTAGATGAAACTCATCTGAACTCCCATCGTATATTCTTATACAATATCACTAGGTGAACAAATTCCTTGTGTGCAGATCCATCAGATGATAAATAAGTTTACTCAAGCCAGTAGTCATCAGCTAAACAAAACAGTGGGAGCGAGAGGAAGATTTAACACTTATGTGCTATGTCACACTAAAGAATAAGCAAGGCATATGTTGGTTCTAGACTTCTAGTGTTCCCCGCCTCGGAAATCACCATTGCTACGCTAGGCTCTTACAAATGACAATTTTCCATTTAAAATACCAGACAAAGTGACAAAACAAGCCATGGAGAGGATTCTCACCGACGCCGATCAGCAGAGCGAACAGCCACTTGAGCATGACGTAGTACGGCACCCAGAACTTGCTCCGCTGCGCCTGCTCCCAACCAAATCGAAACACCCAAAATAGTCTAATAAGCTCACCCCGAAACTACGGCTTCGATGACACAACACAAGCGAGCGAGAATCCCATGCCATGGCAGCGCGGGCGTACCTGCTCCTCCCGGTAGGCGTAGTTCTCGATGACCTCGTAGTCGAGGCTCTCGATGGCGGCGGCGAAGAGCTCGTCGTCAGCGGCGGAGGCGGACTCCTCCGGCGGCGCCCCGTCGGCGGTGGGGAGGCGCGTCCACGCGAGCCGCGCCATCCCGATGCCGTCGGGGAGGTCCTGGTCGCCGGAAAGCATCGGATCGGAGTCGGGACCGCGCCGGATCCCCGCCCGAGATGAGCGATTCGAACGGCTCGACGGGAGGTGAGGGGGGAGTTACTGGACAGAAGAAGCTGAGGAGCCAAGACTTGGAACCGGGGTGGGCACGGGGTTTGGTGCTCTCGCGTGTGTGCCCTTGGATTGGCGGTCGGTGGCCACGGTGTCGCGGTCGCGGCGTTGTGAATCGACGGAGCGGCGCGCCGGGGGAGATGGGAGCGGCGGAGGACGTGCCGGAGCACGTGGTGGGGTGGGAGCCTGGGAGGAGTGGCTGCCCTGCTGGTGTGTCTAGTGTCTACGGAGTCCCAACTCCGAAGTCCACGGTGAATACTTTTCTTGCGGCCTTGCCTACGATAACCGGCTAGCCATGGTTTCGCGTCAACTGCTAGCGCAAGGGCTTCCCGGAGTGTGATAATTAAAACCGACAACATCAGCAATATTCGACTATTCGATCTAATCCAACAATTTCGATCAAGTCATATCTACGAACTGCATGATCTACGCTATCTTCCGTCACTGTCGTCCATGGCGCCATTCTCCATCGCCACCAGCCCTTATCCCTAACCCTTTTGCCAAAAAGAAAATCGATAATTTGCTTTGAAGTTTCGCTGTCTTTGATGATTTACTCTCTTTTAGTCTGCCACTGATCTTTTGCCTTGACTGCATATTATATTATTTTTTTATTTATTTAACCCCTTTGATCCTATGTGAATAGACTAGATTGCCCTTTGGTTATTTTAACCCATCAAGAGCACGTTCTGTTGTTCCCTTCCTCGTCTCTGTCCGTTAGGAAGATGATATGACCTTCCTCTCTTACAAACAAAAGAAATGAGTTTCCCTCTGTTGCGGTAAAAAAAAAGAGATTGATTTCTCTCTTCCAAACCTAAAAATAGATTGATTTCTTTCTTCCAAACCAAAGAATGGATTGATTTCTCTCTTACAAACCCAAAAATGAAGCCAAGTAGCATATATACATGAAGCAAAACTAGCACAAAAAAATGTAAACAACACCTCAATATGAAAACACCACCATAATCTAACACATTGTCAGAAAGCGTAGAAGTTTACATATTTCTAGCACAATGAGTTCAGTAAGTTTACATCTCACAAAGCCACCATAGTGAGTTGACATCTCACAAATTACAAAGCCAATATAGTGAGTTCACATCTCACAAACTACAAAGCCACCATAATGAGTTTTCATCTCACAAAATGATAACAAAATAAGCAGCATAATGATTTCAGTTCTTTTTCTTCTTTAGAGTCATCTTCCTCGCGGCCGATCTTGTGTTTTGGTGGAGATGTGCTAGTGATTGTTGACTGTGTGGCTCCATCTCCCATTGCCAATACAAGTCTATGAAAAAAAGAAGATTTGAGTCATAATTTGCACATGAACAAGAATGGAAATGCTTTGCCTTAGTATTTTGAACCTTCTTATGACAGGTCCAGGGCTCCCTTGAAGCTGTGGAGGTATAATGATCATGTTCATAGGTGTGGTAGCAATTGAATTGCTAGGACCTCCAGTAGTAAAAGGTGAATTACGAGGTCCTTCCTCTGCCCTTGGAGAACTGCTTGGACCTTCGTCAGGGATACCTCCCTTCCTCCTCAACTTTCTTTTCCTGTCAAAAGCAGCCCAAATTCAAGGTTAGAAACAGCCTAGGTAAATGAATGAAGAAAAATAATTAATTTGTACCTTTCTTGTCCCATTGAGAGGACAAGTAGATTGCTTGTGGCCTAGCTCCCCACATCTCTTGCATTTATTCTTCCCCCTAATCGGACTGATTTCTTTCCCTTATCCCCTTTCTCAAGACAACCATTGATCCTCAATTTCCTAGGTCTTTCTGTAGATCTTTTTGCTAGTGGTGGTTACAACACAACCCAGGCCATTGGGATTGGTCTATCAGTGGCTCAATTGCCCCTTGATATGCTATCATGAATCTCTCCATCGAGTAAAAGTCATACACATAATCCTTCAAATCGATATTTCTCTGCTGAGTCAGGAAAGCCAATGCATGCTCACATAGCTTGCTTGTGTGCTGCCACTCAAGTAAACTCATGTCATCTATTGCCTTCTTCACATGACTCATAAACCATGTCAAATTTATGTATGGTCTACACCCATTTAAAAAGCCCTCAATGCAAGGCCTAAATGCAATAAAAAATCTATTGAAGCACACTTTATCTTTCATTTTTCTGGTGTCGATCTCTGCAGCACTTCCTGGAGACATCAACACAATATCAGCCTTAAAGTTGTAAAGCAACTGAAAGCTTTCTTCCCAACTCCCATAGAGATCATCCATTACTCTTTGCCTACCCTTCCACGCTGTGTCATATCCTATTATTACATTGAAGTCATCCTGTAGTTTCCCTTGTAGCTCTTTGGCACCAATGTTGGGATTCTTTCTCAAGATAGATGATGCCCTGTCTGCCACCCAAGACTGGGATGCCATACTTGTTTCAATCCTACTACTTGAAGTACATTCATGCCCATCAATAATCTTTGTCACCTGCAAAAAGAAGCGGACATAGTAAGTACAAGTAAAATGTGAACAAATACAACTAATTCATGAACAAATACAAGTACACTGGATTGGCTAGAATCGTACTCTACTACTCTGTTAAACGGCCTCTCAGCACCAATCCTACGCGAGATGGGGATTTTTTTTTTTTGAGAAAAACAGTTAGGGATGGTACTATTATGTTCATATGTTCGTTCGGTTCTACTCAAATGCACTGAGAAAATACCAAGAAAAACAAGAAAAAAAACTACAAAGAAGTGGAGAACATACCCTTAGGGTCCATCTCTGCTCCTCAATCCCTCCTATTCAGCCCATATCCATCAAGCAAAAACCTAGGGTTTTTGAAGGAAAACACAATGAAATCAGGATGGTAGAGAAAAAGAGGAGGCGGGACTGAGCCACACAGAGGGGGGCTTACCTCGCCGAAGGAGCACAGGAGGCCGCGCGCTAGAGGAGCAGTCGCTACGCATGTAGGGGGGAGTCACCGTGCGCTGGAAAGAACGAGCAAGAATAGAACCATGGGGAGAGAAGGAGCGATAGAAAAGAACAGGGCTGGCCGCTCTATCCTTTTGGCTGAATTACACATGGGAGCAATCTGGTCATTTCTCATGGGGGTAAGTGAGACACTGAATAAAAAACGAATTAAAAAAGGTTGTAGGGCAAAAGATCAATTGGCAAGACAACTTCAGGGCAAACAATCAATGGCAAAGTAAAAGAGAGCAAATGATCAAAGTTAGCGAAACTTCAGGGCAAATGATCAATTTTCTCTTTGCCAAATTGTTGTTCTTGCTCGTATCCTTATGTCAAAGCTATTTATCCTCATCAGTGGCGGAATCAGGATTTGGCTATGTCTCGGGCTAAACTCTAACAACCTAGAATTAACGCCAGTTTATACCCACACCATAGCATAATAAAAGTACATCATATATACATCATTGATATGAAACCTGAGTTCAATGCTAAAATATAAAACATAATAAAGAAAACATGGCAAAATATAAACAATGTAGCATGGAGATACAATTTGAGTACCTAAATAACGAAGATTTGCTCTCTATCTTCTAAGGTGCAAAATTACAACTGTGTGGAAACCAAATGCAGAATATGTAAGTGTTAAACTTCCAATAATACAAAAGGTACAGCAGAATATCAAGTACGACCTGTGTATTCCATTATTATCATATCATTGGGGGCTAGATCAGCACTACATTCAGAGCAAGCAGCAGTCAGTAAAATGCATGTTTAGAAAATGTGTTGTCTTGGAGGATTATGTGTGCCCGGAAAGTCAAACTTATATACATTTTTTTCTCTATTCAGCATCCAAAAAATAGCACCATTTAGAGAAAGCTGTCTAAACGCTAAAGACCAAACTCAATGTCCTTTTCCTGTGAAAATTTTATTGAGCATACCCTGTTTGCTCAATGCGATAACATGTAAGTTATACAGAAAAGACACGTGCTTACTCCAATTCTTGCCGAAGTGTGTCAAATAGCTCCCTTTTGGTCTTTTTCTCAGCTCCAGGAGTGCTTAGAACTTTGCTTTGCTCTACCATCATCATAGTGTTTTTCTTCATATCCTCCTGAAATAAAATTAGAAAGGTTAACGAAAAAATCCCACTACTCCATCAATCAAGTAAATTTCACATATAGCAATGTAAGGAAACCGTGAGCAAAGAAATGTCTATAACACAAGGCACTGGTCAAAAGCCTATATTCTACATTGTTCATAATTATCCTATCAAACTTGGTAGAACATTCCCATGTTAACTGGAAAAAATAAAGATACTTGAAAATAGAAATTTTCATGTTGATTAGGGAAAAGCTATCGCAAATGATGAGGCAAACAACTAGCAACATCAAAGGATAAGCGGACATTCTAAATCAAACCAACCGTAGCAATGCTGTAAGTCCTTGTATTAAAAATTCTTAGAGGAAATACAACACTAACTCACATGAATCAAAACAAAAATAACTTAAAACACCTAAGCATTGACTAAATTGGAGCAATTTAGCCACAGATTCCACAATTCCATCAGTTTTATACAATGAAGCCAACCAGGATAGTGAAGCAACAGAGTTACACACAATGATCATTTCGAATAATCAGAGTTTACCGCCTTTAGCAATTAGTGTTTTTTAACCATGTAATGCTTCCATATCACACAACAAGAAGTGATTTTTGACTTCATGACTTGAAAGTATTACAAAGGCTCAAAGAAGCCATCACCATGGCAACTCCCCGCTACTATCATCCACCCCACTACCTCGCCACCGCCGCCGAGACACATGAACTAGGTCACAAGAAGCCAAGCAGGAGAGGGAGATTGGAAGAGGAAGAACAAAGAAGGGAGGGTGGCGTGCGTACGTTGGCCTTGAGTTGGGCGATGATCTTCATGCGGAGCGCGTCAATGGTGCCGTCGTTCTTGAGTGACTCCAGAACCTCCTCCGGCCGCACCACCTTCGATGACGATACCATGAACACCCCAAATCGCCGTCCACCACCACCTCCTCAGCGATCGGGCTTCAGATTCGCGGGGGGAATCGCTCTACCCACGGGCCACTGCGGAAGTAGAGTGGTACGGGGAGCGCGCCAGAGCTACGGGAGGGTCGCCGGAGACGGCGGCGATGGAGCCTAGGGTTGGTTGGGTCCGCGGGAAGGGCAGCGGCCGACGGGCGCAGCAGCGCAGGGAGGGGGGGCCGAGACCCACGAGGGGAGCGCCGAAGTGGGCCGGGTCGCCGGGACTGGGAGGGGGCCGGGTGGGCGGCGCTGGGAGGAGCCGTGCGGGTGCGAGGCTACGAGCTGAGAGTGAGAGGGGTAGCCAGGAGGCAGGGTTTGAAACATACTGAATGGAGTATGGAGGCGGCATGCCAGGAGGCAGCCAATGGGCCGAGTAGGACGCTACGGCGAGGAGCCGAGGAGCAGGCTTGGGCTACCTGGGCTGTATCTTCAGAATGTTACCTGCACTAGTCTGAAATTATTTAGGCTACATATTAGGTATTTGTTCACGTCCTAAACTAAAGTCTACTTTGTCCTTGGCCTAATTCCGTCCATGTCCGTTATATAGCCACTATAAGTTGCATTGCTTGTGGGTTGTATACTCCTTCCACCGTTCTTTCCTTGTGCTCATCCTTTTCCTAAGATCCCTGCCCTTTTCATTGTCATTTGATAACTACCTCCAGCTAAGTATGCCAATTGCAAACCTAGCTGTGGCAAACAAGCTGAGGGAGAAAGTGGAGGACGATGGAAATGGTGATTATGGAGATTATTATCTCGTTGATGCTAAATAAATATAGCATTAGAGATGCCAAACGACACACACACATTGTCCTTTTTTGTTGTCTGTTTGCTACTATATTCACGTCGGGTCTATTAGTTGGTTTTCCTTGCACGCGTAGCGCTTGGGGTATACGTGTACCGTGTGTTCACCGTTCGCGAAGTACGACCACAAATCTCTGTCTTGTCACGAATCAACAGCAGAGGGTTCTGATCCTTTTGTTTCTTTACACTGTAGATAGCATATTTTATACTACAACTACGATTGATTTTTTTATATAATTAAATTAAAAATAAAAATAAAAAAAGCAGATTAACTCATTACATATAATACAAACAAATATTTAAAAAAAGTAAAAAAAAATTAAAAAGACGAAATTAAGAAATAGCAAACTAAAAACCAAATAACAAAATATGAAGCCGAAACGAGCAAGATCTTAGCTTCGGCTTCTCCAAAAGTTGGAACAAACAGGAACATCTTTTCAAGCGGCTTCTCAATATTGTTTCTTTGAACGGCTTTTTCAATCCAAAACCGTATACGTTGTTCATGTTGGTGACTCTACTATCTATCTTCGTCTCGAAAAGCATAGCTAAAAATTATCAGTTACAAACCATCAACAGTAGCCAAACAACCGGGGTCAATATCTAAGCATCTGCAAATAAGTGTTTGTAATAAGAGTTTGTTCTTTAGGCTGCTGCTTATAATTTTAACTATACTTTATTAATCTGATACAGTGATAGATAAAAAACAAGCAAAGCCAAAAACCGACGTAATAGGCTAATAGCCGAAAACGCCCAGAAACAACAATGGAACTTGACCGAGCCACCACCCCTCACCAGACCAGGCCACCACCACTCCGCCCACCGACCTCTCCCTCCCATGGCGAAGACGCAACCCCACGCGTCCGCGAGGGAGCCCCTGCTCCCCGCCGCCGCGCCGCCGCCCTACCTCTACCCCCACTCCCCCGACGAGGCGGACTCCTACGTCCTCCTCGTCCCCGTGCGGCTCCGCCGACTGCGCCGCGGCTGCCGCTGCCGCTGCCTCGGGCCCCTCCTCGCCTCCCTCGCGCTCCTCGCCCTCGTGGGCTTCCTCCTCTGGCCCGCCGACCCCGACGTCAGCGTCGCGCGCTTCCGCCTCGCGCACATCTCCGTCTCCGCGCGCCCCGCCGTCGCCGTCACCATCTCCGCCGCGCTCAAGGTCCGCGTCCGCAACCCCGACCTCTTCGCGCTTGACTACAGCCGCCTCGACGTCGACATCGGCTACCGCGGCGCGCTGCTGGGCCGCGTCACCTCCGGCGGCGGCCTCGTCCGCGCGCGCGCCGTCTCGTACATCGACGCTGACCTCCGCCTCGACGGCATACGAGTCGTCGAGGACGCGTTCTACCTGCTCGAGGACCTCGAGCGGGGGTCCATACCCTTCGACACCGTCGCGGAGGTCGAGGGCCACCTCCGCTTCTTCTTCCTCAGCATCCCCGTCAAGGTCGTATCGCCGAAACCCTAGTTGTTGATTGTTTTTGTTGCGGAATGCAGACATTGTGAATTGGATTACAATCTGGATCACTATCACTGCTTTAACGTTTTTTTCTCGCATCGAATCCCTATATCTACAGAATTGGTAGGGGGTGTGGTGGTGAAGCAATTTGGAAGGGCTTGGCCATGTATTGTCTATGTGATTCAGTTTTTGTGATCCATCTAATGGCTAATGCACCTTCAAGAACAAACAGAATTGAGGTCAATGCAATATAAATTGTGCGAGGGTAGCAGATTTACGCCAACACCTTGCATGTCTGGATGTAGATAGCTTTGATGGGTCAAACATGGTATGGTAATGATATTCAGAGCTTTTTTTTAGATCATGGTGTATGGTACTGTAAAATTGTTAGGGGGAACATGCTCTGATTTCCAAAGTCATGATTAACTAAACAGTCTAGTATCTTTGTTATCATGATCATCAACCAGTTATCTCTTGCATCTTATAGATCACCTTTCAATAAGATTTAGGTTTAGGGTGTAATAGAATAGGTTACTGTATAGAATGCATGTCCATTGAAAAATGATGCAATATAATGCTTTGTTTGCATTTTTTATGAATTCAAAATGGACTAGTACATGCCAAGTATTATAGGTGTTAGCTTCTGTTTTCTGAATTTCCCTGTGTGTATGATAATTCATTAATTCCCTAGCTGAAGAGGATGACCCTTGTGAAAATTGCCAACATTTTCACAAAGAAACATAAATAAATAAATAAATAAAAGGAATAATATATTTAACATCATGTATGAGGATATCTTGTGTTTTAACTGGTTATCACTTTTAATAGGGCATGGCAAACATATCCACAGCTGTAGAGGAAGTATATACTCTTTTCTAGTATTTATAGTTAAAGGTATCCCTTTCCGTTATCCACTTCTGTATTGATCTTCATCTGGGATTACTTGTGAAACTGGTATGCCAAATTGTGTTTTTTTTTTGCTGTTTTGCATGCTTAAATAAAAGCTTTCCTCTCAAAAAGAAACGAAAGATTTCAATTATTGCATTCACTACTTTGGTCTTTTTTCATTTTCACCCCCTGCATCGTAACTTGAAAGTCAGGAAATAGTCAAATTGCCTAAGAAACAAAATGAAGCAGTATGACATGCACATTTCACAATTCTGGTGGCACATAGCACATAAAAAGTTCTTAAACCCAAAAACTTGTGAAAAGAACATTAATTCAAAAGGAGTTGCGGAAGACCTTCCAAGTATCCTTCCTGGCCAGTTCTGGGGTGATGAGTACAGCAGAATTACAAATCAAAATGTTTAAAAAGCATGTATTTCTACTGTGCTTGAACAATTCTACCAGCTCTGCTGCCATGGAGCTTCCACTGCAAAACCTTGAACTTGCAGTGGGTGTGATCTCATCTGGAAAAAACATAACTAGCATGCAGGATCAAATACAGCCTCATCTTTCTATCAGGCTTGTTCGATGGACAAGAAATAATCCCCAACTCCTTGCCTTCCCCAGGGAGACTTGGGGCAATTTCTCCTTGTGGCCAACCAGTCTCTGGCCTTATCCCGAGCAGAAAAGGCTGCCTGTTTTCCTTGCATACCAAAATCTTGCTGGGTGTTTACCAAGTCTCGGCACATTGTTATTTTCACCATCGTGGTTGCCATAAAGCTGAAGATGAAGAAGCTTCAGTCTAGCATCTACCATCATGGCAGGATGACAAAATTGCCGGAAGAGGTGCACCCAGTCTGCTATTTGCAAGCATTTGCAGCCACTTGTGCTTCATGTTGCTGCACATAAAGAGAAGTTTGCTGCTTGTGAAAGAAATTATGTTTTTACAGTTACAACTTTACATGGCTGAGTTTTCTGGGTAGCAAATTCTGGGTATGCAAAGGAAGGAACATTTAGAAAAGATACTTTATGATTTCATTTATGTAGTGGTCATATATGTTGTATTTCCAGGCACAGGGAACTAGTTACCGGTTTGAACTTATTGAGTTTTTGCCTTATGTATTACTGGGTTAGGTTGGGTTGGTTGGTTGATTTGATCTTGTTGAGATATTCTTCTGTGCTTACTCCAAACTTGTTATGACCAAATAAGGATATTCACCCATGAGTCCATGACTACAGCAACCAACAAGAGCCACTGAGCCAGGGTGTTTTGAGCCCTGGCCCTTCGCTACTCCAAATTTCTTTTGCCATTAGACAGACGAATAAAAGAGGACATACTGATATTATTACGTAATGTTCTCCTTTCGTTCAAATATTATTTAGGAAAAAGTCCAAATTACTACCCTCAAGTATAGCCTAAGTCTGGATAACCCCTTAATCTATGAAAAGGTTTACTTAACCCCTTGTATTTGATAAACAAGATCAAACTTCACCTTTCACACATAACTAAAACCAGATTTGATAACATGGATTGAATACAGCCCGGTTTTGTTGACTGAGATTGACAAGACGGCGTCCCTATGTGCGATTATTTGCGCCGGTGGACACATCTGCAGCCGTTGCTTGCAGCGAGACAGCCGTGCTCCCGGCCGGCCGCGCCGCACTCGCCACCTAGCCCCGGTCCGTCGCTACGTGCTGCGCTATGCTCGGTAATTTAAGTCTGTCCAACCTTTGGTATTGATACTAGAGACTAGGAGATGCACCCTCAATGTAGAAGGATACGTATGCAGAACTTTTCAACAATTTGATTTGAGCATATATGAAACATTTGATAGTACAAACACATCTGAAACCTTCCATTATTATAAAAAAATACTACTGTGTTCTTGACCACTTTTTACATAAAAACCGGGCGGCGGCTATAGATGTGTCCACCGGCATAGATAATCGCATGTAGGGGCGCCGACGTGTCAATCTCAGCCAGCAAAACCGAGCTGCATCAATCAATGTTATGAAATCTGGTTTTAGTTATGTGTGAAAGGTGAAGTTTGACCTGGTTTACCAAATACAAGGGGTTAAGTAAACCTTTTCATAGATTAGGGGGTTATCCAGACTTAGGCTATATTTGAAGGTAGTAATTTGGACTTTTTCCTATTATTTATATCATGTATGACTGAACCATATCGTCAGAAAAAAAAATTGTCAACAAACAATTTGCAGTATTGGTGCTCTTGCTTGCAGTCTATGATCCAAAAGTACTGAACCCCTTGTACGATTGTTGCAGGGGAGAATATCTTGTGTGGTGCATGTTAATCCACACAATGAAACCATAGTACACCAGGACTGCTATCCGGAGGTAAAGAAATTCGAACTCATTTTACGGTCTGAAAGTTGATTGCAAACTTTTCAGAATCTGACATGTTATTTTTCTACCAGTGAATTGCTAATGGCCTCGAGCTATCTTGGCCTATGAAGCGGTCATTTTAAACTTCGAGCTCTTTTATAAGCTGTTACTTAAAAATCCAATGGCTATGGATATGCACGTGCGACAAACTGTGATCTTTCTCTTCCACTATACTGGTAGATGGGTCTATTGTAAATTTGTTTGCAGGCCCAAACACCATATTTAAATCCATGTTAATACCAATCAGTTCCTCCGAAGAAAAAAAATGTTTACTGTATTTTACATCGTTTTCGATGCTGGTTGCCTGGTTGGGTTCATGGGATCATCTGACATTGCTAGCTCATCTGAATCAGTTGTCTGTGAGGGTTCTGGTCTTGCTCCGGTTCGATTGTTGTTTAGGGTGGGTTCTTATGGCTTAAAATTTAAATTTTTAAATTTTGACTATTCGTGATAGATAGTACCCAGACGAAAATAGTCATATACGATTTTGATCAGTACAACTGAATTTGATATATTTTTTTCTATAATATTACTGTTGATTTTATCTTAAAAAATATATTATTTGAAAGTTAGTTATTGTAGCATAAATTATAAGTAAAAAAGGAGCCCAACGTTTTTGCTAATCAGCTCGGCTCATTTTGGACTCTTTCGAGCTGCGACTTACGTCTTTGGGGACATTTGCTTTGGTTGACCAAAGCACGCATTGCTGCAGGAAAATGGGGATACGAAAGGCCGCACAGAAAGGAAAAGAAAACGTGTCTTTCATTAGGCGATCGAACAGGCTTCATAGTGCACACATCAGTGAAAGTTTACTTATCTGTCAGTACCAAATTCTTACAGTAAAGATTAATCTCGAACTGTCGTGGACAAAAGAGCAGCTTGGCATACAGCTGCACCGACCTCCTCGCCGCTGCCCACGGCACGGTCGCCACTCGCCACCTAGCTCTAGCTCCTCGCGCGGCCGCTACTTATAAACGCAGCCAGCCACAGCCGAGCCCATGCACGCGGCGGACAAAAAAAGGGGAAGGAGAGCCAAAGTTTTTTTAACGCCTCGCGCGGCGCGTGCGAGCGTGACACCTGCTAGTTGTTGTTGGGAAACTGTCTTAAGTACGTAAGTCAACACATTTCATTTAATCTATAAATAGAAATCTTAATTATTGTAAAGAATATATAAACAAATAAAACAATAAAGAAAGGAGTTTCTCTCTTCAATCTATTACTTGTATTATTCTGAATTTAATATATTTCTCTTGTCTAGGAGGAATCGCTCGGGCTGAACTCATCAGCGATGGTTTCTCAATACGTTATCAGCACGAATTACTTTGGTTGATCGAAAGTAATTATCGAAGCACTCGTAGATTGAATTGTCTATCTAAATCACTTTAAATTTCGTAAATTTCACTTTCTAGATTATTTTTACAGTGCAAATCTGCTCTAATCTACCGCGAGCAAACTTGAAGTTGTTGGCATAATGTCGATCGGTAGATTGCACAAAAGGGTAAATGTTGATTGCTCTATAGATTCAAAAAATCGCTTCGCGCGGCATCCATATGTGTCGCACGAACCGTCGGGCGCCCGCCCACATGCACCAGCCCGTATCCCGCCGGAAACCAAGCCGCCCACACACGGCCGAACGCACCGTAGGCCCCCACGGACCGCCGCCTTGGATACGCTGCCCAACACCCTGCACCACCGTTCGATAGCCGCACCGTCATGCACACCTCCTGCATGAGGCCACGACGTCGACCCCTCGCACCATGTCGAGCCCCGCAGTCGGCCCCGCATGGCCGCTGCCGCTGTTTTGGCCTCGGGCAACTATGTCGTCGTTGCTACCGTAGAGTAGTCGGCCACCCATGTGCTGCTACCGCTCCCGCACGAGCCATCGCCCGCCCATGTTGCCCGATCCGCGCGGCAGGCTGCTTGCGCCGCCATCACTACCGCAGTAACGTTTGTCGATCGTACGTCGACGTTGCCCCAGGTGAAGCCAACACCGTTGTCTCTCGCACAAGCGTCGTTGTCGCCTCGGACTCTCCATCGGCGCCGCCCCGCATGGCCTCCACGCCGTGCTGCGCCGCCCGAGTCGCAAGTGCTTGATCATCTACCGCACCATGACCGCCGACCCTTTTCCCACACACGCGTCGCCATGAAGTAAATAGGGATAGGGGTTCCCCTACCCCTCCCTCTTGAATCGCCCATGAGAAATCTAGACTGTCCGATTGACCATGGACCATCCGATTGGCTATGGGACATTCGGACCAATCCGATCGGGCATAAGAAATTTGGATCGTCCAATCGATCATGGAAAGTTCAGACGAGTCCGATCAGTCAAAAGGAATTTGGATCATCCAATCGGACACGGGACGTTTGAACCAGTCTAATTAGCCGAGGAAAGTTTAGACCGTCCGATCGACCAAAGAAAGTTTGGACCGTCCGGTCGACCGGAGAGTGGGGGCGTCTGAATTTTGCAACAGAACACTCGAAAAATTAGAAAATTACACAAAATTTTTCTCGAAATTGAAAATTAGCAGAAAGCCCTTGAAAATTGCAGAATTCACTAAAAATACATATTCCAGCACAAAAAGAGCTTCAAAACCTCATGTTTTGAGTTGTTTTTCGCATCGGAAGCTTGTTTAGTACTATTGTTATAATTTTCTGTGCTTTTCTATATTTATTTGCTATTTTTTGATTAATTATTTAAATTGCCTTTAATCACTAAAATTAACAGTAAAATTATATAAAATATGTAGAAATTTCTGAAATATCGCGAGAACCTTTTTGTATCATTATCCAATTTATCTCATGTATATTTACCTGTAGTAAATTTGTATATTTTTTCATGCATATATAGATGACAAGCATCACAAACCAGGAGTTCGAGGAGCTGGCCCAACATGACCAAAACTACTTAACTTGGGCTAGTCAATCGGCCAGATTTGCTTAGGCCGTCGCTCGACTAGCCAAATCTGGCTCGGGCCACTGCCCTATCATGCCTATGTCATCAGCCCAGTGCCACCCTCCTCTGGATCGGGCTGCTGCGCAGCCAATTGTTGCACTACCGGTCGGATTCTTCGTTGCGCCGCCGGTCACCCCTCCTCACGAGTCACTGAGAAGGTGCGTGCTCTCTCAAAGCCTCCCTTCTTTACGTGCGTCTAATCTTATTGTGTTCCTGTGTGGGGTGAATGAAAGATCTGATGGGCCGACCCATCTTGGGGGAGAGGTGAGGGTGGGTTGAAGCTTGATGAAGTCCATCAAGCTTCGGCCCACTCGATGGATCCACGTTTGCACTCCGCCGATCACCGCCGCTGTAGCATATCCTCCCTGAACCTAACTCATCACTTGACCTCACCACCCTTACATGTCATTGAACTTGCAACCCAACCTGTCTGCTGCGTGCTTCCCCAAAAACCTAACTCGTCTCTTGACCTCGCTGCCTTTGCATGTCACCAAACTCGCAACCTAGCCTCTCTGTTGCCTCCAGCTCCCACCCGTCACGCTCGTGGAGGTTTGTGTTCGTTCGGGCAGAGGAGCTACCATTAGCTATGGGTTCCAACGATGTAGATAAGGAATATCTATACAAGCTTAGTTCATATGCATGATTCGAACAATCCTTTAGAGCCGCTTCAACCGGCTATTAGCTATAATTTTTGATTTTTAGTTGAAATTGCACTATAGCGATTATTAGTTTTTTCTTTTAAATCTTCGATTAAAGGAAAATAAAGAAAATGAGAAAAAAAATAGAAACATTTTATATTTTCACAGACAATACAAAGGGAAAAAAGCAAAACAAAAAAAAACCCAAAATTACAAATCGGTACATTCCAATTGGTTTTTGATTAAAAAAAATAGAAACTAGAAAAAGCCAAAATCCGAAGGCGAGTGGAGCTTTTCTTTGGAGCCTCCATTTCTTTGATACTTGTTTACTCAAACTTATTAGGAAGGCATGGGCGTAGTTTCTATAATCCATATACGGCTGCAGTGTATCCGATTAAAAAAATACAGGAGCGGCTCTTCGCCTCTTCAACCTTTCACGAATGGTCTCTGTCATCAGGTCAAATGGTACACGAGCGCCCTTCAGCCTGGTGAATCGATATCAAGCCAAAAGAAGAAAAAAAGAACATCGAGCAACCAAATTTCAATACAGAATCAAGTTATAAGGTTGTTCACGTCGACCAAACATATTTTAGCACTAAATGCCCCCATGCTCTGCCCGGAAGTTACAATTTCGAAGTCTTTTTGCATGCATACCGTGCTTTATTGAGTTGATTTCATAGCCTTCGCGATCGAAATGCACGTTCCAAAGTTGCATGCTCTGCAGCTCTGGACCATATATATATAATATATATCATGAGTTTGTACACTCACGCCTCTCCGATCTACAGAGCAGTAGTATATATACTAGCACTTGTTCTTTTGTACACCCTGTAGAGAATAGCGAAAGATCCATACGTGGTGCAGATCACCCCTCCGGGCGGCCGCGCGCGCCGCTTGGCAACTGCGGCACGTCACCAGAGCGCACAACACGACGTACGGGTGGTGCGGTGTCCCCCCAACACCCGAGCTGCCACCTCGCCGCGAGACAGCGCGCACAAGCGAGCTATAAGGCTTTCGGTTTTTTTAGTTTATATGTTTAGTTTCTGTTTTTTTTTCACTATTCAGTATTTCATATTTTTCTGAATTTTTTAGATATTTTAGGTTTTTTGTATTTTCTTTTTTTATGTGTTCCTTTGTATTATCTTTAATGGATTAACATATTTTTTTCTATTTTTATATTTTTTAAAAATTAATTATACCTAAAAACTAAATCAATTATAGTAAAAAAATCAGTTACAATAAAATTTCAATCAAAAAATCAGAAGGTATGGCTAAAGCGTGGCTCCGTCAGCGGCCGGCGTCCTCGATCACGTGCCCGTCGCCGTCGCGCCCGCTCCACCCACCGTCGCGAGACGGGGCACGTCGCCCCGCGTGGTCCCCCTCCGCGGGGCACGCGTGGCTGATAAATTCGCTGGGCCGTCGCTGTCGCGGGTGCCGTTCGCGCGGGCCCCGCGGATTGCCCGCAGCCACGGCGTCGTCGCGCACGCGCAATGACGCGGCTGCCCTTCCCTCGACCGTTGGACGCGGGCATCGATCTCGACCGCACGAAATGATCCATCGCTCGGCGTCATGGCTCTTCCGGCGGGTTTACCCTTTAACCAAGAATGGCGGGTTTCAGTTGTCCCGGTAAAAAAGCTGGACGGTAAACCCGGGTTACGGCCTGTCAGAGGGCGGCCGATTCTTTTACAGTTGTTTGAAATGGTCTCTTCTGACCGAAATGCCCTTGGCCTCATCTCCAACCAATGTCGTTGTAGTGTAGATCAGAGCGTAGATTGCGTGCGTCATGGGCGATGCAAGAGGGTAACTTTCTACCCAATTTGCGTATGGTTTTTTGACCTTCTGCTCTATATTAGTTTGGACGTGGATTTTGTACCTTGGTGTGACGTAGGGTCATATCATCTCTATGCGATTATTCCGCTAACACACCTATATGGTAGTAGCCATATAGTAGCTAAAAAAATATCTTTTAGAAAGAGAGATCACACAATAAAAAAGTAAAGAAGATATGTATATATATGATGAGAGTGAGAGTAGTGAATGTATGACGTACCCGTAACCACTATCTTATCCTTAAAGGGAGACTATACAAGAGAAGTAGAGAAATCGTTTAAAAAAAATCAGATATTTATATTAATTTTTGATTTTTTAAATAAAAACTAGAAATAGAAGCTAATATAAATGTACCACGATATATCGAAAACTCAACTGAATATATGCCTGACAGAATTTAACCGTAGCTTCCATCTCAAATCTCCACCGCTAGAACAGGTGGCCCGTTTGGCAAAACAAAATAAAGTTAGTTTGTTGTACGTACTTGAGGATATGACCAAACATGGTGAATATTTTAAGGCCTTGTTCATTTCAGTTTTTTTTTAGTTTTAATTTTTTTTCACTATTCAGTAATTTATCTTTTTCTGATTTTTTTTAGATTTTTTGAGCTTTTTTGTATTTTTCTTTTTTTCACGTGTTCATTTGCATTGTCCGTGATAGGCTAATATATTTTTTTCTATTTTTATATTTTTTAAATTTAATTATGCCTAAAAAGCTAAATCAGTTACAGTAAAAAAACCAGCTACAGTAACATTTCAGCCAAAAGCCAGAAGTCATCGCTAAAACGATCACCCCCTAAATCTTCTTGGATAAGCTCGCCCTCTTTCTCCAAAGAAACAGATAAGTTTAAAGTCTTTGTTTTAGCTTTTAAAGGTCGTTTTTTTAATGATAAATAATTTTTTATAATATTTAATTTTTAAATAGAATATCTTTTTAAAATAAGATCTATTAATTGATTATAGAATATATTATAATAACTTTCTTTATATCAACTAAAATTATATATATATATATATATTTCTCTATAAGTTTTTTAAATTATTATTATTTATAAAATCAAAGATAAAAACTAAAGGTAAAAGTTACTATGAATGAGCTCTAAATTCTAGAAGCTACGTGGATTATAAAGGCTTGCGTAAGTCTAACAACGATCAGTTGAGCTTTTTTTCTCAGCGATTGGCTTCGTGTTTACAGTAGCAACGTTTAAATTACTGTAGCACTTTTATCTGCATTTGATTTTTTTTTTGTGTTTTTTTAGTATTTTTGTGTTTTATTTTTTTCTCGTATTCATCTACATCATTCGCACTAGATTAATGTGCTGTTTTTATTTTTACATTTTTTTAAATTTAATTATACTCAATACACTAACTTAACTACAGTGTTTTTTCAACTAACTACAGTATTTTTTCAATAAAAATTAAAAATCATCGTTATTCCGAACGCGTTCGTAACATTAGCCCAAGAATGGGGTTTGGTCAAGCAACCTGCAAGATAAGTTAAAAGCAGACGCTGGTATAGCCTACGTACATAACTGCCTTTATGTGTGAAGTGTACAAACGTACCGTGGAAGATATTTCATTAGCGAGCGGCGAAAGCTAATCGCGCCAGCCAGCTAATACACAACACAAGGAGCATGCCGTGCCATGCATGGTTCGGATGGCCATTAATTTAGTGTCTGTTTCAACACAAGTTAATATATTTAAAGTGATTTTTAATTTAAACAAATTCAAACTTAAGCAGTTTGAACCATCTGGCAGCCTGTAGGCTTAATTAAACAGTACTATTACCAAGGCCACCCGTCCCATTGTTTAGCATTATCCCCTCACCTTTTTCTCTCCTCTGGTGGTCACCCTGTCACCTCACACAGCAGTCAGTAGGCTGCTCTGCTAGCACTAGAGACAAAAGCCGCCGTGGCGACCACCACCTCCTCGCTTTTGCCCCGTACACGTCTATCCGAATCCGCCCGTCCACTCGTCCACCCATCCGAATCCCACACAAATCTCCGGGCCAATCTCCCTTTCGCCACCAATAATCCCCCTCCTCGATCCACCTGTCGTCTAGCTTTAACCACTGCGATGATCCCTCGCCCAATCCGATCTACTTAGCCAGCCAGCCAGCCAGAGGCGTGCGTGTGTGCGGCCGTGCTGCGAGTTTCTCTGGCCTCGGATTGGCCCGCCTCTTGGGATCCTCCTCTCGGAGAGAGCGAGGGAGGGAGAGGGAAGGAGACGCGCTCCCTATTGGCCGCCGCCTCCGCGCCTCCCTCCACGCCCACGCCCACGCCCAGTGGTCGGTCAGTAGTAGCGGCTGTGGCTTTCCTTCCTCTCCCGCTTGCTTCCTTCCTTTATAGTATTCCCTCGGCCGCCTTTGATTGGTGTTTGCCTGCCCTTTTTTGCCCGCCTCGGTTTTCATGCGGTGTTTCTATTTTTGGGTGGCTGCTGCGTTTTTCCCCCCGGATAAGGGGCTATCCGAATTCCTTGGGGCTGGGGGAAGTGACGCGTGCAGGGGATCTTGTTGGCTACGGGTGGTTGGATCGGGGAGGAGAATTACAGCTGCTGTCGAGAGTAGCGGCGGCAGAGTGGGATCGATACGATTTTTGCAGGGCGTGTGTGGGGGCGAGGATATTTGCCTGCTCCAACGGACGACGACGAGGAAGAGGAGAATTTGGCGTGTTCTTTTTTTTTTCCTGAGCTCAGTTACACCTGTCCTACTGTAGCAGAGGATCTTTTCTCATCTGTGTTTGATTTAAGCTTTGTGGATGTTACATGATTGTAATTTGGTACTACTTTACTTCGAATCTCTCTGGAAAGTTTCCGAGAAAAGTCTTCGGTTCCATCCATTCTTTCTCCCGGTCTTCCTTGTTCAGTACATGTAATTGCTCGTCCGTGGTACTATTTTTTAGCGACGTTTTAATGATTCGTGAGCATCAACCGGTTCTTCCGAGGATTCGGAGCGTGGTCAAGTCCAAACGTCTTCTTGCTTCGATCGAGTCAGGATCATTCCACTGTTTTGTGCTGTCAAGACTGATCTAGCAATGATTTAGTCTGCTTTCTCTGTGTTCGTATCGTCGTAGTATCTTTAATTCTTTATTGACCAGTGTTTGCGTGTATGTTCTCTTGCTGCTGCTGAAACAGCGAGGGCCTGAACCGCGGAGCAAGGCCGTGAGCAAGTATGAGCGGTATGGAATCACGGCCGGGGGCATCCAACCTGGTGGAGCCAAGAGGGCAGGGTGCGCTGCCATCCGGAATGGCAATGCAACCGTGGTGGACGGGCTCCGGGCTTGGGGCGGTGTCCCCGGCTGTTGTGGCGCCGGGAAACGGAGCAGGGATCAGTTTATCGAGCAACCCAGTAGGCTCTCAGAGCAAGGCGAGCGACGAGGCGAGAAGGGCGAGCAGCGAAGATTCACGGAGATCAGGGGAACCAAAAGGTTTGTTCTGTTTTACTACTATTTGTTGGAAGCAATGAGCTATTATTTCAGGAAGTTGGTGTGGTAGTTTTTAATATATCCTCTGCTCAAGCTTGTTTTGGCTGTACATTGGTTTGAGTTGACAAGGAAGGGGCTCTTACTTAAAATGTTTCCATATAGGATGTGGTACGACAATTTCCTTATACGGCGTAAAAGGGAGGTAGGAATTGAAAGCAGGCTTCATGAGGCCTACTTTTTCATTTTCTGTTTTGTCTTTCAGATTCAGAAAACCATGTGTGTTAAAACATTTAGCACCAGCTCTGAAATCTTCGTCAGCTATTTAATTCCAACACCTTCACAGCTGCTTCGCTCTCATACATGAGCATCGCATATTCTGTGTACTGTGGTGATGTAGAATTGTCACGATGTTTTGTTCAGTTGTACCTTCACTTACCTAGCTCTATTTTAATGGAACACCATCTTTTAATTGACCATACTAAGCAAAATGATGATGGCACTCATGTGCTATCTTGATCTTTTGGTGAATGCCTTGTAGTTGTGCCTGGTATAGCATTGATTTGTTCATGCTGATGTTGATTATCTGTCTTTATGTGCAAATAATTTTTGCACTCTATGTAAGTGTCCGATAACTGTAAATCAGCTGCTGTTCATATCAACCGCAGACAAGAATAACATAAATATAAAAATTGGAATAAAAAGAATGTTTTCAGCAATTTATGTGCCTGATACTTGTACCTAAAGTACTCACGTCGGTGGAGATGAGAATGGTTTTTTGCAGTCTTGCAGACTGTGAACATTGAAACCTCTATAGCCACTTTGACTTCAAATTTTAGATTACTGCATGGACAGCCTGTCTAACTGATCTAAATTCCCATTATATAACTAGATATTTCTTTTTTTATTAAATCTTTCCAGCAGTTAACTGGGGTAAATGTACTGTTTTAACTGAAGAGGAAAAAATGTGGATGACAAATAGGATGAATTAGTTTATTTTTTTATGAAGCTGCATATCTTAACATAGTTTGTTTCTGCAATCTACTTAAAAGACACAAAATACTCTTTGACTAACATCTTGGGATGTGCAAGTTTAACCACCTCCAAGTTTCTACGGCCTTCTTGATCCCATCTTGTCTTCAAGAATCGGGAGAAGGTGTTCCTCACTGTCCTCTGTACACTGAGTTGCTCTGTATAGCCAGTAAGAAAATCGTTGTGGTGTTTTCATTTTTTCAGTGCCGAACTTTGGCTCCTTCAAAATATGTGTCTGTGATACATGTGACGATTAGTGTACTAAATGGTTCATGGCTTCTTACAAGTATGTATCAATCTATGTTGAAGGCCTGAAGCATGATATCAAGTGCTCAAGCCCAAGGTTATTAAGGCGGTAAGGCGAGATAAGGCGACCCACCCCCCTCACACCTTTTAAGCGATAAGGCGTAAGGCGAGGCGACGCCTTACACATCCTAAGGCGTTAAGAGGCAGCAAATAAAATAAGCATTTAGCAGCACATATGTACCTTGTTGTTGCCAATTCTTGAGCTCATGTAGCACCCATCTTCCCATTCAAAGTGCTCTTCTCCCATGTAGTATCCATTTCCTTGTCCCTTTGTAAGTTTCAACATATATATTATTATAAATGCAATAGATATAAATTGTATTTCAATTAATTGAGTAAATACGGATTGAGTGACATACTTTGTTGAGTGTTGACAATCTCTCATCTCCTCTTTTCCCAAGAAACAAGCCACATGAATAATGAACATAAATCTATAATAACAATTAAGTGAATGCAAGATTAAATATGAGCAATATAACAAATTAACAAGCACGACATAAGTCTACACAAATAACATAGGTAATTAGTCCTCCAACTCTCTCATCTCTCAATATCCATCATTGAATTCGTTGGGATTGATAGTAGAATCCATGTTTTCTCCGCCATCTTTGGTAGCATTGGGAGCTTCGTTACAATCACTCACATCCGCATCATCATGTGGATCTTCTTCCTCATCTTCTTCATTGCCTGAATCCGAGCCTTGCTCTTGCTCATCTAAGCCAGCTTCTTCAACCTCCATTGTTGTAGATCTTGCACGCCTTTGGTAGGTCACAGTCTCACCATGACTATGCCTATTAGCTTGCCTTGGAAGATTGCGACCTCTAAGCGAGCGTGATGCGCCAATGGCCTCATCAATATCATCCCATGTAAAGCCACACTCACGACCACCTTGAGGTGGTACAACCAATGAGTCAGCCCATTCATTGTCCCAATCAAACTCATCAATGACCAAAGGGTCATAGTGTTTGCCTGCTTTCTCACGCCTCATTTGAAATCTAGCTTTCATCTTCCGGTTGTATGCAACAAAGACCAAATCATTCAATCTCTTGTGTAGTAACCGATTTCTTTTCTTTGTATGAAGCTACAAAAACACAATTACACAAATAACAAACAAAGCAAATAAATAACTTAATGGAATTAATAAGCACAAAGAGCTACAAATTGAGTAGATGAAAATTGACTTACAAATTCAAAGGTACTCCAATTTCGCTCACAACCGGACGATGAAGCACAAAGACTAACAACACGCTTAGCAAACCTTTGTAGTTCAATGATGCGGCCACCATATGCACGCCACCAATCAACTATAATGGTAAATACATGCATATATATGGAATTAGGAATGAAATAAACATGTCAAGACGGTTAACTTGATGAAATTAACAACACTTACGGGGATTCCTTGACTCTAAGTTTTGGATTGCCATTTTGTTTGAAAAGACATCTCCTCGTTGGTCCTCATAATTCATTGCTTGTTCGTCAATCTTGTTCCGAATATTCTCATCTTGTATCATTCTTGCAAGCACATCATTGAAGCAACTCCTTAGCTCCCCAACATATGCATCATCTCCACTCTTTTGGATGGCAAAGAATTTCCCTGGGTTCAAATAGAGTGCAGCACCATACAATGGATGATCCATTTGTTTCACCCAACGTCGCTCAATAATATCCATGATCTTCTTGAGCAAACGTTGTTTGTTTTGGGTAGAGAAGCTAAGCTTGATCTTCTCTTTTGCATGAACCATTAATGCTGCAATCTCTGGCATTGCGGGCTTCTCATCACCATCAACCACCCTAAGTACGATAAGAAGTGGGGCTGAAGCTCTAAGGTAGTCTTCAACTGAATCCCAGAATTCTTTAGAGAGTACAATGTCTGTCACATGCATGCCGGCCTCCGTCTTTGACAATTTGATGCTAGTCCATGATTCACTCATAAATAGACACTTCAAAGCATCCTTATGCTTGTGCATGCTCTTCAAAGTAAGGAAGGCTGTGGCAAACCGAGTGGCTGCGGGTCTCACAAGATCCATCCCATCTGTTTTCTCCCTCATTGCACTAAGAAGCCTCCCATGCCTATAAATGAATGTGGTGACACGCTTGGCACGTGCAATAGGCTTCTTAAATTCCTTCAACTTTCCAATGTCTTCCAACATAAGATTTAAGCAATGTGCACAAGGACTCCAAAACAGTGTAGGAATCTGTCCATTAGAAGCTTGCCCGCTGCCTTGTAGTTAGCACCATTATCGGTGACAACTTGAACAACCTTGTCTTTTCCAATGGCCTCAATTCTCTCCTCTAGCAAATTAGCTAGCATAGTTGCATCATGTTGTTCACCGATGCATCAATGCACTCAAGAAGTAAGTCCTCCGGCCGTTGACAAGGAAGTTGATCAAGTGGCGCCCCCTCCTATCAGACCATCCATCCGACATAAGTGTGCAACCATATTGCTTCCACGCCCGCTCGTGCTCCTCCCTCAAGGCACTTATGTCCTTGACACAATCCTGAAGCAATAGCTCCCTCAGCTCATGGAAGCTAGGAGGCTTATACCCGGAACCGTATTGCACACTGGCCTCACAAGCAATCTCAAACTGCCTTGAGTTTGCGGCATTAAAAGGTATGCCACACTCATAGAACCACAAGGCCCATTGCTTATTCACATAATGCCTATCTTCCTTAGTTCTTGTGCTAGCCTCCATGGTCTTTTGAAAAGACCCAGAATGTCTTTCAGCTACAATATCTTCGGGTGTTCTTCGAAGCATAGCAGCAACTGACTTGGTCTCTTTTGCCTTGGCCTTGCTTGATGTCGCAGCCTTGAATGAAAAAGCAGCATGCCTTCTTTTGGCGGCTGTCCCTGAACTTGGCTTCACAATAGTCTTGGGACTCTATACCATGTGTTGCTACCTCTACATCTTTAGCTCCCCCTTTATCATCATCATCATCTAGGAAGATTGGTCTACTCCTCTTGTTTTTTTTCAAATAATCTCCCATCTCTTTCCTAATTTCTGTGGTAGTATTGGGACATATAACCACATCTGAATAGCCACCCGCAAGATGCTCCTTCAGCCTTTTAATCCCTCCTGTACTTGAAGTGTTACAAAGGATACACATCACCTTATCTCGGTTGCCAATTTCCGGCCAATAGCCATATTTCCATCCCGGATCATTAGACTTCGCCTTCCGTTTTGGATCGGTCTTTGGATCATATACATTCTCGGAGGATGCAATACTTATACTTGCATTTGTACTTGTCATTTTGCCTGCTTCTGCATCACAAAAAAACCCATTTTATTGGCTCAGTGGCTAAATAGCGAGCACGCAAAGACACCGAAAGCGAGCAAGACGGCGCAAAGATCCTCAACGGTTGACGCAGACTCCGCCCGCCTCCCCCTCCATCCTAGAGACCTCGACGGCTCCGCCTTCCCCCTCCCAGCCTCGACGGCTCCGCCTCCCCCTCCATCCTCGACGGCTCCGCCTCCCCCTCCATCCTCGACGGATCCGCCTCGGCGCCTCCCTCCCCGGCTCCCTCTCCCTCTCGATCTCCCCCTCCCGGCCGGCCTTCACCCTTCTCCCGGCATCCCCCTCTCGGCGGCAAATTCTCTAAATTTTCTATGGCATCACAAAGATATGTCTCTACCAAATACAATTCTTAGCTACACAAGTGTAAGATCAAGGAGGACTGATTAGAGGGGGGGTTGAATAGGAGGTAATATTTTTTTTGCAAGGTAAAGATAATTTAACAATTTTGAAGCACAATTTAAACATACATAATTCTAGTAAGCCTAAGACACCTTAAGAACAATAACTACAAATAACTCTAACACAATTAATCTGCACAATAAATTAAATATATAAGAGTTAAAGAGAGACAAAAATAATATCAATGTGACAAACGATATTTTACTGTGGTGATCGAAAATTTGTCAGTTTCCCCTAATTTACGTTGAGATAAGCCCAAACAAATTGGACCGGCTTCACGAATTAAGCTTTCCATCTTAAATCCACTAGTGGTTGTACTTTCTCCACTCTGGAGATGCTGGACATCAAACCACTCACAAATAGACGTTTTTGAGTTTTGAACATGGTTATTGGCTATTTTCACCACACTTTCATTATCACACAAAAGAGACGTTTTGTTAAATTTAATTCCATAATCCATCAAAGTTTGCTTCATCCATAGCAATTGAGCGTAACAACTACCTGTGGAAACATAATCGGCTTCGGCGGTTGAAAGTGTGACAGAACTTTGTTTCTTGGAAACCATGATACTAAGGACCTTCCTAAAAGTTAACTATCTGAGGTGCCTTTTCTATCCACTTTGCAACCCGCATAATTGAAATCTGAATATCCAATTAAATCAAATTTAGCACCTTTGGGGAATCATAATCCTACACTAGAGGAACACTTTAAATATCTTAAAATTCTCTTTACGGCTGTTAAATGACACTCTTTTGGAGATGTTTGAAATCTTGCATACATGCAAATACTAAACATAATATCGGACTTAGATACGGTGAGATCAAGTAAACTATCAATCATGGATCTATAAAGTTTTAAATATATCAGTTTACCTCCTTCATTGAGATCGAGTTCTCCATTTGTTGCCATAGGAGTTTCGATGGGTTTTGCATCCTCCATGCCAAACTTTTTGAGTACTACCTTACACATTTTATTTGGCTTTTAAATGTCCGATCCTTGAGTTGCTTGATTTGAAGTTCAAGAAAATAGCTCAATTTTTCTATCATGGACATCTCAAATTCCTAAGCCATCAGTTCACCAAATTTCTTGCAAAAGTCTTAATTAATTGATCTAAATATAAGATCATCAATATAAATTTGGTATAAAAAATTCATTATCAATAATTCTGGTGAACAATATTGTGTCAACTTTCTCGATTTTGAATCCTATTGAGAGTAGAAATTCCGAAGACGCTCTAACCATAGGAGCTTTTTTTAATCCATATAGTGTCTTGATGAGTTTATACACATGATTTGGATTTTTAGAATCCTGTTTTAATCCATAATGCGCCTTGAAGAGTTTATACATTTGAACATGGAGTTTGCATGGACACAAAATTGAGTTTCTCGCAAAATTGTTTAGTTCTTCATATATGGCATTTACACAATTTGGATCATCTAAAGTATTATCTACAATTTTGGGTTCAAGAGAGGAAACAGAAGAGTAATGCTCACAAAATGAAGCTACCCTAGATCGGGTTTGAACACTTTTACTCACGTTACTCAATATTTAATCTATTGGATGATCCTTGACTGTGGTGTTGTGGATCTTGAGTGGTAGACGTTGATCTTCTTTTTCTTCCACATTTAAGAGTTGAATATTGCTCGTGGTGGTGGAGGTAGAGGATTCAATTTGCTTTGATGAAGGCGATTCACTTGTATCTTCTTTTGGCTTGATATTACCAATTTGTGTATTCTTCATTGCTCGTCTTAGTTCTTCATCACCTACATTATCCAAATGTTCCTTTTCTTGAGAGCCATTAGTTTTATCAAATTGAATATCATATGATTCTTAACTAAACCGGAGTTTTTGTTGAAGACTCGATATTATTAGAATAATTAGATATACTTCCATATACGCGCTTACCATGTATGCGCCATGTATATGCCTTCCATATATGTGTTTACCATGTATGCGCCTTCCATGTATATGCTTTCTTTGTATGCCTACTCTAGGCCAATATATATACAAGCCACTCCAGCCCTTTAGCTGTGTGGTGTTTGCTCCAATCTCTCTACCTTTCTACATGGTATCAGATTTCTCCTGAGCCTTTTCTCCGCTGCTACCTCTCATCAAATCTCCTCCCCGGGCCACACCACCGCACCTCCTCACAACGACGCCTCCCTCCAGGCCACTGCCGCCGCCTGCCCTCCAGGCCGCTGCCGACTTTCACCGCCTGGGGGCGTCGCTGGCCGCCGCCTGTTGGATCTGTGCCCGCCGGCCCCTGCCCGCTCCGGCCAGATCTGACGCCCGCTCCGGCATTCTTTTTGACACCCAAAATTGAAGTGCCCACAAATTTTGCGATAATTTTACCATTGCTAGACTTCTTAAGCAAATAGCAAGAATCAAATAAATGAGTAGATACAGTTTTTGTTTCTTGATTTTGCTTACTAATTGGTCTCACAAACCTTGTGACCGGTTTCGAGGGTTTCTTACCTTTCTTAGGTATATACCCAAGTTTCTCCTTATTAAATGAACATCTTTGCTCACTCAATAATTTGTCAAGGGTGGTTTTGCCCTTGAAGTATCTTTCTAAACTTTTGTTCAATTGATTAACTTGATCTTTTAATTTGCAATTTTCAACAAGTTTTTCATCACATAAATTAACAAAATTATTAATACTTGAACTACAAGACATAGCATTTAAATCATCACATGAAGTAGAAGTATTAATTTTAGTATTTTCTATTCTAGGCATATCTTTCATAATATCATAAGTAATTCCAATGCTAGAGGTAGACTTGCTTGATGTTTCTTGGAGAAGAAAGGCGTGAGCTTCCATTAGCTCCTCATGAGACTCCTTAAGAGAGACATGCTCTCTCTTGAGCTCTTTGAATTTTGCCTTCTCTTTTCCAAGAAATTAATTCAAGTCAATTAGTATGTCTATCAATTCATCATATGAAGGCTCATGAAGGCTCATCATCATCGTCACAAATTTTTACCTTCTCCCTTGGCCATGAGGCATGTAGGAGTGGAGAATAGTGATAATGCCTCCTTGATGGCTATGCCGACGAGTCCCTTCTTTTTGGAAGACTCATCCTCGCTTGAGTCGGAGTCGGAGTACTCCGCCTCGGAATCCCACTCACCAATGTGGGCTTCGTTTTTGCCATCCTTGTGAAGCTTCTTGAATAGCTTCTTCTTGCCGTGGTAGTTCTTCTTCTTTGATAACTTCTCCTTGTCATCTTTCTTGGTGGGGTATTGGGAAGCGATATACTCTTTCTCATTGCACTCATAACAACGAATGTTGCTGTAGCGCTTCTTGTAGTCAAATGATCGTTCTTTCTTACTTGATCATTGTCCTCCACTTCGGTGTGGTAATGTAGAATATATAAATAACTAAATATAATAGATTATCTTGACTTGACTTCTTCTTGCCCTCCATCTTCTCTTCCCCTTGCTTTCTTACTTCTCCCCCTTTAGCATCAAATACCAAAAAGAATCTCTCCTAAGCGGAAGGGTCACGACGGCGACGACGGCCGTAGCGAATGGGAGAAGGAGGTGCCGCCATAGCACGCTCAAGAGAACTCACTTTGTCAGTGAGAAGCTAGATTATCTCGAATTTGGAGGACGACGGAGTAGACCTGAGAAAGATATTGCATCATCATATGGGTCTTGAGGAGCTTGAACTTCTTCTTGGACACGTGGAGGAGCAGCCGAGGGGATAGGAGCGCCTTCTTTTGGCTTGTAAGGCTTATTATGCACTCCACCCCTTCTAGCATGGTAGCCGTCTTCCTAATGATGAGGGCTATAATATATGGTGCATAGTAAATCCTCTTGACCCTGTCATTCTTGAAAGCAGCTATCTCCTGGATGATCAAGTTTACCACATCAAATTGTCCTTCCATTCATGATGTTATCAATGATGTTCTATGCATGTCCTCGGATAGCATAGAGATTTCTACTCTTGTGAAATATTATGTGGTGGATGATCCTGTTGATGAGGCTAGGAAGAGGAAGCAACCCGGCAAGCTTACCCGGAACATTCATCACATTTGGATCATAATATTTAGTCCATGCCAGGGTCTTGAGTGTAGTCCTGGAGTATATCTTCTCAAAGCTCCCTGACTCAGTCCGTAAGGCTAGCTCGAACTCATTTTTAGTAGCCTCTAGCCTCTCTTGCCCCAGTTATCCATGTCATGAAGTTGAAATATGGTGCAGTTCTACCGCCCTCATAGGGCCTGGTACCACCGATATGCGGTAATACCGTTTCTCAAGAGTGGTGCTACTGTTTTCCCAGGGAGCAAAAGTGCTCCAAAATGCACCTTTCTGAAAAAAGTACCATCAATCATACCGAGGTGTGGTACTACCGCATTTTTCTTCTAGTCATACCGTAGGGTGGTAGTACCGCCCCACAACAGCGGTCATATTGTTTTTCCTAAGAATGCACAGTTGGTTTAGAGTCTTAATTCAAATTCATGCATGACCTTTAATTGATCTAAATGGCACAAGAAAGTGCTTTAAAGCTGCTAGCCATGATATCTCTTTATAGTATGACGTCTAGTCTAAAATATGGTCTTCCAACCAATCTCCAAAGACCGGTAAAATGTAAAAGGATTCTAGGTTACTTATATTTTTGTCTCGAGTCATGTCGATTTTCTTGTTGACCTTAGCTTGCCTTTACAAGTCGTAAATTGAATTCCGGGACTAAACTTTTCAATTAACTTGATAAACATGTTAGTCTCTTTAGCAAGCATTGTCATTAATTACCAAAATATTTTTTGGGATCTAGATGCTTTCAGAGGTTGGTGTTAGTACAAGTTCTACTTGCATAAATATGATATTGTATCTGAAGGGATGCTATTCAGTTGTCATTCCTTATGTCAGTAACAAATGGAAAACATGCTACCTCCATTCAGTAATAACTGATGTTGTTTGAATGCCAGATGGAAGTGCTGGTCAAGAAAAGCACCATACCACATCGCAGATGCCCGCTTTAGTGTCAGACTATTTAGTGCCATATTCACAGCTGGAACTAAACCAACCAATTGTATGCACTCTTTCCCTTCCTGGACTCTATTTCTTTTCTGTTGATGTTTGCACCTATGTGCACTTGTCTAGCAATGCGTTCATCATCTCATGTTCATATTGGCCATTGTGCAGGCTTCTGCAACATATCAGTACCCTGATGCTTACTATACAGGCATTGTTGGTCCCTATGGAACTCAAGCTGTGGTACTTTTTTATGCCAATTTAAATATCAGAAATCATCTTCCCCCTTGTATGCAATCATTCATAGCATTTGTGTAAATAATGGTATTACCCAGTATACTTAATTCAAGTAAGCACATAATGAGATATGACATTAGATCTAAGATATTAAAGTTACAGAAAGAGTGGAAATGTTTTGTCAGTCTTCATGCTGATAAATATAAATAACAGTCCATACTATTTGCACTAGTGATTTCCACAAACGGTAGTAGAAATGGCGCTGGAATTACAGCAGACTATTTAGATTCTTGTGGTATTTTTGTAAATCAAAATGGTAACTTGTGATTAGCAAAAAAAGTTGGTTGTTTGTGTCATATATCAATTTATAAAGATTAAATATTTACTTGCACTGTCCTGAACTGGCTGCACTTTTTGTGGTCCACAGACACATTTCCAGCTGCCTGGATTAATTCACTCTCGCATGCCATTGCCTCTTGAAATATCCGAGGAGCCTGTCTATGTAAATGCTAAGCAGTATCATGGAATTTTAAGACGGAGGCAGTCACGTGCAAAGGCTGAACTTGAGAAAAAGGTGGTTAAAACGAGGAAGGTTAGTGAAGCAATCTCTTGGCCCTGCTACCTCTGTAATTTTCCTTCTGTAGAGTTTTCAGGATTTTAAGGTCAGTGGCTTTGTGTTTTCAGGATTTTAAGGTCAGTAGCTTTTGAGTTTTCAGGATGCTCCTTTGTATGATTAACTCCTGATGTTTGTCCTGGTCAGATGCCTCCCATTTACTGAAGGGTTTGAAAGTTTGTTAAGCACTGGCATTTGATTTTGCAGCCTTATCTTCATGAGTCTCGTCATCAACATGCAATGCGAAGGGCAAGAGGAACTGGGGGACGCTTCCTGAACACAAAGAAAAATGAAAACGATGCTTCCAACGAGAAAGCTGATCCAAACAAAGGTAATACAGTCTGTTGGTACGCTTCACTTGTCGACATACTGCTTTGGGATTCATTAGGAGAGCAAAACTCCGAGCATCACCGTGTACCTCCTGACTTACAGCTCCTTCAGAAGGAAGCATGAAGTAGCGGCTTGGCAAACCTAAAACAGTGGCTTCTGTCCACTGGCATACACACTCGAGGGTGGATTCTTGCTCCAGCGTTGCGCTGCGATCTTTGCAATGTATCTTCTTTGTGCAAAACGGTCAGAGATTCATTCTTATGAATGAGCTAGTACCAGTTGTTGGTCCTGGCAGAATGCAACCTGGGTGCACGAGCCCATCCCGGTGTCGGTGTCATGGGTAGGTGTGCTGTTTTCAGGCAATTCATTCTTGGCTTTCACATTCCGCCCCTTGTTTGTGCCTAGTGTGTTGTTGCAAGTGAAACTAGCTGTGCTGCGTCTCCAGGGTTCTGTGAGATGCAAGACTAACTTGTACTGATGTCTGTAATGCAGTAGCGTGAGTTTGGCTTGCTTTTAGTTTGAACTTTGTACTGTAACAAGGCCAGAGTTGAACTCGATATGCGGAGGGAAAGACTGCTGTGGCCAGTTCAGTGTTCAGCAACGTCAGTCTTGTAGTCTTGTCTTGTGCAAAAGCAGAAGCTTGTGTTTCGATCTTTATCGTTCCACTTTTGAAGTCTTCGCTCTGGTGTATGTTGCATCTCGTTCGGTTTCCTCTCGCGTTGCTGTGAACTGGATGTGGAGGTGTCAGTTGTTGCATGCCGTCGATGTTGTTAAATTTGAGGGGAATTTGAGTGGAGGGAAAGAGGTCTTTAAAAACGCCCCCCACCCCCTCGGGGTGTAGTGATAATTCCACTTTTTATTTATTGAATTTGACTCAGTGGTTTCACCTGAGTGAACTTTTTGAAGTCTCTTGTCACCCTCTCTTTCATTCAGGATAAACATTCCGCAGTCGTATGTAGATATTTTTTTCTCCCAAAAAAGTGTACTTATGTCTTCTTTTTGCCGAGGGAAATCGTATACTTATCAGTACGTATACGCTTGTGGTCATCCGTCATGGTGGGCCCAATCCTTTTTGTGGACGGATGTCCCTTCAGCGATCTCGGGCCCAAGGATCTACGGAGAGTCATTGTCCGGTGATTGGCAGTTTGGCGCTCTCCTGCTTCCAATTATACATCGTTACTGTTGAAACCACAGTAGCTAGTTGCCTCTTACAAAATCTAAATTGGTAGCGCAATAGTATTGTTAGCTGTGATGTGATATCTAATGGAATCCACGTCAGTCACAACAACCAACTGTCAACTCTAAAGTCGATTAAACGGAAGGAATCGGTAAGTAGCGTAGCGGGCATCTATGTAAATCGGGAGCCACTAAGAGAACGTAACGGTATAGCAATAAGTTTTAATGAATTCCTCCTATTTTTAGAAGTTTTAGAAGATTTTAAACCAAAGTTTCAACAAGTTTTAGATTTTGAAACTCAAATTTTACCAAATTTTAATTGATGAGTTTCAGTAAGTTTCAACCAAAAGTTTCAATAAATTCCAACCAAAAGTTTTAAAAAATTTCAATAGGTTTCAAATAAGTTTCAAGAAGTTTCGGTGAGCTCACCTAGCTACGATGGTATTACCATGTCGCCAAGGGCTGCCGACACCGTTCGTTATCAACGCACCCTCTTCTCCAGCTTTGGCCCTGACTACCGCCGCCGCCATGGAGTTGACCAACACCGCCCACTGCCGAATCCGTGCTTGAGCTCCACGTTGAGCCTCCATCTCTCTCACTTACCTGGCTCAGACCTAAGATCCGCGTTGAGCCACCACCAGATCTATATGTCCCAAGCCGCGCCGTCGCCTCTCATCGCTAGATCTGGAGCCAGAGGTGAAGGAGGAGGGGAGGGCGGCGTTGAAGTTGAATGAGGAGGTGGAGGGGGACATCGTGCTCTCGCGAACCCGTGGTCACCCCGCTGCGTGAGCCTAGAGCTGCTCCACCATGCTGCTCTCGCCGAAGTTGAGGGAGAAGGTGGTGGGGCAAAACGCACTCGGGAGCGCTCGTGGCTGTCCTCGCCGCACGAGCCTGTGGTTGCTCAACGCCATCGCCAAGCTCAAAGGGGCCCGTTGTCACCTGTCGCCTAGCACTGCTGCAACATCGGCTCTCCCACCACTTATTGCACAACCAAGGTTGTTCCTACTCGCCTGCCATCCATTGCTTATCTTGACGAATACTTTTCTTGTCGTCTGCCCATGGCTCTCTTGGTTGCTCGCCCTGCTGATGTTGCAGATGGCGTTGTTGGGCACATGAGCCCACGAGCTTTCATCACAGCTACACCAGCAAGCTGGATGCAACCGTCTACAGAAGCGTGCAGCCGTGGCCGCTATTTATGTGCACTCGCATTGCCTGCTCATGTGCATCGTTGTGCTCACTGCTTGTCGCCTTTGCTGCTTGTCACTGCATTCGCCATGCCATGATGATGGAGAACGACGAGAGAGAGAGAGAGAGAGTTGCAAGATGTGGTGGAGAGGTAGCCACGTTTGGATAAGGATAGGAAAGGGGAGAAGGGAGGTGCATCGAATGGCTTGACCGAGATGCATTGTACGGTAATTTTTATCCCATGGTTAGGCAAAGAACAGTATACCATTATCTAGATTTTTCTATATAAATCTTTAAAAATTATGTGCTTTTTAGATTTTTTTTTGAATTGCTTTGAGATCAGGTCCTATGCTAAGGTTCATAAAACCCTCGCTATAGTACGACCCTATTCTTTTGGGCTTTTAGCATCGGCTTCTCCCAAATGTGAAATAAACACTGGAAGTCAAAACAAACAAGACAGCTTCTCCCAAGCGGCTTCTTGAGCCCATCAGCGTATGCGTCGTCTATGTTAGCATCTCCACCGTTTGTCACTATATCATAAAACGCAGCCAAGAGTCATTAGACTTGGTCCAAAAAAACAGTGCTTACATCGAGTGACTAGTGGACTGGTGGTAGGTGTTTGGATGGAGAACTAGGATATCACTAGCTACATGCATAGCTTCACACAATTGGTGGATCGAGTTGACACTAGGGACAGGAACATGACAATGATGGAACAACAACAGTAGTAGTTGCGACAGTACGGTACCACCCAGGACTTGTTTGAAAAGTCCAAAATCCTTACCCCTTTGCATGGATGGGCCAAAATTTGGAATGTCTATCCACGTGGATGGATCGGGATTTTGAGCTTTCTAAACAAGACCCCAAGGTTGTGGGGGATCAACATGGATTGGCGATAACATAGTAGGGGATATATGGAGAATACTACCGGGAGAAGTAGTGCTAGCAACAATGTTGGTGCTAGCGACCATGGTGCATGCGAGGGGGCAGTGGAGGTACAAATGTAAAATGGTCTTATTCTTTTTGTTTTTTCAGCAATTTTTGGTTTCTCTTAGTAATCATTATTTATTAAATTAATAAACCACAGCCAAAAGTAAAAAGTCGCAGCCTAAAAGAGCAGGCCTAATAGCAACTCTCTTTGATGTCTACAGAGTGGAGATGAGGTGAGGGTTGGATGGTGGGACAAGAGAAGGACGGAACGGATCGAGGAGGCTATACTTCTTAATTTCTAAGGCATTGTTTTTTCAAGATCGTAAGGGTTGAAATTGTGCCTACTATGTAGGAAAAAGACCAGGATCGGCCTCTAGCGATCCCTTAGTGAAAAGTGGTCTCATCTGTCTTATGGATCGTGAATTCTTTTGGGTTATGGCTTGTATTTTACGACTTAAAATTTTGAATTCTGACTGTTCGCGAGGGCCAGTACGCATAGAAAAATAGTCAGATATGATTTTGGTTGGTACAGTTAAATTCAGGATATTTTTTACTATAATATTCTTGTTGACACCGTCTTAAAAAATACATTGTTTAAAAGTTAATTACTATAATATAAACCATAAGTTATAAGTGAAAAAGAACTCAGCCAAGATATAATAGGTTGCTAGGGTAAGGCTATAGTTGTCTGTGTTGGTTATTCTTTTATTATTGGAACCTGTTTGTCAAAATTTTGCACAGAAATATTTTAAATACTTACTCCCGCTGGAATGCACGTGATTCGTTGAACTGCTGGCCTTGACTATATTTTTTAAAAAGTTCCTTTGATGTTATAGCTGCTAGAGTCCATAATAGTGAGAAGTCCAGATAAAAAATAAAAACATCTGAAAAATTTCAAGCCACTTGTCTCAAGAATTACAGACTTGTATACTTTAATTTCCGGAAGCAGCTCACCAAGTTTATACTCCCCCTGCTGATTTTTACAAAGCGAGCACGCAATTTGAGATTCAAAGTTCGTAAACTTTTACCAACAGTTAGTCCAAATGACACAAAAAGATACTGTTGGATTTCTATTCTAAAGCACTATTTTATTATTATAATTTTATAGATATAAACAGAGTAATATATAAGAAATCAACGGTCAAAGTTTAACTTGGAAAATTGCGCCAAGTCATACCGTGTCTTATAAAAATGAACGGATGGAGCACTATATAATTAATTTATTTACTTCAACCCTTCATACAAGTACTATTCACTCAGGAGACGTGAGCTAATCGTTTCCTGTTCGACAGGAACGTGGCTCTGCTTGGTTTCAGTGACTTAGAACAAGCCACTTTTATTTGGTCAGAAATATCTAGAGAAAGCATATTGCTTTGTCTTTGAGTGGGTACAGTCGTACAGACACACGTCAAAAGGGAAAAGGGTAACTTACAAATGAGTGAAACAAAAATCTTAGCATAGCTAAAATATAAGGAAAACTAAATATTAGCAAAAAAGAACGTTATTAAGGTCATGGCCAAATCAAAATTTGATGTTACCAAAATTTTAGTCAGTGATTTTCTCGCTTTCAAATTGCCCATGTGACATTGGATTTAGTGTTACCAAAATTTTATGGGTATTACTAAATTTCAGTAACAAACCAAACAGCAATCAATTTTTGTTGATGTTTCAAATATTTGATTTGGTTTGCAAGAGCAGCAAACCAATGAGCCCCTTACTATCATTATCTGCCCTAGATGCCCTTGTTCTTTTATCCCTTGTTTTGTTTGCTTACAAGGTTGAAGTGATGAGTTATGCAAGAAAGAGCTAGCCATCTGGAACAATCAGACTCACTAAGAGCTTGTTTGGTATAGCTTTAGGGGGCGTTCGTTTTAGTGATGGTTTATGGTTGAAATTTCACTGTAGCTGGTTTTTTTTATTGTAGCTGATTTGGCTTTTTAGGCATAATTAAATTTTAAAAAATGTAAAAAAAATGTTAGCCTATCACGGACAATGCAAAGGAATACGGAAAAAAAAGAAAAAAATACAAAAAAATCTAAAACAATTCAGAAAAAGACGAATTACTGAATAGTGAAAAAAAGTTAAAACTAGAAGCTGAAGCTGAAAAAAAGTTGAAATGAGCGGAGATATTATAGAACTTCACCAAACACTCAATTTTTTTTAACACATTGGATTTTGATTCTCGTGAGAAATAGAATAAAAAATAAACAAGCAATAAAAAGTAATATTTAGGTGAATTCTCGTCGGAAGCCATCTGATCTAAAGCAAACCTGCTCATAATTTACCAAATATTAACCGCGAATGCCACTCGGCTACCCACTTCGCACCCTCTTGCTCGGTCACCCCTAGCGCTCGCCTCCTCCCACCCGCCGCCGCCGCTTATCCTTGCACACCACGCCGCCTCCTCATCCCGCTTGGCGCCGCCACCTCCTCCTCTCCCCGCGCGCCCCTCCCTCTCCCCTCCCTCATCCCCACGTCGCCTCCCTCTCTCTCATCCCCGTGCCGCACTACCTCCTCCCTCTTGGCGCCGCCGCCTCCTCCTCCCGCTTGGCGCCGCCCCCTCCTCTCCCCGCATGCCCTTCCCTCTCCTCTCCCTCATCCCTATGCAGCGCGGATGGCGGGACACCGGAGGTCACCCTAGATGCATCCATGGGCTCCTTCACCGTCGAGGTACCATCTCGCCTCTTGGGTGCATCTTGTTATCTCTCTAGCTTCATCATATCTATATGCCTATGGTCATGGATCCTTCATACCATCTAGAACACATCAAGTCTCGTATTTTGTTTAAATTGGACAATGACATAGAAGATTATATTCACGAAGTGCATGATATATTGCTCAACCTCTTCAATGAATATGCTGGTCAGGTGGAAGACCCTAACTGCACTTCCGGGTATAAAACTAGCAATGAAACTGTTGTGAATAGAGATGATATGCTGTTGGAATTTTATCATTATTCTGAATATCCATATAGTGAGCGACCGATGACTGAACTTGAACAGTACTTGCAAGAACCACGTCTCTCAACAGGTCAGCCTAGTGTTGTGAAATGGTGGAAGGAGCATAACCTGACCTATCCTATAATTGCTCAGATGGCATGAGATATATTGGCAATACCACGTAGTACTGACTGCAATGTAGAAATAAGGACTGCGAGACTCGTAATTTGTGAGTTTGGTGGTAGACACTGGATTGAAAAGCTTGTCTGTACTCAAGATTGGCTCAGATCAGATGGAATCATCTATGCCCTTGCTTTTCTCATTATTATCCCATAACATTCTTGTACTAACTGTAGTTTTCAGGTTTTCATAGGTTCTGCAACCAATCTTCTTGAGTGAATACTTCAACCTTCCTAATGTTCCATGTAAGCTGCTTTCCTAATTTACCCACTGTAATCTGTGCTACTAGCCATGGCTCATTAGTTACCTTTCTGATGCATGTTTCAAAGACGATAAAAATGACTTTTGTTTAGACAATTTTGGGTGTAGAATGCTAAGTTCATTTGACAACTACGATTTAAAGTAGCTTTTAGTTACTGATGGAGGTGTAATGGGGCTTTTGTGTGGTGGGGAGCTTGCCAATAGTTCCTACTTCATGTGTGCTCGCTTTTGATGGCTCTTGAGTTATTTCGAGAGGGAGGAGTCCAGTCATATGCTTCTGATTTCTGGGCACTTGGTTGCGTGTTATATGAATGCTATATGCTGGAAGGCCCCCTTTCAGAGTTCACATTGTTATTTTTTTGTTGAGCAATGAGTTGTTTTAGTCATGGTCTCCTGTTTGTCAGTGAACTCATTGATCAGCCTGAGCAGCCTTGTATTCATGTATTACGGAGTGTATAGTCTATTCTTGTTGTAAATGTTAGCCAGATTATTGCATCTTGTTCCTGCATTCATGTATTACGACGTGTATAGTCCGTCAAAGTTTAACTTGTAACATTGTTGTTGACATGAGTATAAAGGATACGACAAGTTTGAGAAGGCTGATGTACATATAAAGTTTACAAAAAAAATTGTGTATATATGGTCTTCCAAAATTTGGACAAAAAAATTATAAATTATGTACAAATACAAAGGAGTAAAATATAGATACAAATAAAGTGTTACAACTAGGGATATCATAATCTATTTATCCCCCTTTTATGTTTCTGGAGTTAACCTACTAGCCAAATGCTATCCAGGAGCAGCTCTAGATTCTCAAAGAAGTAGATTCTTAGATAATCTGAAGTAGAAGCTGAAAAATAATAATCTAGAGCTCTACCAAATAGGGCCTGAGAACTTAACAATCAACATATTCTTTCGGTACATAGCTCCTGATCGATCCTCTACTTAAATCTGTTTATTTTAATAGTACTAATAATAGGAGTGAACATGGATCGGATAGTTTCTAGCTGATCTAGATAATGTTTGAATATGGAATGTTACGGCTTGGATTTTTTGTTAGATAGTTTTGGATCAGAAATAAATATAAATTTTTTTGTCTGAAATGAATATGAATATGGTAGCCTATTATCTGTCGAATATAAATATGAACTTGGGCTATCCAGTGATTATGGAGTTCAGATATCCGGCCCACTTGTCATAAGCCCGTACCTGCTAGTCACCACTGCTCACTGGGTTACTTCGCCACTGGTCTAAATGTCTAATGCAGTGAAAGGCTCACTCACCGGCTGCATCTCCAAGCGGCTCCGCTTCGATGGCGCCCCAGAGCTACTGAGAATGACCTTAGTTTCCTTACCAGCATACACCACAACCCCTATTGCCCAGGTGGTGTTCTTGAGCTCACACCCACGGAGCAGAATGTTGGGCGGTCGGAGCAATACACGCTTGCCATCAATCTCCCAAGTTCACATGGTGTTCCTGTCTGGGAGAACCTCACCCGAGTCTCCTGCTTTGCATGCCTCATCTTGAGATTGGTCTCCCCGTCGAGATTCACGGTCTGGACGTGAGCGACGCCGGTGGGGTCGCTGGTGGCAAGCACCACCATGTTGGCAATGGCAGGTACCGTCTCGTTGGACGCGACACGCACGACGTCCCCCGATGCGGATTCTCTGACTTAAGTTACGGTGACTTTACCGTCTATTTCTGGATGGACGGTCCAGATTAAAAGGTACATTTAATCTGGACCGTCCATCCAGAGATGGACGGCAAAGTCACCGTAACTTAAGTCAGAGAATCCCGAGCGAACGTCCCCAACACTTATGTGCTTCTGTTTCTTAGGCGGGAACTCGACGGTTGTGCCTGGCGTGAGGAACGTGGCGAGGCGTTGTTCTCCTTCGGTCAGAGCGACGGCGGTGGAAGTCCTCGTAGGCATCCTTGATGGCGGTGACAAAGAGCACGAAGCCGAGAGGGAGCATGGATGTGCCGTGGCCGAAGATGGCGATCTAGATGTAAATTCAAACTCTATTAAATTAGTTTTGATGATTAATAATAAATCTAAATATGAGTCTAACTCATTGATGATAAATATAAATGTAAGATTAACTCGGTTGTTGAGTATGTTATTGTTTAGTCTCATTTGGATGCAAAGGTGAAAATTACGAAGGAATACATTCGACGTAATATTTTTATATCTTATTACATTTTTTAGATCCAAAATGTAGATTGAATTCTACTAAAAGTCTAACTTGGATATGTGTATATATTTTTATTTCACATTCTTATATGCACATATTTAGAGAGGAGTCCACTCTATGTTTTGTGGTTTCATTAGTATTGATCCATATTTTTCACACATATATTAGGGATCTCTACTTTGAAACATATCCTTTGAGTGCATAAAACTTATGTAGTTTATATATACTCATATTACTTTATATTTAATTATTTATGTATGGGACTAATATGTTTATCAAGTGTTTGAAAGGTTTTGTCCTAGATTTTGCTTGATGATTTGAAGTTGCATGCTAAGGTTGATAAGAATGTCAACATGGCTCGAAACAAAGATCATGCATGTATTTGATTTAAGATTCTAAAGCTAACTATGTATTGCCATGAAAATCGGTAGTACCAGTATGTAATTGACGGTACTACCGTAGTGCGGTATGATCGGAAATAAAGAGCGGTACTATCGCACACCTGTTTGACCAAAAAATAGTTGGCAGTATATTTTTGGAGCATTTTTGCTCCCTGAGAAAGCGGTAATACAACACTTTAATTTTAAATGGTTTTATATTCAATTTATTATCTCATTATTTGTTGAGATTATTGTCAATTACCAAATAGGAAAAGATTGAGAATAGGTTAGGTTCTATGATGATAAAGATTTTAGATGGCTTCATGAGTTAAAGGTCGTCAAGAAGAGGATGTATCATATGTTGATGCACATCAAGATCTCGAAAAGGAGATAATCATAATTTAATTGTTATCCCAAGGGGGAGATAATCATGAGTTGATCATAAGTCAAAAAAAACCCATCATGTATTGACGGAAGGTACTTGAAGGATGCGACCTGGACTTAAAGTGAAGGTGTGCATCATCGAGTTTCAAGAGGATGCTCAATGTAAAGCTAGAACTAGCTAGGGTTAAGAATGTGTATCTAGTCTTTTGCGGTCTTGATGTTTCGGTTAGAAGACTGATTGCTAGTATAGGTTTGTAATATAAGTCTTGTTTAGCAGGTTGAGTTTTATCATATGTTAATAACTCAATCCCACTTGCTCTAGATCTCTGTGGTTGATGTTATTGTTTGTGAATGTGTTTTACAAATAGTTGAGTCTCATGTGTCTAATTCTTGTAACATATAACTATACTTTGCAAATGTATTTTGTAAATGGTTGAAGTCTATGTATCTACTCTTTATGGTATAATCTAAGTTTGTAAATTGTTGGAGGCTATGCATTATCTCTTAGTATGGTCTAAGATTGTTTGTTGCTATTTTCTTAGACTTAGACTGTAGTAGTGACTCCTTGGATCTCTTATGATTTCTATATTTATCTAATATATTTGAGATCATGCAAATAGATGAGTTGTGTAGCTCTTTGAATAAGGTTTTCATAGAGTCTAAGATCATTCAATTCCGACATTAGAGTCAAAAGTTATGACCATTTTTTCGAGTATGGTCTGTGCTGAAATCCAGAAATGGTAGTATCGCTCTTGTACCTACGGTATGACTGCAAAAAGGTAGTACCACCCCTTGTGAGTGCAACAGTACCACAAATACTGAATAATGACTAGTTTTCTAGTCGTTATGATGGAAAGCTGTAGTACTGGCCTCATACCTGTGGTACCATCGATTTTCCTGTTTTTTTTATCTCCAACGGCTTTAAGAAAATGCTCAAGGCAAAGGTATGACTAGCTAGGGTTAAAGATATGTTTCTTGTCTTTTACCAGTCTTGGAGTCTGGTTCAATGATCGAATTGTTAGTATATGTTGCCGTACTATTAAGAGAGATCATGTCTAGTAACTTGAGTCTCATCATGTATTCATAGCTTACCCTCACTTACTCTAACTCTCTATGGCGTGATGCTTATATTTGCGAATGCGTTTTGCAAATAGTTGAAACTCATGTGCTGAATTCTTGTAATATATGATTATATATTGTAAATGTATTTTACAAGTGTTTAAAGTCTATGTTTCATATTCTTATGGTATAAGACTTATATTTGTAAATGTGTTTTGTAAATGGTTGAAACCCATACATAATACTTGTAATATGCGACTTAAATTTGTGAATGTATTTTACAAATATGTTAAGTCCATGTACTAATTCTTTGTGTCATGATTTTAAAGGTGTGTAAATGTATTTTACAACTTATTGGGAATCATTATTGATCCTTGTGTGCATGACACTATAACTTACAAATGTGTTTGCAAGATTGGTTGTAGTATATGTACTTGTTAGGAAAATCAGAACTACCGGCGTGTATTGCATGGTACTACCGAAAATCAAAAGTACCAACATGTGTTGCGTAGTACCACCGAACGTGGTTCAATCGGAGTGGTTCGATTGGACTGATCCGATTGGCTCTGTGTAAGTGATCCGATCGGTTTATGCTACTACCGGCATGTGTTGCGCAGTACTACTAGAAGTCGGTACTACCGACATGTGTTGTATGGTACTACTGGAAGTCGAAAGTACTGGCTCTGTGTGAGCGGTACTATTGGACTTCGAAATTTCTGAAATATCCTACAGTACGTTTTTTTCTAGAGAGATACCTATGTGGTGGTCTTCTCCCTGCGAGAGCGGTAGTTCTACGCGGTACTTTCGATGATCGGAAGTACCAAAAAATGAATGGCGGAACTACCAAATTTTGCAGATAATGGCTAGTTTTATGATCGTTGCGAGGGAAGTGGTAGTTCCGGTCTTATAATGACGGAAGTACTGAAATTCTGATTTTTCAGGGGTTTTGATTCCAACGTCTAGTTTTTATGGTGTGGGTATATATATCCCATTGTGAACAGTTAGAATGGGGCGCTCTGCATCCTTTGACACTCTCTTGAGTTAGTTTGAGATCCTCCTCTCAATTACGCATGTGTTGCACTCTAGATTGTATGTGTTATATCTAGAGGTGGATTAAGTATCCACTTGAGTTTGTACATTCGTTGAATGTGGTGAGAGTCAAGCAAGAGGCTTGATTTGTTACTCTTGGAGATTGCTGACTCCTAGACAGAGTTGGAGGTGCTGTGCGCGGTGATCTTTTTAAAGAAGGCTATGAGAAGATTTGGTGAAGTTGTGAAGGTTGGAGCTCACCTACCTAGAGCGGGATAGAGCTACCATTAGTGGATTTGAGATAGAAGACTTAATTTATGGAGTCAGTCCAATTCGTTTAGGTTTACCTCAACGTGAACTTGGAGAGATCAATAAGTCTCCGAACACCACGGTAAAAAGTAATCGTGTCAATTGTGCTTTGTTCTCTTGTGCTAAATCTATATTCATACAATTTGCATTCATAGAATTAAATTGATTGTTTGTCATCCTAGAATTGCAAACATTGACATTGACTTATGTTGTTGCTGCACTTAGGTAAATCTATTGATGTAGGCAAAATTTGTGTTAAACCAATTTAAGTTAAACTTTCGCATTATATACTTGATTTTAGCCAAATAGAGAAATAGTAATTAGGAAAGAGAATTTTTAAAACCGCTTATTCATCCTCTCTAATCAGCCTCCTCGATCTTACAGCAACGCAGCCACCGTCGGCGGGGGCAAGGAGGCGGTGTCCGAGGTGGCAATGAGGAGCGGGCGCTCGGACGCCATGGGGGAGGTGGTGGCGACTAGTGGATGGTCGGAGGCATGAGTGTGCGGTGGATTTGGCGGACACCCGCAAGGTCAAAGGTGACGGTGGGGAGCTAGGTGAAGATGACTTTTCGGTGTCGAGAATTTTCGGTTTAGAGAAGGAGAGGGAAGAGGTGGAGAACCACTGCACCGGTCGCAGCCTCACGAGCACGGCACGGCTTGTATCAAATCTAAAGGCTACTAGAGTTCCTATGACTTTTATGAAACTTCTTCCTTAGTCAAGCTACCTACTGTTGTGCATTGGTTGGACTAAAGTTCCCCTGTGCTACTATGTGATACATCGTGTTGTCTAGTTGTCTTTTGTAATATTGCACAGAGATCATGAGTCCTAAAGTTTCTCATACCGCGGAGACTGTTTCTCTTTTAAGAATTTATCATCATCTGTTTATCTGTGAACTATGAGAGGATGTACAATTTAAGAGGTTTTTATGTTTCCATAAATATTCGTGATCATATTCTTTTTGATTCATATTTGCTCAATATCTATATTTGATATTATTTATATTTGTATTCATATCCGATATATCCGTATTTATATCCGTATTTGAGTAAAAAATATAAAAATAAATATAATGGGGATATGTGTTCGGTCCGTTTTCATCCCAACTAATAATGCTGCAAAAAGAATATTTAGGTATAGTGACACATAGATTTCTGAACTGGGTAGGAGAAACTCTGCTGAGATTAATTGACTGGAAGGAGCAGACTTTTTTTCACCCGTTTCTTTTTTTTCCACTGAATCTCTCGTAGAATCGAAACAGAAGCTGTGTGTAGACTTTTGCAGCTGGTCGGTCCTTGGCCTGGAGCGACACTGCTGCTGACTGAATGCTAAGAGGGGCCAGGGGCGTCAAAAGTTAAGTAGGACACTTGGCCGCCTATCGCGTATTAGATGATTAATTAAGGTCCTGTCAGGGTCGGACGTCAAGTATGGTCCTCGAACAATCTTGAAATCGTCGGCGGAATTAACTAACAATGTACATGCACCAACCGCAATTTGTGCCCGCGCTTTGCAGGAGCGGGTTTTGAGCGGTAGCTAGTGGTTTTTTTAAGCTGTAGATGACGACTTATATAAAGATTGATGATTTATAATTTTAATATAAGTATTTATATGAACGAATCGAATGTTAATAAATTATTTTAAAAAGATTATTCTAATAAATTATTTTAAAAAAAATAAAAAAACTATTTTATTTATTTATTCAAAGAATGTTATAGGTGAGCCGAATCGAATGGAAGTAGCACACCAGCTACCGCGCCGCCGGCCTCATGCACGGTGGGATTGCTCATTAATTGTTTCCGGCCGCTGCTAGTTTGTTGCCCGCGCGCGCGTCCTTACCAAACAAGCCGTTCGGACAAGAGAGTTTGTACATGTTTCGGTGCGCGCTGCGTGCGTACGTGGCCACAGCGAGATCGAGCCTGCGTGCCGGCCGGGTACCGTGCGTTACGGCGCGCCGCGTGCTTCACGTAGCGCGGCAGCGGTAGATCAATCGATCGGACGTACGCGCGACGGCCGGAGCAAAAGGAATGGGCGACAGGTTGTGCGCACGGGCGGCAGGACTGCGCGGACGGTGGTATGGGTGCACCCTGGTGGCATGAGAAGGCGCGAGGCCATGGTTGATAATCGAATGGCCCGGCCCCGTATATGTTAAGGTGTACGGTATTTTTGTTAAAGAAAAAAAGAGGTCCTTCAATAATTAGAATGTTAGTTATTCAGGAAAGTGGAAGATGAGAAGAAATCCATTTACTAGAGTTGCATGATTGTACCAATCTTGGATCCATCATATTCAAATTAATATATCATCACAGAAATATGTTGAAATTTCCTGACCCTAAATTGTTTATCGTGAAATTTCTACGTACAAAACAGACCAAGTATACATGGTGCGGCCTCTAGTAATAATTTGACTACCTTACAGTAAAATTGAAGGGGTGGCTTGACCCTAAACAAAAACTTGTGCCATGCCATGCATATAGCTCTAGTTTATGAACGACAAGCACTCCACTAGTTCTATTCACAGTTACATTTGCAAAAAAAAAAAGATATATGTCACTGAAATATGTGTTGATTTTGATGTATGCCATAATAAAATCCGGATTCACTTTATTACCACAAAATTCGGTCCAATAATCTCTAGCCGCTAGAAATCCTCAAAGTTCGTCACTTCACTACTCACCACTTTCCAACAAGTAGGATGAATAGCGCATAGTAGGAAAAGTGCTTATAATATTGGTTTTGGCTTTTGTTTGTAAGTCGGCCGATTTATGGAACCATCTTTTTTGGTGTAGTAGAATTATAGACGTACAACTCTATCTATTAGTGTTTAAATTTTAGTGCCTATCTTTAGTCACATGTAAGTGCGCTTTCAGTAAAAATTTTGTAAGGTCGAGGTTTTATCCCCTAAATCCCCGACCTAAATCCATGATCTCTGTATTTCTATGCATGTGCTAAAAGAGCACACTGGAGTATATACATATGTGCTTTTTCCTTGTAATCGAATCAATTTTCTTGACCATTGTGTTAGCTTTAAGATATGTTCGTCTAGTTCCAATTCAGATCCAACAATTAAAAACAACTTATGTTTACTCTGTATACAACATGCCTGTAACCAATTATGAATCCTCTCCAAACAGCTTCGGCTTTTATTTTTTTTAGCTTTTTTCTTATTTAAGCTGGAAATTATTTGGAATGCATCAGCTTTTAATTTTAGTTTTTTTTGTTTTTTCTCCTTTTTTCTTTGTATTATTCATGATGATATAATAATTTTTATTTTTTTAATTAAATGGCTCAGAAATAGCTAACAGACAATACATATTACAGTATCAGCCAAAAAACCATAACCAAAGCCAAAAGCTTAAGTTTTTTGCAGCGGCCCATATCATGCTTTCCAAGAAAACCAGAGGGTCGGAATAACTTTCAACGGACGTGTACGGGCTACAATTATAGCATGCAAAGCAACCGTCTTTTTTTTTACTTTTAGCTTTTAATTTTTTTACTTCTATAAAAAATTAATATAGACAGATTGATTTTTTAAAGTAAATTCTTTAAACAGTTTTTTTAACTCTAAGACAATAATAATTCTTTAGACGGTGTGGAGGAGGGGTTAAACAGTTTTAAAGCAACCTATTATTTTAAAAAATATAAACAAAAGTTATAAACCGTAAAAAGAGAGCGGTCTTGTGCATAAATAGGCATTGAGGGGACCTCTCTAGAGAAGCCGGCCTCCGTAACATTCACCCTCATCTTGGTCGCGCTCCCCCTCGGGTATCCATCCCTTCCCCTCCTCCACACCGTCTTTCCTGCCCGAGACATGGAGGCGAACCAAGAGAAGGTTGCGGCGAGAAGCGGCGGCGGCCGGAAGCCTGTCCAAACAGTCTGCGTCTTCTGCGGTAGCAGGCCGGGGACCCGGCCGTCCTTCAGTGCTGCCGCTCTCGACCTTGGAAAGCAGCTGGTGAGCTAGTAGCCATACAGCTTAAACTTGGAGTGTCCTTCTTGTACAAGTCGATGGCTTGGTTCATTGTGCAGCACATTTGGCTTCCACCGTTTCTGACTCCCCCTCTCCTTTCCTCGTTCTCTCCTTGACGACGTACGCATCCCTTGCAGGTAGAGAGGCAACTCGATCTGGTCTACGGCGGCGGCAGCGGCGGCCTGATGGGCCTTGTGTCCAAGACCGTCCACGACGGCGGCCGCCACGTCCTGGGGTAATCGACAGCTGCAATATTGCATCCGCTCATGCAATACTGCTCCTGAGTATATCGACCTCCCTTCCTATAGCTTCTAGTTACCCCTGATCTGCTCATTTGTGCAGGGTCATCCCTAGTGCTCTCCTACCTGAAGAGGTAGTGGGCGAATCTCTTCTGCTACTACAGTACGACCTAGCTCTTCCTAAACGAACACTGCGCTTGATTAATACGAGGAATATATATAGAGAGAGAGGGGGGAACTTGCTTTATAGATCTCTCTCTATACATAAGAACTTATTTTATAGTATTTTATAATTATTATTAGAGTATGTTTAAAAGAATAAAGAGGTATAACTTATTCGTTTAAATAATATATAAGAAATGTAGTACATATTTTAAAAAGTATAGAACTATTTATCTATATATACATAGTGCGCATATGAAATATGTTTTTGAATGTATGTATGAGCTTTTCCTAGGTGTCAGGGGAGACATTGGGAGAGGTGAAAGTGGTCAGGGACATGCATGAGCGCAAGTCAGAAATGGCAAAACACGCCGACGCCTTCATCGCCCTGCCAGGTCAAAGGCTCTTATTAGCTGCTGAGCATAATATCACCTTGTATCACTTTTGAAACATGTACGTATATATGCACACAGCTAATGCGACGATGCTAAGTTAAACAAACGACAAGACGACGTACAAGCTATCAAGCTAAAAGAATTCGCGAGTCTCGTGATCTTAGCTTAAGCTTGTTGTGTAATGTGCAGGCGGTTATGGGACAATCGAAGAACTGTTGGAGATCATAGCGTGGGCGCAGCTGGGGATCCATAACAAACCGGTAAGCTTGTCGTATTTAACCGCCGTTTGCATCCTACATTGCCGGGGCCGGTGGCCGGTCTGACAGATGTCGATATTGGTTGGCGTTAGACTTTAACACTAGCTAGATTATATAGACCCTCGTGCCGTTCATGGCTAATCGATTGTCATGCCGCTTTCTAGCTTTGATCTCCTAACGAAAACGGTGTTTAATTGATAACTACTGCACGAACCAACTAACAACGGTTGGTGTTTCATTAGGTGGGGCTGCTCAACGTGGACGGTTACTACAACAGCCTGCTTTCGCTGTTCGACAAGGGCGTCGAGGAGGGCTTCATCGAGGCGGCGGCGCGGAATATCTTCGTCCTGGCCGACACCGCCGGCGAGCTGCTGACCAAGCTGACGGAGGTGGCGGCCGATGATGACGGCGGAGATCAGAAGGGCGCGGCCGCTGGCGTCAAGAGGAAAAGAAGCTAGCTGGTCGTCGTTGTCGTTAATTCTTTCCTTTTGTTGTTTTCTTTGCTAAGTGTTCCATTTTTAGCCTTCTTCATGTAATATCGGTCCTGGAACCAGGCATTTAATTCCTAACCTCTCGTTGAGCAATATTTCGTGGCTAATAGCTAGCACGAAGAACGGTTCCTTGCTCGCTAAGCACAAGTGCACAAGGAAAGTGTACGGGTTCCCGTATGTCCCACGTTGTACTAAAAAAACGTGTACCGGGCCTTTTCCTAAATTTTATGTTTTCTACGAGTCGAATTCGCGTGTATATACGAGCGGCACACACTCACTTTTTCTTATCATGTAGTACAGTCCTGTCGTGCATGTTACGCAAAGAAAAATGAACTTTGCCGTGCTAAACATGCATTCAGGATATACCAACTAAATAGCACAAGTCATGCAAGGAGTACACAAATACCATACCAACCATGCGTGCGTGACATCACTCGGAGACGATGTGCTTTTAGCTTAAGACAGAGCAGTTAAGGTTTCTTTTGCTGCACAGAATTTATAATTTGGATAATTTTTTTGAGACGATTTACCAACATTTAATTCGTTTGTAAAATACTTATGATAAAACTAAAAGCTATCTACAGTAGTAGCCGAAAAGGACCCGCGATGCGGTAACGAGCGGCTTAAAAGTGAGTAAAAAACGTTTGCCATAAAGAGGCGAGCAAAGCGGCGGCATAGGCGAAAAGTCAGGCCCACAGCAGCGCCCCTTGGATTTTCCGAACCACCGCACTGCGGCGGCCCCCTGCAGATGGGATTTGGTTTGGTGTGGTGGCACAGATGAACCGCGCGCGCCCAGCCCTGGTACGTGCTGCCGCCCGGCCCGGTGCGCCCTGCCTGCCCCCGCTCCGCTGCCTGCCTGCGGTGCAGCGTGTCTCTTTTTGGCCGCTTGCCTGCGCCGCGCGGGGGCCGGCGCGCGCCTCGCTCGTTTGTTCGTTGCCGCGCCAGCCATCCACTGGCACGCGCGCCCAGACAAAAAGCCCGGCTCGACCAATTATTGGCGCCGAGCGAGCCACAAAATTGAGTAAAAAAACGTCTCCTTGATTTCTTTTCCTCCCTGCGTGCGCACTGTGTGCGTGTGTGTGGCGCTGGCTTGGCTTTGGCTTTCCGCTGCCGAGCCGAGCCGAGCCGCGCAGCGCACACGCACCGGCCGCACCGTACCTCCACTTGGAGACGCGTCTGCGGCAACAGGCGGTCGATGCGATTGGTAGGGGTGGGGCATTTATTCACCTCGGCCCGGCTCGGCTCGGCTCGGCTGCTGCGAGACCGAGGCGCCTTGTCTTCTTCCATTGGCGTCCGATTATTTGTGCGAAGAAGAGGACAAGGTTTTTGATGGTAGTGCTGCGTCTAGTGGGCAAGTACGTACGTGCTCTAGTAGCGAAGGGGAAAGGAGACATTCGCATCACGAGTTATGAGTCGGCTGCTCTGTTGGGCCTTCAATTGGAAAGACTTATCTTCACCCGGCTTCACCATACTGTTTGTCCCTCCCTTAACATGGGTCTTTCAAGTTTGATTCCATAACTTCCAATTTGGGCTATTTCAACTAGCTAGATTGACTTCAACTGGCGCCGGAAATTAAAACCTCCGTTTTTCGAAACTTTCAACTGGTTGGAAAAAAACAGACAACATTAAAGGGCCTGTTCATATTAGCTCTGCTTCCAGAAGCATACGCCAATACGAATATTCCAACTTTTATAAACCATTTTTATCAGCTATTACTATTTATTAGCTACTACTTTTCGCTTTAACATGTTTTAACATACTTTGTATTTTGTTATATCACAATTTCGTAAGTCGTATGGCAGTCCGAATGTTATAACGTCTATCGTTGCACTATCTTTTTTATATAATGCACTACTATTTATCAACCACTATTATTTATCATCCGATTCTATCATACACTAGTATTTATCAGCCGTAACAAAAAAATCATTAACAAAAACTAATATAAACAGGTCCAAAACTTTCGCCCCATTTTTGCTCCTCTTTGAGACCTACCGCATGGCAGTAGAGCGGATCGACGAGAAGGACTGCCGCTCAATCTTCCCTTGTCGTCCGCCTCACACCCCTCGTTGCGTGGCTGAACTCGGGTGGTGGACGGTAACAACGACAACAAAGCGACGTCCTGCGAAAATTTTGCTCCGGACGATGGGCGCATCAACGAGGAGAGGAGGAGGTGGGGGAGTCGGATCTGCCAAGGTCTCTATCGATGTTCATGTAGCCTATCTTGGCAATATGTATGCAACGATTAGGTGAAAAATGCTAGACGGCCGGCCATTGGATCATGGACGAGGGGAGGGCATCATCTCTTGCCGCGAGCAGCGGCGAGCCGGCCGGCGACCACCACGCGCAGAGAAACATACGGGACAACAACATTGTCGGAGCTGAACGAGAGGCGCGGGCGCCTGCTAGCCGATCGAGCCATAACTCTGGGAAGCATGTCAATTGCAATCCACTGGTGTAAATTCAGTTAATTTTGAAACAGACCGACGTAAAATTATGACAAAGTTACGATGAGCATTGATGTGATTCATCCCAGCCTCATGTCATGCAAACATGTATGAGCGTTGCATCCGTGGTCTGGTTCTGTTGCCAGGCCGGACTGAATGTCGTGCGGATTCATCCCTTGAACGGTTGCACCTTGTTTCAAATTGTGGCAGCTTTATTTTCTTAGCTTGTATAAAGACATGTGGTCATGTATTTTGAGCTTGAAATGAAACTAATATATATAAATAAAAACAACCGATGAGTTTCAAAGCACCCATTCGTTTTGAGAGTAAGAAAATCCCATAATAATCTTAAAAGAAAAAATCCTAAAAATTCTCATATTAATCGAGAAAAAAAAGATAAACATCTACATGAGATGGTTGTGGGTTCGAAGCCCTTGTCCTTAAAAACAAATATACACTTATATGTATTAATGTATTCCAATTTTTTCAACCTATGTGGTCTGTCAATTATAATTTTTTTTGCCAGTTCTCTTTTTATTTTCTGGGCAATGCTTACTCCGTCGAGTTAGGTATTGTCTAGTATTATGTCTGCTTTGTTATTCTGTGCATTTTTTTTTAGCTTAGAGAGGAAGGGAAGTTATGGGACAATGGCCACTGTCTAACAATACGCGTCTCTTTTGTTACTCGAGCTTTCTTGTTGCACAACTTTTCAGGTATAAGAGCATGTACAACAGCTGCATGTTTTTCAGATTTGGGATTACGATTCAAGACTCCCTTGTTATACAGAGATATTCAGGTCTTTGACTTGTGAAACTTCAGCTCTGGTACTGACGCATAGGCGTTCTTGATGCAGCCTTGTGCTAATGACCTCACAGTTTGTCGTCTCCCCTCATCAAGAGAGAGAGAGAGAGAGGTTTGTCGTCTCATTGTCGTCTTCATCGATAAATGGGCACTGAACTTGCGATATCACGATAGCTATATCTGTATACGACCACACCAACAAAAGATGTCTTGGACAATGGAATGCCGAGGCACGTACTTGCACAGGACACGGGGAGAGTCCCTCACTGTACAAGCGAAATCCAGCTGCAATTCATGGAGCTCAAGGAGGCGTTACTGAGCTTTTGCTGGCATTTGCACGACGCCCAGTGGCCTAGCCGGAAGTTTCTCCAGGACTGAGCTAGCCGCCCGCCGTGATTTCTGTTGTAATAGTTACGGTATAAACATATATAGCAATATAATTCCGGTATAATTATATAAACATAAACATGATATTATTTCAAATGATATAACATGTATGAAATCAAATAATTTAATCATATCACTTGTAAAGTGCCACATATTCATTAAAGAAAGCAATAAACTTATGAAATTGAATATGTATGACAATGTATAGAACATGTACCAATTAAGACTAGCAACAAGCTCAAGTTTTAATTGATATTTGGTTCTCTCAGAAGTAGGATTACACAAAATTAATTCTTAGCTGTCCCGCTACTAAAATCTTATACTCTTCATCAATTGTAAATATCAAATGGAATTTTAAACTTTGAGCAATAAATTCAAAATTTTAACACTTTCAAAGTTTAGTATAACCAAGACATATATATTCGGCCAGCAAAGCACCAAACAAAGCAATTACTAAATTGTCAGACTTGCAACATATAACTTGATTTTCTTACAGATGGCTCAAAACCAAATCATCTAATCATGCAAGTCTGGGTTCTACTCATCTAGTTAATAAGTAAATTGCAATGATCAGTGACAACCGAATATAAACAATATATGACTGAGATGCTAAAGCCTGACCATCAATATGCATAACTCAGATTAACCATTCATACAAATTAATGATAGATATAATAAGAATTTAGAGCTCAAAGTTTAATTCAACAATCTCAGTATCAGACCTTATCCATCATTGAGCAACACATCCCACTTTTCTTTTGCAATCTTCAAAATATGAACAGTTCGCAAATGCAAAAGAACTGAATTTGTATACTCACAAAACCGGTGATATTCGAAATCACCATGAAGATCATGGAGCTAGGCACGCTGTTTAGCGCTGTCCCAGAAAACCTATTGCCTCCCTACACCACAGCGAGAGAGGAAAGCAGGCAACGGAGATACAAAGCCCTTCTTTACCGAGGTGTTCACACGTTGACAAAGCCGAGATACAGGGACGCCGCACAAGTACACGGCAAAGTGCGGCCAACACCACGTCGTCAAGCACTGAAGAAGGACTGAAGTTAGCGTTGAGATGCCAAGCGGCCACCACAACCGAGCACACCAAGAGTACCACACAGGTATCAAAGAGAAGAGGAGGAGTAGAGAGAGCTCACTCGGTTCTGAGATACAAACCAAAAGGGTCCAGCCTCCTTTTATAGCACAAAGAAAGAGGGGGTAGAGCTCCTCCCCTCCCTACAAACTGGATCTGAAGAGCGAGTCTCACGGTGAAGAAAGGGGGCGCGAGTCGCACGGGCGAGAGAAGGCTGCAAGGGAGGACGAGTCGCCGAGCAAGCCAGGTTGTCGGGCCCGCCTACCGCCACGCATCGCATCGCGTATTGATCAAATTAGGTCCACCTTGACCTAAACCTCTCTCCAACGCATCGCACATACGCTATGGTTTTGATCCAAGGTGGTTTCTGATATTTTGGTCAAATTACCAAAATACTCCTCGTTGACCCGGTCATCACCATCCTTTGCAAATAATCACCATGTTTTACCACGTGGAGGTGCACCACTAGCATACCATGTAGAGGTGCACCACTAACATACCACGTGTCACTGAGTCTCTCTTGTCCCGGTTCCACCGAACCATGGCTTACTTGGATCGTCCAAGCCTTATGGTGCCATTCTGTTGTTCGAACTCGCCTTCAACATTTTATGACTTTCTTGCGCCATGCTTGAGCTCCCCGTCTCACCCAGCATCGTCGATTATTCTAGACCTCAACTCCTCCATGAGTCTAACTCCAATCCTCGTTGTTGACCACGGTTGACTCCAAACAACCCTACACATCCAAAAACAAAGAAATTATTTTCAGATACAAGTTCTTCACAACTTGACCCAAATTAGCCAAAACATGCATCATACAATCTTAATGTAATGACCCAGGTCATGTCAATTTAATCCATGACTCAAATCCTAAAAACCTCAATTTTTGCCCAAAGCCAATGTTAACAAAATGCAATCTTTGCAAAATCACTTGACCACTCTACGAAAGTTGCAATGGTTTATCATAATATTAAACATGACCTTCTCATATTGTCTTCAATGTTTCCCTTAATGAATCCATTAGTAATACTCAAAAATGAAAATAGAAAGTGATTTTAGATAAGGAAGAAGAATTTTACAAAGAAAGCTCCAAGTGGTCATAAGAAGAATGCGACGAGCTAAAGATGACCATTTGAGATACAAATAGATAGAAGCTATTAAAAATGATAATTTTTTACAAAAAGTTTCTAACCCACCAAATAAGTCGAAAAATCTCACTTTAGATCCTTATGAAAGAACAACTGTTCTGTTTGACTTAGATCATGGTGAGAAGAAATCAAAAGCTCCAATATAGCAAAATTTGTGTAACAATTTCAAATTTTGCTCTAGATATATATTTTTATCGATCTTTCTCCCCATTTGATAATAAAGTCATCAAGATACAAGAAAGAAGATAGAGCATAAATGAATGAAATGAAGTGGCTACATTTTATTCATTTTTAGCATTATGAGCTATGAAAATTATCTAAAATAACTTTACAAGTATTACACTAAGTCATAAAATATGAAAAATGTTATCTAGATCATGGTAAACCATATAAAATCCTGTTACTCTCTAGAAGAGAAAAAGGTAAAGAATCCAAGATACAAACAATGGTGGTTTCAGCCTTTTCTCTCTCATTGTTTCTATTATTCCCTTCTTTTCAATGAGTAATGGATATGTAGTATGTTAGAGATGCTGGATACACAGCCTACCTTTTTGGGGGAGAAAGCTTTGGATGATCCAGGAGTAGTTCGTGTGGGTTCTGATACTGATTCTAAGATTGTCCATGCTAGATTATTCTTACCTCTGTTGAAATTGATCTCCAATGCAGTCCTTAACAAGCTAAAGTTACCTGCACAGAACAACGCTCCGTATGTTCGAAATTGATCTCCTATGCAATCCCTAACATCTAAAGTCACTTCATACACCACCACTCCATATATTTGAAGCTTACTACGATGCAATCCCAAACAGCTAAAGTAACTTGCATACAACAATACTACGACTAGACGTCCATGGACCTTCTAGAGCTTCTATCCTAATTCTTTGATGAGTACAAGGTATGTCACAATTTCCCTAATTGCTTTGCCTCCATCCTCTTGTTTGCTGGATCAGTTAAGCTTTCTTTGTATCAACTATATATATCACCTACCAGTTACTACTGAATGCTGATACCTGAGGTTCATTACTGGAAAATGAAAGGTAGATGGGCGGTTGGGCACATGGAAACAAAACATGCAATGCTTTTCCCCATTATTGGACCCTCGTTCCCGATACTTAGCTTCCTTTTCATGAGATTAGGTTTGGGTTATCAAACAGCCAATCAGGATCTTCCATCATATGCACCAGTTATCTCCTCAATTTGGATCTGATATAAACCCACTCATAACCAGGAGACGAACCAGATGAGCCTAATCATAGGCAAAACACATATCTACATTGGATTTAAAAAAGAAATAGATATCTCTATAGATTGCCATTCGTGAATACTCCAGTGTAGTGGGGACTGGCGGTTACTGTTCAAACTTCAGGTGCAGCAAAAACAAATGTGTTGTTAGTGTCTTTTGACATAACAGGGAGCTAACAATTTTATGGTGCTTTATGAAGTTTTTTAACATACAGAAGAACAAATGTGGCATTTCGTAGTCCGGTAGCCAAGTAATGCCATTTAATCCAATTTTATCCATATCACTTTTTGGTTGATTCTAAAGGTTTAGTGTTTGAAGATGAGTTATACCCATTTAATCCAATTTTATCCATATCACTTTTTGGTAGATTCTAAAGGTTTAGTGTTTGAAGATGAGTTATACTCTTTACAGTACTCTGTCCACCAGCAGATTTGTCTTTATCTCACGTCCTGTTATGGGCAGTGTCAATCTTACTGCTGGAGTCAAAGAGGATCGCATGATGATCACAGGGAATGCATACTGTTTCTGATATAGTCTGTGTTGGCTACGGATCCATTGTTGGATGGAAATATGTAAGACTTGTAATGGTTATTTTGTAATATGTTGTGTATTGCCTGGCGTCTAAGTTCTATGGTGCCTCTACTCTAGGAGGCTACACATAGAGGTGGCCAATGGGCCGAGTCTTGGCGTGCCAGCCTGTGACCCAGCTTAAGCATGGTATAGCCCGTTTAGGTTGTGGGCCGTACTGGCATGGCCCGATCCGGTGGACCGTGCCGTGTTTGGGCGAGGGGTGGCACGCCAGGCTGACATAGCACGGCTATAATTTTCTACAAATTTTCTATAATCTTGTTCAATTTTCTATAATTTTCTAGTAATTTTTAGTCATGTAACAATCCATAATTCCATATTGACACTCTACAAGTTAGTAAAGCTCATTATGTGACATTGCCAATATTTTATGTTGATGATTAATAATATATAAAATTTTCTATAATCTTTCTGTAATTTTCCATAATGTTTATAGAATTTTCCATATTTTTTTTGAATTTTTCCCCTTTCCTGACTTAACGGACCAACCATGCCAGCACGGCCCGTTAAGCTATAACTGTGCCCATGCCGGCACGACACGATCGTGGACCATGCCTATGCTCAGACCACGACCCATGAGCCAGTACGGCACGGCATGGCCCATTTATTTCTTATGCCTAAACGGGTCGTGTCTACACCGGACTTATGCCGCGTTGGCCCGACATGGCCCACTGGATAGGTCTGGCTGCACATGATAAGAGCCAGAGGTACAAGGAAGGAAAGTTTATTTTGGAGAGGTGATCGTCTATAACTGTCTGTAATGTTTTATTTTGTTCAAACAAATTCAAGAACTCAATTTTAAGAGCTGTGCATCAACCTACTTACCACATTATGTTAGTCTGGATTCACTGGAGTCATCCTTTGTGGCTGAGCAGGTTTAGGGTGTCAGGTCCTGATGGGAGTCACTACTTTGTTACACTTGATGCTCATATGGGTGGAAGAGACGCCGACGATGTATGAAGAGCAACTCGCCATGATCAAACTTGCTGTTCATCCCTGCAAATAATCTGGGTGTTGTTGGTCTAGTTACCCAGGGATTTGCCTCCATTCAAAGCATCCCCGGCGTAAATTGTTGTTCCAGGCGACCTAATCTCCTCCCATCTTCCCTGCAAGTTGTTGGATGCTACCATCTGTGTATGCATGCAATCTGTTCTGCCTGTAGCCCCTAAAATATGCTGTATTCCTGGAATGCCAAGCTCTAATGACTGAATAAAATTCTGCTTTCTCGAGTAATCGGTCAGGTGTTAGAATTGAGTTTTGCATTTGGTTCCAATATGGCTTAGGAAATAAATTGAGTTTTCCATGAGTTGATCTATGTAACTTGTGTCTTCAGGGAGGAAGAACATGAAATCTGCAGGCCTGCATCATGGACTTTGGATCCATGGGCTGACCAAGCCCAGTTTGCCGGGCCGTTGTGTCGTGTATCGCCAACAGAGACAGAGATGCCTTGATGGGGGCCGATACCATGTCGCTGCCGAACAAACCGGGCATGTCGACACTATCTTGTCAATCAAGTGGAGTGCTCTTCTAATTCGGTGTCTAAGGACTCACTGGGACACCAGCTTAAGTGTCTTGCTTGGATTGGGTAGGATTTTGTATGGTTCTAAAATAATCACGATTAAACGCAACCGGAAAAGGTTAATTGGGGGACATGGCGGGGCCGTTTCATTTCTACTCCCATCAAACCAGTAGCTAGGATTGGCTATGCTCGTCGCCCCTAAGGTACAAATGGTTTCGATAGCAAATGCCTGCCCTGTAAACAAAATTATTAGGAGAGTGATCCGCGCGTAACCCAACTGTGCCTGTATCGCTGCAAACACACGTGTGCGGCCTCAAAAACCTCCATGTTTTTATTATTTGCTCTCGCCGTCATTTATGAGGGCATTGACGCATTGCTTGTAAGTACGGCCAAGACATGGTGACTTGAAGCAGCGCACCAGCCGGACCTGCCATTGCCGTACACGGCAGTTCACTTCTTCCGTTGGATAGGTGAGGGGGTGGGGCCACTCGATTCGGCCCAAATAAGCTTAGTTTATGGTTAAAATTATACTGTAATTAATAGTAGTTTATCTAGTGTAATTAATTTTTAAAAAAGTTAAAAATAAAAAAGGTTAGTCTATCAAAGATAATACAAACGAATACGAAAAATAGAAAATACAAAAAAACCCAAAAAGATGAAAAAAATGACAAAATTTAATAATAGTAAAAAATAAACCAGAAGCTCAGACTGGAATGAGCGGTCCCATATTACTAGTAGTCATGGATTGTACCAACAAGTGGGAAAAATTAAGTGTACTAGCTAGTACCCATTCCAAATAGCTTAATTTTATAGTTTATAACTTTAGCTGGAATTATATTATAACGACGGTAAGTTTTTTTTTATGAGTAATACAATTAAAAAAAGAAACCATTATAGCGACTATATTGCTGCCAACCAAACGTCTGCGACGCTGGTAATGGCAGCCCAATGAGTGGGCCATGATGCAGACAGCTCACGGCCGGCACCTCGTGCCGCGACGGAATTTTGCCCGGCGCGGTAACCCACCACCCATCCTTGTCGGTGTTTTAAGAAGGGAGGATGGGAAACCCCCCGAGGCCACCACCACCACCTGCGCTACAGGAGTTGGTGATCGTGCTGTGCCGGGGCCTGGACCACGCCCATGCCATGCCCACCCGCCGCGCTCGCGGCCCCGGCGCCCGGCCGAACCCCCGAAAAACCCCGCCTCGGCACGGTAAGAAACGACCATTTCGCTCGCTTTGCCCCGTGCCGCCACGCCCGCCAGCGCGATGCGAGTGCGACAGGGGGGGGCGTTCGGTCAAAACTGCGCGGCGATGGTGCGGGCAAGGGAACGCGCGCGTCGGAAATTTCGAGAAGGCGAAAGGGACGCGCACTTTGGACTCGGGCGGGTGCCTGTCGTGGGGAGGTGGGGTTTGGACGGTGATGGAGCGGTAGGGGGAGTGAGGAAGCGGCAGCTGCCTTTGCCGTTATCGCGGCCGTCGGCTTGGGGCTGGATCTGCCCGCGGCATGCCGGTTTTGAGACCGACCTCCCAGCCCGGCAAAACACGAGGGGGAAACGCGGGGTTGCCCCGTGCAGTCGTGGTGGCCGGTCACCGGTGGGATGGGCCGGTTGTTACGGTTTCACTATTGCCCCTGCTCTCCTTTTCTCACCGTCGCCCACCTGTAATCTCGGCAGGTCGTTTTATCCTTTCTCAACGTGTAATCGTCGTTGTGCCTTCTCTTCAGTGTGCTTGATCTTTGCTCTGTACAGAGCTTGTCAAAGCTTGGTGCTCTACTTTGGTCGATAAAACGCACATGGTAGGCTCAACTAAGCTATGTGCTTCATTAAGTCCACTTCGTTTGTTGAAGAAGAAAAAACGAGGTTATATGCACGTGGCTAGTCTCAACCCAGGTTGAGAGGAATTGGGCTTTTTCTGACAATTTTCCGACTCAAGCTGATATGTTGAAGCTTTTGCTTCAGCTTGAACTAGTAGAGCTTGAGTCTTGCTAAGAAAAGAAAAAACAAAGCAGCCTCCTCGGAGACATCCGTTAAAATTGAAATGAGATGGCAAAAATTAGCATAACCCTACGCAAGGATGACGCATACGAAAGGGAAAAAACATTATTATTACAGAAGAAGCAACAGAAAAGTATGATTCCGGATATGTATTTGACAACATGTTTATCTCCGACTATACTAACATAACATGGGAGTTTGTCTGTTCAACTGCTACTTCCCTTGCTTGGTATGATTCCGGACATGTATTTGACAACATGTTTTATCTTAACGTTTGATAGAGAAATACCAAGGTGTTTGACACTGAGTACAGCATATTTGGGATAAATAGGCATGTCGATGTTACAGGTTTATATTTGTGCACTGTAGAGCTCTTGTGGGTATAGCTACTGCCTGATAATTCACTGGCCATCTTGTCTGCGGTTAGTGATTGTGTTGGAAAATTTTCAGTTTTCTCTGTTTTTACTCCCTCGAATCATCTTTGTTTGAGGCATACTATTGTGCTTGTCTTCATAGCTGATATGATTTGTTGTGGATTATCAATAATTTCTTGAGAGTGTTTATCAGCTAAGCTAAAATTGTGTAGGAGTTGTTTAGTCTGACAAGTGAAACCAATGACACGGAGATTTTGAGCATGTTCTTTTTAGCTTTTTTAGTGATTTTTTATTTCGGCTTCTCTGGAAGTTGAAATAAACTAAGCGGTTTCTTGAAACCACTTCTTCAAACGGTTTTTCAAGCATAATCGTGTGTGTCATCTGTGTCCGTGTCTCTGACATCCGCCACTATCTCCAAAAACATAGACACTCTATTAATAATATGTATCACCCTTATTTGGTACTATGTTGCAACATAGGCACGTTGCTAGTAAAACATTACAAATAAATCTTGTGAGATAGTGAACAAGATAGAGCACGCTATGCAAGTATGACGCCCGAGCAAAGATAAGCAAGACAGAACGTGATCGAGCCCACTACGCAAGTGCAACGCCCAAGCAGAAGAATACGAGGCGTGATCAACGGAACTCAAGAAATGCATCAACGCACAGTGTTGCAAATTGAGATTCTAACGTGGGCTCATGTGTCCTCATTGCAACAAATGCCTCTGTTTTGGGTTCCAGCAGCACCGATGCATCTGATCGTATCTATTATAATCAATCAGACATAACTCATATGTTGAAGGCTCAACCAGGATGCCACCATTGAAAGCAAAAAAAGTGTAAATATAAGTCATTGGGGTTTCACTACCAGATTGAAAAAGTCAAATTGTCAATCCCCAAACTGTCTCCAAGAGCTTCAATTGTAATGGTACATTTACTAAGAATATCATCTGCAAAGATATTCTTATGTCTTAGATGTTTTCTGTATTTTATTTTTGCTCATATTGGATAAGAAACAACGTCAACTACTAGATGTGAATATCTATTTTCGATTTGATTTCTTTATGAGTTTGTACATATATGTTTTGTCAGATACATGTTTTCGTAAGATAAAATTAATATTCACTATTTAGTTTAGGATCACGTTTGATAATATATATTATCCTTATTTGGTATTTCGTTGCAACGCGCAAATATCTTACTAGTAAAACATTACAAATGAATTTTGTGAGATAGTGCAACACAAACATGTTATCCAACAATGTTGGACTTGCAAACAACTGCCTATGTAAACGAACACCAGAGCAATAAGCCTAACTTTAATGTTATGCAGATCAATGTACAAATAAACCAAGATGCCTTTCGAACTTTATATGGCACAGTTCAGTGTCGTGCGCCTAACTTCAAATATAGGATCTATTCTTTTCAACTTCTTAAAATAATTTTTAGCTTTTGTTATAGTACCTAACTTTTAAACGAAGTTTTTTTAAGATATAGTTTATAAGTTAATTATAGTACATGTTAAAAGTTCAACATCTGTACCATCCAAAATCGCAAACGAGTATCTCTCTCCATAATCTCTATCACAAACAGCTAAAATTTAAAATTTTCAACAAAAAAAATATAAGTCACAGCAAAAAAAACAGATCCATAGCCACTTGTGGTCTGTAAAGTATAATAAAGACATACAGGATATCACAAGACCGCTGATCAAAGGGCTATCACCGATTTATAAAAATACACCAATTGCTATAAAGGAAAAGATGTACCCTGCCACTTACAATAGCACGTAGAATGATAATATTGTTCATTTGTAGTTTACCAAATTTCGATAAATAACGTCCAAAAGAACTCTGGTAAACAAAAATAATTTTATCTGTGTACAAGTGCCACTACTTATCCGTTTTCCCTTCTGTTTAATACTTTAATTACACCGGCGTTTGTGTTGCTGCGAGAACCCCGAAAGTCACACCCCCACTTCCTTTCTCTCTCCTCACTTTCCCCTTTTTTTTACTGTCCTTCCTCCCCCTCTCGCGCACACCCCCAAGCTTCTTCTCCCCAACAATCGCGAACCGGATAGAAGATAGATCGGCCCTATCTTTGCTTTCCCCCGAACGCCTCGGCGGCCGGCGCCTCCCCGAGACGCCCTCCCCCCACAAGTTTACCGTCTCTCTTTGCTCTTTCCCGATTTGGTAGCCATGGAGATTTCGGAGATCTTTGGGTCGATTCTGTCGCTGCTGGCGTGGTGAGATGGTTTGCCGCATCGCAAGCTGCTTCTGTCAACAGGTAGGCTGGGCTCTCCTTTTCTTGCCCCGATCTGGTGGCTGGAGCTGCCGGGGAGTGGTGTTTGCTTGCCGTTTCTTGGCTGACCTTAGCTTGGTGAAGCCCTGATCTAGCCGAAGATTGGGTCATTTTAGGAAAAGATTTTGGGTGTTCTTCGTTGGATTTTGGGGGAGTTTGTGTGTTTGTGCTTCCATTTTTGTTGCCCCGGTTCTCTCTTTCATGTTCTATTTTGGCCTCCGATTCGGTGGTTTTCTAGTCCATTTCTTGTGCTGTTTAGTTTTCCCTTTGACTGGTTTCTTGACTGTTGCGTTCGCCGTCGCTTCAGTTGCTCCAATCCGACAAGCCCCGATGAACGGCACGCCGATCTCCTCGTCCCCCGCTGCCAGCGTCTACGGCTGCGCGGCAGCCGCCGCGCCCAAGAAGAATGCGGCGGCGGCGGCCGCCGTCGCCGAGATGGCCAAACACCTCACGGTCGACACGGACGACGCCTTCGCCGGCCTCCTCGAGCTCGCTGCCGACGACGACGCGGACGGCCTGCGCCGCGCGCTGGAGCGAGCGCCGCTCTCCGCCGCGGACGAGGCCGGCCTCTGGTACGGCCGCCGGAAGGTCCTTGAGCACCGCACCCCGCTGATGGTCGCCGCCACCTACGGCAGCCTCGCCGCTCTCCGCCTGCTGCTGTCTCTTCCCTCCGTCGATGTCAACAGCCGCTGCAGCCCCGACGGCACCACCGCCCTCCACTGCGCCGCCTCTGGTGGCTCGCCCTCGGCTGTTGAGGCTGTCAAGGTGCTGCTCGCGGCTGGGGCTGACGCGGAGGCCATAGATGCCTCCGGATGCCGCCCAGCTGACGTGATCTCCGTGCCACCAAAGATGTTTGATGCCAAAATCGCCCTCCAAGATCTTCTTGGTTGCCCAAAGGCTGAGCATGGCATGCTCCGGGTGGTGACAAGGGCCACAAACTCGATCTCGCCACCTGTGTCATCCCCCACCGCAGAAGATGCACGGTCTCCATCTGCTGCTGCGATGATGACGACAAAGTTTGCAGACCTGCCAAGGGTTGCAACATCGGAGAAGAAGGAATATCCAGTGGATCCATCCCTTCCGGATATCAAGAACAGCATCTATGCTTCTGATGAGTTCCGCATGTACTCATTTAAGATCAGGCCATGCTCGCGGGCCTACTCGCATGACTGGACTGAGTGCCCCTTTGTCCACCCAGGGGAGAATGCTCGGCGTCGGGATCCCCGCAAGTATCACTACAGTTGTGTGCCATGCCCTGATTTCAGAAAGGGTGTGTGCCGACGTGGTGACATGTGTGAGTATGCTCATGGGGTGTTCGAGTGCTGGCTCCATCCAGCACAGTACCGCACTCGCCTTTGCAAGGATGGCACCAGCTGTAATCGTCGTGTCTGTTTCTTTGCACACACAACTGATGAGCTCCGCCCACTATATGTTTCCACTGGATCTGCAGTACCATCCCCAAGGGCCTCAGCAACAGCTGCAATGGAGATGGCAGCAGCAATGGGCTTGGTGCCTGGTTCTCCTTCATCGGTTTCAGCAGTCATGTCTCCATTTACCCCACCAATGTCCCCTTCAGGCAACGGGATGCCCCCTTCTTTGGGCTGGCAGCAGCCAAATGTTCCAGCATTACATCTTCCGGGCAGCAGCCTTCAGTCGAGCAGGCTCCGAACCTCACTTAGTGCAAGAGACATGCCTGCCGATGACTACTCCCTGATGCAGGATATTGATTCTCAGCTTATAAATGATCTGTACTTGCATCTTGGTTCATCCGCAGGGAATCACTCTTCTCGGACCAAGACCCTGAATCCGTCGAACCTGGATGATCTCTTCTCCGCTGAGATGGTCTCGTCCCCGAGGTACAGTAATGCTGATCAAGGTGCTATGTTCTCACCTTCTCACAAGGCTGCTATCCTTAATCAGTTCCAGCAACAGCAGCAAGCACTGCTTTCACCAATCAACACAGGAGTCTTCTCCCCAAAGGCTGTGGAAAACCAGCAGTTGCCTTCACACTCATCTCTGCTGCAAGCATCACTTGGGATGTCTTCCCCTGGCCGGATGTCTCCTCGATGTGTTGAATCGGGGTCCCCAATGAGCTCCCACCTAGCTGCTGCTCTTGCTCAGCATGAAAAGCAGCAGCAGACAATGAGGAGTCTCAGTTCTCGTGATCTTGGGCCTAGTGCTGCAAGAGCATCAGCTCTTGTTGGCTCCCCTCTAAGCTCATCATGGTCCAAGTGGGGATCTCCCTCAGGGACACCAGATTGGGGCGTCAATGGTGAAGAATTGGGTAAGCTCCGCCGGTCATCTTCCTTTGAGCTGAGATCTGGTGGTGACGATCCAGATCTCTCGTGGGTACAAACACTGGTTAAGGAATCTCCACCAGAGAAGCAAGTTACCACAGCTGAATCCATTAACTCTGTTGGACTTTCACCGCTAATGCCTCCCAGTGTAAGCAATGGTGAAGGTTCTAGTCTGAACACACAGCTGGTTGGACATGACCAAGCAGCGGTTATTGGAGCATTGCTTGAGCAGATGCAGCTTGATCAGCATATTGGTAGTCTAGCAACATAGACGTACAATGAGTATGGAAGGTGCGATAAGTTATTATTCTTAGCTAATGAATTCGAAGTTTTGTCCTGTTCATTGAGGTGGTCAACAAGCAAGGATGGATAGCTGAAGGTGGTGATTCAGAGGATGGATAGCTGAAGGTGGTGATTCAGAGAGATTGGTTTTCTTTAAATTTGGAGGTAAATCATATACATCATTGAGGTTCCAGTAGGTTAAAGAGTGAAGTACCTCAGTTGGGGTTGTTCCAAGGCCAACCCAGGTTGAATCGCACCCCAGCAGCTTCAGCTCATGTTTCAAAAAGTTCTCTATTTTGTTAATTAACCCACCGTTAAAAAGAAGACTTGTTTCCTGTGTCCCTTTCCCTGGTGGTGGTTGTTTATTATGATATTGATACTTGATGTACTGATGGTATAAGTGGTTACCGGGCATTCTATAGTAGTCTATCAAGTCCCAAAGTTTTTTTCCCTTCACCATTTGTCGAGGATTATATTATGGCCTTGTTTTGGTCAGATCTTGAGGCCTGTATAGTCCTTGGATGATATTTGCAATAATGTAATATTGTTATTGAACTTACATTGCTATAGTAGTCTTGGGGAAGTTTGCTGCAAATGGTTGGTGGTGGCTGCTCAGCTCCATGGGTAAGATTGGTTCACCTGTTTACGCGTGTGATGATGCAATTTCTGTTTGACTAGTAGATTTCGCAGTTAGTGGGTGTACGATGTCTTCAGTTCTTGGCACATTTTTATTTGCCAAATGGGAGAGTGAGATGATGCGACTAATACTATTGTCGCTGCTTATTTCGGCTTATTTGTCACTGTTTAGCATTATAGCTGGTTTATTTTGTATTAAAATTTTTCACTGTTTAGTATTATAATTGGCTTATTGTGTATTGAAGTTGCAGATGGCTTTTTGGCATAATTAAATTTAAAAAATTTTAAAAATAAAATGGTTATTCCATCATGAACAATACAAAGAAATATAGAGAGGAAAAAAAGATAAAAAGAAATTAAAAAGAAATAAAATTAAATAACTAAAAGCTAAGCCTAAATAAGCGCGGCATACTGTGCTGCTGTGAGAGTGGGATCTTATCATTGTTTATCCCCATATTTTGATTCGAATACCTAGCAGTATTTTGAGGACGCGTATCAGCGATATGATTCTTGTTTCCTTTTTTATGCCCCAGAAACATGGTTCTAGAAAGCCGCAGCTTGTCATGCCATTTTTTTTAAAAAAAAAAGGAATTATTAATATCAAGAGTTTGCTTAAGGCCACTGAAAACACCGTCCGGTTGCTGGCGAACTCTCAAATTTTCTTTTCTTGGACTTTCTGAAATAAACTCCTTACAAATGTACAACGAATTGCTCTTTCCATACAAACCATTGTGGAAATTTCTGTAGCATTAGATTTTTTTTTCTGAGATGCTCCCTAAGATCCTGCCAATGCAGAGACAAAAAAACATCAGCTTCCATTGCTAATGGATTCCTACAAAGCTGTAGGCATCAGCATAGATGCCGTTACACTCGCACACGCAGTCACTATTACAGTGAATTTTCTTCCTAATTTCTCATTGCAACAGTACTAAGCTTTGAGCTGTGAGGTCCAGGCAGCCGCACTGCGCCGCGGCTTCTCGGCCTTGACGAGAGAAACCAAAGTTTGGGCTAAGATTCAGGTAAGTTTGGAGTGGCTTGCGAGCTTGACCTTCTCTAGTACATGGCCCAGCATGGATATCCCCATCCAGACTACGTGAAAAAAACCCCCATATCTGGCCTACGTGCAGGAAGCAGAAGCATGGCTTTCGTACCTGCTACCATGGCCTAAACAATGTCATCCCACCTGTAATCATGCTTCTGCAAGCAGCAGGTATATGTATACTGGAAAAGGGAAAAAATCCATATAACCTCTTAACTTTACTCGAAAGTCCATCTAATATCTTAAACTTTAAAGCCAACTATATAACACCCTGAACTCTGCAGTTCCGTCCATATAACCTCCTAGCTCGGTTTTACTGGAAAATTCATATGATTATGTAGTTTGTAGGAGTTGTCACATATAGCACATGGGCTTCAAAAATTAATAAATTTATGTGCATCCTCCCGATACAGTTGACCTAATTGTCTAATTTTCTTTTTATAATTTTATGTGCTCTAAATTTTGCTCAACTGATGCTGGCGTCCCCAGGTCCCACACAGGTGGAGCACCGTAACATGCTTTTTTAAATAATTCCCCTAGATGATGTGGTGTAACACGTCTATCAGACTATATCGTGATCCAAACTATGTCCTTCTTAAGCCCTAGGGTTTTGAACCGATGAACTGGAGCGACGGGGCACCGGGGAAGGCAATGGTGGGTGGGAGAGGAGTCGGAGAAATTTGGGAGTGGTATACAAGGGAACGAAGCGAAGGAAGAGGAGGTAGATATTCGAAGTTGAACCACTGCATTACAGGCTGAGATATTCAAAAGATGTCAAGTATTTGGCCGACATGTGGGTCCTTCGAGTGGTGAGCCACATGTCAATGAGATATCGGAAGGATTCCATGTGAGATTTTTCAGATGAACAAATGAGCCTGTCCATGAAAGACCCTCATTGGGAGCATTTTAATGCGTACAACGGCCACAACGTGCGGAGGACCATGACACGCGGCTTGACACGTGGTACTATGGTAGATGCACGCTGGGGGAGGGCCAGGTGACGGCCGAGTCCTCGCGTGCCAGACCATCTTTATACGAGAGGAGGCCAAGCTATAGCCGACACGACATGTGGCAGGCACACCGCACCACCTGGGGGAATTGTTTTAAAAAATGTTTTACGGCACTCCACCCGCGTGGGACCCGGACGCCCCAGCATTAGTCGAGCAAAAATTGTAATGCATAAAATTCCTGAAAAATAGATAATTAGGACGATTATGTCGGAAGGCTACACATAAAATTTTGAAATTCCTAGAGCTCGTTTGCTACATGTAACAACTATTACAAATATCATAATTGTATGAATTTTTTAGCAACATTTAGAGTGGATAAAATTATCAAAAAATTACACAATGAAGTACAATATGTCGAAAGGCTGCACATAAAATTTTATAATTTTTTATATTATTTGCTATATTTAAAAATCGAACAAATAGTAAACACAAATAATAATTCAGTCAGGTAATTAAGCCGACCTAATTATCTGTCGTCCGGTGCCGGGGCAGCAGGCCACCTGGAGCCCGGTGACTAGGCGGCAGGCATGCGGCCGTACGGTTGCCGGGCAGTAGGCCCTACGTGTCAACTGCATGGCGCTGCCGCCCGGTGACCGGACCACAGAAATGCAATTTTTGTCATTCTCATGTGCAGACAGCTACTTTTGCAAATACCGGTTCAAAACACGCTATATGTGCCAAAATTTCAAGTTTCGGTTGCACTGAAAGGTAGCGAGTTCTGGCCATTTAATTCAGGCGGTAGGAACACAATTGTTAATTCTGACAATGCCAAAATACTTTGGATGATTAGCCATGCATCATTGTATAGGCTCGTCAATCTTCATTTATCTTGCTCAGGCCATAGGCAAACAGGTAGTGTGCTGTCATGCAGCTCACGCAAGCATGAAACAAATAACTAAGCACAATAATATCAAGTTCCAGGACACAACGCCAACATCGCCGGAAAATTTTATTAACAGGCAGAGTAGATCAACATTTCTTTACTAACAAAGCACTAAGGAAATTATAGAAATTGAAAGTTTCGTTTAATGTTGTAAGACTAAGGCCAATAAAAAGAATACAAGAGGAGCAAAAGGCATATGGTTTTTGAGAGACCACATACAAGGTTTAGTATATGCTTATGATGAATAATTGGTATCTTGATTGAGTTGAATTTGAATTTTATAAGAGTTTCAAAAAAATTCAGATTTTAGATTATGCTGTCAAGGTTCAGGCGATCAGACCGGCTGATAGCTAGCGATCTAACCACCATGGGATGAGCGATTAGACCGGCCATGGTCTTTTGGAAAAATAAACACTAAACACTTATGTAAACTTGTTTGGGAATGAGTTTGCACTAGATACTACTGGAATTAAAAAGTGGAGCTAAAAGTAGATAGAGTTTAACCAAAATTTCAGAGATGATATTTTCTAATATTATTAAGCGGTCAGACCGACTAGTGGCTAATGGCTTAATCGATGCGATTTGACCAGCATGGAAAGTGCGATCAGACCAGCAAGTGTGGCCAGAGAACAGTAAAAATGGGTTTTGAGTTGACGAGTGTGCATGGTATAGATGTCGTTGGTTGGTTGTGTAGTGTTGCATGATATATAGCTTTGACTAACGTGGTTCAAGTGCATAGAACTTGTGCTCGAGATGGTTACTTGGAGAATACTAGATGTCGATGGCAATTGACCAAGACTAGGCAGAGGAGATGAGGTTTGAATGATCGTGTAAGTCCGTGTGAGACTACGTGGCTCAAGCGGCTCAAGCAAGAAGTATAGAAAACACAAGGATCGTGAAGAGACAAGTTAGTGCATATGATATGCCCAGTGACGAAGCCAATGCATCTAAAGATGGTTCGAGGGAATCCAAATATGACGTGACGACTAGTCATTAGATACTACATGCTAAATATCAAAGTATGTGAATATGTTCTGAGGTAAAGGTGAAAACAGAGTCAAAGGAAGGTACCCAAAAGTTTCATCGACAATATTTTAGTAGTTAGCTAAATTCCGAGATAGTGCCTTGATTAAAACCATAGCATAGGAAGGCACAAAGGAGAAGTAATTTAGATTAAAGATAATTGGAATTGACAAATAGATCAGTCGTTAAAAAGTTAGTGAATTGAATCTTGTAAATACATGAATGCGTAAAACTCATGTTAGTGAGATTGACATGTTTCACATATAGACTTAATGGGTTGGACCCATTAGAATTGTTGCTAATTATTAAAGTGGAGGAAAAGAGGTAGTAGATTATGGGGTTTTAGTTTTGTTCTACCACATTACCTCTTTCTATAGTTATGAGAGAAAAATTGAGGGAAAAAAGAGAGGTGGTTTGACTACACTTTGTAATTATCCATAAGTATCTAAACTTTATCCTCCACTAAGGATAGATCATAGTTTTATCTGAATTATATTCTTATTTGTATTTTTACTTAGTTTTGCTCGTTGTTAAGCTAAATTTATGATTTCATGTTCATAGATGTTATAGCATGAGCTTTTGCTTAAATTATCTTACTAATATATATGAGAATAAATCTGAAAGACTCCATATCTTAGATCCTTACAACCAAAAAATAATTTAACTTTTAGTTTTTTTTAATATTCTTATGCACTAGATTTGATTCTCTCAAATTCAATGAAACCAAACTCAAAAAACTTGTGATTTTTTATTAATTTAAATTCATAATACCTTAAACAAGTTTCATACAAAACTTAAAATTTTTTAAATAAGAATTTAACAAATTCTTAAAATACTACTAGGTCTAAGAACAATAGACTAGTCAAACCGGTTTTACACCTACGGCTAGACCAACCTCAGCAATCAAACCACTATTGCACTTGCAATCCAACCAAGCTTTAAGGTCAGACCAGCCAATCCATAACTATCTAAGCAGCCTTATGTTGTTGATAGCTAATTTTGTTGCCTTAAGTCTCCAGATGTGTTCTACTTAGATTAATTGGTGTGATTTAAACTCGATAATTATCGTAATCACTTGAATATAGATTTTGAATACCTTTAAAGAAAAAAATTCAAGAATCATTCAAACACATCTGATTGCTAACATCAGTCATACAATTTTGTATCAATATATTATGTACAACTGCATTTCAGAAGATCAATCATGAACATGACCACTACAGCTCCGCAGAACATCTTTCCAAAAATAGCAGTTCTCTTCACAATTGAACCGACACTTGGTCCTGCTAAGGAGAAAAGGAAGATAGTTATGAATTGCTGTAATCATCTAGCAGGTATGAACAGAGTAACTTCAGGCAGAAATATAAACTTCTCACCATAAGTTAAGAAAGCTCGTCAGGCGGCTCAGAATTCACAAGACTGTCTACTTGTCAGAAACTGTCAAGAAATCAAGATGTACTACTGGCAAAGTAGTCCCGAATTGTTCTCCTTTTCAGTGAAGGAGGCGGGCTTAGAACTGAAGAGGGGCTGTTCATTTGAGCTTCTGGGCTCTTCCTCATATCCAAGGCCTCCTGAAACAACCCAAAGGCTCTCTTTTTCGCAGATTCAGGTGTGCCAAACTCCAGTACTCTGGGCTGAAGGGGAGAGTGGGAACCAGTCGGCAATTCACCATCGGCACTGGCGCAGGCCACATCTCTTGAAGTGGTCGCTCGCTCATGGCTAGCAGATCTTTGGCATTCAGTGTTTGGTGCAGTTATCCTCTTACGGATGACCATTGGGGAGCTTATGTCGGTGCAATCCATTTTCTTGGTATTCCATACGCGAACCTGATACATATGGTACAGAGTTATCAGTTGTTTTCTTAACTGAATTACAGCTCCTTCCCTATGTGCATAATATGTCAACGAGCATTGCAGTTTGCATTGCTCTTCTGCAACATATAGGTGTAATAGCAAAAGAGATGGATCCAGTTTTTTTGTAGTATTTAACAAAGTGGCATTGGAACAAAATTTGCAAGCTTACTCACCATGGAATCATCAGATGATGTTGCTATCTTTCCAACCTCTGATACACACCTGAAAATTGTGAAATTCATATTGAAACATGAGCATTAGATTGTCGGTCAGATTTTAACAAAAGTTATCATTGTTCATAGATCCTACCAGTCAACTGAAGTAGCTTCACCCTCATGGCCTTTTAAAATTACAGGGCCACTCTCAGGTTGATCCACCTGTCAGTGAAAAAGTATTAGCATGAATAGAATGTAAGAGAGCAGATAATCCGCATGCAACAACAAATGAGCACACGCAAAAAAAAAAAAAAGGGCCATGCAACAAGTACCTGCCACAAGTACACATTGCCATCACTCGAACCACCTAGAATGTGAGTTCCATTAGGACTAATAGCAGACTGCATTTGAGCACCAAAACAGGTGTTAGAAACTATACATGAAACAAACCAAGCATATGCAGCTTGAAAAATAAAAGCTGAACCAGTTGATCACTCACTGACCTTGACAAAGAATGACTCGATTTTGCTCCCAGTGTAAACCTTTACTGGGCCCTTGTCCATATGGAGAACACTATACAAATAGATCCTGAAAGGCTTACAAAGTTAAAGGCAGTCTTCACCAATGCCAGGGAAATTTTGCAGTTCGGTGTATTGGTTAAATATAACTTTACCTGTTATCCATGCATGATGCAGCGATGTATGCACCATATGAATCTTGTGACAAGCAAGAGATCCCATGTTTCACCCCCTCCTTCTGAAACAAAGGATCAGTGAGTGTTGAAATTGAGCTACAAGCATATTCTGTAGCAATTGCTAGCTGCTTACCAAAGGTTGCGCTGCTGCTTGAGAAGTTTTGTTGGAGACAGGTGCTTTAAGGTTTCGTGTATCCCATATTTTGACAACACTGGCAGACATTTATTGTAAAGATTAGTATTTCAAAAAAGTTAAATGCAACCAAACTACAAAATGAGGTGCATTGTGTTCAAAGTGGTACATTCATAATTCAAATGTACCACAGACAATACATCATTAGCCATATAAACTATATGAAACTGGGTAGTAAATGCAGGATAAAATGGATGGGAAAATGCCTTACTTGTCTGCAGCTCCAGAAGTAGCAATGGAGATATCGTCTTTCAAATAAAGAACTGATGTGATACTCGTTGAAGCAGCCTAAAGATCACCAACATCAGCAAATGAACCAAAGTTAAGAGATGATCATCCCCAGCAAAAAAAAAACATTTCACGTAGACTCAATACCTTTGCTCGAGACCTTGTTCGACTCCTTTGCGTGGGACTATGCGCTTCTTTGACAACAGCAGAAGACCTAGCATGTGACACATTCTGAATTCAGTGAAAAAAGCTACATTGCTACATACATTCACGATCATTGTGGTTGAAAGAGAACATTTAAATTGAACTAGCTATAAGACAACATACATGAGGCATGCTTCACCATGAGCATTTGGATTTCTGGGATCGCATCTTAGATCCCAAAGAGCAAAAGAACCATCCCTCGAACCAGAAACAATAAGCTCTGCACAGACAGTAAACCACTTGAGTGTGGAGTTCCTAACAAACTTTTGCCGACAAAATGTATCAAACTAGGTTGAATAAATCCAGGCTAGATGACACTAACCAGGATTTGAAGAATGACATGACAGCGACTTCACACTCCCAGTGTGTCCTGACAGCGCACCAAGGCATTTTCTATTTTCCACACTCCATATCTTTACCTGATACAGAACAAACAACCCCAGTGAGATTTTGCAAAACCAGGGAATAAATTCATTAATACCACAATATACTAAACCAATTAATCGACCCTGTTGCATTGCTTACAGTTTGATCGCCGGATGCAGTCAGTATTTGGGATCCCTCCTAAATAAACAAAACACAAAGATTGTAACTTTGTCAGAGACGCACATAATGCTTAGAAGCAACTGAGGGATTGCCTATACTAGATTTCTTTGGCCTATTTCAAGTACTGCAAGTAACTGGGGTTACCTTGATCCAGCACACATCAAAGATTGCGTTGTTGTGAGCAACCCAATCGGACACCCTCGTTTCAGCTGCAAGAGCACGATTTCAGATTGGAACAAATAGCACCACCCAACAAGTTTGAACCCACAAAACACCCAAAATCTCAATCAGACAATGGGCACACTAGATCAGACATCAGAGGGGGATCCAAGCCAACCTGACTTCTCTAGGGACGAAGAGCTGGACGGGAGGCGCCGGTGGGTGTCGTAGAGGCCAACATATCCGTCCTCATCGGCGACCGCTAGAAGGTGAGAGATTTGCGCGGCCTGAAGAAAGGCGACAGTTCAAATCTAAGCATTCGATGTTGCAAAGCGGAAGTATAGGAAGGGGGTCTCGGGTGGGTCCGTGGTAGGGCAGGCGCACCTTGCAGAAGCAGATGGCGAAAGGGATGGCAGGGTCGCCGGAGTGCTCGACAGCGATGACCCCGCTGCCGCGGCCGCCGGGATCGGAGGAGAGGTCGGAGAGGTACGGGAGCCGCGCCGCGGACCCCCTGACGCCGCTGAGCTCCCGGGCCCGGAGGCCGCCGAAGAAGGACGGAGAGGATCGCGGCAGAGACGCCATTAGGGGAGAGAAGGAGAAAGAGAAATGGGGGGAGAGAGGAGGCGCGAGTGCAGGTGAAAGGGGAGGGGGAGGGGGAAGTGGCGGGCGGGCGAGGTTTATGGGAGGAGTTTTGCTCCGCGGGGGAGGGCGCCGGCGGGAAGAGTTTTTCGTAATGGCGCCGCGGGAAAGGAAGAAAAAAAAAAGAAGCCGCGAAAGCTGGTGGCGCCGTGCCGTGGCTCGGGAAATCCGCGGTTTAATTTTGCCTCGTGTAGTTTCTAACTCACTGGCAAGTGGGACCAGAAGGCTCTTCGGGCCATTGAAGTATCAGGTTCTTAAAACTACGAGGTGTATGTGCGGCGTCATACCGTACAGGATAGTTTGTATAAACGATTTGAATAATATATAAAAGTAACTTAATTAGTAATTTTTTTGATGTTTATTGAGATGTTCGTTATGTTTATCTGTCTTGGTAAATTCATTTATTAACATAGTATTGTTATTAATTTAAGTAGTAAGGTTTTTTTCGTGCCATATAAATATGGTTTGTTTTGTATGTTGGTTTGTGAATGCTACTGTGTGGGAGTCTGTATGAATTTATAGTCATATACATACCGCCATTGGGCGTCGTGCGCAAGACGCAAGACGCCCGCTCGGCAGACGGCCGCTTAGGCACGGCCCAGTAAGGCCCGTGTAATAAACAAAGCCGTGCGTGCCGGCCAGCGTGCACGCGAGCAAGCCGTGCACGCCCGGCCGCGCGTCTTGCGGCCGAACGCAGTTAAGGCTAAGCAACGCGTCTTGCCTGGCTAGCCCGCTTAGCCCAAAAAAAGCAGAAAAATAAGAAAAATTGTAAAAATTTAGAAAAATTCAAAAAATATAGAAATTTATAGACATTGCTAATCATAAAAATAAATATTTGCAATGACATAATGAGCTTTATTAACTTATTAAATTACATGGGATGGTGCCTCATTAAAAACTTTACCAAGTAAAAACTCAATTTGAGAAAACCTTGGTAAAGAAAAAGAGTACAACCTATAAAGCTCATTAGTGACTATATGTGAAGAAAAATATTGAAAATCCTATTCATTGCTATCTAAATACAAATTCTCAAAAGATTCTTCTAAATCTTTATTTTCTGATATGTTGGAGTCTTGATTCACTTGTTCCCGTCTTTGACGGTCATAAGTACTTGACCATCTCGTTGGGATGACTTGTTCGTCGCTCCTCGATTATTCTTCCGGAAGATGAATGCCGACTCAAGAGATAGAGAGACAGAATACCAACACATCCCGCGCTAATATGGATAGCATGGATATGACACCTTTTGGGCTTGCCACCATGAGAGGATGTTCAACTCACGCTAAATCGACGCTATCATCGTTGAGATAGCTTGATAGGTCTCCGTGCTTTGTCGCCTTCCTCCTCCTAAGCGATGTGTACTGCGCGAGAACTAGACGAAGAACCAAAAATCTTGCCCCATTGCATAGCCCCTAGAGGTGCTAGGGACTACCGGGGTCTTTCCAAACGCATGAGATCCAAACTTATTTTCATATTTATCATATACCTCATATAATTTATTCTTAACTAATGTAAAGTATGAAGAATAGTCTAAATCGGTAGCCTCACTTAAAATTTGTAAAACATTCAGTAAATCCTTGGAGTTTGGCCCTAGGATCCAAAATAAAAGCGAATGCATATAAAATAGGAATTTCTCTCCAATATTTTAAAAACTTAATTTTCATGGCACCTACAAAGATCCCGTAGTATATGATCATGTTCAAAAGCCTTTAGGTGAGTTGCAATTTCAACAATATTATGAACAATTATAGGAGAAGTAGGGTAATATATTCCAGAAAGGCAAAGTGTAGCTTTATGAAAAATTTCTAAAAGGAAAATATTTTTTCAAAGAACAACCCAATCGTTTCAGAAGTTCGTGGTCTCTAACTTGGGTTCTCTTTGGAGGAGCTACGAGATTGATGGCTTTGGGTGTGAAGGAAAGCAGATAAGGTGCTCCTATATGGCAATATATGTTTAAGCATAAGATAAGTAGAGTTCCATCTAACAGGCATGTCTAAAGCAAATTTTCTAGGACGAACATTCATTGCTACGCAAAAACTCTTATATGCGGCTATTCGTTGGTTTGAACAATTAATAAATGAAATAGCATCTCTAAAAGAATCAATACAAGCATTTAATCTTTTAAACCGGATTTAACAATAAGATTAATAATATGACAAGCACAACGTTGATGCAATAAGAAAGAGTGTGCATAAGAATTAAACACAGGTGTAAGAATTTCCATAGCTTTAGTGTTTGCAGCTGCATTATCTAAAGTTATAGAAAAAATTTTATCTGTGAGACAAAAATCTTCTACAACTCTAATAATACTTTCTGCAATATTTTCAGCACTATGTGAAACATTAATTAATTTAAATCCTATAATTCTTTTTTCCATTACCCAGTCATCATTAATATAATGAGCAACAACACTAATATAATCCTCTCTAACTCTACCACTCCATATATCAGAAGTTAAAGCAATAGAGAATGTACAGGTATGAAACATTTCTTTCATTTTATCACGACAATTGTTATAATATTTAATTAAATCTCTAGTTGTTGTTTGCCTAGATACGAGACTAAATCGAGGGTTATGAGCAGTCCTAATATATTTTTGAAAAGCGTCAGACTCACCAAAATTTAAAGGTAAATCTTGAGAAGCAATTAATCTACAAAGAGATTCCCGAGCTACCTCTGGGTTGTACTCCCACGTACGTACCGAGCCGTCAGGGTTATATTGCAGTTGTGTCTGGCGCATTTGTATTCCTTGCTTTTTCTTGCAACTTGCAGCATGTCGTTGTAGATGACCCGTCCCACCTGAAGATTTTGCAGTCAATTCATTACCACAAATTTTACAAACAGCATACCTCACCGAAGTCCCATCATCCTCGGTCTTGAACTTCTTGTCGAAATCATTCCAAACTGTTGATGTACTAGCTCTTGATCTTTTTGCACCCGTGCTTTGAGTCGTGGATGCACTTGTTGAGCCAGCAGAAGATGGATCGATTGGACCCTGCGCTCCCGGGGCCATCATTTCTTCGGCATTTTCAGATGGATATGCTTGTGGAAACGGTTGCATATCCTCCGCCGAGAGGCCGAATTCGGAGAGTTCAAAATCGTAGTTCTCCATTAAATCAACTGTAAATTAAAATAGTAAAGAATGATTAACTTCCTATTAAACCAACCAATAATAGCAATAAATTAAACTAATAAATAATACTCAAAAATTAAAATAAGACAGAATTATTACCTCCTTTGCAGCTCTCACAAAAAATCTAAAGATTTTTGAATTTTCGGAATTTTTCCCGAATTTTCACCAAATTCGTGCAAGCACTTTCGGAATTTTCACAGCTAAACCGAGAGAGGAGAGTGAGATTTGAGGTGTGGAGAATGGAGGCCGGATGCCCACCTATTTATAGAAAAAATTTCAGATTTTTTCCGAATGTTTTGCTATTTTTCTCGAATTTTTTTACCCCCAACGGTTCGAAAAAACGGCTATTTTTTCAAAAATCCGGGCCGGGCGTGCCGTGCCGGGCCGGCACGGCCCGTTTAGAGCCGTTGGCCCGCCGGCCGTGCCGTGCGGGCCGTCGCCGCGTCGCGTCGCGTGCGGTGTCGGCCCGACATTAAACGGCCGCGCGTCTTGCGCCGCCGTCGCGCCCTCGGCCGAGCACGCCCGGTCCGGCGGGCCGTGCCGGCCCGGCCCGTTTACAACCGTGCCGTGCCGTTGTCGGGCCGGGTCTACAGTACCGGGCCGCGGTTCGGCCCGTGTAGGCCCGGCCCATTTGGCCAGGTATAGTCATATATATGTCCTAGGGATGGAGTTTTTGGCATATCTAGTACGTTTTGTAGTTGTATTTGTAAAAATAGGTGTATGTGCATGGTAATAACAAAAATAGCATCTCTATCGTCTGATCATCGGGTGGCAGCCACCGCTGGTAGGTGCCTGCCACTCGGGCACCAGACAGCAGGTGGTCTGTCACTCCATCGCAATACGGCACTTGGTCTGTTGTTTGGTGGCAATACAAACGGCTTAATTATTTACCTAAATATTATTTTATATGTCATAATTGTTTTAATTTTTAAATATAGTAAATGAGCTCAAATAATTATAAAATTTTATGTGCAGTCTCTCGATACAACGTATTTAACTATGTAATTTTTTTTGACAATTTTATCCACTCTAAATGTCGCGCAAAAATTCGTATAATTTCGATATTTGTAGGAGTTGTTACATATAACAAACGAGTTCTAAAAATCCACACAGAGTTCAGAAATGGGCAAATTAGGATTTTAAAATAATTTATACATTTAAACAGGTCCAATCAAAGTTAGGATTAAGAAATATGGGCTTTCGGAAGTTTAAAATTAATGGTAAAGGGAAAAAAGGGAGATTTTTTACTTCGAACTAGTCTGATTGACAAGAGGGGAAAATAAAGAGAAATTTGAGTTGGAAATAATTTTCTTAAGTCTAAAATGGTTCTAGGAATCTTTGTGATTTTTTTGAGAATATGTAGATTTTATTTACTATTTTTGGTATTGTTTTGGAATTTTCTGCTATTTTCTAGTTTTTATTTGTTTTTATCTGCTTTTTTCCTACTTAAAATAAGAATAAGTGCTATTTGGCTGCTCGATTTTTTAGGTTTGCTTTGTTCGAAGCGTCTAAACATGCTCCACCCATCTGGACCGTCCAATCGTCGTTCCCTTCTGCCAAGTCCAAACATCTACTCATTTGGACCTTCCGATCGTCTTCAAACCATCCGATCGTGATCACCCCTTCGGCCAGTCCGATCGTGCCCACCCTTTTGAACCGTTTGATCATTGTCACTTTACAGCAATCCATCTAACATTTGAACAATAATTTTGTATTTTCGCCCAATAACTGCTTTGATTTCAGGTGGGATGTATTCTATTTGGCCTTCGGCTATTGCAACTAAAAGCATAGGTCTTCCGATCAGCTCCTGACCTATGTCACCAGAGAACATAAATTCTGCAAAGATAGGTTCTTGTTGTTCGTTGTTTTGAGGGTCAGTACCATACACATTTATTTTATCTGTTTCAGAATTTGGAAAGCACATTAGATATTGCTGCAATTTTTGAGTGAATAAATCACAAGTGATAAAGAGTGGTTTTAACTATATGAATCTGAAAATAGTGTTAATGCACATTAGCTATCATTTAGCTACGGTAAAACAGATATGCAACTTGCCAGCACCATAAGAATGTAATGTAACATCACAGGAAAGGAATAGTACGTTATAAAAACATTGGCATTCCGTTCCAACATACACTACCTAGTTCCGCGTTCCATTCCAAAACGGCAGTATTCGCCTTGCAAATTATATTGACTCTTAACAGGAATGTGAAACAGATAACAGCACGACCAATCACTAAATGATGCTAGAGATAAAAAGCTAGTTGAATTGCCACCAAAGCTGTTGAGAACTTGAGATTAACAACAAGCACAGCAATGCGGTAACAGGAAATTTAGCATCAATCATATTCAAGTTCATCAGGTGTAATTGGTCTCTTGAGTGGTATGATGGACTTCTTTTCGACATCTTGTGATAACGCCTTTCTCATATCTAAGCAAAAAACAAATACAGATGTGAGCAATAACATCAGAGCAAAGGATACGAATATGACATAACATGAGTATCTAGCACCGCAAGTGCTTACCAAGGCCATCTTCTTCCCCTGAGTAGTACCGGAGCACCCTTCGATAAACCACATAGCCAAGCTATGGAAACAAGTATCATAATTAGGTAAGTTCCCTTAGGATAATTCCATCTTGCATCACAATATAGACCTTAATACCCTATGCTGCAACCTTCATACAGGGTTTGTTGGTTTCATTCACAAAACATTAAAAGAACTTCCATTTAGGGGAAGCAGAAGTAATTGCTAGTTTGAAAGAACTGGTCATTCGCTATTAAGTATTGACATATAAAGCACCAAGCCGGTGATCATGAAGTACGTAGAAAGTGTACCTTTTCATACATTCTTATCGCTGGCGTGTTAGATGCCCTTACAAAGAGATCCACAAAGTAGGCCTTATCCCTGATAGGAGAATAGCCTCTTAGTGTGATATGGAGTAATGGCAGTGAAATAATATCTATAAGGTCCAACATAAACACCAATCATGCAGCCATGAAGTTGATAATAAATGGTACATTAAAAGAGTGACAAGTGAACCACACTAGGGCACTAAGAAGGCTGATATGTTTAGTTCAATCATCTACCTCTATGGTTTAAGACAGCTGGCACCTAGTGGGAGGAAATATACCTGGGAAAATACTCTTGAGAATCCTACTTACGAAAAAATGTACAAAAAGCTAGCAAGCACAGAATGGGAATACCACTACCCTCTTAACACTCTACAAGTTCTGCTTAGAGGTGTTTATGACCATACCCTGTTGATAATTACTAGCCAACCATCTACCACACAGGACACAACTTGAACTAAGCTAGTAAGCTGGTTAGACAGCAATAGGTTCCTTCATCTTGTTAGCAAAAGCTGGGGTCAGGAAGTGCAAACTTCAACTAGTATTGATATTTAGCAAAACAAACGTAGAGGATAATGAAAGCTCTCAATGGATGGGGATTGAATATTGCGATGGAATTCAGAAGGAAAAGGAAACAGCTGGAGAGCATGATAGATTATGTGAACTATTATTACATGCTATGAGCTCAACATACAACAGCTACATTACAATTTACAATAGCCATGCGATTGTGAAGATTCAGTCATAAGGATAATTAGGCTACTTACATCTTATCGCTGATTTCCTCCAGCAAGTTCATAAGCTTCTTGGCTAGCTTCTGTCTACGAAACTCTGAGGCAACAGACACTGCCGTAACATGTCCATGCCAACATTCACCTTGTCCTTCAACCTTACCCATGACTGCAACAGAAAAACAACTGAATAAATATGACCCTAAACTAAGAGAAGGTGGACAAGGCAGAAACCGAACAAACAAAACATTAGAAGATGTTCAACACTAGGGGTAATCTCTTCGACATTAAGATGCTCAATTGCTTCCCATTCAAGGTTCAAGCCATCAGCTAACTGTGGTAAAAGTAACCTGTAACCCAACCCAGTTTAACCTGTCATTTGGTACACCCTTCAAATCCCACTCCCAAAAGGTGCCATATGTTGTAATATGTGCGGTTCAGCATATATTTAGAATTAATTCCAGCATAATTAATAAAGATAAAAACATGATCCAGAGGCATATAAATGACTTAATCAATACATACATATGTAAACTATTAAGCCATTCAAGCAGAAACCTATGCCCAACATACATATATCATGTGAATATCTCAAATCAGCTCAATAAAGTGCATTTCCAGCAGCAATTAAATGACACAGTTAACATGAAAGTATGTAAATCTGCCATATCATTTAACTGCATAATGCACTTGAAGCATGGAGCATGTTAACAGTTAGAATGAGCATAAACTAGGCACACAGAGCAGTAATTTAATTAAAACAGCATAAAGCTCAATTTTAACATGATTATTTGCTCTCAGTTGTAGAGTTGCTCAAGACAATATCTTGTCCTTCTCAATACTTTGTCTAAACTCTTCTCAAATTGAAATGACACCCTGAATTAGAATGTGAGCTCTAAATTATGCTTTACTGTACTATCACAAGATTCTGCATCCATGAAATAAATAGATCACTGTCAGTTAACAGAACACACCAACAAATGAATTATCTCACAAAACAGTACTCTGCAGATTAAGGTACTTTGATCAATTTACAAGGAAAATGATCACATAATCTCAGGAACAGCAAGGATTCTTCCTCAAGAACCAAAAACAGGATGCAGAATACTGAAGATACTAGAGATAATGTAATTGATGTGATCCTGTCCTACAGACAGTAAATGACCAACATGCTAAAAATCAAATGATAGCAGTAAGCGTCACTAATAGAGCTCAGTTCTAATTAGTTTAATCAGATCAATCTCAGTTTTAGACATGTATCTTCATTGAGCAACCAAACCCACAGCTTACAATATTCCAGTTGAAATTTAATCCAGTGAACGTATCAACAATACTCACAGAATGTTAAACTAACTGGAATAGATCAAAAGTAATATGGTAATACCAGAAAATACTCACAAGCCAATGGCACTCAAAGCCACCGTGAAGAAAATCGGGCAGGGCACGCCTAAAGGCGTTGTCCCAGAAAATCAATCGCCCCGTTGTGCCGCGGTGAGATGACATGGTCGTCGGAGATACAATGCCAACCTTTGCTATTAGGGACACACCAAACAACAAAGCCGAGGAACAAGAGATTGCCGCACAAGACCACCAAGGATGCACTGGCCAAGTGCACCCATGAACATCAAGTATCAAAGCTAAACCACCTTGTTCTCCCTTCGGTTAAGCCAAAGCCAACCATCACAAGGCATCGACTACACAGAACTTCAATTCCCCACAAACTGAGACATCCACGGGTGATGTGGTGCTAGGAGAAGCCGAAGTGATGTGCACCCAAGGGAATCAAGAGTTCTACACCAAGAATGGCTGCCTAAAAACTCCAAATCCCCTCCAAATCGAAGCCAAAATCAGCGAGCGAGAAGATCAAACAAAAGAGGGGGAAAATTGGATCTAGGCCGCACTGAAGGAAGAAGGGGGGAGGCCACCTTAAAAGGGAGAGAGCAGCGCCACGCGACGCGGTGGCCACAAACGGCCAGCCACGAAGGACCCGGGCCAGTTCGGGACTCCGGCCCCACCTCGCCGCCCGCCGAAACAGCCGGAAGCCGACAGCAAGGGTTAACCCCTCGCCTCCTCCCACTGACAAATGGGCCCCACCATTTCTTTTCTTTTTCCATTTTATTCTTTTCTCTAATTGAGAAATTACCAAAATGCCCTCATAGAGTCCAACACCATATTCCCCCTGAGAGGCAAAGAACAAGGCCTACTTGGAGGACAAATATCACCTACTTTACCATGATTCCACCAGACACTATTTGCACCTCCACAAACCATTACTTGTGTGCAAATCCTAATGCCTAAAAATTAATCCAGCAGATAAACTAATGCCTAAAAATTCCTAATGTTTCAACTCCCAAGAGTAAAAATCCAGGGTTTACTCTACAATTTCAGCTAATCTGACAAACAAAGAAGCGGAATCACTAGGAATAACTAGCAAAGATAAACAGACCGAACCGACCGACTAAGGGTAGGAGACTGGAGTGGAGACCTACTGTATCCCATGACGCGGTCCCCGGGGCTGACGGCGGAGTGAAAGTAGTCGGGCCAGCGAGCCAGATACGTCATGTAGAACGACATGTTGAACTGCGGCGAGCGAATCGACGGATTAGATTTGGGGAAGGGGACGGGAGGACGCCATCCTCGAATCAAGAAACAAGAAGAGGGAAAGAAGGGAGGGCTTACGGTCCCGGTGAGGTGGTCGAGGTTAACGGAGGCGAAGCGGAGGAGGTCGTCGCAGCAGAACCGGCGGATGGTCGTCATGGTCTGTCTCGCCGCTTCCTCGGCTCGGCGCGGCTTCTGGCGGCGGCGCCGGAACGGAATCTCGTCGCCGGGCGGCCCGGCGCTGTATGGGATTTATGATTCTTGTTTTATCTCGCGGGGTTTGGGGCCGCGGCTGGTGAGTGGTTTGCAATAATCTGAGCCGTCCACGTATGAGATCAAATGGCTCGAATACTTCTGACTTTTGAGTGTGGAATGTAGTAGGTATTTCGGGGAAGGAATGCAATGTATCACTGCCTCGATGAATGTTTTCTTTGCTACAAAATTATTTTAAACTCTCCATATTGCATTTAGCATTCGTATGCATCTTCTAAGACTACTAATTTCTCTACGATGGGATGTGGTTTTGAGCTGTATAAACTATCAAGAGCGAAAATTTTAAATTAGTAGATGATGGTTTTTCTTCAAACATTTAGTTGATATATGGACTATACATTTAGTTTTCATTTGAACAAGATGTGATTTGTATTTTGTGTGCTGGCCAAATGCCTTGTCTATGGTTGTTTTCTACTTGAGAAAATTACATTCGATCATAGGCATTTCACTTAACCAATCAAACGAGATAATATAATACAACAAAATTCTATTTATATAATAAAGGGATAGGTCGCTTTTCTATACATTGCTTTACGTCAAGTTTAAAATTCTTTCATTAATTCGAAAGTCAAGTAGACAAAATATATGAATTTATCTTTAATCTCACATTCCATTGATTTAGAAATGAATATTTGCAAATAAGGTAATATCTAAAATGCAAAAGTTTAGTTTCTATTCATAGAATATTTTTTAACCACCTCTTGGTGGGATAGTGGAGTTATGAGTGTACGACTCCACCTCACAAGGATTCAAATTTTGATGCGTTGTTACACACACAAGTACCCTTTTAATAGAAACTAGTAAGATACCCATGCGTTACAAATGGTGTCCCAAAAAGGGTAATGGATATAATTAAACGTGAGGTTGCGGATTTTTTCTGGCCTCATGCTATGTGAAAGATTTTTCTCAGCAGGGTTCATTCAGCTCACGAAGGCTTGAAGTAAGAGAGCACAAAGAAAAACCAAATTATTAATAGTTGCTAGATAAAAAAAAACTACGCTACAATTTCTTAACATGAGAGTCCTCATGGTATAACAAAACGGCAAATAGGCAAAAACTTCAACAGATGAGGGCCTATCATGGCTATGAAATTTTTTTAAGTGACGTATCGTGGCTACGAAATTTTTATAAGTGAACTCATATATCAATTTGGATAGTCTGAAAAATATTATTTAAAATGTTGGCAGCAGCCCTTTAACATGCTAAAGCTATTGATTTGTGATAATCACTAATCTATATCCACAAAGCAAGCATTTCTGTAAATTTTGGATTTCCTTTTGTAAAGTAGTACCATAACTGGTCGTGATACAGATATATGTAACGCTAACCTCTTTTTTGTAAATGGGAAATAATTTATTGCTTCTTGCACCTGTGTACGGATAATATAGGATTCCTGCAGGTAAGCAATAGAAGCCACAATTAGCATGGCAAGAATGATTGGTTATGCCGTACATATAATGTATGATTCATGGTTTCTTGGTTCGTTTGTCATACATAAAAAAGGAAGATCTTATCACCAAGTAAGCAGCAATAGGTTATGCTGTATGCATTTGCAGGACAAGTTGCCCAACAAAACTAGCTCTGATGGTAATGATGGCTCAAAGCTTCAACACATGAACTGAAGAGGATATAGGACACAGCTAATATAAGTTCGAAGCACTAACCATGCATTTCATGGTCACGCTAGAAGCAATGAATAGAGCAAAACTAGCTAGATTGGTGGTATAGTCATAAATTGTATCAGGATTGGCGAAGTTGGAACACAATCCCAAATTAGAACAGATAAAAGGCAAGATGCTAGGAACTAAGGACAAATTTAAAATTCGATTGTAAACACGCAACCTGTGCAACCAGATTCTACCAGATAGTTCACTATTTCAAACAAACATGTATAATTTGAAACAAATTGGTATCATTCGATTTATCTTTTAAGCCATATGTGAACCTATAGATTTCATCACAAAACTAAAAAGGGGCAAGATGCTAAGGAACTCACCAAGTGATGTGCACGGCCAACTCATCCCGTGAGACCTCAAGGCGGCTGTCAGGTCTACAAGTCGCGTCTAGCAGTAATGCCACCTTGTCTGCCACTACGAATGTCGCCATGGAGCCAGATTAAGCCCCCTGCAAGTGAAAACGAACAAAGAAACCATGACATACATATAGAAATTTTGAAAACAATTAGGCAACTATCTCTCACAGCCAAACTAAGATTGCAGATAATGAACCCAAAGAATTACTTGAATCAACACACACACACATACATACATATACATATATCACAAATAATAAACCCAAAGTTTCAATATCAGATCTGAATCATTAATTGAATACCTCTACTAAGCTTTTAGTTCGAAGAATTCTAAGCCTGTGAAGCATACATCTACCGCATACATTTCCGGGGGACTTCACGGCCTCTTGCGCGTGCCACGTCGATTCCCCTGCACCCTTGCCGCAACGTGTGCGCGCGCGCCGTGCGAGCGAACACGCGAGCGCTCCTACCCAGCTGGTAGCGCGGCGCAGTTTCGTTGCTTCGTCGTTCGTGCGCCCATCCGATTCCCCAGCGCCAGCATCCGCCTGTCCACCTCCGCACCTCGCGCCCGCGTCGTCTTCTCACGAAGCGAAGCTTCACGTGGCTTTCCTCGTGGCGCATCTACCTTTTCCGCAGCACACCGCCGCCTCACCTGGCCCCTCTGCAGTTCCCTCCACCACCTGCATCAGCACTGCTCCCCCTCCCCTAGATCCGGCGTATGCCGGACTCCCCGCTCTGCACTCGGCCCCTCCCCCTGTCGCTGCCTCACCGGCTGGCCCCTCCGCAGCTCCCTCCACCGCTCGCAAGACCGCTCCCGCTCCGGATCGGATCCGGCGTGGTGGACTCTCGCGCCTCGGTCCCATCTCCTCCCCTTTAGATCCAACGTTGGCCGAAGTCCCCACTCCGATCTCGGCCTTCCTCCCCCCGCCGACTTACCGGTGGGAGCGGCAGCTCCCTCGTCGGCCCTCCCCCAGATCCGGTGTAGGCCGGACTCCCCACTCTGCATCCACTCCGCTCTCGGCCCCTCCCCCCACTGTCGCCTCACCGGCTGGCCCCTCCGCAGCTCCCTCCACCGCCCGCGTCAGCACCGCTCCCCTCTCCTCAGATCCAGCGTCGGCTGGACTCTCGGCGCCCTCCAGTCCCATGCCCTCCGCGCTCCGATCTCGGCCTCCCTCCTATTGAGTTGCATGCACCAGCCAGTTCACCTAAAAGTTTAATCTGATGAGAAAAGGTGGGCAATTCACTTATATTTCAACACTCCCCCTCACGTGTAGGCTCTCTCAGGTCTAAGACGTGGAATAGAAGTGGACTGCAATTATTTTTTTAATTGCGTCAACCGGATCTCGAACTCAAGACCTCTTGGCTCTGATACCATATTGAGTTGTATGCACCAGCCAGTTCACCCAAAAGCTTAAGCTGATGAGGAAAGGTGGGCAATTCACTTATACTTCAACACTCCTCCTCACGTGTAGACTCCCTCAATAGCCTTCAAGTGATCAACAGTGGCATCATCAAGGGGGACGACATTGCCTTCATGGTTCAGGTAACTCTTCATCTCCATCTCCACCTTCTCCTCTCCTCTCCTCTCCTCTCCTCCTCCTCCTCCTCCTCGCACCAAAATCACGCACAACTTCCATTAAGTTGTGCCTAAAACTTCCATGAAAGTATTGCCGATCGACGTACCCGCGTCGTCCCCACGTTCTCACGCTGTCACGCGTCAAAGACGGTCCGTCCCACGCGATTCTTCCAGGAAAAATGCCAGCGTGAGGATCGTACTATATAGGTAGGCGGAGTTGGTGGGGGTGGAATTGAAAGGGTTGGTGGTTCTTTGAGAGGAGAGGAGAGGAGAGGAGAGGAGAGAAGGTGGAGATGGAGAGTTACCTGAACGAGAACTTTGGGGGCGTCAAGGCCAAGCACTCGTCGGACGAGGCGCTGGGCCGATGGCGCAAGGTCGTCGGCGTCGTCAAGAACCCCAAGCGCCGCTTCCGCTTCACCGCCAACCTCGGCAAGCGCTCCGAGGCCGCCGCCATGAAGCGATCCAACCAGGAGAAGCTGCGTGTTGCTGTGCTTGTTTCAAAGGCTGCACTTCAGTTCATTCACGGTCTTGCTCCCCAGAGCGACTACACAGTCCCTGCCGACGTCAAGGAGGCAGGCTTTGGCATCTGTGCTGAGGAGCTGAGCTCGATCGTCGAAAGCCACGACCTCAAGAAGCTAGGATCACATGGCGGCGTCGAGGGCCTCACATCGAAGCTGTCCACCTCAGTGTCTGACGGCCTCCCCAAGTCCAGGCGCAAGCTGGCGACCCGGCAGGAGGTCTTCGGCGTCAACAAGTTCGCCGAGACGGAGGTTCGCAGCTTCTGGGTCTTCGTCTGGGAGGCGCTCCAGGACATGACGCTCATGATCCTCGCTGCATGCGCGTTCTTCTCGCTCGTCGTCGGCATTGCTACCGAGGGGTGGCCCAAGGGCGCTCACGACGGCCTCGGCATTGTGGCCAGCATTCTTCTGGTTGTGTTTGTCACCGCGACAAGCGACTACCGGCAGTCGCTGCAGTTCAAGGACCTTGACAAGGAGAAGAAAAAGATCACGGTGCAGGTCACCCGGAGAGGGTACCGGCAGAAGCTCTCGATATATGATCTTCTCGCGGGTGACATTGTGCACCTCTCCATTGGTGATCAAGTGCCCGCGGATGGCTTGTTCATATCGGGATTCTCCTTGCTGATCAATGAATCAAGTCTGACTGGAGAGAGCGAGCCGGTTGCTGTTAATGCCGAGAACCCGTTCCTTCTGTCAGGGACTAAAGTTCAGGACGGTTCTTGCAAGATGCTTGTCACGACGGTTGGCATGAGGACTCAATGGGGTAAACTGATGGCAACTCTTAGTGAAGGTGGCGATGATGAAACGCCATTGCAGGTCAAGCTGAACGGTGTTGCCACCATCATTGGTAAAATAGGCCTCATCTTTGCAGTCGTCACATTTGCGGTGCTCACTGAAAGCCTGTTCCGGCGCAAGATCATGGACGGCTCGTACTTGAGTTGGACAGGAGATGATGCATTGGAGCTGCTCGAGTTCTTTGCCGTTGCTGTTACTATTGTCGTCGTGGCAGTTCCCGAAGGCTTGCCACTCGCCGTGACCTTGAGCCTTGCATTTGCCATGAAGAAGATGATGAACGACAAGGCGCTCGTCCGACACCTTGCAGCCTGTGAGACCATGGGCTCAGCAACCTCCATTTGCAGCGACAAGACCGGCACGCTCACGACGAACCACATGACCGTTGTCAAGGCCTGCGTCTGTGGCAAAATCAAAGAAGTGGGTAATTCTTCAGAGACCAAGAGCCTGTTCTCCGAGTTGCCAGATTCTGTCACGACAGTGCTCTTGCAGTCCATATTTAACAACACTGGCGGCGACGTTGTCTTGGACAAGGATGGTAAACGAGAAATACTGGGCACACCAACTGAGACAGCAATTCTAGAGTTCGGCCTGTCTCTCGGCGGAGACTTTCAGGCGGTGCGCAAGGCAAGCACCCTCGTCAAAGTCGAACCATTCAACTCAGCAAAGAAGAGAATGGGAGTGGTCATCCAGCTCCCAGGGGGAGCACTGCGTGCTCACTGCAAAGGTGCATCAGAGATCATATTGGCATCTTGCAGCAAGTACCTGAACGATGAAGGCAATGTCGTCCCCCTTGATGATGCCACTGTTGATCACTTGAAGGCCACGATTGATAGCTTTGCAAACGAGGCGCTTCGTACTCTGTGTCTCGCCTACATCGAAGTCGATGACGGGTTCTCAGCCAATGATCAGATTCCTGAAGATGGGTACACCTGCATTGGCATTGTGGGGATTAAAGACCCAGTGCGTCCTGGTGTGAAGGAATCAGTTGACATTTGCAGGTCGGCAGGTATTACTGTCAGGATGGTCACAGGTGACAACATCAATACAGCAAAGGCAATTGCCCGGGAATGCGGCATTTTGACTGAAGGTGGTCTTGCCATCGAAGGCCCGGACTTCAGAACCAAGAGTGCAGAAGAACTGAATGTTCTGATACTATATTGAGTTGCATGCACCAGCCAGTTCACTCAAAAGCTTAAGTTGATGAGGAAAGGTGGGCAATTCACTTATACTTCAACACCTTCCCCCGCCGACTTACCGGCGGCAATGGCAGCTCCCTCGTAGATCATATGGATTGATGTCTATCTGATCAAACTTTCTAATGGTGAGCATTGTCAGGTCTAATCTAGTTGCGTGTGGAGTCCTTTAGGAATTAGCTACATGGTGTCTCATATACGTATTCAAAACAGTCTCGTATTTGTATTCGGCTGCCGCGTCGGAGATGATGCCCGACTCAGGAGCAAATTTGTACACTATATAAGCCTTGCAAAGGCTGAGCAAAAAATGCGAAGCAGCGCTTATTGCAAATCAATTAGGCAGCGCCAGAATCAATTTCTCTCGTGTATTTGTGTTCATCGTAATATCTGCTAGCAGCGTTGTGCTGGAGAGCTGCGTTCCGGAGGAAAGCGTCGTTCTACATTCAAGCCGAGTCCCTAGAGCGGCTCCAACAATTGGTATCAGAGCAAGGTTCGTGTACACCTTCATCTATGTCGTCCTCGAGCTTGTCGAAAAACGTCACCACCGATGGGGGCGTTCTGAAGATCGGCGATGGGAGCGTGCCGAAGGCGTCGGCGCGCGAGGGTAGCATCTCCCTCCCGTATCCCATGCTCACGAGGAGCAACTACACGATGTGGGCCGTGAAGATGAAGGTGCTCATGCGCGCTCAGGGTGTATGGAACGCAGTCGTGGATGAAGAGGTGAATGAGCGGCAAGATCAAATAGCACTCGTGGCAATCTTCCTCGCGGTGCCGGAAGACATGCTACTGGTCCTAGCTGAGAAGGAGACCGCAAAGGAGGCCTGGAATACTCTGAAGGTGATGCATCTCGGTGCCGATCGCGTCAAGGAGGCGCGTGTACAAAACCTCATAAGCGAGTTTGAAAACTTGCGTATGAGGGACACCGAACAGATTGATGACTTCGCGATAAGGTTGACGATAATCGTCAACAAGATACGAGGTCTAGGCGAAAAGATGGAAGAGGCCTACATCGTGCGGAAGTTTCTTCGTGCAGTGCCTAAGAAGTTCTCTCTCGTCGTCACCACAATTGAGCAATTCGGAGACATAAAGAATATGTCGATCGAAGAGCTAATCGGGCGCTTGAAGACGCAGGAAGAGGGAGAACGTCGCTACGGCAACAACGGAGACGAGGAGCACTTGCTCCTGACGCGCGCAGAGTGGGAGGCCCGGTCGACGAAGTATGGAGGCTCCTCAGGTGGTTTTGGTGGTGACAGTGGATGTCGATACCGACGAATTGACAAAGTAAAAGTAAGGTGTTTTAATTGTAACGATTATGGACACTTTGCTTCAGAATGTTGGAAGCCCAGCAAGAGGGAGAAAGCGCAGGCATATCTCATCGAGGCAGATGCCGACGAAAACCCAGCGCTACTCTAAGCAACAAGATTAAGGAGGTGAATGTCAGGTCTAATCTAGTTGCGTGTGGAGTCCTTTAGGAATTAGCTACATGGTGTCTCATATACGTATTCAAAACAGTCTCGTATTCGTATTTGGCTGCCGCGTCGGAGATGATGCCCGACTCAGGAGCAAATTTGTACACTATATAAGCCTTGCAAAGGCTGAGCAAAAAATGCGAAGCAGCGCTTATTGCAAATCAATTAGGCAGCGCCAGAATCAATTTCTCTCGTGTATTTGTGTTCATCGTAACATCTGCTAGCAGCGTTGTGCTGGAGAGCTGCGTTCCGGAGGAAAGCGTCGTTCTACATTCAAGCCGAGTCCCTAGAGCGGCTCCAACAAGCATGACATAATTACTCCGTGTATTTTTCCCATGATAGACAATTTCCTCCTTTTTTTTGTTTAGATGCAGGATTGAGGATGGCGAGGCAACCACAAAGAAAATTGATTTGTGGCTTACATATTTTTTTTGCCAGCCCTTTTGTCGTTGCTTCCGCTTCTTTCCTCTTGCAGTCAGGGTTAGTTCTTTGTATATGTGCTTATTGGAGCATAGTGTAATTATTTCATTTCCGGACGCCAGGTTTTCAGAGAGATACTAATCGCTCTTTCCTGCTGCTATCGTAGGTCCATTTAGGCAGAGCTTGTGGGTGGCAATATTAGCTTTAGAGGCACGCAAAGCCAACAGGTGTGATTGCTATTCATTTTCGGTTATCCTTGTAGCTTTTGGCCGCAGCTGTGGAAGTCACAAGCTTCCACAAAACCAACACTTACTACAGGTTTGCAACTGCATGCTTCTAGTAATCCAGTTGATTATTCAACTCTTGCCTATCTCTATGAGGTCCATGTTCATTCTAAGTAAATAGGATATGCTTTATATGCTAATTTGTTTTAGAAATTTGAGGTCAAATGTATTTCCTTTTCTTGGATATAAGTTCATTATTATGTTAGGCATGCCCTTTTCTTTGCAGTTCACACTTCACGGCGAATTTGATGATTTCATTAAAATCGGTGTAAGTTTTTCCTTTCTAAGGTTAGATTCCCAATCTCTTTGCCTAGCTTTTACTTTGTTTTGTTTGAGTTACTTCCCTTTTTAAGGCTGTTTTGGTTGAAAATTGTGGTGAGCTAACTAGGGGAGTAGTGCAAGGCTCAATTTTTTTTCGCTTGTGTGACTAAGTAAGAATTTGGTCATTATGTTATTTAGGACTTCCCTAATGCAATAATGGAGTGATCTAGATCTACGTACGACTTCTGAATTCTAAAAATTCGGTACCATTCTATTGTTAAACAAGTACATGCCGTATTGCAGGTTGGCATCTGCATACTTTATGTTGGTTATTCAATTCTTGCCTATCTCTGTACGTGATCCATGTTCATTTTTTAATCAGGTAGGATATACTTCATATGAAACTTCGCATTGCAAATTTGGGGGTTAAAATGGTAGGTGATGGTCTTTTACCACTTACATTGCATTGTAGAACAAATGTATTGATGCTTTACTCTGGTTCTAACTCTTTCTGTAGAACACCCCAAGTACGGTGATGGTAGGCTCGGATTGTTTGGTATGTGATCATGGTATGCTTATCTCTCTAATGCAATTTGAGTATTTATTTTAATTTAGTACATTTTTCCAAGAATTTTATTTTTTTATTTTAATTTTGGGTTGCCCGACTTTTGGAGTTTCATCGTTAATGTTTACCTCTCTGTTTTTCACTATTGTAGGCTATTATTAAGTTATTCCAATATGAAATTTCTTATGGGCAGGCATATTCTAGCTACATCCAAACTATCCATTCCAAATTTGCACTAGCTCTGTACTTCTACCCTAAAGCTCAGTTCCCAACTCCTTTTTCGGGTTAGCTTTGCAATTTATTTTACTCGATTTTTCATGTATATATTTATCTGCATAATGGACCTGATGCATGGTCAGTCCTTATTGGTATAGATCATTATCTGCTTGGTTTTGTAGTCGCATATTTCTAAGAATAAGAAGCAACTGTAATATACTTTTTGAATATTAGTGCAGACTAGGTCAATATCTAGCCACTGCAGCCCATTTGGAAATTAAAAGGAATATTTTCTACCATCTGAATTGTATGCTGCTCTTTTTTCTATTGAAAATCATATGCTATAGTTTTACATCGGATATCCAGCTTTCCTTTACCTCATTTTTTCCCTGTTGAAAATCATCACTTGCATATAATATAGTTGATCACAACGAAGAATCAATTTTCTGATTCAGCCGCTATTGTTGTGGACGCGTTTTGGGGTAAAATGTACAAGCGACGTGGTCACTCAGAGCCTCAGAGGGCACTGAGATTAAGTTAGCTAAACCTGTGGATATCTCTTTGTTATGCCAATGAGCTTCCGTATCATGCTATCAGCAAGACAACAACTATCTCTGTGCATGAAGGTGGAGATTCTTAACCCTGCAAGACCTGCTGGGTGTTTACGCTGCATGTGACCAGAGTGCCTGGTATTATTTTCATGTTCAGATAAAGCAGGTGACCAGTGTGCCTGCTATTATTTTCATGTTCAGATAAGAAAATATATTACTTTAATGTATTACATGTAATTTTTCCCAATATTTATCTTGGAATAATTCGGTTATAAATGGCTTGTCCTAAGCCATCAAGATTGTTGGCTCCCCGATCTTTGCACTGTTTGCTATATGTAAAATATAGAGATATTTAGTCAATTATAGAGGTAATCTCAAATATATTTTCTGCAACGTTCAGTATTACCGATATGTGTTTTGCATTATAGCAGCTGCTAGCTTTTTCAACTAATTAAATTTAAAAAATAAAAATATATTATATCATCATGAATAATATTAAAGAATAAAATAAAAACAAAAAACACGAAATTAAAAAGATAGAAGCTGAGGCTGGAGCTACGATGAGCGTTACCTTAATAAAACACAGGGTATAGATGCATGTAGCTGCTTTCTCGACTGCAACCAGCTACAAGTAGGGTTAAAATTATCGGTTTTAATACTTTATCGGAGGGGGCCGGTAAGGACGATATGGCTAATTTTTTATTTTTTCAGAGAAATTTGGACTAAAAAAATCAAATAAAATTAGAAATCCAAATGTAAACCGGTCGATTATTGCCGAAAATTGGCTGAAAATCAGTTGAAAATATCGGCCGAAAGTTTTGAAAGTTATTTCGGTAAAAATTCATTCTAAATTTGATAAAATTCATGCAAAATAAATTTTTTGGAACTAGTTTGAGATTTTACTGGAGGTCACCGGTAAAACCGATAAAACCGGTTTTCGACCGGTAAAATGATCCCTGGCTGCAAGGACGCAAGTGCTACACGTATAAGCCAGTGGTATGTGCCATGACATCGGCATCCAGCAGTGACGCTTCACGTATTGTTTTTTAATCTCTGGTTAGTTGGCGCCGGTATGATATATAAACAAACGCATAATACCCTATATAAAGGAGGGGGACTCCCCGGGCAGCCAGCCCCCCACGTGTTGCTCCTCCCCCCAAAGAAGCCTCCATTTTTTTGGTAATTACATATAGGCCTCCGATTCTTACAAATAGATCCCTGGATTTTTACAAAAAAATCCCTGCGTTTTTTCTTACCTTGATAACGCTCTGCGGTTTCTGAAATTATGTATAGGCCCTCGTTCTTTTAAAAAAGCCCTTAGTTTTTTACCGAAAAACCCCTGCGTTCTCCTTTTATTACGAAAAGGCTCTCGATTTTTTTGTGCAGAAGCCCCTACGCTTTCTTTTTGCTGTAAATTTTTGACTCTTTTACTTCGGTACACACGGTAGCTGGCGCGGTGTAACGCCGCACCTATGTGTCTAGTACTAATATACATATAGAAATTTGAAGGAGTAGGGGAAGGCTGTCTCCTTCGGCCGCAATCGTTTTCACTACCAAATGATGTCTAGTGTATGCAGCACGGAGAAGCTAGAATCTATTAGGGTATCAAAGCACATTACGGTGGAGACATATTCGTGCAAGTACCAAGTGCAAGCTTACAAAGAGCCGTCGAGGAAATGTGCCATATGCAGCTACAACAATCAAGATGACAGCAATGTTCTGTGCAGATTCCATTCTGCTTGGTATAATAAAGTGTCTGGCGGAATTCTGTCATATGGTTGTAAATGTTGAGGGTTTTTTCCTGTTTTTTTTTTGGGAGGGGTGTTAGCCATGTTTTTAGGGTGGGGTGGAAGGATGTTAGAGGGAGGGGGACAATGGAGAAACTCACTCATTATATTAGTAGATATTTTATAAACATATGGATTTATCTTCGATTTCATCTTTCTAAGCTTGTGGTAAAAGAACATTGCAGAGACTCAAATATGCAAATCTGGATTCTCTGTATATTCTACACTAGTCTAGAATCACGCTAGTGCATATAGTAGAAACATAGATAATATATTGATCATGATTATGATTAAGTATGAAAGACATAAATATTATTAATTATTAGAGTAGCAACCTTATGGTTAAGCTTACATTTAATAGCTTGAATGGTCTAACAAAAACTAACAACAAAAAATAAAGATAAACATAATGGCCATTCGATATACCCAAAGGTAAACTAGGGGGCAATGTCCTAATCCATGAAATTGTCAAAGAATTCCCCCTCAAATACCCTTATCTGGTATGATTCTTCTTCAGCAACTGAGTAACAAAGGATATAGCTGAGTACATAAAGTACTCAGCAAGTCATTTGCAACAAGATGCAATATATAATAATGCAAGACTATTCAAATAATGGCTGAAATGTTATTTTCAAATGATGGTCGAATGGTTATTTTACAGAAAATAGTAATTTAGAGTAAATATAATAAATAGATTGAAAACATACTTTGAAAATGATTATCAAGTAAATAATTCAAAGGAATTGAATAAACCACAAGTGAATAGATCATTCACTCCCAAATAAACCCAACCAAGGTTTTATGAGATTCTACCATCGTGTGAAATCATCGAGCATTGTTCATAACTAGGGACACGATACTTTTACACTCTCAAGAGGTTGTACTGCTTTACCCACATGAGATAATCAGATTCACTATTGGCAAATATACGAAGTGATTATCACAAGGCCTTTACAATGCTCAATCCCAACCCAGTTTCGCCCGCTAAGGTTTCGTTATCAAGTAGACTGACCACATAGTCAGAAAATTTCCTTCTTGTGCCATGTGAGACAATGGCTATGACCACAAATTGCATTCATCTTAATGGCAAAATCAAAGTTAAAACATCATAAATTAATTAGTCAGGTTCATCCTATACTAGATATATGATTGCATAATAAGATTCAAATCAATGGCGTACAAAGTCAAATCTTTAATCAATATCTAGACGAAGCATCCACACCCTAAGTGCTAACCACGCTTTTCTCTTTATTGCACGATCACTCGCTCAAGCGAAAACCATTTTGTTTAACCAATACCAATGACACTACCTACAGTGGCGAAGCCAGAATGAAATTGAGGGTGGACTGAACTATTTATAGGTTTAAACTAAGTTAACACAAATTTAGTTTTTTACTCGTATGGAATTTCAAATGTACACAAAAATTACACAAATGGATAGAGACAAACAATGAAAAATAGATAAATACAAAGTAGGTATCTCGATAATAGAAAGCACATATCCAAAAAATATATAATTATTCTGCCTTGAGTGCGGAGTAGCGAAAGTCACCTATGTATGAAATACATCAAAATTAGTGATATAATAGAAAATTGTGAATTGCAATAAAAATTTAGATCATATGAAACATAGCAGAATTAAGTTAATTTGAATCACGAGATAATTTTGAATCACAGGGCAAATGCATTCTACGCGACTTCATGCCTTGAAAGCGATTTAGGATTTTACCATCATCAATACTTTCTATCAGTATAAAGCTATAAAAATTACATTGATAAAGACTAAACTATGCTATGCCTTGATAAAGACTAAACTATGCCTTGATAAAGCTGTAAAATACTAAATTGATAAACAAGATACTAAGAAAGTAAATTACTTACTATGTTATTACTAAAAAAATAATCGCTTGGCCCTTTAGACCTTTACCCTATTTCACCCGTTCACCGGCTGCTCGCTTTTATTTCTATCCGCCCGTCGACAACGCTCCCCCGCCTCCCCATTATTGTTCTGCCCGACTGCTCGACTGCCCTCGCCTATCTCTTCGCTCCTCTGTCCTCGCCTCCCCCTTTCGCTCACCCCTCCTGGCACCCCGCCTCCCCCTCCACTCCGGTGCTCGACACTCCGCCCTCCCCCCTCCGCTTTCCGACTCCCCCTTCGCTCCCCTCTCCACTCCACCCGCCGCCTCCGCTCCACGCCTTCCCCATCCGCTCCCAACTCCCCGCCTCCCCTTCTGCTCCGGCGCTCCGCTCCCCACCTCCAGCCTCCCCCCTCCGCTTCCCGCCTCCCCCCTCTGCTCCGCTCCCCACCTCGAGCCTCTCCCCTTCTTTCCGCTTTGCTCCCTCGCCGGCGTCACCGCCAGGCGCCAGATCCAGCCCGGTCCAGCTCCCCCTGCCCTGGCTCGACCCCCCTCGCTGGCGTCGCCGCTAGATCCGGCCCTTCTGCAGCTCTGCTGTTCGGCACGCTTCAGGTCGTCCCCAGCTCCCCTTTTTTGTTGCTATGTGAACTGAGATCTAAAGATATTTGCTAGCTTTGTGACTTGTGAGTTGTCTGTTGTGTCTTGGTGGGATTTGCTGGGCCTGGAACTGGGGGGGGTGGGCCTGGAACATGCGCCAATGGGTTTGATTTGTGGACGCATCTGGGAAACACTTCTCTGGGCTGTGAGCTTGGGGAGGTTCTACCCGAGGGGAGGTGAGGCTTGAGCCTCACTAAGCCCCCCTTGGCTTCGCCCCTGACTACCTATATTACGACATATAAATTTTGTAACTGTGGCTATCACCATGATTCAATATCTCATTAAGTTAAAATTAGTTAATTAATTAATGTGACAATGAGCCCAACATAACAATAAGCATAACTAAGCATACTAGACGTACAATCCAAGTGGATGCTAATATTGCATCACTAGATAATTAACCATTCTACAGTGATAATGAAATTATGACATTCAAATTATTCAATGAGGGATTAAATCAAAGTTCATTAATAATTACTAAGTACAAAGGTTTATAATAAATTAGCAATGCATAATAATTTAAAATAAAATAATAATACCTAGATTTAGAATATTATGTTTAATATTACAAAGGTCATGATTTGCCTTGGCTCTACTCAACTACCACTTCTTGATCTTCAGATTCCGCTTCTACTCATTCGAAGATGTTATCTAACATAGAGAGAAAGTGAATAAAATACAGATAAGCTAAAAAAATCCAAATAAAATCAAAACACAACAAAAATAGGACCAAAAGGTAGAACTCAATTTTATATAAATTTAGGAAGAAGAATCGAGTCAATCAAAGTTCGTATGAAGGAGAACAGACTTTCAAAAAATTTGATAAATGGATTATATGTTTTAAATCTTGAGAATGTGTCTATCTATAACATTAACGCTAACAAAATTTGGCCTAATGATTTGAATTCCACTTATATTTGACATTGTCATTTAGGTCACATAACTGAGAAGCGAATGGTGAAGCTCCATAAAGATGATCTTCTAAACTTATTTGATTTTGAATCATTTGAAATATATAAGCCTTGTTTACTTGGCAAAATGATTAAGACATCTTTCACTGGTCTAAGTGAGATGGCAAATAACTTGTTGGCCTTAGTATATTCAGATTTATGTGGACCAATGAGCTCAACGGCCAGAGGTGATTTTCAGTACTTTATAACTTTTACCGATGACTTTAGTAAATATGGATACATCTACTTAATGAGGCATAAGTCTGAATCATTTGAAAAGTTTAAAAAAATTCAGAATAAAGTACAAACATCTACTAAGACTTATAAGGAAGCGATGATAGGCCTAGACTCTGAGAAATGACTTGAAGTCATGAGATCCAAAATTCAATCCATGTATGATAATCAAGTTTAGAACTTGGTTAATCCACTCGATAGTGTAAAAACCATTAAATGTAAGTGGATTTTTAAGAAAAAATAGATATGGATGGAAATGTTCATATCTATAAGGCACGATTGGTGGCGAAGTGTTTCAAACAAATTCAAGATGTCGAATATGATAAAACCTTCTCGTCCATCACTATGCTTAAGTTTGTCTAGATCATTCTACCTATTACTGCATATTTTGATTATGAGATATAACAGATGGATGTCAAAATAGCTTTTCTAAATGAAAATCTAAGTGGGGATGTGTACATGACACAACCCGAGAGTTTTATCAATCCTCAAAATGCTAGAAAGATATGCAAACTTCAGAGATCTATCTATGAACTGAAGCAAACTTCTCGGAGTTGGAACATTCGTTCTGATGAGGTAGTCAAAGAGTTTGGTTTTATCGAGAACAAAGAAGAGCCTTGTGTTTACAAAAAGGCTAGTGGAAGCGCACTTATTTTTCTGGTCCTATATATCAATGATGTATTATTGATCAGAAATGATATTTCTATACTTGAATCTGTCAAGTTTTCCTATACTCGTATGGCTTCCTAATTTACATGATAGAAAATTTTAATTTATGTTAGAGTAATCTATCTATATCCCAACATAGATAGGCTGCATTACCTACCAGGTTAACACTATTAAACTACTAGCTCGTTGCAACTACAATACTATAGCGCGACATCAATTAGACCATTGCAACATTATAGCCTGTTTGATATGGCTGCGACTTATAGCTTTTGATAGCTTTTGGTTGAAATTTTTGAATTTTAGCTATTTACGACAGAGATTACGGAGAGAGAGATGCTCGCTTGCGATTTTGGATGATATAGATGTTGGATTTTTGACGTGTACTATAATTAACTTGTAAATTTCATCTAAAAAAATACTTCGTTTGAAAGTTAGGTACTGTAGCAAAACCCAAAAGCTATTTTGAGAAGCCGAAAAGAACATGCCCTATAACATGCCATTAATTTGATCATGACGGTGATAAAGGAAGGAAGCCCGTGCGCGCCGCTGCTTGTCACGTAGCGCATAATGACACCTCACATGCACATGATATAGAGGGCGTTCATAATAACGATGGTTTATACTTTTTTTACTGCAGTTGACTTATTTTTTATTATAGATAAGGTGGCTTATTTAGCGTAATTAAATTTTAAAAAATAAAAATAAAAAATAGGTTAGTCTATCACGGACAATACAAAGGAATACGAAAAAAAGAAAAGGCAAAAAAGCCATAAAAACCAAAAAAAACTAGAAAAAATGAAATTAAGGAATAGTAAAATAAAAACATAAGCTAGAAACCATCGCTAAAATAAGTGGGATCATATGCGTGAATCACACCGAATTGATCAGATGATATAGCCATTAATTAGCACTCTAGTGTACGTAGTAGTATAAACGTTAGCGATGAGAACACTAACACGCGGGCATTCTCCATAATTTGATACTGTATCTTGATAACAGAGGAGAGAGAATAATAGATACAATTACTTCAATAGTGTTACTAACGTTTATGTTTACATGAGAGAATGATTATTTTGGAGAGATGCCCCACTGGTTTCTTGGTTTTCTAAAAGGACTTGATACTTGCATGAGTATTTCTCTTTCTTCTCTTCGGCCTCACAAAAAAGGTGACAATATACATCTTGTTCATTTCAACTTATGGTTCATAGATTTCCTCAAAATAACAGACAAAGGCTTCTTCATCGTCATTTCAAAAAAATTTATCAGGATAACTTTTTCGAAACGACTTTATCGGTATTTAGTTCATTTGCACAAGTATTTATACTAAGATTAAAAATCATCAGCCACAGTCATAAAATGTAGCCGAAAAAATGCACCAATAGACAAAATATCAAGCGAATTTGCTCGCTGGGAGTGTTCTGATATTCACAGTAGCAATTTTTTGATTGCTAATTGCTAGTTGTGCCGATCGGCCGGCCATTAATGTGTACACAGCTAGTACGTGGCGCATGTCATGACGGATGCCGCGGCGGGAGGCAACTCCTAGGCCATGATTAGAGAAACAAATACTCACTCCTCGCTATTACTCCGCGTGAACTCTGCGAAAGGCATGAAACCAAAGCATATGGATTGAGCCATTTCCACGTTACCTCGCGAATCACGGTCCCGTCGCGTTGGCCAAGGCGACCTGCCTAGCCCGGTAACTCGCCAGGAGCTGCCAAGCACATCAAAATAAGTCTTAGCACCTCTGTCTCCATAACCTAGGATTTTCTACATCAAACTTTGGGAACTCCATTTTCGGCATGAAATTGGGTCTGGTTCAAATGGGCGCTGTGTGGTGGACTTGGCCAAGGTTCTTACTCTCTATGTGTCTTTCATCAAACACTTGGAGAGTGTGATTGGCTGCAAGAAACATACTCGTGACCGGGGCGAACTGAGGAACTATAATGAGTCCATCAATGTTGCCTCGGGCAAGCATGTCTTCCCGGTGGCCATGAGGCCCAAGAGAGCGGTCGCCCGATGACGGTGATCTTTGGAGCACCGGCGACGATGCTACGGGCGATGCTTGTGGGCTCGGCACCCCTCGCAGCATCTAGGGCTCTTGCGCGGTTGCCTCTGTCTCCAAGGTCACCATTTGTTTTTGAATCTGCCTCAGCATTGCCTCAGTCCGGGTCTCGAAGGCGCTGAGCCAGTCGCAGATCTGCTTCATCATCTCCACTGCTGCATCGCCTTCCTCCTCCATTGATGCTATGGCTTGAGTTATCCTCTCTTCAAATAGATTAAACTTTCTTTTTGGGAGCCAGAGTGGGCAACAGGTGGCTTTGATACCAATTTGTTATGTTCCTAGAACGATTTGGAAATTTTGGAAGAGAATTTGGGGTAGAAATTGGGAAATTCGAAGATAGATTGGGCAACCAGAAGAAGGATAGGGGAACTGTAAGATCATCGATGGCAATCAAAGAGGGATAAATGATTGTAATATGTAGCGAAAGTTTTTTTTCTTCTGAAATTCACTATTTCCTGATTTTTTAATCTATGCACAAAAAATAGAGAACAAAACAAAACAAAAAAATAATTTGCTACAGGAGTAGATCAGAAGAATTCACAAGTCAATAGTACTACTCATGAAACATCTAATTAGCACTCCCCTAAACCTAATTAGTTTCTCACCTAATCTCTTCTCAAGTCACCAAGTCACGCTTCTTCTTTTCACCCCAAAACAATGTTTCTCTTATACCAAAGTATTCATTTGCCCACCAAAAACATGCATGTGGCCAGCTCGTCTAATCACCTCTCCTAATCAAAACATGCATGCATGCACTTTTACTTTTTCTAGTAGCCTTTTGTCTCAGTCTCCAGACTGCTAGCATGCACCAAGCCAGTAGATGGAACAGCAAACAACTCGCACAACAGTAATCAAGTAGTACGAATTGGTTCAAAAAACATGTTCGGACCAACCTCTCGTCAGCAACAATTAAAAGATAGTTAATCCTTGGTTACACCAACGATTAGCAGAAGCCACACAAGATGCAATCAAGAATAAAAAAACTCACGAACTAATTTGAACAGAAAGACTCACAAGCGGAGGTCACCAGGATCAGCTCCGATCAGGAACAACAACTGTGTTCTTTAATCCTCGCGTAGAACAAAAACATAGAACGGTTTGCTCAGGAACTCAACGAAAAACTTGGGTCACGGCCACCTATCTTTTTTTTTTGTTACACAGCTGCCACAAAGTTTCTTTTTTTTCAACGCAATCTCGCGACAAGCCTCTAATTCCCAATTAGCTCTAACCAACCTCACCCAAAAAAGGAAAAGCTCACGACTAGATCTTTATTTTTCTACCCAGCTGCCACAACTCCTCCTTTTTATACCTGCCTTTCTCTCTCCGTTTTTCTCTCTACGTAAAATCCTAATACAACTCATCTTGAGCCTTTTACCTCAACCAATCTTTTGGCCCACTACTTTTTAAGGGATCCGAAACCCTTCCTAACATGTTTTGGCAATAGATTCAATTACACAGGCTTAAGCCTTTATGACGGTCCACATGACCCTTGGCTTCATTTGGCACCCTTCCAGTGTTACTACCTAGCCTTCGCGCCCGTGACAGAGCAGTGGAGTAAACTTGACCTACTTTAGCTCAAGTCTTTGTCAATGTTAATTCGACCGACAGTCTGTGATCCAAAACGGAGTTATACAGACAAGCAGCGGAGTAACATGACACCATGGGAGAGGGAGACAGAGAGACTAACAATATCTTTCGTCGTGTAATAACTAAACTGTTGTCTAATTAACCATGTGATCAGTAGGTGAACCTATGCATAAAAAGGGAGAGATAATACTACTAGGTAGGAGGCAAATGTGTAGCACACTCCTACTGTGGATTTGTACTTTTGTAGTATGCCATCGTCACATATCAAGACATCCAGCACAGCCTAGCCCGAAATTTTTGGCAGCATACATCAGACTTTGCTCAGGTCTGCCATGATTCCTCGAGATTTCAATCGAATACGAACCATGACTCGAAAAGATTTCGATTCCTGCCTATTCCTATCAATATGGGGACAAGAATTACTAGTACCACCTACGGTTCCTACCACGATTCAAATTCATGGCCTCAAAGATTTCAGTTTCTAATCTGATTGAGTTCTCTAACAATTCTTAACTAAAAGCAACTTACAGTGTGAAGCCCATGTGATGGGCTCGTTGATGCCTTGGCGCTCAGTCTTCTTTATATAACAGTCAGTGGAACTGTGGAAGTAGTCACAACTCACATTAGCCTCCAAGCACCCAACGCTCACACTGTCACTCACTCACACACTTCTCTTGCCCCCTTGCTTGTATAAATACCCAGCTGCACCGGTGAGTTCTTCCTCATCCATTGCCACTGCAAGTCTGCAAAACAAAAAATCAAAAGTGTTCTGGTATTGACGATGGTCGAAAAGACTATCCTCACGTTAGAATCAAAAATCATAAACCGCAGTCGAAAAGAATCCATCAATATTGACACTGTCGGCTATGTTTCTATAATGTAATTTAATTTTAATATATGAAATATTTTCTAAAAATCGATAATATTAGAAAATTTATATTTATTAATTAGCCAGTGAAGTTTGTAGTACGTGTTTACACACGTTCATCTCTGGAAACTTAAAAATCTGCACGTATCGTCCATACTTTTGCATCCATAACAATTCCGAACAAAACTACATAGAAATTGGAAGTCAAACTCATCTCTTTGAATACGGTACAACCATTACGGATAGAAATTAGAATCTCAAACTCAACTGTAATTTCTTTGGAATATGGTACAACACATGTGACTGCCTGGCTAAATAATTCTAACCAGCATGTAGCATGATTGGTTTGTGGTCTTAAGAACACCACGGACGGATGCCGACGAGCTCCAGATCGGTTGGGTCCGGGAAAATATACAGCCTGCAGAAAGTTAGATCGATTAGTAGCGAGTGAGAGGATAGGTGAGTCGAGGATTAAGTAAAGACTAGCATACTGCTTGTGTGGTGTTCGGCGAATCTCTTGTTGTTACTCCGTGAGGCACGGCTGCTGTACGTCCAGATCATGCTGCCACGGCGCGAGTCCACCGTAGGCTGTCGCCAAGCCTTTTTTCCATGCCCTGCACCACGGAATCTCCTCGTAACGTTCACCGGCGGGCTCGCCGATGAACCAATATCTCTGGCCTCAAATCGATATGAACTAGATTCACGCAACACCTGATTGAGATATACTATACGGTTAATGAAGTGGCTGATTGTTATGATTAAGTAAGAGGTAAGGAGTCTCTACTATATAAGTCATGTGTTGAGTTTAGCCATAAAAAACTTGTGACTTAAGACTTGAGATATTAGGGGTTAATATTTCCTTCTATTGGAATATTTTTTGTGTGTGCTGCACGCTTATAGCTTTGCTATCTTGATGGATTGATTGTAAAATATTCCTCTCCAAGTGAAATAAATATCCAAACTTTGCCCAAGTAAGTTGTGTTATGGATCCCCTCTTATGGTTTTTATTTGCTTGGCTTTCTTATTTAGATTTATCTCTTCTTGATCTTTCTTGGTACCAGTGATATGTAAGAGGTAGAGATATCTCTTAGAGATAAAATCACATCCATTTAGATACTTTCTATAAAAAGTCATTAGGTTTGCTCGATTTTGCTCAAGCAAGGGATGATTTGGGGGTCTTGATTGAGTAGGGGTTTTGGCTTGAATTTGTACTGTGATTTAGCTTGTTATGGTATATGGGAATCTATCCAAAGTCACCGAGATCATATAGGACTCACAAGCAAGACCAGATTGAGATTTCTCATGTTTGCTTGGTTTTAATGCATCATTCACTCAAATGAAAACAGGTCAAAACTTTGGCAATGATTCTTTCGATTTCTGACTAGAATATGTTCCTAACATCCTAATGAAGGTACTTGCCAAAATTCAAGATATTTGGACTAATGGATCAAAAGTTCTATCATTTTTTTATTTTGAGACCATGCTGATTGCACTATTTTTGTACTGACTTTACTGTAGCAGCAGTACTACTGGTGGTACTACAATGGCATTATCGGTTTATACTGTAACACTGCAGTGGTACTGCCAGAGATACTGTAGTAGTACTACCGGTTTACTATAGTGGTACTACCAGTTTTGCATAGTTCGTTTGGATTTTTTTGTGTGGGTGATTAGTCTTTAAACTTTATAAATTCTCATATGTATTGGAGTAAAGAATTTGAGGTTATACTCCCGCTTTGAGAAAATATTTTTAAAAGTCTTGTAATCTTGTTAGCTCTTATTCACCTCCCTCCTATTGTCATCTTCGATCGTACAAAAGTAATCGGTAATAAAGGAGAATTCATCAAAGAAATTATGGAAAACTTAGAAGAATTGTATATTGTAAAGCCACTAGCAAACCGATGGGTGCTAAAGCAACAATTGTATAGATTACGCATGGAAGAAGGTACACGGTTCATTAACCATATCAATATCTTCAATAAACTTATCACATAGCTGGCTAGTGTGGATTAAAAAATTGAAGAGAACAACAAAGTTGTCATATTGGCATCATCTTTACCATCATTGTGGGAGCAATTTGTGAAGAATATTCTCGTCGGGAAAACCATTCTCAACTTCATTAAGGCAGTTGCATACTATTGGAGGTGGAGTCGTTGGAAAAGCCGTCGAAATTTGTTATCCTCATGTGATCAAGTATTGGCTGCAGTATGTGTTGCAGATAGAAGCAAAAGTCACAAAAAAGAAGAAGGGAAAGAGAAAGGGCATAGGTGTATGCTATCTATGTGAGAGGAAGGTTACATAATAAAAGATTGTCTGAATTTGAAGCAAATGGAGGATGCATACTCAGTGACGATAGCAAAGGATAATTTGCACGTACTAGTCGTGAGTTAATTAGGTACTTCTCATGGATAGATATTAGGTTTAGATTGTTGTTTCCACAGACATTCGACGAGGGAGATGTTTGATAAAAATATCTCTACGTTCAATGCATGGAACTGTTCACTTAGTGGGTTGCAAGGAGTATGCAATTACTGATGTGGGAATAGCTACATTGGAGATCTATAATGGAACACATTGTACATTGACCGGAGTTTGGTATGTCCCTGGCTTAAAGAATAATCTAATATCTGTTTGATCGCTTGAACTCGAAGGTTATGAGGTATAACTTCGAGGTGGAGTCATGTGAGTTACTTACATAGGGAAGTGATCGTAAAAAGTATTTAGAGCAATAGAGAATATTGATTGATGGATATACCTAAAAGAAGGGCAACAAATGGGAGGTATAATAAAATCCTAGTTAAAAGAAGTAAATCATGTCGTCAACTGTAGATACCCAGATCTTATTTGCAATTATATGCAAAATTGTAAAGATGGTTGCAAAATCTTGGTCACACAAAGGTGAATGTACAAGCTACTCGAAGAAGGAAGACGTGGTAGAACCAAGCAGGTGGAGTTTGGAGGTGGTACGAATCTATAGCATAGAACGATTCGGAAAGGTGTGTTGTAAGGAGTACTAGATGAATACTTATAGAATTAGTATTTCTACTTTCTTTTAGAGTAGGATTTCCACTCCACTTTGGAGGAAGGTTAGGAGGGATTATATAAAGCCATGAGGAGTGGTCGTAAAAAACTGAAGCAACAAAACAAAGAAGTCGCTTATCCAAAGGTAGAGGTGCTCGAGAGAATTAAAGGCTAGTTTATTCTTTAGCGGATAATTTTCTTTAGCACTAGATTCTTGTAGAGTAAGGATCCGATGATTTTAAAACATTCTTAACGGTTGTGAGGGAGAAACAATACCTTATACTCTTTTAGGTTGTGATTAAAGAATTTATGGTCTGCTTTGGCAAATCTTCTATCTTTATGGTTACTTCAATGTTGTTATTTTAGTTCTCCCTATAAGATTTATCTTTTTCGTTCTTGATACCATATACGTTTATACCATATCTCATAAAACTCTTATTTGATTCTGTGGTTGCTGCACATAACAAAAGTTACAAGAGTGTAACATGTACCTTGCCTAAGACTGGGCGATGGAGTGCCGTGGTCATGTCCCATGCCATTCATATGTGGGTTCTTTTAGATTGTGACTTATAGTTTTTAAATTTTGGCTGTTCGCGAGAGATATTACGAAGAGGAAGATAGTTATATGTAATTTTAATCGATATAACTAAAGTAGATCTATACAAAAGCAAAAAAAAAAAAAAACCAAAGCGGAATCCAACCCAACCACGTCTCCCCAATAATCAAATCGATTTTACTAACCAAGCTTAGCCGCCGAAGTCTAATTAAACAGGACCAGCACAACCCAACGCTAGCGCCGTCATCACACGCCCTTTTCGATTCTATAAAATACCCGGGCTCGCTCTGGGAGCTCTCACGCAGTTATCTATCGACTGCAATACTACTACCAAAAGGCAGTGCAAGCTTGTGATACTGCTGCTCTAGCTAGTCGGGGGCTGGTCAAGATGTTCGGAGGGCTCCACGACAACCTGGCGGGGAACCAGAATGCGAGGCTCAGGGGGACGGCGGTGCTCATGCGCAAGAACGTGCTCGGCGCCACCGTCATCGACGGCACCAGCGAGTTCCTCGGCAAGAGCGTCACCTGCCAGCTCATCAGCTCCACCTCCGTCAACGCGAGTGAGCACCCTCTCGATCTTCTCTCTCGGTTGCTTTAGTTTCTTTGTTCGTCTTTCCTCCGTACAAATCTAGCTAGCTAGCACCTATGATGCACGGACATAAATACATAGATATGACATAATCCAACACGGGAATTCATCATTTTTTCAAAAATACCGATATGACGACACGGCTATATATATTAAAATAATAAATAAATTACATATATATATTATTTTCTATGTTTTCTTATGCTTATCAAACTGAAATTATGTAAACTTGTAATTTGTAAAATGTATACTAGGAGAATATGTACCTCATCAGTCATCAATTGTTTTGTTAATCATGATACTAACTACTAATGTGAATACCATTTGCAGAAATAAAAATTCCATTAACCTGGGAAAAAAGTAACATGATCAGATAAGTAAGATTACAAAGATAACATGTATATTTGATTCTTGAACAATCAAAGTAATAGACTAATAGAGCAACAACAATTGATAATTGATAATGAAAAGCAATAAATAATAATAAGTAGCACTTCAATATTCATTGTTTATTGTTCAATATTAGCACTTCAATTGTTTATTGTTCATAATCATTATCATGATTGTTCATTAACACTTCAATATTCATCACACACATATCATCAACATGCTTCCATTGTTCATTATTCATTAACACTCCAATATTCATCACACACATATCATCAACTGAATGTCCTTGCCTTGTTTGCTTTTCTCAATTGCTTAGGAAATTTGAGCTCAACTGTGAAGTCCTCACTATCCCATACTGGATGCTTAACATTTTCAGAGACAAGAACCTTTTTACAATTAACAATAGCTTGCTGTTTTTGTGATCCAAGTGTTACTAGATCATGGATAAGATCATGCATTTTACAAGTTTGAATAGTTCAATATCAGTTGATGATTGCATACCTCAGCACTTCAGCAGTCAGCACGGCAGCAACTGGAGGAAGTCGGTGGTGGCGTGGCGCACGGGAAGTCAGGGAGGGAGGAGATGCAGGGAGGTGGCGACGGGAGAGGCGGGGAGGCGGCAAGATGCGGATGGCGAACCTGACGAGGAACCAGAATGCGAGGCTCAAGGGGACGGTGGTGCTCATGCGCAAGAACGTGCTCGGCCTCAACGACTTCGGCGCCACCGTCATCGACGGCATCAGCGAGTTCCTCGGCAAGGGCGTCACCTGCCAGCTCATCAGCTCCACCGCCGTCGACGCGAGTGAGCACCCTCTCGATCATCTCTCTCGGTTGCTTTAGTTTGTTTGTTTGTTCGTCTTTCCTCCATACAAATCTAGCTAGCTAGCACTGTATGGGCGGCCATGGCTCAGCTATTGGTAGCCTCGGCCGTCTTTGACGGAGCGTGGAAAGAAGAGAGCACGCCCAGCAAGAAAAGAAAAGGACAGCAAGTGTGCAGAGCAGAGCACCGGATGATCGAGTTTGGTCCCCTTACAGTTTTTTCAAAGAAAAATAAAAAAAATCTAAACTAATACTATAGAGTTAGGCTGACGAGGCGATGAAAAAGCAAGAAATATAGAGTAATAGTGAACTTTGAACTCGATTCTTTAGGCGCATAATTTATCTTGATAATGTCACACGTAGCAACTTACCTGCGCTGCGCGTTAACGTGCAGACAACGGCAACCGCGGCAAGGTGGGCGCGGAGGCGAGCCTGGAGCAGTGGTTGACGAGCCTGCCGTCGCTGACGACGGGCGAGTCCAAGTTCGGCGTGACGTTCGAGTGGGAGGTGGCGAAGCTGGGTGTGCCGGGCGCCATCATCGTCAAGAACTACCACAACGCCGAGTTCTTCCTCAAGACAATCACCCTCGACAACGTCCCCGGCCGCGGCACCGTCTCCTTCGTCGCCAACTCCTGGGTCTACCCCGTCGCCAAGTACCGCTACGACCGCGTCTTCTTCTCAAACGATGTAGGTCTTCCTGCTGCACGCACTTCACGGAGTATCATTCATGATCATATCGCGCGCCGCCTCTGTTCGGCCAGTAGCTGCTTTCATTATCACTGGGATCTTTCGTAATTAATAGATTATCTAACCGGCGTAGGTAGGAAAGACATGTATGGTTAACTGAAAAAATTGGATGAGCTGGTACTGTGGTTGGTGAAGATTGAGTGCACTAGTACTATTTCATTGTACTGAAAGGGTGCAACCTGATGATAAGAACCCAAGATGCTAGAGTATTTTGACCCAGAGAGGCACGTGAGTTCAAGTGAGTCGCGGCTCCAAGCTTTTAAAAATGTTCTTGATAGCACTCAAGTCTACTTTGCGAACACGTGGCACGGTAAAAAAAAGGATGAAGAAGTCGGCTTGGTCAGACGTACTAGTTATCAAGTTATGGATAGTAAACTAAAACCGTCTGTAGCAATTAACAGGAGTTTTGTTAGCGATAAACAAGTGATTAACCAGGTGTATTAGCTCAAAGCTAAATGTTAATTTAGTCTTTTTGGCGGGCTACGCGCGCAGACGTACCTGCCCAGCCAGATGCCGGCGGCGCTGAAGCCTTACCGCGACGACGAGCTCCGGAACCTGAGGGGCGACGACCAGCAGGGCCCGTACCAGGTGCACGACCGCGTCTACCGCTACGACGTCTACAACGACCTCGGCGAGCCCGACCGCGGCAACCCTCGCCCCGTCCTCGGCGGCTCCACCGACCACCCTTACCCGCGCCGCGGCCGCACCGGCCGCAAGCCCACAAGCACCGGTACGTTCCTCTCCCCGCACACCAGATCTCTTCACTGTCGACTTTCATAAAAAAGCACCAAACAGTGTCTGACACGTGGGCCACTCGTTGACCGTGCAGCCTTTATGGCCCATTGTCGGTCAGATGTTCCCGTTGCTCGGTCAGAGTCGCAGGGTTGACTGACGCGATGTTCTTGCTGTGATGTTTGGTTGGGCTTGTGCGCCCGCATGCAGACCCCAACTCGGAGAGCAGGCTGTCGCTGCTGGAGCAGATCAACGTCTACGTGCCGCGCGACGAGCGGTTCAGTCACCTCAAGATGTCCGACTCTCTGGGCTACTCGATCAAGGCCATCACGCAGGGCATCGTGCCGGCCATCCGCACGTACGTCGACCCCACCCCCCATGAGTTCGACTCGTTCCAGGACATCATCAACCTCTACGAGGGCGGCATCAAGCTGCCCAGCATCCCGGCGCTCGACGAGTTTCGCAAGCTCTTCCCGCTCCAGCTCGTCAAGCTCCCCATCCCGCAGATCATCAAAGGTACAGAAATTAGCGGCCATCTGATCGAGATGTCTTCTGCGTGCATTTCTTTGACGTACGCGTGCGAAGTTGACTGATTACGCAATGTTGCATGCACGCAGAGGACAAGAATGCGTGGAGGACCGACGAGGAGTTCGCGCGGGAGGTGCTCGCCGGCGTGAACCCCATGATGATCACGCGTCTCACGGTGAGTGAATGGGCACTGCGCGTGCAGTCCCAACTTCGCACCTTGCAATGTTCAAGCGTGGATGAATGACTGCACTTGGAAATATGGCTGAACAATTCCATCTTTGTGTTGGATCGCAGGAGTTCCCTCCGAAAAGTACTCTTGATCCTAGCAAGTTCGGCGACCACACCAGCACGATCACGGCGGCGCACATCGAGAAGAACCTCGAGGGCCTCGGCGTTCAGGAGGTAATATAAGCCAACCGATAGGTTGTTCCTGTGTCTGCACTGCGATCATTGTGAAATTGGTAGTATAACAATTGACGCGCGCTACGATTTACAGGCGATGGATAGCAACAGGCTCTACATCCTGGATCACCACGACCGGTTCATGCCGTTCCTGATCGACGTCAACAACCTGCCGGGCAACTTCATCTACGCCACCAGGACCCTCTTCTTCCTGCGAGGCGACGGCACGCTCACGCCGCTCGCCATCGAGCTGAGCGAGCCTCTGATCCAGGGCAACCTGACCACCGCGAAGAGCATGGTCTACACGCCGGCGTCGAGCGGCGTCGAGGCCTGGGTGTGGCAGCTCGCCAAGGCCTACGTCGCCGTCAACGACTCCGGCTGGCACCAGCTTGTCAGCCACTGGTACGGACTAATAATGACACACGCTGAAGACCCTGCACACAAAAGCCTTCTCCTTGGATGTAAATCGATACTGATTATGAGTTGTTGCCCGACGTTTGCGTGCGTGCAGGCTGAACACGCACGCGGTGATGGAGCCGTTCGTGATCGCGACGAACCGGCAGCTGAGCGTGACGCACCCCGTGCACAAGCTCTTGAGCCCGCACTACCGCGACACGATGATGATCAACGCGCTGGCGCGGCAGGCGCTCATCAACGGCGGCGGCATCTTGGAGAAAACCGTCTTCCCGGGCAAGTACGCGCTGGGCATGTCGTCCGTCGTGTACAAGAACTGGAACTTCACCGAGCAGGCCCTCCCCGCCGATCTCATCAAGAGGTAGTAAACATCGATCATTAGAACTGATAAGATCATAATTAAAAGTGTAATTAATCGAATCGTGCGTGCTAATGTTGCGAACGCGATTAATATTGCAGGGGCGTCGCGGTGGAGGACCCGTCGAGCCCGTACAAGGTGCGGCTGCTGATCAAGGACTACCCGTACGCGACGGACGGGCTGGCGATCTGGCACGAGATCGAGCAGTGGGTGGGCGAGTATCTGGCCATTTACTACCCGAACGACGTTGTGCTCCAGGGTGACGCGGAGCTGCAGGCGTGGTGGAAGGAGGTGCGCGAGGTCGGGCACGGCGACCTCAAGGACGCCGCCTGGTGGCCCAAGATGCAGGCCGTGTCGGAGCTGCGCGACGCCTGCACCACCATCATCTGGATTGCGTCGGCCCTGCACGCGGCGGTGAACTTCGGGCAGTACCCGTTCGCGGGGTACCTCCCGAACCGGCCGACGGTAAGCCGGCGGCGCATGCCGGAGCCTGGCACGAAGGAGTACGCGGAGCTGGAGCGCGACCCGGAGCTGGCCTTCATCCACACCATCACGGGACAGATCGAGACCATCATGGGCATCTTGCTGCTGGAGGTGCTGTCGAAGCACTCCTCCGACGAGCTGTACCTCGGGCAGCGCGAGCGCGACACGCCGGAGTGGACGTCGGACCCCAAGGCGCGGGAGGCGTTCGAGCGGTTCAGCGACCGGCTGGTGGAGATCGAGAGCGACCCGCAGCTCAAGAACCGCAACGGCCCCGCCAAGTTCCCCTACATGCTGCTCTACCCCAACACCTCCGACCGCAAGGGCGAGGCCGCTGGCCTCTCCGCCAGGGGCATCCCCAACAGCATCTCCATCTGAGCAGCTCGCCGGCCGCCGCTGCATGCGAAGGTGTTGATTGCGCGCGTGTATGCCAGCGCCAACCACGGCACGTAGCATTCGGCATTTGCTAGTACGTACCTAGCTAGCACGAATAAAGATGGTAAGAGTCGTTCGGCACGGGAGCACGTAGAGAGATTAGCGAGAGATTAGCACTGCGTGAGCTCGTATCAGTGTGGATCATCGTGTTGATTTCCACCCTTTACCAATAATGAAACTCAGTTAATGTTGCAGTAATGTTCCCTCTGTTGCCCTCATTCGTGTAAATTTTATGATATTATGATACAACTCTATTTCCTATAATTAAAATTGTAAAATACAATTGTATTTGATATACAACTCTAATATACATATATGATTAATCTACACCGTTACAATCTGGTTCCATCAAAATAAGTGGTGGAGATGCTTCGCTTTTCTATCAATTAATGTGAGAATTTTTAATATTTTTTAAGGATTATTGTGGGATTCTCTTGTTTTCAAAATGAAGGAGTTACTTTAAATCTCATCAGTTATTTTTATTTATATAGATAGTTGTCTGAATAAGACTGATCAAACAGCTTTTATAAAAACTTACTGGCTGGAGAAAGTATGCTCAAACCACTTTGGTATCAACCACCCTTCCGGTCAAAGATGCCTACGAGAAAACATGTGAACATAAACCTTCCACCAGGTGTCAAGTTTACCATAGCCGACTACATGTGGCATATGCTCCTGCACCACTAACATAACCACATGTCTTTTCCCTCTGTCTCTGACAATAACGGCACGACAATTGTGCCTGAAGAATATCTCAGTGGCAAGAACTGTTCCTCAAGTACAGTTAGCCGGTTCCGACAAAACATCTCTTTATAGGCACCAACTGTCACCCCTTCGACGCTATTTAAGGATGGTATCTGACCACAAGAGCGAGATCATAAGGTATTATACGCTTGTAACTTTAGCCATCCCATTTTGATGAAATATAAGAACATATAAGTAGGGTTGTTGTTCTCTTGGAAGAAGGTTCGAAACTGTCTAAACACATGTCTTCTCTATGTGATCTAAAGTGTTGAGTTTTTCACATTTATTCTATAAGATCAATTGTGATTCATCGACACATAGCAATGCTGCAGTAAGCTCACTAGCACAGCGTATAATCCATTCCATGTAGCACAACACAGAGGGAGCAACGTCGAATACAGAGTTGTAAATTCTTCCCAAAAAAAGGAATACAGAGCTGTAGAGGCGTGCATAGCAAATTTAGAGTTCTAGTGAAGTAGTGTTACGAATCAATCGGCATTTCATAAGTTCATATCACAGATTTTGTAGCCAAATGATGTTAGTTGTTGGTCTCTGAACACACGTACTGGCGTAATTGAATTAAGTAAAACTAGTGGCGGGGTTAGGATTTTTTTAGAACCTGAACAAATCTAACTACGATAAGTGTTTGTTCATACAACACTATCTTTAACCCTACCAACTATAAAGAAGTTTCACTACGCTTTCACCGGCAAGCCCGGACGACAGCCTAGGGTCGCCGGGCGGTGGCTCCACCACTGATTAAGGCCTAAATAAATGGTTGGCCTCATGTAGTCATGTGGTTGGCCTCATGTAGTCATGTGCCGCAGATTGGCAGATGTATGTCAAAGAATCTTAGGCTCTATTTCAAACAGTTTCTGGCTTTTAGAAATCGGCTTTTAAATGGAGTGACTTCTTAAGATAGTTTCTATAAGTTGTTTGTAGGTGTTACTGTAGGAATCGCCTTGAACGGAATGATTTCTCAACGCGAGTGTCTCTTACTTCCTCAATCTCTTTCATAATCTGCCAAAAATCATAACTAAAAACCAAAAGTCACATCACTTTTAAACAGAGCCTTAGTCGATTGCCATGAATCAGGAATTGTTTGGTTATAGTAATGTAAACATGATCACTCTGCAAAAGCAGTAGGCAGAAAAGGGTTCGTTTCCTCATATAGTACCAGCACATATACATAAATGGAGGTGTCTAGGAGGGATGCGAGTGTATTTTATAATTCAGAGCACTCAGATTTTTTTCTCCTATATGCAACATTTTTCATATATATTTGTAATATTTTTCATTGATGTATGCAATATTTTTTATGTATGTAACATTTTCCCTATATATGTAATATTTTATAACTAAGAAATATTGCATACATGAAAAAATATTGTATATATAGATGAAAAATATTGCAAATATAGGCAAAAATATCATATACATAGAAAAAAATCTAAACGCTTCGAATAAAAAAAAATACTCGAGTGTTATTTAGCAGTTCCCTACATACATAAGGCAGGCGTGCGATTGCTACCTAGAAAATTAAACGTACTTAAGTTTATCTTGAACTCCTAATGATTACAGCAGTTAGGCATGATCACAGATCACTGCTAGAAGTTGGAGAGTACGCTTTGTCACAGGAACTGAATGAGCTGACCCACCTGTGCCAATGTACAATTGGCATCTCGTACCAGACATTGCCTTGTGAAAATGGGGAACTTCTCAGCTAAATCAACACACAACATGAAGCATCTTTGCAGCAGGAGAGTGGGAGGGGTTCATAGGGCCATTTGGAAAGCGAAATTCGCTGGCAATATTGTAAAAAGGAGTTTTTTTTTTTGTCAGTAGAAATGGCATGCTAACCAATGACAGAATGCTGAGAAGAATCTGGATTCTGGAAAGGTGTTAACCTACTGTGAACCCGTGATGGCGTCGAGACACTGGACAATCCGCTTTCCAGTTGCCCGGTGACCAGATAAGCTCGAGGCACTGTATTCAACACTACTACAAGCAAGTAAAATTTTTGTTTCTTAACCCAAAATTTTAAAAAAAATTACATACAACCCCTAGAGAAAAAAATTACAAAAATATACTTTTAGCATAACGTCAAAAGATATAGCGCCCAGTATACATAGCACAGCGCCAAAGCACATGATGTCGTGCTATGTAACCACAGCGCTAAAAGGTGTAACGCCGTGCTCTGGGACTTAAGCCCGAGCATGACCCTCCGGCCCCCACCCCCTCATTCCCCAACCGAACCGAACACAGCCGCGTCGCCGCCGCCCCCCTCCAAATCTAGTCAATTTTTCTCGCGATTTTGCTTGAAAATCGATCAAGCAAGGTGAACTCCCCCCTCTCTTAATTTTTTGCAATAGATTTGGTTTATTTGAGGTACATTTCGTAGGGCAAGATTTGAAACCTTAAACAAAGTTAGTTGAATTTGGCTCGGTTTTAGATTGGATTTGCGTTGAATATGCGTAATGTAAGAGTAGTTATGGGTGTAGATTCGTTTTTAGGATTTGATTTGAGTGAAATTAATGAATCTATGTGCTAGGTTTAGAAATAGGGTTTAATATAATTTTAGGGTGTAGATTCGGTTTTAGGGTTTTTATGATGTAAGATTAGCCCTAGGTTTAGAAATAGGAAATGGGTAGAATGATGAATGTGATAGAGAAATTTGTGATTAGTGAGATTAGTAATTTAGTTTATCCGATATGGTACATCGGTGTTCGTTAAAAGTTATAGCATTTTGTTGTTGCGGCCGATTCGACTAGAGGGTATAATTTTTAGATATTTCCTACCATTAACATATTTTGTTATTTCTTATCATTAACGTATTTTTGAATGCACAGGATGGCGATGTACCAGCTGCTGGACGAGTTCTACGAGACGGAGCACCGCGGCAGGCTCACGGAGGACGGCCAGGTACCTGTGTTATCGAAATGTATTTTTCTCGTGTTACATATGTTTTCATCACGCCTACCATAGTGTGTCGTGCTTTAAAGATTGTGGGCCAGCCATTGAATTCGATCGCTTGCTTGAGTTGTGATTAAAGAGTTGTCTAATTGTAACCACTTTTGCTAAAAGTATTATACGAATTTATATACATGTCTAAATGAATACATACGTCAATCTCATATCAGTTTTACGTCAAGTCCCCCGCACTTCCCCACATCCACCGCGAAGAAGAAGCCGCACAAGCCGCAGAATGGCTCCGCGGGGGGTGGCGGCGATGGGAATAAGCGACTGGCCGTGCTGGATGAGGAGGGGTGCGAGTTGGTCAACGGAATCGATGACAAGTACATGCTGGACAGGGAGCTCGAGCACAGGGAGTTCGGAGTGACGTACATGTGCATGGATTGGATTGGATACCAACGAGTTGCTCGCGTGTAAGTCCATCTCCAAGTGGAAGCTATGGACAACGGTCGACGTGGAGGACGTGTGCTGGTACGTCTAGCCGGAGGCATACTATTGTAAGGAAGTAAAAGATTGAAATAATGATATAAAATAGTGATAGGATAAAGAACATAACAATTAGATATGGGATTAGGGTAATATACCAGTGAGTTGATGTGCATGTATGAATGAATTAACCCGAAGCCCTATGTACGTGTAAAATATTTTTTTTTCAGAAACTACAGCCTGAGTTTTGATACCAACTATAGCACATCACATATCAATATGAGATACTATTATGGAACGACATCACCAAAATAAAGAATACATAATGAAAGTAAGTAATCGAAATCGCAAAGAATTTAAAACTTTAAAATTACTTTATTAGAGAACCAACAAAAGTTGGAATAATTATTTGAAACATAGGACCAGTCCACTTCTAACTAAATAAAAAATGAAATAATATAAAAAGTGACAAGCCATAGTGCTGAAAACTCAAGTGCTCCCACCTATGCATGATGCTATCACTCCACTAGCCTTTTAGGTAAGAATGGAAAAAGCAAACGTGAGATTTAAAAATCTTAGCAAGTACCCAACAAAGGTTGCAACAAGATGAGTGAAAAAGACAAGTAAAGCAAGCAAGTAATTGACACAGGATAATTACAATGAAATTCAGTTACTATAAATACTAATATAGTTCGAAAATAGAGATGATCGGAATAGTGAAATTTTAGGTAATTGTTATTTAGCAAGTTCTGGTGAAGTCACTGGTGGTTACTTCCTATATGCCCAATTATACGAAAATGGTCAGGCATGACACCGTCCTCGATTGTATAACCGCAGACGACATGTAATATCTTGAGTAACGAAAGTGTACGGCCCCCCGTACGTTACTAGGTGGGTGGCAACTCCTCTACATGTGGGTAACCATAGACTAGGTAATTGTGATATTATAAACAAATTAAATGGTAGGAGATTGAGATAATAAAGGAAGGACTAGGATAAGGTTACGATAGGTGGAGGGATTTGCTAAGGTTGGAAGCGGATTGCTTAATTCCCGATACGAGGCAATGTGGGATGATGATATGATGATAGTGAACTAGAAATTATTCTAAGGAGAATATTAAAGCATAGCACACACAAAAGGGTTGTCAATCATCCAAGTTTTATTATGTGACAAGTAATTACTAATTAGATTAACAGATATTATAAATATAAATCCATCATGGCTCATATACAATCATCATACAAGTAAATGATCATGCCATCGTGAACTAAAGCATAGCAGTTCTAATGTTAGAGAATGCTAATGGTTAGAGCCTAAGTTACAACACATTCATAACTACTCCCATTAATAAATTAAGCATTACTTATAAACGGCTGAGTACTCTAAAGACATGAAGTTCAGAATATCATTAACTGAATACTCTAATAAACCTAACAACATGTAACACAACATAACCTAGAACGACATGGTATAAATACAATTTTAGAAATCCATAATCAGACGAGCATTAAAAATATGATAATTGAGTTCGGTGGCAATGTTGATATTAATCATGATAGATGTGATATACAGAATGAAAATGTTACGACCGCGAGGTACTTGCCTTGAGTACGCTCGGTGGGCTCGCTGCACGAGGGGTCAGAGGTACGCAACTGCTCGAACGTTCCCTCAACGGCTGCGTGCAAACCTATAAGGCGAAACAGTGACGGATTAGATCAAAATTGAGATAACTTATGGGAAGAATGGGCGGAAAAGTAATCGGTTGGAAGAGTTTTTGTTCGCTAAGTCTTCATTATGTGAATCGTCGTTCGGCCATGCGACTCGCTGTTCGGTCGTGCGAACCATGACCCGCTACATGATTTCTCAAAACGATATGCGAAATGCGATTCGGCTGAGCGAACCATGCTACACCGCCGACGCTAAAGAAATCGTGCGCGAATCGTGCTTCGGCTGCGCCCCCAACCGATCGAACCACGTGGTCGTGAAAAACGGTCACGCGGCTGCTCCGGCCATGACTGCGCTGTCCATATATACATGGGTGTCGCTTCACTGAATTTGCCCGTACACTTTTTCCCCTAAAATGAATGTTTGCACTTGGTATTCCTCGGCGTACCGTATATACAAGTAGGAAGACACAAACTCGTTCTAGGTTGATCTTACGGCCCAAAAAGATCTTGCAATTATTTGACCGCGTCGAGGGTACGTGTGCACCTAAATATTTCCCCATGTACCCATACATTTTTGATCCGATCCGTCCAAGTTCAGACGAAGCTTCCAATACAGAAGAACTAAACGCGCACGCTGCTAGGACCCGTACGTTAGGCCAAACTGGACGGATGCATCACGACACGCCACACCACGCGCGGTCTTGTGTTGGCCGGGCCGAGAAACCACCTGGACCGTCCCTTTTTTCCATGGTTTTTTGCGGGTCTGACGGCCGGTTCATCGATCATCTGCTGCGCAGCGCGTCCATCGTCGTGGCTGCCGAGCGTGGGCGGAGACTAGTATGCCGCCCATGTGCCAGCATCACGAACCGATCCAACAAAAACGTTAGGATAGAGTGCACTGTTACAAAACTTTTGAATTATGGGTAAATATCTAAACTACCCCTACTTTTCTATTCTATAAATAAAAGGCTTTGTACCATATAAAGTAAGGATTAGAAGATCAATAAAGCCTACACTCTATTCTCTGTCTTGTGGATTTCTTTGTGATTGCCTTCGACGATTGTGTACGAAGATTGCATTGCTGTTCAATGACCGATATTATTTCACAACACGTTATCAGTACGAGTCTCTACAACGATGCACGGTATGCAATTTCCAATCTATTATGCATTGCAGTTCTTATTCTCAATCTAGATTGCCGTCCTTATTCCTAGCAATGCCATGGGTAGACTGATCTCATAGAAATTGCTCAGATCAATATTTTAGTTCTGGATACACAAATGCAATACCATAGATCAATTTGAAACCTTGCATCAGAACCAGAAACATCATGTATAGGAAATACGTGCGAATCAACCTAGCAGTACTACGATCTGGAACATACCAAAATCAAATGAGCAGATTAGGATCGGTCACGCAAATCATAGCTATGCATTTAAGAAAAAAGAGGGGAAAACAAACTTTGCGCCGGCCGGTCTCTGTCGCTGCGCAGCGGGCCCCATGCTCGGCTGGCGCCGCCACTCCGACCCCTGCACAGCTCGAAGCCGGCCCGCTGCCCCGCCTTCACTGGACCATCCACGCACCCGGTTGCCATCCACTGTGCCGCATCTGGCCGCCGCTCGCCACCATTGCAGAGGGCCCCGCGCCTGGCTACCACTGCTGCACAACAAGAAACGAAAGGGGCCCGCGGCCGGAGGATGCAAAGGGAGGCGGCGCCCGCAGCCGGCCGGAGGGAAGCGGCGCCAGCGGCGCGGAAGGGCCAAGCGGCGCTAGCAACGCGGAAGGGCCGAGCGGCATGCAGCGGCCGAGGGAGGCGGAGCGGCATCGTAGCTGGTGGGTGCGGAAAGGCAAGTGCGGAGGCCTAGGCCATCATGGCCGAAAAACAAGGAGGAGCCGTCGGTCATGGCCGAAAATAGGGGGAGGCAATTTATGGCTCCCATTGATCCGGTGGAGAAGAGATAAGGATGGCCGGCTGTTTTTGCAAAAATGAACCTCGGGTTTCTCTGATATCAAGGCAAAACAATAAAACTTTTTGGTTTGCCTCTTGTGTTTTGTTCAAATAAGGATAAATAAAACCAAAAATTTTGGACCAGTGGATTTTTTAGTTTGGACCTTGGATTTTTCGGTTATCTTACTAGAAATAGAAAATACCTATAAGTTTGACACTAAAAGTTGATCACAATTGCATCTTAGCCAAGAAGGATGATTTATTTCATATTTTATTTACTCGATTATTTTCTGCTGTAGTGTTATCCAGTTATTTTTTATGGCAATGTTATTTATACAATATATTATTTTATGATCATTTAATATTTCTAAATATTATTTATTAATTAGCAGAGAATTATTAAAATTGCTAGAAAATTATAGAAAATTTCAAAAAATTTAAAAAATCCTAGAAACATGGTTTTTAGGTATATGAGCTTCCATAAATTTGTGAGACCTTAGACTTAGTACTCATTGGAAGCATCATATCTCTTTTATGGTTTATTTCCTGGTATTGTGTGTTTTGGGGATTTATTAAATGGGTTAGTAATTCTAAAAATTACTTAAATACCCTAATAATCATCAGAAAAATCCCAAAAGGTTGCTAGGAAATCTGGGATAGGATACTTTATCTACTGAATAGAAAGAAATAAATTGTTACTCTTTTACACTCATTTTATGTACCTGAGATTACTTACCAGAAGTAAGTATGTATCAACTGCATGAATATTGTACGATATTAGGCATCACTAAATGGATATTTGCACGCCCCGAATGGCTGCAAATTGTATCGCCTAGGCTTATTTCGTTGGCATAAAGTCATACCACTATTAAACCTGAAGTTTATAGGGCTGTACCCTTTTACCACTAAAAAATAAAAATTTTGTAGTTGATGAGGTATCGACCCTACTCTACCCTGGAGTATTACGGGTAGCCCTGAAGGCACTTTGCTATGATCTATTGCTCTCTCTAGGACCAGAAGTCTACATGCGAGTATTACTCCACCTTGCACCACACTGTCTCTGGACTAAGTTTAGGTAACTCGTATGTTACCCATAAATATGTGCACTCATAAGCAAGAATTTGTCTATGGTAAACAATATGGAGACCAGAAGCATTCTCCCAGTTATCCCTTAGCCTTGTTTAGATGTCAATTTCCTATATGAGTAGCATCAATTGTAAAATACAACTCCTGTCGAGTTTGATCTTACTTATGAAGAGCAGCTCTTACCCTTTGCTTTAAATTGAAATGGTGCATTAGATAATTATTTTTCCAGATACCATAAATATTTGATTTGTTCTGTTAAAGCCTTACGCCCTACTGAGTAGTTGCTTAATAGACCACATTAACAGTAGCATATCTTACCTGAAGTAAGATTAATTAATCATACATCAAATAATATTTATAAATATTATGCCTGATATTTGAAAGGAATGATATGCCTCAATTTATTATTGCCCAGATGGCAATAGGAAAAGTGTCCTTCTTGAAGACATAAAAAATCTAGTCAAATGTTAGATCCCAGAAGGATCATCTCGACTAGAAAATGCTATAAACCCTAAAGACTTTAAGTCTATATATAACCCTATCTTCTATATTACCAAGTATGCGTTGTTTTCACGCCAATAAAATTATACTCTTGAGGTAGTATAATAATAACTTATTGTTAAAGCTCTGAGTTAATTCGAAGCAAATGTCAGAAGCATACACTCTCACTTGGAATTTTATGGTTGGCGTGAAAAGGTGGAGGAATTTGGGGCATATAAGGAATATTAACGCCTGAAGAGAGAGCATTTCTCTGAAGAGAAATTAAAATTACCGGTTGATCAAAAATACGCCAACGATTACACAATCCCTAGAAGTGGATAAGGACACATCCAAGACCCGAAGAAATGAATTGAGAAGAATAAAAACCAGAAGTTCACCATATAAGCACATATAAAATGCATCTCCTACCAGAAGTTAATGGAGTGATAATATCCTCTATTACCACGAAGGTATCACATATTTGGTGTTAATGGCAATTTTATTAATCCTCTGAATGCCAAAATTAAGACTGGTTATATTGATTCTGTGGTAGTATAACCATGTTTTTAGTTCTGTAGAACAGATTATTGGTCATATGGTACTACTCAGAGATGATTGCTAAATGTTAAAAACCCTAAAAGGTTTCGATAAGTCACATCCTAAAGAAATGTGGCACTGCAATTAATTACCCCTGTATCCTGATAAGCACACTGGCCTGCACTCATTCCTTAAAGGCAGTGCAACAATAAGATTTCACCAGATATGGACTTCAGGGGGAGTATGTGCTAGACTTTTATAGTTATGTATGAGATTCAGAAAATCTTAACCTTAGTCAAATCCAAAAGGTATTGACTTGATGATCATGACCTTAAAGGTTTTACCACCTATCGATAAAAGTCCAATCGATGGACATGATAAAGACCTTGAAGATCAAAATATATCCTGAAGATAAGTATTGCAAAATCCTGAAGATAAACGTTGCACTCTTTTTCCTTAGTAAATTTTTTCCATCGGGTTTTCTTATTTGAAGGGTTTTTAATGAGACAACAACTGCAATACAATTTAACGTGTGCTATATACTCTTTTATCTATTCCTTTTTTCCCACTGGGTTTTTGGAAGGAGTTTTTAACGAGACATATGCATATCGTGGTATGAAGCTTACCAGAATGTGTTTGGTTTTGACGAATAATTAGCCACACTCAGAAGTCATGTGGTATGAACAAAATTAATGACATCACCATTATCTATGAAGATAATACTGCTTGTGTTGCACAAATGCAAATGAGCTATGTTAATAGTAAGTCACGAAGCATATTGTTCCTAAATTCTTCTATTCTCATGAGCTCCAAAGAATAAGGAAATAAAAGTATTGAATACTAAGTCTTGTGATAATCTTGTAGATTTGTTCACGAAATCATTATCGGCCATCAGTTTTCATAAATGCATTCGAGATATTGATATGAGATAACTTAGAGAATACAAAGTTCAGGGGGAGCAAATCACTGAACCACAGCCCATGTGTAATACCAGAAGACTTACATGATCCTGAAGATATACAAGTTGCACTCTTATTCCTTTAGTGAGTTTTTCCTGAAGTTTTCTCACACAAGATTTTGTTTAATGAGGCAACAAGTGCCACAAGTGACGGGTGCAATATGTTCTTTTCTCTATCTCTTTTTTCGCACTGGGTTTTTGGAAAGAGTTTTTGATGAGACATGTGCATACCGAAGTATTCGTCCAAGGAAGAGTGTTACGAAACTTTTGAGTTATAAGCAAATACCTAAACTACACCTACTTTTCTATTATATAAATAGAAGGCTTTGTGCCATGTAAAGTAAAGATTAGAAGATCAATAAAGCCTACACTTTATTCTCTATATCTTGTGAATTTCTCTGTGATTATCTTTGTCGATTGTGTACGAAGCATTACCGTTCGTCGTCGACCGATATTATTTCACATGATGCACAACATAACACCCTCTTTGTACACGTCATAGTCTTTGACGATTGTGAATTTCTCTGTGATTGTCTTTAACGATTGTGTACCAAGATTGCATTGCCCGTTCGTCGTTGACCGATATTATTTCACATCATGCACAACATAATACCCTTTTTGTACACGTCATAGTCTCGTACGCATCGCTGCTGCGGCTGCTGCTGCCTGCTGGTGGAGGTAATAATTACTCGCCGTAGGATGCTGCCTTGGCAGCGCAATAAATTCCAGCGCAGCAGCCTCTCCTCCTGTCATCGCATTTTAGCGACGCGACCAATCAACCAAGTCACCGCTTACTCTTGAGCTGAGCCGGTGCGAGGAGGAGAGGAGAGAAGATGCTGGTGCACGGGTTCCTGGACAGGCTGATGGGGAAGAACAAAGAGGCGTGGAAGGAGGGGAGGATCCGCGGCACGGCGGTGCTGATGAAGAAGGACGTGCTGGGCCTCGGCGACTTCCACGCCTCCCTCCTCGACGGCGTCCACAAGATCCTCGGCCCGGACGACGGCGTCGCCTTCCACCTCGTCAGCGCCACCGCCCGCGACCCCAGTAAGCGCCCCGACCGTCCCCCTTCCCCTCCCCTGGCTGCCTGGCCCTTGATTACTCGACGCTGCATGCGGCACGACGAAACGTGCGCCGGCGCCGATCAAAACGGCCGGCCCGTTGCTCGCGCGTGCGTTTCAGTTCGCGCTGTTTCTTCTCTCCACCATCTATTGATTCGTTTCCCGGGTTCTAATTAAAGCGCGCACCTGCCTGTTTGAGCCTGCGAAAGCCAATATTTGGAGCATATGCGCGTGTGAAATCTGTAAAACTTTTGCGTCACGGTGAGTCGGTGAGGCCGTTCGTTCAAAAAGGAAACTTGACGATGGGCGGAGGCATGCATGAATAGAGGAGAGACGGGTTCGCCGGGGCAGGAGCGTGCAGTCCTCGTGTTGTTAGCACTCAATGCGATGGAGGGAGGGAGCATTGTTTAGTGGGGCGACGCGCGGTCAATTGTCAATCCACTCCACCACTAGTCGAAGATCATCTTAATCTCTGAGAAATTGAAAAGAAAGGGACAGCATCCAAACTCGATCGAAGCGTCTCGTTCTTGTTGACACGACAGTCATTTCTATTCATTTCGTCTCTCTCTCTCTCATATCTTTTTCTTTCTTTTTCTGCGTGATGGAATCGCAGACAATGGAGGGAGGGGGAAGGTGGGGAAGGCGGCGCACCTGGACGAGCTGGTGGTGACGATGAAGTCGAGGGCGGCGGGGGAGTCGGTGTTCCGGGTGGCGTTCGAGTGGGACGAGTCGCAGGGGATCCCCGGCGCCGTCATCGTCAGGAACTCCCACCACTCGGAGTTCTTCCTCAAGACGCTCACCCTCGAGGGGGTCCCCGGCAAGGGCACCGTCGTCTTCGTCGCCAACTCATGGATCTACCCGGCCGCCGACTACTCCTACGACCGCGTCTTCTTCGCCAACGATGTGAGCACTCCAGGCCCTCTCTTGCTTTCGCACGCACTTACCTGTTTCCTGGAATTTGACCGTGCAACCGCTTCTAAGAAAAAAAAAAGACAATGGACAGTTGCAGTGGATATACTCATGAGGCCCTGATCGTTTCGGTTTTTTTCAGCTTCAGCTTTTTTTTCACTATTCACTACACTATCCACTAACTCAGCTACAGTGTTTTTTCAGCCAGCTACAATGTTTTTTCAGCCAAAAGCCATCGCTATTCAGTTCATTTCAAAAAAGGCTCTTTTACTGTACTATAATAAACGTGAGCCATTCGTTCTTTTAGGTTCAAGCCTAAGATTGGGCTAGCTATTCTTGCGTTAAATCTATATTTTTTTACGATTTTTCAAGAGAATTGTTATAGGCCTTTGATCATAAGCCTCGAGTTATAGCATATATATATATATAGCTCAAGGTCTAGATCCGCCGCTGTCGGTAGTACTAGTAGTAGAATCTTGAGATAGATAAAATTGTAAAGGGAATATATGGTATAAGAGTAATTTCCGTAAGCACCGCGGTAGTACACGTACAAGAGATGGCGACGGCGGCGCAAGGAACAGGCGAGAGGTGATGGCGATGGCGATAGAAAAGATTAAAAGTCCATCACAAAAATATATTTAAAGAAGTCTATTTTGCGTTCACAAATTAATGATCAGATTTAATTTCTACTAACGCTCTCTTACTACCACAACTTTCACCATTAATTTTTAGTGTAATATATTTATAAAACCTAACAAATTTACAATATTATGATAATATATTTTGAGACGAATCTACATATATGATTTGCATATATCTAATCTTAATATTTAAAAATATATCTATAACTAAAATAACATGCTTTTGTGAATTTGTGGAGTATCTAGCAGTCCGAGACGTGGAAGATCTAGTGGTCTGAATACGCTTCCCTGTTCCCTTTTTTGTCCCCTTCGTATTTCTGTCGATGTGGTGTCCATCTATAATCACTTGTCTCTTTGCTAGTGGATCTAGAGTGATCTGGATCTTCGCCACGTCAATAGAAACACGAGGGATATAGGGAACAGGGAAGCCGCATTCTAGTGGTCCGGCCAATGCAAGAATAAAGCTATGTTTGTTGGAGTTGCAAATGTCCCATGATCAAATGGACCATAGTTGGATTAATGGAGGAAAAAATTTGTTCAGGTGGGGCTTTCGCTTTGCGCCCTAATATGGACCATACTCTTCTCTCGGGTCGATAGAACAGCTCACGGCAAATTTTTTGTATTTGCACTAAAATGGTGCCTGCCTGCCTGGTCGGATGGTCCAGTGACTAATGACTTTCTATAGACATTATGATGTGATGGGTGTGCATTACTGCATAATGGCACATTTGCCACTGCAAAAATGAGAAGACGCAGCAGCGCAAGCACTGTAAAATTTATGAGATAGTTTATTATATACCACTAAATAACATCTATTTTATAAAATATTATTAAAAAATACTCTCTCTATTATATGTCATTGACAAATACTATCTCTATTATATACCATTAAACAGCACTAAAATTCTATTACATACTACCGTCGTTAGTTGACTGTTAGGGGTGACCGTTATACTCTAGAAAAAAACCAAAATATCACTAGTAAAGATTGAAGACCTAATTTATTTAAAATAGCAAACAACCTTAAAAACTTATGAAAATTCACAAGGGTGCTATTCAATATGTCAGTGAGCTAGGAATAAATTTTAAGGCATTATTCAAAGTAAATTTTCATATTTTTAATTTAAGCACTAATAAAGGCTACTATTTACAAATAGAGACTAAATGATGTCTAAAAATTCTCACATACTTCTAAGATGTCACATAGCTCTTAAAAATATTATTTTCCATTTTTCTATAGTAAATTTGTCCCAATTTAAAAAATTGCTCAAATAGGCTGATTTTGGATTTGAATTTCAAAAATAGAACAAATAGAAGAGTCAATTCGAAATTTTTTTTATTTGAGTTGTAAACTTCCCCACTGATCCACAAAAAAATTTAGTATTTTTGGCTAAGCCAATTTGCCATATATTTAATTTTTATCATAGGGATAGATTTGAACTGAGAGCAAAATCGTCTTTTTTAGGGATAAATATATTTTAACTGATGGCAATGGTATATAATAGAATTTTAGTGCTATTTAGTAGTATGTAATAGAGAGGGTATTTTTCAATGGTATTTTATAAGAATGGACGCTATTCAATAACATATAATGAATTATCTTAAAATTTATCCTTTTGCAAAGACCTAAGAAACCTTGTTAGATAAACCCATTCGTAAAATATGGTTATGGACTATGGATTGGATCGAGCTTTTTGACTACTGTGGCCCATATATGTTTCTATTTTCTGAAAATAGTCCATATTGAAAACTAATTCCAGGAATAACTTTTTTCCTTGGCTCCAGCACGAATGACTCTACAAAAAAGGGTAGATATCGAGAATAAGTTATCATCTCACTATACCAGCCAGCATATCCTAAACCTCAGCGTCAACCCTTCTAGCGTTGGTATGTTCATTCTCACCGCTATTCTTGGAATTAGTTTTCAGCAGCGGTCATTTTTTTAAAAGTAGATTAAGAAAAGAGCCAAAATAGGTAAAACATATGATTGGATCCTAGTCAACTTTTTTCTTTAAAGAAAGTGTTGGATGGATTATAGGTATCATGTTAGTTGTACCTAGATCCCAATGGCACGCATTAGGGGGCGTTCGTTTTAGCGATGGCTTCTGGCTTTTAGCTGAAATTTCACTGTAGTTGACTTTTTTTTACTGTAGATGATTTGGCTTTTTGGGCATAATTAAACTTAAAAAATAGAAAAATAGAAAAAAAAATATGTTAGCCCATCACAGACAATACAAAGGAACACGGGAAAAAAGAAAAATGCAAAAAAACCCGAAAAATCTATAAAAAAATCAGAAAAAGACGAATTACTGAATAGTGAAAAAAGCTGAAGCTAAAACGAGCGGGGTCTAATCTTCTGCAAAAAAAAAGGTGATGTAGAAATATAACCTTTTTTCTTATTCCCTAGAGGTAGTCGCATAAGTCCATCTACAATGTTGGGGAAATCTAGTGCTAGAAGAGGAGAGAGAGAGAGGGTTGAAGCATCGGTGCGCACGCTGGGGGCGGTGCTAGCATCAAAATCCTAGAACAGGAGCAAATGCACTGGTGCTAGCTCAATAAAAAAATCGTGCGGCTCCACCAGTCAGCGTCTTCGCCACTGCTTGGCTCGAGGATGCCATCGTCGTCGCGCTGAGGTCATCATCGCTGCCTCCAGATCCACCGCCACCGCTCGAGGTCATTGTCGGCATGTCGAGATCAAGAGGTGCCGCCACCGCGTCATGGATTGGGCATCCACCATGGATTGAGGACACCGTGACCTGGATCCGCGGCACCATCGCTGAAGAAGACCCTCCTGACAACAGATGAGGGGGAGCAAGCAGCAGGAGCGGGAGTGAGATGGAGATGGAGAGAGATATTTTTTTAGTTTACTTTATTATACGGTGGGTTCCATTGAAGATAAGAAGAGGTGCTAAACAAAACAAAAACGGTTTTGCTATTATGTAGTCGATTGAAATTTTCTTATCTTTTAGCCACTTAAAATTGCACTCTCAGTCATCTAAAGTTGCACTTTAAAAAAATCCCTCCCCCCCTAAAAAAATTCCTCCTCTTAAAAAAAACAGGAGTCGTTAGAGGATGTTTATCCACGGATGAAAAAAACCGAGAATAAAGAAAAAAGACAGTCATTGTGCAATAGTCTATCCTATCAAAAGAGGGGAAAACAGTTCTAGAGCCCGTGACAGTAAGACAATGAATCTGGCACCTTCCACCTAAGTGTGCAGGCTGTTGGTAGAGTACTACTATACAAGCTGACCTCCCAGCATCCCATATGCCACAAATAACAAAAACGTTTGATAGAACGGATGCCAAGTTGAGTAGATAAAGATAAACCAATTTACAGTTTTTTTAGGGGTAAGATCCGCTTCAGTTGCCAAGTTGGTGAGCCCGGTCTTCCAGTCAAAGTCAACAGATGGCCTTTTTCGGCGTCAACAATGATGTTCAGGGTTTGTCACAAAAATACAGTGAAGAGAATATCCATGACACATAAGCTATCAGATGACAGTAAACAGGATTGAAGCTACCAATAGCCAATATGGATTCCTCTCACTTCCGTCTTATGCATCTCTCTCTTTCTTATTTTTTCTACCGCTCATGTTCTTCATCTAAAAACTATTTCTTTCAGTCACTACTATTTATTGTCAGCTAGAAATCATTAATCAAAGTCAAAAAATCAGTTTTAGCTAACACGAAGCCATCAATCACAGTCAAAAGATAAACTGATAACTACTAAGGTAGCGCTCAGTTTGGCGTTGGTTTATGATTTTTTCACTTTAGCTGGTTTATTTTTTACTATAATTGAGTTGACGTATTTAGCATAATTAAATTTTTTTAAAAATGTAAAAATAGAAAAAAAACATGTTAGCCTATCACAGACAATGCAAAAGAATACAGAAAAAAAGAAAAAGCAAAAAAGCCCTAAAATCTAAAAAAATATAAAAAGATGAAATTATTGAATAGTGAATAAAAAGTAGAACCTGACTTTAAGTTAACTTAAGCATGACGTAAAAATGACGTCCACATTAGTCTTTGTTAAAAGCGTGCGTGCGGTCTATCTAGAGTAGGCAGATCATACCGACGCCACATGACTAGAAAAGTAAGCTCTGATTAGTTCCATCTTGAGAACTTCTGTCCTTCTATTTTTGAGAGAGTAAACAGCAGGGGAGGGCCCCACTGTGAATTTTATTAAAACAAAAAGCGAGAAACACTGTACAAAAGGAAAAAACAACCGAGGAAAAAAAAAGAAAAGAGAAGCTACACAAGAAGCAAGACCAGAGGGGGGAAGAATTAGGCTAGAGGAGCTAAGCGGGAAAGAAACTCTAAACTCTTAACATTATTTAACCTATAGGCCTGAAGCCTAGCTTCTACACAAAAGGAGTTCTTCCAAGAAGAAAAAGATGGTCGACTGCCATCAAAGATGAGGTTGTTGCGTTGCTTCCAAATTTGCCATGCCGCAATGATGAAGAATTCCATGAAGAAAGGGTTCTGAGATTGGGTTTTAGCCTGCTGCATCATCTTGAAAAATTCTCTTGTGAAATCCCAATGAATTCCAAGTTGCTGCCAACAGGTTTGACTAAAAGGACAGCTGAAAAAAAGATGGAAAGTAGTTTCTTCAATATTGTTGCTGCAGAGGACACAGTTATAGTTATTTCCTTCAATTGGCTGCAGATGGTAAGAATTCTACTTGGCTCATCAATTGAAAATGACCAATTGGGTCTTGTCATCTTGTGCTACTTGCCCATGATTATACTAACAGCAAGTTGCATGCCCATGATCACCAAGTCCCTACTGAACTGGTCTTGCAAGTTACAAGTAAACGAAACCCTGCTCCTTTGAGCTTAAAGCTTTTTTTGGCACTGTTTCAGGCTCAGTGTGCTATTTAATTAAGATTTAAAAAAACTCATCCCTGGCATATTCATTTCACGAATCTCTTGATCCACAGCTAGTTGATAGATCTCAAAGCAAGATAGCAAGCAATACGTACTAAAAATTTAGAATGGCAAGTTTTCTTTTGTTTACCAAAAGGAACAGTTATTACTGTTCCCCTGATGAGTGATGATCAGAGGAATGGGAGACAGAAACGAATCGCATTTCAGTATTAAAGCACGAGTAACAATCCGAATTAGCCCTTTCTCATCGGTTAATTAGTACTCCCGTTACTGATTTTTTTTTTTTTGCGACGACGTTACTGAATTTATTATTCTATCAGCAACTTTGTTACTGAATTTACTCATTTTTTTAAGGTTATCTGACACCTCACTTTCTTTCTATTTTGCAGACCTATCTGCCGAGCAAAACGCCTGCACCTTTGCACGACGCCGAAGGAGTTCGATTCATTCGAAGACGTCATGACACTCTATGAAGGTGGTCTGAAGGTGCCCAATGATCCGGCACTAGCAGAGATCAAGAAGAAAATCCCCTTTGAGCTTATTAAAAGTCTTTTGCCGGTTGGTGGTGACCACATCCTAAAGTTGCCCCTTCCACATGTCATCAGATCAGGTAAATCAGATGTGAGGATAACTTCATACGGTCACAATTTATTGGCCAATGTGAGTGTCTTCCTTTTTGATATTGTCATAAATTTACTTTTGTGATGTTCCAGTGGATAAGATGGCTTGGAGGACTGATGAAGAGTTTGCACGAGAAATGCTCGCAGGCGTGAACCCAGTGATCATCAGACGCCTGACGGTTAGCGAATACATCATTTAAAGTGATCAAATCGTTTCTCCCATAATCGAGTGAGGGTTCCTGAAATTTTCCTCTCTGATGACCACAGGAGTTCCCTGCAAAAAGTACCCTGGATCCAAATGAGTTTGGGGACCATACCAGCAAAATCACTGAAGCTGATATTCAGCACAACCTGGAAGGGGGCCTCACAGTGCAAAATGTATGTTAAAACTATTGAACTACATCCATTATATCACCGTTAATAGCTAGTCTGCAAGAATTGCATATGCTTACGAGATTGACTCTGGCATCAATGCTCAACCCTATGGTCATCAGGGCTTACCGGTGGTGAGCTCGAAGTGGCAGAGAAGCTTGGGTGCATGCCAAACTCGACTTCTGACGATCACCCGACCTCGGCGTGACGCGGAGAAGGTAGATCGAGGCTTTGTAAAGCTAGCGCAGCGGTCAACAAAGGTGCAGGCTTACTGGAGGCGACGCAATGTCTCGCCAGAGCGGGAGCTCAGTGGCGACTCGATCTCGAATTCCAGCGCTATGCGGGCAATCTCGAGGCGGTGACTAGAGCAAAGAGATGAACCACCACGGCGGAGACGGCACCGGCCACGACCATGCCACGCCTCTCTCCTCCCCCACCAACCCCTCCTCATCATCCGATCCAGAGGAGGCGTCCCCGATGAACGCCTGCCACTTCCTGGGGGACCTCCTGCGCGTAGCAGCTCCTGCCGCCCAACCTCGCGCGGGCGGCCTGCGTCTATCGCCTGTAGCGCGCGATCGTCTTCGACCGCGCCGCGCTGGAGGCCGCCTTCCGCGCGCCTTGGGGCGTGAGCCGCCTCGTCGGTGAGCCGACCACCAGGGCTTTCTGGAGCGCCGCCTCTCTCGACCGCTTCGAGCTCTCGTACCCCATCCAGCGCGGGGACATCATCCTCGACATCGCGCTCAAACATGCCACATGGAAGGCAAGGAATGATGAAAAAAAGATTGGAACAACGAGTTGTACTAATTGGTTTAGTCGGTCCAAGTGAGATATGGTTCAATGAAAACTAGAGTCGGAGAGAGTTGTCGAAACAAGCCATTAGTGTATCTACATATGGCAAGTATGATGATTGCTTGTAAGAGAAAGAGAAGATCAGGTCAAGGCGAGGATATTTTGGTAGTTGACCAAATTCTAAAAACTTCGTTAAATCAAAACTGCGGCGCTTGGAAAAGCAATTTAGATCCAGGAGATGTCAAGAAGATCAAGTGGATCAAAGACTAATGACTTAGCAGGTTAGGGCTTATGTGCTTTGAAAGACATGTATGAATTAAGTGTGAGTGTAAAATCTATGTTGGTGTGAGGTTAACATGTTTTCCCTAATTGTGTTGGTAGATAGTATCCTTAAGAATTAAATGTGGGCTTATCGGTTCATTTATTTAATGGATTAGGAATAGAAGTTTGCAAGCTAATCATCTCAACCATTTTCATTCTTGAGTTCTGCGGTTAGGGTTTAAGAGAGAAGACTGAGTGTTATGGTGTGTTTTCTTGTCCTTCTTATGGAGTGGCTCTGAAACCTTCTTCCTCAAGGAGCAATATAATCGACTTTGTTCATCTCTCTTGAAGTATTATTGTCTTAGTTGATTTGCTCTTGTTTTTGTTAGTTCTTTACCTCTTCTATCCTCTTATTGATCTTAGTGCATATCAATGATGTGATGTTTACAAGATCTTGAAGTTGCTCAGTTCTTACTGCATACCAATGATGTGTGGTTTGTAAGATCTTGAAATTACTCGGTTCTTACTTATTTTGGAGTCTTTCTTGAGAAATCTTGATCTGAAAGTTTTGGCTTAGATTCATCAGGTAGTCTTGCTTGCTATGACATATGAAAACTCATTTAAAGCCATCTTGACTATTCTTAACTCATGAACAATGAATTTTAAAATTTACACTAAAAGTGGTTTTTGGCCAATACTGATTTTTCTATTATGGGAACAGAGGAGCAGTTAAACCGCTCCTAGACCCAATCAGATCGGCCGTTGATTAAACCAATGGTTTGTGGCTGGTTAGACCACACCTCCAGTGGTGGTCGTACCGGCTAGGTGAATTGCATGCAGGTGACCGATATCAAATGGTTCAACAACATGATGAGTGACCATGGTATCTAACACGAGGGAGAGGCTTCTGATACCAATCAATACTCTCGATATTCTGGGTCATAATGCAAAGAGAGAGGTCGCAGTCTTTTATCCTGAGGGTCGCCCCAGTGGAAAAGCAGAATCACTGACAAACACTACCGCTGCAGAAGGACGAAGCAGAAGGATTCTCGAGTCAGTGAGGCGGAGCTTGCACGTTGATGATGGAACTGCTGCGCACTACTAATCCATTCATATTGATTTTTATCTTTAACTTATAAATAATAACGATTTATAGAAAGTCATATAGAGAGATAAACTCACATACAATTTTAGCTGATATAAATAAATTCACTACAGTGTATACTATAATCAACTAGTAGACTCCGCTTAAAAAGACACTCTATTTAAAAGTTAGATACTGTAGAAAAGTCTTTTACTGTAGAAAAATAGCTTTTAGAAGGTAATATGAATAAAACCTAAGATGGGAGCAGCAACAAATAGGCCGCTAGACGAAAGTCAGTGGGAAATATCTCTAACTAGTTCATGGCTTAAACTTCTAGCTGTAACTTTTAGCTAAAATTGTACTATAGTGACTGCTAGTTTTTTCTAAGAAAAAATATATGAAATAATAGAGAAAAAAAAGAAAAACCCTGTTATATTGTCACGAACAATGCAAAGGAATAAGGAAAAAACAAAAGGCAAAAAAGCAACAAAATTAGAAGCCAATGTATTTTTTGTGATTTTTAATTTAAATAAGTCGAAAGCCAAAATAAGTCAGAAGTTAAAGTCATTTGAAGTGAGGCCGTAAGGGCATGGTACTTGATAAGTGTCATTTTAATGATTACGACCTGCTTGGCTACATGAACTTACTATGATATGTGTGTAATGTGATGTGATGTCGCACACATATCGTAGTAGTGGGCTAGGCAAGTCGCCTTGGTCAACTTGACGCGATGTTACACACATATCATAGCAGTGAGCTCGGTAGGTTGCCTTGGTCGATGTGACATGACATGACATTACACATGTATTTGGGTCGCTTTGGTCAACGTGATGAGATGTGATGTTACACACATATCATAGCAGTGGGCACGACAAGTCGCTTTGGATGACGTGACGGGGCAGGCGTAATCACATGTGCGTAGCCCACAAGATGGGGAATTATTCGCATAAAAAGCAATATAGTTTTTTTTTTCAAATTTAGCCCTCGAACACTCATTTTTGCAAATCTAACTCCTCCATAAACCTACCGAGCTCGGTAGGTAACTCTACCGAGCTAGGGTAGCTCGGCAGGTACTTGCAGTACCTATTGCAAAGCTACAGTAGCTCGGTAAGAGCTGCTGAGCCCCAACATGACAACATTTATGTGACACCCCAGCCTATTATGGCCCATATGTGTGTGCACATGAGGGTGTGAATTAGTCCTATATTGCTAGTTTAGCATAAGTAGCACTAACATATAAACCCATAGGCACCATTAGTAATAATCTCCAGTTAACCGTTTTACGCGAAGCGAGGACGAAAGCGTAAGTAAGTTATTACGTGTGCGTGGCTTATCCATAATGGGGTTAGGTCTAAGCCAATTTGGATTCTTAGGCGTTACAAATGGTATCAGAGCCGACCCTTGTGGTTGCACGATTGCGTGTGGGTCAGGGGTGTGGGCATATGACGTATGGCGTGTGTGGGCCCGGAGTGGTCATACGGCATGGTATATGTACCAGCACTGGACGCACGGACATGTGCTAAGAGGGGGAGATCCTGGTCATTTGCCCCAGTGTGGGTATGTTGGACCGACGATGACGTCGAGTTCTCTTAGGGGGTGTATGTGACACCCTGGCCTATTATGGTCCATGTGTGTGTGCACATGAGGGCATCTCCAATGGTTCTAGCTAGCAACTAACTAGAAGATTTCCACATCATCAACCAAATAGCTAGCATACAAAGGACTGTCTATAAGGATAGCTATTTGATACTTACATGCACACACAGTCATTTATAGAGACTGTCTCGTTTTCTGTTATAGCCTAGTGCTTAAGGAAGAGCCGGTTCGATTTTTTTTGCATACTCTCTTTCCTCCACATATGATTTATGCTGATGTGTACATGCAAATAGCCAGCTGACTCAGACCATTGGAGATGCCCTGAGAGTGTGGATTAGTCTCATATTGCTAGTTTAGCATGAATAGCACCAACATATAAACATATAGGTATCATTAGTAATAATCTCCGGTTAACCGTTTTACGCGAAGCAAGGACAAAAGCGTAAGCAGGTTATTACGTGTACGTGGTTTATCTATAATGAAGTTAGGTCTAAACCAGTTTGGATCTTTGGGCGTTACAATTTAATGCCAAGTCATCAACGCTAATTAAATACAATTAGTACTAATTAAATACATACATAGCGTATACACAATGCTACATAGTACATACACAGTGTGGCCAGCCAAGCTCGAGTAGCTCGACAGGTGCCTGATGAGCTACTATAGCTCGATAAATTATAGGTATCTGCTGAACTTGATAGGTCCACGGAAAAAGCTAGATTTTGTTTTAAAAATGCCTATTGTGGAAAAAAATGGCTTCTAGGATGAGTAGACTATTAGTGATATACTCTAGAGGTAATCATAGAGATGATTGTATCACTTTTATGTTTATAATCTTTTAAATAATATGTTATTTTGTCCCTTGAATAATGTCTTTCATATTTATCAACAAGTATGTGACTTGTTCGTGGAACTCTTTATTTATGTTTTGATGTTATTTTAAATTATCTCTGATCTTATATTATTATATGGGATAACTATAATTTACAGATCAGCACATGTTTTGATTGATGATTATATTTCAGAGGAACTCGGTTCATTACTTTTTTTTTGTCAAGTCTCCCATTACAGACAATCTTAGTTTATATCCAACCAAGTCTTTATGCCTCGGCCAGCGATGGACCAGACCACTCAACTCGACCAGGTAAGCAGCAATAGATTCAATTACACAGGCTTAAGCCTTTATGACGGTCCACATGACCCTTGGCTTTATTTGGCGACCTTCCAGTGTTACTGCCTAGCCTTCGCGCCCATGACAGCGCAGTGGAGTAAACATTGACCTACTTTAGCTCAAGTCTTCGTCAATGTTAATTCGACCAACAGTCTGTGATCCAAAATGGAGTTATACAGACAAGCAGCGGCGTAAACATTGACCTACTTTAGCTCAAGTCTTCGTCAATGTTCTTCGACCACTCTTTGTGCTGCACGTACGTGACACCATGGGAGAGGGAGACAGAGAGACTAACAATAGCTAGTACAGTCCCTGCTCAGTGCTTATCCTCACAAGTCAAACAAAACAGATCAATAAGAAGCGTGATTAACACTTGACTGTATCTTTACACAATGACGGGAGACTTGAAACTACTATACGTGTCATATCTTTCGTAGGGTAATAACTAAACTGTTGTCTAATTAACCATGTGATCAGTAGGTGAACCTATGCATAAAAAGGGAAAGATAATGCTACTAGGTAGGAGGCAAATGTGTGGCACACTCCTACTGTGGATTTGTACTTTTGTAGTATGACATCGTCACATATCAAGACATCCAGCACAGCCTAGCCCGAAATTTTTGGCAGCATACATCAGACTTTGCTCAGGTCTGCCATGATTCCTCGAGATTTCAATCCGAATACGAACCGTGACTCAAAAAGATTTCGATTCCTGTCTATTCCTATCAAAATGGGGACAAGAATTACTAGCACCACTTACGGTTCCTACCGCGATTCAAATTCATGGCCTCAAAGATTTCAGTTTCTAATCTGATTGAGTTCTCTAACAGTTCTTAACACAAAGCAACAGTGTGAGGCCCATGCGATGGGCTCGTTGACGCCTTGGCGCTCAGTCTTCTTTAAATAACAATAAGTGGAACTGTGGAAGTAGTCACAACTCACATTATTAGCCTCCAAGCACCCAACGCTCACACTGTCACTCACTCACACACTTCTCTTGCCCCCTTGCTTGTATAAATACCCAGCTGCACCGGTGAGTTCTTCCTCATCCATTGCCACTGCAAGTCTGCAATACAAAAAATCAAAAGTGTTCTGGTATTGACGATAGTATCGCAAGATGCTGGGAGGGCTCATCGACAAACTGTCAGGGAAGAATGTGAAGCTGATCAAAGGTTCAGCTGTGCTGATGGGCCGGAAAGTGCTGGACGCGAACGACTTCACCGCCACCGTCGTCGACCACGTTCAAGAGATACTCGGAAACAGCATCACCTGCCAGCTCGTCAGCGCCACTGTCGCCGACCCCAGTAATGATCTCCCCTCCCTCCATCTATCTCTGTCTCCCTCGGTTGCTTTGTGTGAGTCTCTTTGTAAAAAGAGGAGGAGACCAGCAAGGAATTAAAGGAGAACAAGGTGCAAAGCACGGGATGAGATAAGCGAAAAAAAGGACCAACCAATCTTTAGGCTTTAGTAGACATTGCATCGAACATTAAACCTGCACAAGGTTGCAGACTAGCAATGCAAAGAAAGCAGATTAGAAAAATGAACTGGTCTTTCAAAAAAATTGAACTGGACTCTTAAACACAGCAACCTGAGTGGTCTACTTTCATGGGAGTGTTTCTGCTTTTTACCATGCAAAAATGGCCAAGATGCTAAAGCAGTTACAGACTTACAGTTATAGAAAAAAAGTTATGGACTTACAGTCACTCGTCATGAATTGATGCAGATTAACTTCTCAACTCTTCGTCTGTAGCTCTTTTTTCCCCTTATGCCTGCCAAATGTATACGCAGACAATGGGGGCAGGGGTATTGTTGGATCGGAGGCGAACCTGGAGCAGTGGTTGGCGAACCTGCCTTCGCTGACGCGGGGAGAGTCCAAGTTCAAGGTGAGATTCGACTGGGAGGTGGACAAGCATGGTGTGCCGGGGGCCATCATCGTCAAGAACAACCACAGCACCAAGTTCTTCCTCAAGACCATCACCCTCGACGATGTCCCTGGCCGCGGTACGATTGTGTTTGTTGCCAACTCCTGGGTCTACCCTACTGGCAAGTACCACTACAACCGCGTCTTCTTTGCGAACGATGTAAGTCTGTCATGACTGATGAGTAGCTACGCAACATACTGCAAGCCTTCTTCTGTCTTCTTGGCAGCATGCTGGATCTTCCTAGCCTGTTCATACAATTGTGAGTAATTAATCACTGTAGGTAGGAGCATAAACATGGTTCGTCAAAATACTACGTTTAGCTCACAAACACATAGTAATTCGCTAGTTTGGATTTAACCGTGCTAATCGTATACACAGAATGAAAGTTTCTGTAACAAAGGTTCCTTCTAATCACGAGGAGAACATCGGTAGCGATGTCGTATGCAACAACATCACCAAGATGCAGGCTTGTGATGTAAAGTGAGCTCTCCATTCATTCTGAATGTTAACTATGTCTCTTGTACTGCACAGACTTACTTGCCCAGCCAAATGCCGGAGGCGTTGAAGCCGTACCGCGAGGACGAGCTCCGGTACCTCAGAGGGGAAGACAGGCAAGGGCCGTATCAGCAGCACGACCGCATCTACCGCTACGACGTCTATAACGACCTCGGCGAGCCTGACCAGGACAACCCACGGCCAGTCCTCGGCGGCTCCACCGACCACCCCTACCCGCGCCGCGGCCGCACCGGCCGAAGCCCAGCGAAAAAAGGTGCCGTCTCTGCACCCCCAGCGATCACTTCACCCACAAAATGTTGGACGGCCAGGTCTAATTTGTGCGAATGGCCATGGCTGCAGACCCGAACTCGGAGAGCAGGCTGTCGCTGCTGGACCAAATCTACGTGCCAAGCGACGAGCGCTTTGGGCACCTCAAACTGGCAGACTTCGCTGGGTACTCGCTCAAGGCGATCGTGCAGGGCATCCTGCCTGCCATCCGCACGTACGTCGACCTCACGCCGGGTGAGTTCGACTCGTTCAAGGACATCATGAAGCTCTACAAGGGCGGCCTCAAACTGCCGAACATCAAGGCACTCGAGGAGCTGCGCAAGAGCTTCCCGATCCAGCTCATCAAGGATCTGCTGCCGGTTGGCGGCAGCTACCTGCTCAAGCTTCCAAAGCCTGATATCATCAAAGGTACCATGCAAGCTGGATCCCCATACCACACACCAGGGAAAACGATTTCGATGCACAAAAATATCGGAACCCTCCGAGAAAACCAAAATTAAAAAATTCGTTTTTTTAAAGAAAATTTCGGTCAAAAAATATTCAAAAGTACAATTCGAATACAAGAAATTGTTACCTGCCGTCGCCCTCGCCGCTCGATTTTGGAGGATGGCGAATGAGAGAGAGATGGAGATTTGAGTCGATCTTTGAGGCTCGACGGTTGAACAGCGAAAATCTGGTGTGTGGGTAGATGGGTGGGAAAAAATCAAAATGGGCCAATTAATTTGCCGAATTGGGCCTTTTTCAAGGTGGGCCGAGAAAATCGAATTTCGCCAAATTTTGTGAGATTTTGGCCGAAAATGTTTTCCCTACCGCACACTCAACAGCAAATTAGCATGTGTGTCAATAGCCGTGGTCGATGAGAAGTGGACTGATAAGTTGACTGCTGCATTATGCAATGTTGTAGAGAATGAGCTTGCCTGGAGGACAGATGAGGAGTTCGCACGAGAGATCCTTGCTGGTGTGAATCCCATGATCATCAGGCGTCTCACGGTGAACTATCCACCAATATGCAGACTCTGATGGTTTGTTGCTCCTGCAAAATTTGGCTGATGTGAATGTGCAATCCGTCGTGTTTGCAGGAATTTCCTCCGAAAAGTACTCTTGATCCCAGCAAGTACGGAGATCAGACCAGCACAATCACCCCAGCTCACATTGAGAATAACCTTGAAGGCTTGAGTGTGCAACAGGTGCGCTAACGAATCATTTTATCTATATAGCCATCAATCATCATTTACCTGGCCACCATAGTAGATTCCAATCAGTCTTTGACACTAACCATAGTGTTAATAATACACTGCAGGCGTTGGGCAGCAACAGGCTCTACATTCTGGATCACCACGACCATTTCATGCCATTCCTCATTGACATCAACAACCAACATGGTGTCTTCGCCTATGCCACAAGGACCCTGCTGTTCCTAAGAGGTGACGGCACCCTCAAACTGCTGGCAATAGAGTTAAGCTTGCCGAACATACAGGGTAACCTGACGACTGCAAAGAGCATGGTATACACACCTGCATCAAGTGGCACCGAGTCCTGGGTGTGGCAACTGGCTAAGGCTTACGTTGCAGTTAACGACAGCTGCTGGCACCAGCTTATCAGCCACTGGTACTGACTGGCAAGATGCCTTCCGTAAGCAGTAGCACTCCCCTTGGATGTCAATGCATTGACGTGAAATCTTGCAGGCTGAACACACACGCGGTAATGGAGCCCTTCGTGATCGCAACAAACCGGCAGCTCAGTGTGGCACACCCTGTGTACAAGCTCCTTCAGCCACACTATCGGGACACTATGACGATCAATGCCTTGGCACGCCAGACGCTCATCAACGCCGGCGGCATCTTCGAGCAGACTGTCTTCCCCGGCAAGCACGCGCTGGCGATGTCGTCTGTAGTTTACAAGGACTGGAAATTCACTGAGCAGGGCCTTCCAGATGATCTAATCAAGAGGTAATTAAACACCAAGAACCACATCAGCCACAGGAACAACCAACAAGAACATAATTTCAAATGACATGGTCTGATCGTGTAATGCAGGGGCGTTGCCGTCGAGGACACGTCGAGCCCGGCCAAGGTGCAGCTGCTGATCAAGGACTACCCTTACGCGACCGACGGCCTAGTGATCTGGGAGGCAATCGAGCAGTGGGTCACTGAATACTGTGCCCTTTACTACCCAGACAACGATGCCCTCCAGGGCGACGTGGAGCTGCAAGAGTGGTGGAAGGAGGTGCGCGACGTTGGGCACGGCGACATCAAGGACGCGGACTGGTGGCCAAAGATGCAGAGCGTGGCCGAGCTCACCAAGGCCTGCACCACTATCATCTGGATCGCGTCGGCACTCCACGCGGCCGTCAACTTTGGGCAGTACTCTTATGCGGGCTATCTTCCGAACCGGCCGACGGTGAGCCGACGGCCAATGCCCGAGCCGGGGTCCAAGGAGTACGCAGAGTTGGAGCAGAATCCAGAGAAGTTTTTCATCCGCACCATCACCAGCCAGTTCCAAACCATCCTCGGCATCTCGCTCCTTGAGATCCTATCAAAGCACTCGTCCGACGAGATATATCTCGGGCAGCGAGACACGCCGGAGTGGACGTCAGACCCCAAGGCGCTGGAAGCGTTCAAGCGGTTCAGCGCGCGACTGGTGGGGATTGAGAGCCAGGTGCTGAACATGAACAAGGATCCCCTGCTCAAGAACCGGATCGGTCCGGCCAACTTCCCCTACACTCTGCTGTTCCCCAACACGTCCGACGATAAGGGGAAGGCCGCCGGGATCTCGGCCAAGGGCATCCCCAACAGCATCTCGATATGAGGTTGCTGCGTGTGTGTGTGTGTAGGTTGTGTCTCTGTATGGATGGCCCTGTTTAGTATGTGCTAGTACCCTTGAATAAAGCTTCGCTGCGTGGCATGTTAGCTTCGATCGGCAAGATCTAGGTCGACACAGAAGCATGTAGAGAAAGATGTGTTGTGCTAGCCGGTACAATTGTGTTTCCCCCTCGTGAAAATTATAAAGTGACCGCTCTAGTGTTTGTTTGATCCCTTTGTGAAGCTGCTCAGGACAGCAATCTCGTAGAAGAGGGTAGCATTGCAGATGGATACGTGAGAACTAGAGCGAAGACGGATGACTGACCGATTAATCATGCACATCCCTCTTCCTTTGGCCACGTTTGAGAGCTAACTTGCTTTCTTACTTAGTGCTAAGAGTATTGAAGTATAAGTGAAACGTTCATCTTTTCTTATCAGTTTAGGGCATGTTTGATATGGCTGTAGCTTTCTGGTTTTTAGCTGAATTTTTTGAATTTTAGCTATTTACGACAAAAATTACGGACAGAGAGATAATCGCTTGCGATTTTGGATTGTACAGATGTTAGGCTTTTAATGTTTACTATAATCAACTTGTAAACTCCGTCTTGAAAAAATACTCTGTTTAAAAGTTAAGTACTATAACAAAAGTCAAAAACCGTTTTTAGAATCCGAAAAGAACATAGTCTTTTAGTTGAACTGGCAGATTTACCTACGTAGTTATGTGGCTAGATATTATGATATAAGATGTCTTTGATATATAACTCTACTTCTTATCATTGAAATACAATTGTATTTGTTATATAACTCTAATATCTATATATGATTAATCTGGACTGTTATAATCTGGCTCCACAAAAATAAGTGGTGGAGATCCTTCTCTTTTTCTTTAATTAATATGAGAATTTCTAGAATTTTTTCTTTTTTAGATTATTATGGGATTTTCTTACCGTTAAAATAAAGGAGATAACTTGAACATCATCGGTTGTTTTCATTTATATAGATTGGTTAGTGTATGCAACTCAATATGGTATCAGAGCTAAGAGATCTTGAGTTCACGGTCTGGTTAGCTTAATTAAAAAATAATTGCAACTCATTTCCATTACACGTCTTAGGCCTGAAGAAACATACATGTGAGGGAGAGTGTTGAAGTGTAAGTGAATTGCCTATCTTTTCTCATCAGCTTAATTTTTTTGAAGAACTAGTTAATATATATATGCAACTCAATAAGTAGGAGCCTACGTGCTTGGTAAGTTAATTTTCACAGCACCTCATTGTTAAGTTCTGCACTTAGCATGATGAGGGGGCGTTCAAAAATGGTATTAGTTTATGGTTTTTTTATTGTGGTTGGTTTATTTTTTTTACTTGGCTAAGTTAGTTTATTTGGCATAATTAAATTTTTTAAAAAAATTAAAAATAGAAAAAATATGTTAGCCTATAACGGACAATATAAAGAAATACAGGAAAAAAGAAAAGAAAAAACCTAAAATATCTAAAAAAAACTAGAAAAAACGAAATTACTGAATAGTGAAAAAGCGGAAGTCACAAATAGAAGCTAATTTTAAGCTGAAATAAGCACAACCTAAAGGTTGCCAAGGTTAGACGAGATTATCACCCTAGCTATATCTTGTCTTCATGTAAGTTGTCAAGGCGAAAGAACAGGGTAAGCAGGCTGCAGGCAGGCAAGCAACCATATGTACTTGTACCGATATGGGCTCTTTTGCTCTCATGGACCGCAGTATCTAGCAAAAATCTCCTTCTAGATTCCTCTAGAACAAAAATATCCTTCTAGACCTTTCAGAAGTTCATACCGCACAACAAGCGCGCGCGCAGACACAAACAAATGCATCTAATCTACTCGACATTAGAGTAACAGACACCTAACTGAGCTCTACAATGCAAATTTGAAGCGAAGGAAGCGGACCTCCCAAGCCGAGGAGGAAGCCGGCGTTGCCTCGGTACGCGGCGGCGAGGACGCACGGAGGTTGGCACGCTCGATCCTCCGCACAACCGCCATCTCGCTGCCGCCGCCACCGGAGAAAGTTGGACCAGAGCGCGACGATGGGCCGGTGACCGGTGGGGATCCGATCGGCAACGGCTTGACACCGCCGAGGCCGATTTATGTGGATCTGAGATGGAGCGACAAGTGCGGGCAGGGGTGGTGGGGCAAAAATTTCCATACGTATGGACTCAATTTTTAGTCCATACGTATATCCGTTAAAATTCAGCTATTTATATTTCCATTAGCTCAACAAAAGTAATCTCAATAGGTCTTTAGAAAAGCAAAAAAACTCAAGCCCAACGTCATTTGTACCTCTACTAGGTTTTCATTCTAGGTCTGCCCGTGATTGCCGCAGAGGTGATGGACGAGAGGTTCCTCATGGTGGAGGGGGAAGGAGACGGCAGCAAGACCTCAGGGCTCAGGCAGAAGAGGTACCATTTTCTGATTTCTAAATAAAATTTTAGTTTCAAGGTTTAGACATGCTGAAGAGGAGCTTCATGAGGGCCAAAGGGGCCATGGCCCCCTTCTCTCGAAGATTTTACTTAATTTTACCACCAAAGTGCGCGTAAATGCTAAACTTAGCAGGGAAATTTTTTCAGCTTGGCCCCCACAACGTTTCTCTCCAAGCTCCACCATTGTAAACATGCATGTAGTAATTTATATTGTTTCAAAAAATTAAGAATTTTTTAAATCAAAATTTAAGCATTGTTTATCACAATGTTAGATGCACAACTTTGACGGTGGAGATCCCTTGAGTTCCTCTCAAATCCACCTAGCGGATTTCAACTAATCTCGACCGTTGTTTCTTTTGGTTAAAATTCCTCAGATTTTTGCGCAAGCATTTGGTTAGAGAAGAAAGATTGGAAAACCCTGGACGTTCCATTGTTGTAAGAAACATTGCTTCCATTCTATTTACAGCACCACAATACTGTCCATCTTCTGTTGTTCCACCTGTAAAAGCTTGTCTCGGTTTCCTGCCGCCGACAGGGCCGACGCCCACCACCGTTGCCGTCGTCAGTTCCTAGCGATGTTGTCTCACAACTCGCTTGTCCACGGGCACTGCCTCTTGGCCATGCCATCTTGCTATTCACCGCCATCACACCATTCTAATGATTCTAATGATGTTGTCTCATCCTTGCACAATGCAAGAAACGCTGTTGATGCACAGGAGTCCGATCCGGACCTTCGGAGGTTTCTACGAGGGGTAATAACACACTCGGAGGTTTCGGACGCTGACCCCTAATCTATGGATTACTAAAAGTGGTCTTTTAGAGTTGCCAAGAAAAAAGAGAAATATGCTAGAAATTTTCATAAAAAAAGTAAAACATCTAATTCTTAATTTGGTGGACCAAAATTATGATGGCTCAGATTAAAAAAAAATGAGTTCATATCAAGTACAATTTAAACTCATCCGCGACCAAAGATCTGCTCTATAGGATTATATCGTTGCATCCTTGACTAATAAGAAGGCTAGTACTTTAGCTTTGTTGATGACGCGAGACCTGTGGGCTAGAGCGTGATTAATGGTCTGGATTACACCATTGTGTTGTGATCCATGGATGTAAAGGACTATTGCTGATCGTCTTCGCCTGACCAAGATGGCCCTCAAGTTTGTCTGACAGGCTCATAACCTTTTTTCCTTTCTTGCCGAATAGAATGAATATGCACGAACACAGAATTATGAACATGTTATATGGACATCAAAGACATTTAATTTGAGTTGTTGAGTTACATTGTCAAAAACTAGCTATTTGCTTTTCATACAAATTCTAAAGTAAATCACAAAAAAATATCTATTATATACTAAAAGTCGATCACATGAGTTTTACATTTGCTAAAAAGGATAAATAAGCTAGAAATAAAAAAAAATTAAAAACATCTATTCCTCGATTTAGTATACCCTTACTATGATCAGTAAATGATCATCAATGGATGTCATAGATAAAACAAGACCACCTGTTAAAGATTTAAGATGAACTCAATAAATAAAAAGAATCTTAGATGACCTGCACTAAAATTAACGTACAAGAGGAAAAGAAAGATATTGATATGTAAAATAATGAGTAAAAACCATGCATAAGAAAAATAAGAAAAAAGAGGTACTCTACAAGAAAAAGGAGAAATAAAAAAGACAAGATCTATTTTATATGCACACTTACCAACAATATATGTTTCACAACTTTCATTTTTTTTTCTAGAATCGCCATCAATGTGGTAGATTATAATTTAAGTTGAACTATATCATTCGTTTGGTGTTATCTATTATACAATAAAAGCATAGGATGATTGATTACATCAGATAATTGGAAAGAGAAAAATTATAGAAATTCTCCCAAATTAAAAAGAAATATCTTGCCTTTAATTTGATGTACCCTAATTATATGTAGTAAGTCATAACCGATGGATGATACCTAATAAATGAGAATAATTTCTAGAAATTCTAAATAAAATATCTAAATCTTAATTAGGTGGACCCTTCTTATGATTAACAAATCATAACTAATAATTTTTCTTGATCTATGAAATTGCGCATGGAATAGATTTACACTGTGATATGCATGCATGTATAGTTAGGAATCAGAACTCTTGTATGAAATTAAGACGTGAGATGCTAGAAATAGAATTGAACTCAAGTGATCCACGCACAGGAACAAACTTGCCTAAAATATCCTTTATAATTTGCATTCTTTTAATTGTATTAATATGGATACAACTATTGTATCTATTATTGGAGATGCCGATTAAAAATTATAAAGAACAAGTATTTTCTTCGAAAATAATCTATATCATTTGTTTTAACATATACTACTATATATTAATATCATAAATAAAATCAATTATACAAATTTGGAAATTAAATCAAATTGATAACACTTTAAAATTCTAATATTTTAATTCTTTCATGTGATTTGCAACTCTTTATTTTTTGGATGTAGATCCGTTGTTATCATTACATATATACCGCTAAATCAATTAAAAATGCTTTAAGAATGATGCTCACGTAAGTGCGCGGGCCACCATACTAATTTATATAAGTGGTGGTAATTAACGATGTAATATGCATCTTCTCGCTTCATGCACGTATCTCCTTATATCTTGAACTATTGCGTCCTTTTTATCAACCTTGCATCTCATCCTAACAGCTGTTAATTGCTCTCACATGTTTAGTTCAACTTCCACATGGTAAACTGTCATGGCCTGGCCAGTTATACATATATTCACTAATCGGGAAAGTTGAAAATTACTCCTCACCCTTACTGGTCGTCAATAGGTGTAACTGTCGAAGACCAGGTATATTAAATAAAGCATATTTCTTTCTCACTTTCTCAGGTTGATAGTGTAACTAGGTTTAATGGACACTATTAAGGTACTAGTTATACTTTGGCTAAATAGATCTAAATAAAATTTTATTTTGACTTTTCTTGAATGAAAAATGTTGATCTAGTGAAGAATCCTCATCAAACGCATCCAATTCTTGTAGCACTCGAGACAGAAGAAATATGGCTGCTTCATACAAGTCCTACCGTGAAACTAGAGGTGGCGTGGATACGGGAAAGGAAAGAAGACGACGTGATGTGGTTTGACGGTGACCCATGCCATTAAAAAGAAACAACGGTTGAGATTAGTTAAAATCCACTTGATGGATTTGAGAGGAAACTCCATGGGATTTGCACCCAACTTGGCCAGATTAATCATACATAAAGCACGTATCACTCACTAATGAATGGCTAGGATTTAAAAGAGCCCTTACCTATTAAGGTACGGTGACTCTGCTTCAAATAGTTTTAGCTTCTAATATTTTTTTGGTTTTTGATTTATTTAAGTCAGAAGTCACTTGTAACGTGTTAGCTTCTAATTTTAACTTTTTTATCTTTTTCCTTTATCTACGAGTTGTTTATCCTGCGAAAACTTCCTGGCTTCATTCCAGCCTGGAAACGATTTAGTAAAATATGGTTGCTGCTGTACTCAAATGCTCTGTGTTGCTCGCTTAATTTCGATGAAAATGTCGTGCTGTTTCTTTGCTGACCGAGTTGATTATCCTGATAAAAAATCGATGCACGTTATCCTCAGAGCAGAACCACCAATTGGTAGCTCAAGTGTGGCAGGCTGGCATTGCTCCTGTTTTGAGCTGATTCCATTAATGGATGGTGTTTTATATGCAGGACGGCATACATGATTCTTGTAAACTGAATATATGTTCACATCTCCAGCCTCTTTCTTGTTACAGTTACAACCAAAGAGTAAAACCCAGTGCTTCCAGGATCATCAATGCATTGAAAGAATTATACTCCGTCCGCCCTGTAATATAAATCCTTATTTTTAAAAAACATCGTCCCACTATATAAGTACCTTTTGTACATACTAGTAAACTCAATACGTACCTTTTTGATTGGCGGCCAGTAATACAAGCATTGCTACGATTTTTTTTACTCACTCAGGAGCTAAGCTTTATTCATCACAAATTCGCAACCAAGGTTACAATCATCACGAATACAAATTCTGGCTCCCTATTAAGCCACATGCACCTCTGTCTATCCGGTGAAGCCTGTTTAACACACAGATGTGCCGCAACATTGGCATCATGGGGAACAAAATAAATGTCAAACTCAATAAACGTAGTACAAAGCTCCCGAATCACAGTGAAAAGAGCAACGAACTCTGATCTATGGTTCTTCCTCATCTTCCACAGATTAACAATCACCTAGCAGTCGGATTCAATTGTTACCCGTTCCAATTATTTGACGACGTATCACGTGGAGCACGCAAGGCACCAACATGTGCTTTTAGCTGAGCAAATCATAGAAGGAAGCTTCAAGATCGGCCCCGATTGACGTCCTAATCAGGTAAAAATGGTATGCATAATGGATATCTCAATAGTTCTAATTTGAAGCAAGTATCTAGCGAGAAGAAACGGTGAATTTGGAATTACTATTTAGCAAACATTCACCATTTAACAAACCGGTGAAAACCATTGTAATTTGTAAGAAGTGCTATTAACCTAGTCGTAAGTTCAACCCTGTTTTTTGCGGTTTCTAGCTTTTGCTATAGTACCTAACTTTCAAATAGAGTATTTTCTCAAGACGGAGCCTACATATTAATTGTAGTGCATGTTAAAAACCCAACATCTGTACCAGGCAAAATCGTAAGCGAGTATCTTTTTCTGTAATATCTATCGTGAACAGCCTAAAATTTAAAAATTTCAGCCAAAAGTTATAACTATAAGCCAAAAAAATGCCTCTACTGGATGTAATTCTACATGCTATTTCAAAATCACACCTAAGGAGAGGTTAGCATGCCCTTAATTGGATTCCAAATATACGGTTTTGTACTACACATATATTCCCCAGTGAAACAAGTTATATGATCGATCCGTAGACGTGTAGCATGGCTAAAATAAAATGTTTTTTAATAACGAGGTCAAAGTGGTTGCATTTGCTTACTGCATGCATGTGAACATGTTGTTCTACTTGTGACAAAAAAACAACCCACGTGCACGATTTATCAATTATCATACGATAGGGGATGGACGCGTACGGCAATCGTGTAGCCAGCCAGGCAAATAACTGGACAAGTGGCGCCTCACCCGAGAATACGAGATCGATCGATCATCTATCCAGCAATAATTGCCAACGTGACATATATTAGAATGATCCAAGATCGGTCGACCCCAGCGAATTTTGGACATTTTTAGCATCATCGCGCGAAGGAATTCCACAACTAGCATCGAACAGCAAAAAATTCCATCTCTAGCCCTTCGTTCCGGCGCACGATCGAACATCCGAGCGTACGACCGCTCCGGCGCCGACACCTGTCCGGTCGTGCGGTGCCGGACCGACGGCCGGTGCTCGCGGTCGCGGTCGTGCGGTCGATACCGCGACGACCGCATCAGTAGCACAGTCGTGTGTGCTACGATGTAGTCGTCGTGCGGTCCGGCATCGCACGCATCGATTGTAGCACCGGTCGTGCGGCGATCGCACCGCACGACCGACAGTGTCGGCGTCTGCTGGATCGTGCGCTCGGATGATCGATCGTGCGCCGGAACGGGGGGCCAGATGAGGAATTTTTTGGCGCTCGGTGTTAGTTGTGGAATTTGTCCGCGCAAAGATGCCACAAACGTCCAAATTTCCCTGCTGCTACGATCATAGTACGGATTCGATCTAATATAGTAAAGCTGATTTAACTTAATTGCAGTGGCCGTATCCAGAAATAAATATAATGAGGATCATTTTTACTAGAATATTAGGATCGTGGCTTATTTACTATCATCTTAATAGAATTATGGTCTATCTGAGCTTAGGCCTAGTTTAAAACTGCTGAGTTTTTTTTATTTCTAGCTGTACCTTTTGGCTAATTGCGAGAGATTAAAGGAATAATAGACACTCATGTTAATAAGCTATTTCATTCAAATTGGCTCCTATAGTAACTTCTACAAACAACTTATAGAAATCATATTGAGAAACCACTCAATTCAAAAGCCAAAAGACAAAAGCCGGCCTCCATGCAACGATTCCAAGCATCTTTTGGCTTTTAGAACCTGGTTTTTTAACGGAGTGACTTCTCAAGATGGTTTCTATAAATCATTTGTAGGAATTACTGTAGGGGTCACTTTGAACAAAATAGCTTCTCAAACTGGTGAGGCAATACCAATGGTCCCTTAAACTGGTGAGCCATTGGAGGCTCCCTTCCCAGAGGTAACCCCCATTGGCTTACCGACAGAAGTAAGATGGTCCTCTCGGACTCCGAATCTGTATAAATCCTCGTGATATTTTTACTCTTATAGATGATAGCCTATCAGACGTTCACCCTTCACTTGTGTTTTAGTTTTCACACCTACAATATATTGCTCTGTTCTTTTCAGCTTTTCAAACCTGCTTTTGATTTTTGCCACAATACCTAATTTTCAAACGGAGTTTTTTTCAAGACGGGATCTACAAATTAATTGTAGTACACGTTAAAAGTCCAACATCTACACCATATAAAATCGCAAGTAGGTATTTCTCTCTTTGTAATCTCTGTTACAAACAGCTAAAATTTAAAAAATTTCAGCCAAAAACTATAAGTCACAGCCATATTAAACATATCTATTGTTTCCTGGCTTTTCTGATAATTGAAGTGGACGTGTACCGTAATCAATAGCCACGCAACACATGAAGGGTGATTAGTTAACTAGTACGTATACCTAGTGGTTTTTTATGCATCAATTACCTAATTCGATGCAAGATTAATTTGCAAGCTAGCCACCTACCATCTCGCTGATCTTTCGTCGGGTACGTACTGGCCGGGGGATACTTACCTAATCTGAATTCATATATGTGATATGATCAACAAGCTAGCCGCCTATAAGGGAAGAGGACAAGGGCTGAAGGTCACCGCTTCGAGGCCCGCCACGGACGCGTGCATCGCATGCTCGACCGCTTCTCATATCCATTTTTTTTATTAAAACAGTCTATCTGCTGACGGTACACCGCGTGAGTCCATACCAGATAGGATTCAGCCACTGTATGAGCTATACGACGGTAATGCTGTCTGAATCCATCATGACGAGATAGGATTCAGCCATTGCATAAGAGCTATACGACGTAATGCTGTCTGAATCCATCATGACGAGATAGGATTCAGCCATTGCATAAACAGATCGGATTGAGTGAGAGGGCGACGGCGAGGCACCGTTCTAGCGGCGTGCTGGAAGAAGAATGACCGCAGTGGGCTGTTGGTATTAACAACTCAATACAGCGAAAAATTTAAGCTTGCAAACTATCCCAAAGCAAAGAGCGAAACATTACAAAGATTGCACAATACAACAGTACATCGCCAGTCTGATCGCTGGCCAGGGGGCTATTGGACCGATCGATGGTCTGACCACAAATGTGTCATCGGTCGGACCGATTTGGGCGGTCTGACCGCTTGCCAAATAGAAACAGAAATCAGCACGACACACGGTCAAGAAAATGACGAACTCTAAAATCACTGATCAAAATAGGATAAAACTTAGTTCAAATCTTCCCGATAATTTGAGAATCTATTCTGATCATAGATTATGAAGATCAATACCAAAGTTTCCAACATTTTATTCGTAACAATGATGGTTACACCAAAACCGAGCAAAAGAGAAAAACCCTGATCTGTTTTTGCTAATGAGTCCTTAATGATCTAGATGACCATAAATGACTTCTTGCATATCATAGCAAGCTAGATTATAGTACGAATTTGATGAGGATTGAATAAATCCTTAATTACGACTTTAATATTTAATTAAAGTCAAAAAAACCCCATGGTTATAAACCTCTAGAGGTTGCTCCCTAAATACCTTGGTCAGAGAAACACTATATGTGTTGCCCGACCGGATTACCGCTCGGAGATTATGTCAACTGATACCTAGAGCCTATTCCAGGATATACCTTCTGTGCAGTGGATAGAATACGTGCATAATCTACTCCAAACAGTATGATGTTTCAGCCCTAGGTCTCTGACAACAACTACCATGCAGATGTTCCCTATGTTCATTTCCCACTGATAACAATCGACGATTAGGTGTCCCCTCTCTGACAATAACTATATCCCCGATTGGACACGCATGTTCCATAAAGCGCCTTCCTCGATGGATAATTAGCGCCCCTTCAATGCTATTTAAATGATGACGAGAGAAAATAGAAGGAGATTCGACACATTCAACAACGAAGAACAAGTCCAGTCCCAATCAATGGAGAGTCTTCCTTGTAGAGGAAGAACATATAGGTTAGTGCAAGTTTTTCAGGCCTTTATAAAGGCATCATGTAACTAGTTCATAGTAATAAAGAGCATCCATATTCTCTTTCAAGAATTTCAATCATCTTTCTTATTTTATTTTGTAAGATTGGCAACTTGATCGTCAATAGAACTCAAGCCAAAACGCCTAGAAGATCAAAACCCTAAAATGTAAAATCAGACAATCTCAAGAACTTTTTATAGAAAATACCTAGATGGATAGGATCTACTCTCGAGAGATATCTCCACCTTTTACACATTCTTGGCACCAAGAGAAAGAGGAAATAAAATCCAACCAAGAAAACCAATCAAATTAAAAGCACAATGAGGAATTCATGTCACAACTCACTTAGAGTTTAGATGTTCATTTCACTTAGAGAGGAATATTTTATAACCACTCTCTTATAGAGAACAAAGCTCTATGACTAAAACACACATTCACGAAGACTTTAACACAAGAAAACGATAACCTCTCCAAAAACTCTCTCTAGAGCCTCCCTCTCTATCAACACACATAAGATTTTATATAGTGCAGATTCCTCACCTATCATTAAACCCTAGTGCGACTTTCACGTGGCTTTGAAAACCCAATAAGATCTCCATCCTCTAATATGTAACCTAAACCACTTAAGCCACAACTACAGTTTTAAAAGTCACCTCTTCACCCGAAATCAAATAATTTTCTCAATAGCCACCCATCGGTCTTCACGATGGTTCTCCTCGAAGCAACCACCACAACAAAATCTGTGATACCCAATGAGTTGCCGCCAAGATCATACACCTACTTTAAGGACCATCGCCAATTGAAACATCCAAGTTCAATGGCACACCACATGCATGCACTTGCCTTATCACGATCATTGTCTTTCTTCCGGGCTTCTTCACTTGAGATAATCGATGGCCTCAAGGCACAGTCTCTAACCTTGGACTTGCTGTTGACCACAACGATCACCAAGCGCCATGCATATCAAAGAACAAGCAATCATCTCGAGCATAGGTGACATGCACTTGACTCTCGTTAATAAACACCATATGGTACTGCCGACCATGATTAACACAATGCATGCACTCACATCATGATTAACACTTGTATGAACTCCTGCCATGATTAACATAACTGAAACTAACTTAACTCGCTCAACTTCCTGGAGGCCGATCTGACTGTCAACCAATGGCCGATCAGACCGCCACAAACCGACTTAAGTTCTTCTACTAACGGGGGACCAGTCTGACCACCACATGATAAGACCGGTGGCCACAGGCCGGTCAGACCGTTTAAGGGTACCAACAAACACTCTCTCTGCAATTTCGGTTAATCTCTATCTAGTTTCAGCTCAGAACTCTAATTTGATTGAAACCTAGTACAAAAACATCCTCAAACACACCTATACAAGTGTTTGATGTCTAAACTCCAAAAGGCCATTTGGCCGGTCCGACCGCTCCATAGTGACTGGTCAGACCGCCGATGTCAATCCGGTCAAACTGTTTAACTCCTAACAACAACTCTAAAAACTGAAAAGTTCTAAAATCAAACTCAAACTTTGATAAAAATTTGCGCATCAAAATTAAATACTCATCGCACATAGGAATGACCTCTATATGGTTATGTTTGATTTGTTTCGGTTGTATATCTGATTTTTGTTTAGCAAGTGTGCTAATATAATAATCACAAAATATTTTTTTGTGCTGGGGAGGGACCCAATAATTGATGTGGTCGTAATACGGAGCTAATCAATAGGGCTTGCATATAAGGGTCTGATCGATGATTCAGATAAGGTTATTTCACGCATTAATTAATTCGACGCAAGATTCGCAAGGCCTAGGGACTCTACATGCATTTCATTGCTCTTTCGTCGTGTACGGAAACTTATCTAATCTGCTAGCTTTTTTTTTTTTTTTTGGAGACCATCCAATCTGCTAGCTGCCATGTGATCAGCATGGCAGGCCCATGCAAAGAGAGAGACCTGCAGAAGTTTACCGCCAAAAGTCTCGTGCATCGCGTGCTCGCTTATTATATATCCATTATTTTTCTACGGTTCCGAGGCTCCGAGCTGGCGTTCGGAGATTAAAGAGAGTTTACTAATTTACTTTGTCGATCAGTTTTGCGGTTTTTTCTCTCTCCAAGATGTCGATTATCATTTTTTGAAAGATAATTTATATAATTTTTAAAGCATGTAAATAGTAAATAAATGTTACTTACCTTTTTATTTACTTTAAAATTAGTGTCATAAAATTACTACTCTTCTTTATATCTATATATATATATAGTTAGCTATTAAGATCTTCGACTAACCGCCACAATCTCAAGCCGCAGCTTCTACTCTCCCAAATCATTAGAAAGGGCACTCGCGCTTCAATTGTCTAACATGACACCTACCATCCATCCGATTCTTGTGGCAAATAAAAAGATTAGTGGGTGCATCGATCTTAAATCCGGTAAGGTGACCACGATATCGATCCAGATAAGGTAACCCTTGGCACATTTGACTTATGGATCGGATGCGATTGGTTGACACAATTATCTTTTTATCTTTAACACCGAGGAAGCGAGATGATCAAATCTTGACAAATCTATAAGTAAATCCACGTGACGTGCGATAAGTATGACTCAAATCGTGGCACTTGGCCACAAAGACACAGGCACCACACTACAGAGCATTCGTAGTGACTATAATTGATGATTTTTAGCTATAGTTGACGGATTTTAATTGAAAATAAATAGTAATAACTAAAAAAAGTTATTTTTAGAAAGAAGAGACAAACGATGAGAAAAGTAAAAAGAGATGCGTGTAAAGAAATGAAAGGAGCGAGGTATATGATATGTTTATAATATAACTTTATCTTTATTCTTAGAATGAGATGGAATGAGGAGAATCAAAAACTGCTTAGAAAAAAACCCGTTGTTCGTATTGTGTTCTATATTCTCCGAGCCTGGGGCCTGTCGATAACCTATGAGTACAAAATCTAATACTCTCTTCGTAGTTTAGACTTATGCACACCCACGCTCACAAGTCTATATGCCTGGCGCAGCCACCAAACGTAATTTCTAGTGATCAAAAACAGGGTAGTTGGGAAGCGTAACCACTACTTGGCACTTTGATTTAGTAATTAACTAGTCATGTGCCCGTACGTTGCAACGGAAAAACTTTAGCAGTTAGATCGCGAGAGAGAGAGGGAGGGAGAGAGAGAGGGGGGAGAGAAAAGGGGCGGTTAAGATTTTATTGTTCAGATCAAATGGCTGAGAAGAGATATAGGAGAGGACTCATCAACCACCAACTCCTTCTTTTAAAGTAGTAAAGATTATCACAAGTTTTGTCCCCCTGCTACGTACGCTGGTAAGATATATAGGAACAACTCAAAGCTTAGAGATAGCATATGTAATAGCAAACGGAATGAGAAGTCAGTCTGAAAATAGCCTCTAGCTACTTTTTTTAAATTTTAACATCGAAATACTTTTTTAAAAAACATAGTTTTCTACGTAAATTTATTGTGTTCAGTAAGTGATTTACCGAGCTACAATTGCTCGATAGAGGCTACGGTAGCCACTGCTGAGCTACTAAAAGCTCCTCCGATTTGGCATGTGCCTGTTGAGCACAATAAATCTACATCTAAGGTTATTTTTTTATAAAAAAAGAACGTTTAGATATTAAAATTAAAAAAATAGCTGGATTGCTATTCGTGCGGTCAATTCACGAAATGATCGCACGCACGTACGGTAGTGCCATTCTCAGGAACGGTGAGAGATCAATCGAGATTCCGACCCCACAATAATCATTCACGTATGTCTTGGCAGGCGCGGACGCTTGCTTTCCACGCGCGCGATCGACCGTGGACACATGTGTACCGGTTTCGTGCTCAAGCATCACTTATAAAAACTCATACAGGCACGTCGGAGGCTCGTGTGCCATGTGCAACACGAGCCGGGCGGGCACGCCGACGCCGCGGGTGGTACGGACCGTTGAGTATGCTGGATTTTATTCAAGTTTTTTTAGGATTTGGAAACGTATGTATAGATTCTGTTTTTTTGTGGTTTCTAAAAGTTGTTTTTGATTTTTGCTATAGTAACTAATTTTTAAACAGAGTATTTTTTTAAGATGAGATCTACAAGTTAATTATAGTACATGTTAAAAAACTTATATCTGTACTATCAAAAATCGTAAGCGAGTATCTCTCTTTCCGCAATCTCTATCGCAAACAGCCAAAAAACCATCAACCGCAGCTAAAAAGAACAGGCACATAAGAGTTCTAGGTAAATTCTAAGAGTATTAGAATTCCTAATTATTTTTAGAGTAGGATTAGCTACAACAAAGTACAACAACTGCAACAGACAAAAACTGTTGGGAAAGACACGAAAACCGTCGAGCATGTGTTTTGCCAACAGGCGTCTAGGATTCTCAGTCGAGGTTGCTCTGTCGGGGATGGAGAACCATAACCGATAGCCATGTTGGTTTTTTTTTTCTTCGCTGATAGGGCACACTGTTGGAGAAACATGAGTCGGTTTGACATGCCTAGCTAGCTGGGCACCGTTTGTAAATGGCCGAGTCTTTTTCGATTTATGATTTCTCTTAAATAAATAAATAGTATGGATTTTTTTTGTTGCTGTTTCAAAACGGCTTATTGGTCAGTTTTTTGGAACGGTTTATCGGTATTTAGTTCGTTCACACATGCGTTCATGTTAGGATCAAAAACTATAAACCGCAGTCGAAAAGAATCCATCAATATCGACACAGTTGGCTATGTTTCTATAATGTAATTTAATTTTAATATATGAAATATTTTCTAAAAATCGATAATATTAGAGAATTTATATTTATTAATTAGCCATTGAAGTTTGTAGTACGTGTTTACACACGTTCATCTCTGGAAACTTAAAATATGCACGTATCGTCCATACTTTTGCATCCATAATAACTCCGAACAAAACTACATAGAAATTGGAAGTCAAACTCATCTCTTTGAATACGGTACAACCATTACGGATAGAAATTAGAATCTCAAACTCAACTGTAATTTCTTTGGAATATGGTACAACATGTACATGTGACTGCCTGGCTAAATAATTCTAACCAGCATGTAGCATGATTGGTTTGTGGTCTTAAGAACACCACGAACGGATGCCGACGAGCTCCAGATCGGTTGGGTCTTGGGGCGCCAATGCGACCGTCCGGGAAAATATACAGCCAGCAGAAAGTTAGATCGATTAGTAGCGAGTGAGAGGATAGGTGAGTCGAGGATTAAGTAAAGACTAGCATACTGCTTGTGTGGTGTTCGGCGAATCTCTTGTTGTTACTCCGTGAGGCACGGCTGCTGTACGTCAATCTCACCGGGGAGGACATGGCGGCGCGAGTCCACCGTAGGCTGTCGCGAAGCCTTTTTCCATGCCCCGCGCCACGGAATCTCCTCGTAACGTTCACCGGCGGGCTCGCCGATGAACCAATATCTCTGGCCTCAAATCGATGTGAACTAGGTTCACGCAACACCTGGTTGAGATATACTATACGGTTAATGAAGTAACGCGAGACGGTCTGGGTAGAGTAATATTTCAAGCCGAGAAACACGAGAGAAAGATAAAAAAATATGATAAGTTCATACGTGTATATGGTATGCTTCAAGTAGTGACTTTCCTCAAAGTAGTTGTCTGATCTTAGTGGCAAATATTGCACATTATGGATTATGGTGTGATGTTGGTGTGCTATGAGACTTGGGCACTTCAATTAGTTATGGTCTCGGCGTAAGCGTACGATCTTGGTGATAAGTCATAGACATTGCATTGTTCGTGAAAATCAGTGGATGGCAATTTAGAAAATTATCCAATACAAAGTGGAGTGACGGTTTGCAAAACCGCAGCATTGGACTAACTGGTTTAGGTCACATCTTTATGGATGAAATGTCTTATTGGGCTTGTTAAGCCTATGAGAAGTCACACTTCAAAAAACGTGCAAATGTGTGCAATGTAAAACTTATTTATGTGTGGGTTACCGAGCTTTTCTATATGTAAGTGGTGTGATCCACTAAAAAGTGGCTAATTGTTATGATTAAGTAAGAGGTAAGGAGTCTCCACTATATAAGCATTGTGTTGAGTTTAGCCATAAAAAATTTGTGACTTAAGACTTGAGATATTAGGGGTTAGAATTTCCTTGTATCGAAACCTTTTGTGTGTGTGCTACACGCTTAGAGCTTGGCTATCTTAAGGGATTGGCTGTAAAATACTTCTCTCCAAGTGAAATAAATATCCAAAATTTACCCAAGTTAGTTGTCTCATGGATCTCCTCTTGTGGTTTTTATTTGCTTAGCTTTCTTATTTAGATTTATCTCTTCTTGATCTTTCCTGGTACCAGTGATGTGTAAGAAGTGGAGATATCTCTTGGAGATCAGATCACATCCATTTAGACACTTTCTATGGAAAGTTATTGGGTTTACTCGATTTTGCTCAAGCAAGGGATGATTTAGGGGTTTTGATTGGGTAGGGGTTTTGGCTTGAATTCGTGCTGTGATTTAGCTTGCTATGGTATATGGGAATCTATCCAAAGTCACATAGATCATATAGGACTCGCGAGCAAGACTAGATCGAGATTTCTCATTTTTGCTTGGTTTTAATGCACCTTTCACTCAAATGAAAACAGGTCAAAATTTTAGCAATGATTCTTTCGATTTCTGACTGGAATATGTTCCTAACATCCTAATGAAGGTGCTTACCAAGATTTATGTTATTTGGACTAATGGATCAAAAGTTCTATCAATATTTTATCATGCTGATTGCACTATTTTTGTACTGACTTTATTGTAATAGCGGTACTACTAGTGGTACTATAGTGGCATTATCAGTTTTTACTGTAACACTATAGTGGTACTGCCAGAGATACTGTAGTAGTACTACCGGTTTACTATAGTGGTACTACCGGTTTACTATAGTGATACTACCAGTTTTGCATAGTTCGTTTAGATCTTTTCGTGTGGGTGATTGGTCTTTAAACTTCATAAATTTTCATAGTTATTGGAGTGAAGAATTTAGAGTTGTACTTCCGCTTTGAGAAAATATTTTTAAATTTTTGTAATCTTGTTGGCTCTTATTCACCCCTCTCCTATCGTCATCTTCGGTCGTACAAAAATTAATGAATCGTGTATCTTCCTCCATGCGTAATCTGTTGGCTCTTATGGGAAACTTAGAAGAATTCAATTTATCACACAGCTGGCTAGTGTGGATGAAAAAATTGAAGAGAACAACAAAGTCATCATATTGGCATCATCTTTACCATCACTGTGGGAGCAATTTGTGAAGAATATTCTCATCGGGAAAACCATTCTCAACTTCGTTGAGGCAATTGCATACTATTGGAGGTGGAGTCATTGAAAAAGCCATCGAAATCTTTTATCCTCACGTGATCAAGTATTAACTGCAGCATGTGTTGCAGATAGAAGCAAAAGTCATAGAAAGAAGAAGGGAAAGACAAAGGGTATAGGTGTATGCTATCTATGTGAGAGGAAGGTCACATAATAAAAGATTATCTGAATTTGAAACAAATGGAAGGTGCATGCTCAATGACGGTAGCAAAAGATGATTTATACGTATTAGTCGTTAGTTAATTAGGTACTTCTCATGGATAGATATTAGGTTTAGATTGTTGCTTCCACATATATTCGGTGAGGGAGATGTTTGATAAAAAAATCTCTACGTTCAACGTATGGAACTGTTCACTTAGTGGGTTGCAAGGAGAATGCAATTACTGATATGGGAATAGCTACGTTGGCAATCTATAATGGAGCACATTGTACATTGATAGGAGTTTGGTATGTCCCTGGCTTAAAAAAAGAATCTAATATCTATTTGATCGCTTGAACTCGAAGGTTATGAGGTATTACTTCGAGATGGAGTCATACGAGTTACTTGCAAAGGGAAGTGATCGTAAAAAGTATCTAGAGCAATAGAGGATACTGATTGATAGGTATATCTAAACTAAGGGCAACAAAATGGGAGGTCTAATAAAATCCTAGTCAGAAGAAGTAAACCGTGTCGCCAACGGTAGATACTCTTTTGAGGTTGTGATTAAAGAATTTATGGTCTGCTTTGGCAAATCTTCTATCTTAATGGTTACTTTAACGTTGTTATTTTAGTTCTCTCTATAAAATTTATCTTTTTCGTTCTTGATGCCATATACGTTTATACTATATCTCATAAAACTCTTATTTGATTCTATGGTTGCTGCACATAACAAAAGTTACGAGAGTGTAACACGTACCTTGCCTAAGACCGAGCGATGGAGTGCTGCGGTCATGTCCCACGCCATTCATATGTGTGTTTCTTTTAGATTGTGACTTATGGTTTTTAAATTTTAGTTGTTCGTGAGAGAGATTACGAAGAGAGAGACAGTCACATGTGATTTTAATCGATACAACTAAAATTAATATAGTATATACTATAATACATTTATAGATCTATACAAAAGCAAAAAAAAAACAAAGTGGAATCCAACTCAACCACGTCTCCCCAATAATCAAATCGATTTTACTAACCAAGCTAGCCGCCGAAGTCTAAACAGGACCAGCACAACCCAACGATAGCGCCCTCAACACACGCCCTTTTCGGTTCTATAAAATACCCGGGCTCGCTCTGGGAGCTCTCACGCAGTTATCTATCCACTGCAATACTACTACCAAAAGGCAGTGCTAGCTAGTCGCGGGCTGGTCAAGATGTTCGGAGGGCTCCTCGACAACCTGACTGGGAACAAGAATGGGAAGCTCAAGGGGACGGTGGTGCTCATGCGCAAGAACGTGCTCGACCTCAACGACTTCGGCGCCACCATCATCGACGGCATCAGCGAGTTCCTCGGCAAGGGCGTCACCTGCCAGCTCATCAGCTCCACCGCCGTCGACGCGAGTGAGCGCCCTCTCGATCATCTCTCTCGGTTGCTTTAGTTTGTTTGTTTGTTCGTCTTTCCTCCATAAACATCTAGCTAGCTAGCACTGTATGGGCGGCCATGGCTCAGCTATTGGTAGCCTCGGCCGTCTTTGACGGAGCGTGGAAAGAAGAGAGCACGCACAGCAAGAAAAGAAAAGGACAGCAAGTGTGCAGAGCAGAGCACCGGATGATCGAGTTTGGTCCCCTTACAGTTTTTTCAATGAAAAATAAAAAAATCTAAACTAATACTATAGAGTTAGGCTGACGAGGCGATGAAAAAGCAAGAAATATAGAGTAATAGTGAACTTTGAACTCGATTCTTTAGGCGCGTAATTAATCTTGATGATGTGACACGTAGCAACTTACCTGCGCGCGCGTTAACGTGCAGACAACGGCAACCGCGGCAAGGTGGGCGCGGAGGCGAGCCTGGAGCAGTGGTTGACGAGCCTGCCGTCGCTGACGACGGGCGAGTCCAAGTTCGGCGTGACGTTCGAGTGGGAGGTGGCGAAGCTGGGTGTGCCGGGCGCCATCATCGTCAAGAACTACCACAACGCCGAGTTCTTCCTCAAGACAATCACCCTCGACGACGTCCCCGGCCGCGGCACCGTTTCCTTCGTCGCCAACTCCTGGGTCTACCCCGTCGCCAAGTACCGCTACAACCGCGTCTTCTTCTCAAACGATGTAAGTCTTCCTGCTGCATGCACTTCACGGAGTATTATTCATGATCATATCGCGCGCCGCCTCTGTTCGGCCAGTAGCTGCTTTCATTATCACTGGGATCTTTCGTAATTAATAGATTATCTAACCGGCGTATGTAGGAAAGACACATGGCTAAGTGAAAAGATTGAGGCCGCGCTAAGTGACGAGAGAAGTCAGCATTCGGCGTCTGCTTTCTAGCGTTTTTTTTATTGTTCAATTTTTTTCTGTTTTTTTTATTTTGTGTTTTTTTTATTCCTTTATATTATTCGTGGTAGGCTAATATATTTTTAATTTTTTAAAAAATATAATTATATCAAATAAGTAATTTAGTTACAGTAAAAAAATTAATCTGTTATAGAAAAAAGTTATAAGTTATCGTCATTCTAAATGCTACATGAGGATGAGCTGGTACTGTGGTTGGTGAAGATTTGAGTGCACCAGCACTATTTCATTGTACTGAAAGGGTGCAACCTGATGATAAGAACCCAAGATGTTAAGAGTAGTCTTTTGACCCAGAGAGGCACGTGAGTTCAAGTTAGTCGCGGCTCTAAGCTTTTAAAAAGGTTCTTGAACTCAAGTTTACTTTGCGAACACATGGCACGGTAAAAAAAAGGATGAAGAAGTCGGCTTGGTCAGACGTACTAGTTATCAAGTTATGGATAGTAAACTAAAACCATCTGTAGCAATTAACAGGAGTTTTGTTAGCAATAAACAAGTGATTAACCAGGTGTATTAGCTCAAAGCTAAATGTTAATTTTGTCTTTTTGGCGGGCTACGCGCGCAGACGTACCTGCCCAGCCAGATGCCGGCGGCGCTGAAGCCTTACCGCGACGACGAGCTCCGGAACCTGAGGGGCGACGACCAGCAGGGCCCGTACCAGGAGCACGACCGCGTCTACCGCTACGACGTCTACAACGACCTCGGCGAGCCCGACCGCGGCAACCCTCGCCCCGTCCTCGGCGGCTCCACCGACCACCCTTACCCACGCCGCGGCCGCACCGGCCGCAAGCCCACAAACACCGGTACGTGATGTTCACTTCACACACCAGATCTCTTCACTGTCGACTTTCAGATGTTCCCGTTGCTCGGTCAGAGTCGCAGAGTTGACTGACGCGATGTTTGGTTGGGCTTGTGCCCGCATGCAGACCCCAACTCGGAGAGCAGGCTGTCGCTGCTGGAGCAGATCTACGTGCCGCGCGACGAGCGGTTCGGTCACCTCAAGATGTCCGACTTTCTGGGCTACTCGATCAAGGCCATCACGCAGGGCATCGTGCCGGCCGTCCGCACGTACGTCGACCTCACCCCCGGTGAGTTCGACTCGTTCCAGGACATCATCGACCTCTACGAGGGCGGCATCAAGCTGCCCAGCATCCCGGCGCTCGACGAGCTTCGCAAGCTCTTCCCGCTCCAGCTCGTCAAGGACCTCCTCCCCGCCGGCGGCGACTACATCCTCAAGCTCCCCATCCCGCAGATCATCAAAGGTACAGAAATTAGCGGCCATCTGATCGAGATGTCCTCTGCATGCATTTCTTTGACGTACGCGCGCACGAATGCGAAGTTGACTGATTACGCAATGTTGCATGCACGCAGAGGACAAGAATGCGTGGAGGACCGACGAGGAGTTCGCGCGGGAGGTGCTCGCCGGCGTGAACCCCATGATGATCACGCGTCTCACGGTGAGTGAATGGGCACTGCGCGTGTTCAAGCGTGGACGAATGACTGCACTCGGAAATATGGCTGAACAATTCCATCTTTGTGTTGGATCGCAGGAGTTCCCTCCGAAAAGTACTCTTGATCCTAGCAAGTTCGGCGACCACACCAGCACGATCACGGCGGCGCACATCGAGAAGAACCTCGAGGGCCTCAGCGTGCAGGAGGTAATATAAGCCAACCGATAGGTTGTTCCATTGTCTGCACTGCGATCATTGTGAATTTGGTAGTGTTAAATCGATGCTGATCATGGTAGTATAACAATTGACTCGCGCTACGATTTACAGGCGATGGACAGCAACAGGCTCTACATCCTGGATCACCACGACCGGTTCATGCCGTTCCTGATCGACGTCAACAACCTGCCGGGCAACTTCATCTACGCCACCAGGACCCTCTTCTTCCTGCGAGGCGACGGCACGCTCACGCCGCTCGCCATCGAGCTGAGCGAGCCTCTAATCCAGGGCAACCTGACCACCGCGAAGAGCGTGGTCTACACGCCGGCGTCGAGCGGCGTCGAGGCCTGGGTGTGGCAGCTCGCCAAGGCCTACGTCGCCGTCAACGACTCCGGCTGGCACCAGCTTGTCAGCCACTGGTGCGAACTAATAACGACACTCTCTGAAGACCCTGCACACAAAAGCCTTCTCCTTGGATGTAATCGATACTGATTATGAGTTGTTGCCCGACGTTTGCGTGCGTGCAGGCTGAACACGCACGCGGTGATGGAGCCGTTCGTGATCGCGACGAACCGGCAGCTGAGCGTGACGCACCCCGTGCACAAGCTCTTGAGCCCGCACTACCGCGACACGATGACGATCAACGCGCTGGCGCGGCAGACGCTCATCAACGGCGGCGGCATCTTCGAGATGACCGTCTTCCCGGGCAAGTACGCGCTGGGCATGTCGTCCGTCGTGTACAAGAACTGGAACTTCACCGAGCAGGCCCTCCCCGCCGATCTCATCAAGAGGTAGTAAACATCGATCATTAGAACTGATAAGATCATCATTAAAAGTTTAATTAATCGAATCGTGCGTGCTAATGTTGCGAACGCGATTAATATTGCAGGGGCGTCGCGGTGGAGGACCCGTCGAGCCCGTACAAGGTGCGGCTGCTGATCAAGGACTACCCGTACGCGACGGACGGGCTGGCGATCTGGCACGAGATCGAGCAGTGGGTGGGCGAGTATCTGGCCATCTACTACCCGAACGACGGCGTGCTCCAGGGTGACGCGGAGCTGCAGGCGTGGTGGAAGGAGGTGCGCGAGGTCGGGCACGGCGACCTCAAGGGCGCCGCCTGGTGGCCCAAGATGCAGGCCGTGTCGGAGCTGCGCGACGCCTGCACCACCATCATCTGGATCGCGTCGGCGCTGCACGCGGCGGTGAACTTCGGGCAGTACCCGTACGCGGGGTACCTCCCGAACCGGCCGACGGTGAGCCGGCGGCGCATGCCGGAGCCTGGCACGAAGGAGTACGCGGAGCTGGAGCGCGACCCGGAGCTGGCCTTCATCCACACCATCACAAGCCAGATCCAGACCATCATCGGCATCTCGCTGCTGGAGGTGCTGTCGAAGCACTCCTCCGACGAGCTGTACCTCGGGCAGCGCGACACGCCGGAGTGGACGTCGGACCCCAAGGCGCGGGAGGCGTTCAAGCGGTTCAGCGACCGGCTGGTGGAGATCGAGAGCAAGGTGGTGGGCATGAACCGCGACCCGCAGCTCAAGAACCGCAACGGCCCCGCCAAGTTCCCCTACATGCTGCTCTACCCCAACACCTCCGACCGCAAGGGCGAGGCCGCCGGCCTCTCCGCCAGGGGCATCCCCAACAGCATCTCCATCTGAGCAGCTCGCCGGCCGCCGCTGCATGCGAAGGTGTTGATTGCGCGCGTGTATGCCAGCGCCAACCACGGCACGTAGCATTCAGCATTTGCTAGTACGTACCTAGCTAGCACGAATAAAGATGGTAAGAGTCGTTCGGCACGGGAGCACGTAGAGAGATTAGCACTGCGTGAGCTCGTATCAGTGTATCATCGTGTTGATTTCCACCCTTTACCAATAATGAAACTCAGTTAATGTTGCAGTAATGTTCCCTCTGTTGCCCTAATTCGTGTAAATTTTATGAGATGGATATGTCGCTCAAAACTGGACCTTTTCAAGACTAATTTTCTTAGTGTTGCGTAGTGGATTAAGTAATTCATATTTCTTAAAATACCCGTGTAATTACGCGGCTAGATATTATGATACAACTCTATTCTATAATTAAAATACAATTGTATTTGCTATACAACTCTAATATACATATATGATTAATTTGTACCGTTATAATTTAGTCCCATCAAAATAGGTGGTGGAGATGCTTCTCTTTTTTATCGATTAATATGAGAATTTTTAATATGTTTTAGGATTATTGTGGGATTCTTTTGTCATCAAAATGAAGGAGTTGCTTCGAATCTCATTAGTTATTTTTATTTATATAGATAGTTGTCTAAATAAGACTTAGTCAAACAGCTTTTATAAGAACTTACTGGTTGGAGAAAGTATGCTCAAACCATCTTCGGTATCAACCACCCCTCTAGTCAAAGATGTTTACAAGAAAACATGTGAACATAAACCTCGACCAGGTGTCAAGTCTACTGTAACCGACTACATGCGGCATGTGCCCTTGCACCACTAACATAACCACATGTCTTTCCCCTATGTCTCTGACAATAACATCACGACAACCGCGCTAGAAAAATATCTCAGCGACAAGAACTTTTTCTCAAGTACGGTTAGCTGGTTCCGACAAAGTGTCTCTTTATAAGCATCAACTACCACCCCTTCGACGTTATTTAAGGATAGCATCAGACGACAAGAGAGATCGTAAGGTATTGTACGCTTTTAACTTTAGCCATCCTATTTTGATTAAATATAAAAATACATGAGTAAGGTTGTTATTCTTTTAGAAGAAAGTCCGAAACTGTCTAAACACATGTCTTCTCAGTGTGATCTAAAGTGTTGAGTTTTTCACATTTATTTCATAAAATTGATAGTAATTCATCGACACATAGCAACGCAGTAAGCTCATTAGCACAGCCTATAATCCATTCCATGTAGCACAACACAGCGAGAGCAACGTCGAATACAGAGTTGTGTAAATTCTTCCCAAAAAAAGAATGCAGAGCTGTAGAGGCGTGCATAGCAAATATAGAGTACTAGTGAAGTAGTGTTACGAATCAATTGGCATTTCATAAGTTCATATCACACATTTTGTTGCCAAATGAAGGAAGTTCTTGGTCTCTGAACACACGTACTGGCGTAATTGAATTAAGTATAGCCAGTGGCAGGGCTACGATTTTTTGGAGTCCGGACAAATCATCCGTTTGTTTCAGCTTTTTTTCAGTTTCAGCTTCTAGATTTAGTTTTTTTTCACTATTCAGTAATTCATCTTTTTCTAAATTTTTTTAGATTTTTTGGATTTTTCTTTTTTTCCCGTATTCCTTTGCATTGTCCGTGATAGGCTAATATATTTTTTCTATTTTTATATTTTTTTAAAATTTAATTATGCTTAAAAAGTCAAATCAGCTACAGTAAAAAAAGTCAGCTACAGTGAAATTTCAGCCAAAAGTCAGAAGTCATCGCTAAAACGAACGCCAATGTTAACAAATGTTTGTCTTATACAATACTATCTTTAACCCTACCAAAAGAAGTTCCACTGAGCTTTCATCGACAAGCCCAGACAGCAACCAGGCCTAAATAAATTGTTGGCCTCATGTAGTCATGTGCCGTAGATTGGCAGCTGTATGTCAGGGAATCTTAGGCTCTGTTTCAAATAGTTTATGACTTTGGCTTTCAAACGGAGTGGCTTCTTAAGGTAGTTCCTATAGGATATTTGTAGGAGTTACTGTACGAGCCGCTTTGAACAGAATGACTTCTCAATGTGACTGTTTTTTACTCTTTCAATCTCTTTCACAATTAACCAAAAATTATAATTAAAAATCAAAAATCACATCACTTTTAAACAGAACCTTAGTCAGTTGCCATGAACCAGGAATCGTTTGGTTATAGTAAGGAATCGTTTGGTTATAGTAATGTAAACATGATCACTCTGCAAAAGCAGTTGACAGGAAAGGGTTCGTTTCCTAATATAGTGCCAGCATATATACATACATGGAGGTGTTTAGGAGGGATTTAAGTTTTTTTGTGGTTCAAAGTATTTATATTTTTTTCGTGTATATAATATTTTTCGTCTATATTTACAATATTTTTTATTTATGTCTGCAATATTTTTCTCATGTATACAATATTTTTCCTATGTATACAACATTTTATAGCTAAGAAATGTTACATATATGAAAAAAAATATTGCATATATAGACAAAAAAATTGTATATATAGATGAAAAATATTATATATATAAAAAAATTTTTAAGTACTCTAAATTACAAAAATACCCAAGTGTTGCTTAGCAATTCCCACATACATAAGGCAGGCGTGCGACTGCAATCTAGAAAATTAAACGTGCTTAAGTTTATCTTGAACTCCTAATGATTACAGTAGTTAGGCATGATCACAGATCAATGCTAGAAGTTAGAGAGTATGCTTTGTCAGAGGAACTGACTGAGGTGACCCAACTGTGCCAATGTGCAATTGGCATCTCGTACCAGACATTGCCTTGTGAAAATGGGGAACTTCTCAGCTAAATCAACACACAACATGAAGCATCTTTGCAGCAGAGAGAGTGGGAGGAGTTCATAGGGCCATTTGGAAAGCGAAATTCACTGGAAATATTGCAAAAAAGAGTTTTTTTTGTCAGTAGAAATGACATGCTAACCAATGACAGAATGCTGAGAAGAATCTGGATTCTGGAAAGGTGTTAACCTACTGTGAACCCGTGATGGTGTCGAGACACTGGACGGTCCGCTTTCCAGTTGACCGGTGACCAGATAAGCTCGAGGCACCGTATTCAACACTGCTACAAGCAACCGACAAACCTGGAAACTTTTGCTCACTACGAACAGTGGATCAACGAACATCATTACGACTTAAAGAAGCTGCATGTTGTCTTCTGGCCTTTTTTGGCAGCCACCTTCTTAATCTGCTGAGCACTGTAACGCCCCCGTTTCGGGGTGCGCCAGTAAATCCACATCCGTACAGAAATGTACAGTAGTGAAGTCCGTACAGCGGTGATAGCACAACAGCACACACTTACAAGTAAAAGGAATCCAGGTTTTGTTTACACATAATGCACGTCGGCTAGGTTTTGACGCAACGGCGGCAAGCCCAAAAGTAATTACAACACAAAAGTCCCAACAACATGCCTGAACACGACTAAGGCCTAAAACCACGGATCCTCCGCAGAAACCTGGTCATCGGAGTCTTGATCCACGAACTGTACACTGATCTCCTGGTTGCTTTCTGAAGTTGATTTGCAAGCAGTGAGTACAATCGTACCCAGCAAGTTACAGGGTTAAATCCTAAATAATTACATGCAAGAATTTAACAAGGAAGGGAATACATGGTTCATTATTGCTTTAAGTGGATGCAGTTTGAATTTGTAAATAACTTCAAGCGGGAAAACAATAACGGTAGATAATAAATCAGGGTTTTAAACAATAGCTTCTTTAATTACGCAGATTAAAATCTCAAAAACACTGCTTATGCTTCAATGCTGGAATCACCCATCAAACACAGCTCCATTAACCGGAAGCACGGCGTATTCGAATACCATTTAATTTCACTCTGCAGAGTTGCTCAGCTTTACCCACGAGATTTCTCATAATCACAATGTCAAGCTATAAACACACGCCAACCGGTGTGCGACTGATATGAGAAATCAGAGTCTTTCGCTGCTCATTTTATTAAATAGTTCCCACCCGATAGATTGATTCCTACGACTAGACCGGGTATCCACGGGCCAATGTGGAACGCTACCGCCCGAGTCCGTGAGGGTCTATCGTTGTGTGCAGGGCGAGTATTCGCTCACACCACACCTGTACTCCTGTGGGAGTTCCAATACAATGAGCAGTTAATGGACCTAGACCGACGAGTCGAACTCGTGGTTGAGCGATTACTGTGTTCTTAAATCAGCATAAGGGTCCAGTCCTTAATTTTACTTCTGAGACTGCCAACTGCGACTGTCTACCGATATACGAGCCTATACCGGTAAATAGTCTGTTGCACTCTCCACCCTAGGGTAGGGTCGTGGACATCCACTACAGGTATTCCACAACTTCCGCCCTACCCCAGAACAAGTTTTATAATTTGCCGACGAACTATCGAATAAAGCGACAGTTCGTTACTTTATGTGAGGTAGTATCATCTATTTTATACAATAGTTTAAAAACTCTAAATTTATCAAGGTGAATATGGCCTTCAAAGTAATCAGGGCATTTGCATGGTGGTAGGAATTATCTAGAAACTAACATGTCTTTCTAAGCATTTATTTTAAATAAATAAACTTGGCAATTAATCGTAATGCACATATAATAATTAAATAATACAATGGCGATGGGTTCAATATGTTCAAAAACGTGCAACTTGCCTTGCGGTTCGACGACTTCGACGAGATCGTAGATTGTTGACGGTTGCTCCAAACCTTGCACTGCTGTCGTAGAATCGTCAGGAGCTAACGAGAAACACACCAAAAATAACATCAAATCCGTGCTTATGTCTACATAAGCTAGGATAAATAAAAATAAAAGTCTATTAAAAAGGAATAAATGCAATAAAATTCGAATGGCTTGGATTGAAATTTTTGGAAGTGTAGTTTGGTACAAAGGAGGCCGGAAATGGACTCAGATCGACGAGACGAATCAGACGGAGTATTTTTGGCATTTTTCTGGAGCTAGAAACTCAAATTAATCCATTTGTCGGATTTGCTACTGATGCAGCATGCGATCGCCCGGCCCGGCCGTTTTTGCCTTGGCGCGCTGCAGCGACGCGCGGGCGCGATTCAAACGCGGCGGGGCGACTGACGAGCGGGGCCCACGGGCGCGCGGGAGAGCGCACGCGGCGAGCGAGCTGGCGGGTGGGCCGTCCGATTTCGGCCCAACGTCGTGCGCGCGAGCGGCCACAGGCCAAGCGAGCGGGCGCGCGAACAGCGACCGTCGGATCGCTCGTGGACGGTCCCGATGGAAACATAATGGCTCGGGGGGGTCTTCGTCTACCTCCGGCCGAGCGGCCCGGCGCGAAACAGGGCACCGCCCCCGGCTCCGGCTTGAGCTCGTCGGTGCTCCACTCGGGTCAAGGTCAACGCCAACACACACAGGAGAGTGAGGGGACTTCAATTTAGGGTTTGGATCAGTGAAACCATTTGCGGTGGCCGTCGCGGGGAGGGGAGAAGGCAGCAAGGACCTCGGCGGCTAGGGGTGAATATGCAAATGCCTCCGACGAATCGGCTTTACTTTCACCATCTCTGGGGAGGGAGGATCACTGGGGAGGCACAGCTTGAGCTCGGGAAAGCCCCAGCTGGGCTGTCCACGGAGAGGTGGCGGCGGCGAAAGAGGGCTCACGGTGAGAAGACAAACAACAAACGCTCTGATAAAATTGGTTGGTGCAATGAGTTCAAGGGGTCATGGCGAGGCTTAAGCTGCAGGGAATCGGATTTTAATTGAGCAAGGAAGAAGAATAGCTCGGAGGCTCACCGGTACCAGGGCGCGGCGGCGCGGGCGATGTGGCGTGAGGGGGAGCAATCGGCTGCTCCTGAGGGTAGTTGGGAGTGGCAGGAGGTGCTCTGCGGCGGCCGATTGGGTTAAAAGGGTCGGGAGAGGCGGTTTCAACAGTGCCCCGAGCTCGGTTCCGCTGGCGCGTGGAGGGGAGAGGCGATGAGGCAATTCCAGGGGGTGTGAACGGCATGGAGGGTCAATGTACAGCTCCTGCAAGGTTTGGCACGGATGGGATGGTTCCAGTACGGGCGGGGACGCGCGGACGGTCGGAGAAGCCCGAACGCACGGCGAGGAGCTCCATCGCTCGGCTGGCGCGAAGGGCGAGGTGGGGTGGCAAAGCCGCGAGAGAGGGAGGTTCTGGCGGGGTGGGGGCCACGGCTGCAGCAGCTGACGCAGGCGTGCGCGCGAGAAGCTTCTCGGCGCCGCAAATCAGCGAGAGGGGGCACTGGCGCGTGGGCGGGAGCGAGCGAACGGGATTGAGCCAGCGCAGGGAGGAGAAGGGAAGGGTGGCACGAATCTCCAAGCAAAGATCAAAGGTTGGGATGGCTGGAGGGAGAGCAAACAAAATCCAAAGAAACAAATTCAAATTTTTTGAATTTTGGGGTTGTTTCAAGCACTATGGAAGAGATAAGGAGCACGCTGATTAAGACATGCGGGGCCCAAGGGTCGCTACCGTGGTGGGTGAAGCTGCCAGGAAGATGAAACGAAACGAAGGTGAATGGCCCACTTGTTTCTTGTAATGATTAAGAACTGACTTGTTTCTTGTAATGATTAAGAACTGTAATGTGTTATGATTGTTCTTTTTGCCCCACTTGTTTGTTGAACCTCTCCTTATCTGTGTTTAAGGCTCATTTTTGTCCGAGATCTATGTGATTGGGACAAGAATTTAAATTAAAACCCTAACCCATCTATATGGATAGGCTGGAATTGTGACAGAATCAAGCAAGACCTAAAGGTTAACCCTCTAATTCCGAGGGCCAAAGTAAACTAGCTTAAAATTTGACTAATCAGTATAAAAAGAGAGCGATGTTATGCGCCATTTGTTAAAACATGAGCGCTTTCAGGTTGGCCCTTTTTGCTTCTTTAAAGTGGTGACAGGATAACTACCCCCAATTCATCTAGAAGGGGAAAGAACAAAAGCAAACATGTACATCACCACGAGTCTATCTGTTGCAAATAATACATAGAAAATAGAGATAAGAGATATAAATTTTTATATGAAAAACTTTTGCGGAAAAAATCATAGATGCGCTCGAGGACAAATAATTATAATAAAAAGAGATTGTAATGGAACGCTTCTTACAGAGCACACCTCTTCCTATGAACTATTGAGATACACATATATAGGGTGAACGAAAAGAGTTCTACATGGAAAGAAAACTGAATCAGAGCCGATTGTTACAGATTAATATCACGTCTGATACAACCTGCGCATGCACATATCATACCACGTCTGGCATAAGCCGATGAAGTGTCATACACGGACATAGCATGAATTCGGATAAACTTTACCAATCTCCATCTTAAACCGAATTCCCTCCAATAGTTGAAGTATGTAATAAATTCCTCCAATAAAATCAACATATATACCTTGTGCGTCGAAAATCCATCGGACTAAAAACTTAAGTTAATATGAAATATAGATAATTCACTTATATTTCAACACCCCCCTCACGTATAGGCTCCTCAGGCCTAACACGTGGAATAAAAGTGAGTTGCAATTATTTTTTTAAGAGAATTGCTATACAACATTTGTATAGTATTTTTGGGGTAAATTCAGTCAGATTTTAGAGTGGTGGATCTTCATCCAACGGATTCTATCATACATCTATCCAAAAAAAAATGAGTGCTCATAATCTGGGGCGTTGAATCTCCATCCAACGGATCCTTTCATACCTCCTCTCCCAAAAAAAATGAGTGGTTTAAATCTTAGAGCATTGGATCTCCCATCCAACACTATAAAATCTGACTAATTTTGCCGTTAAAAATGTACGAATGTTGTATAGACACTCCTTTTTTTAATTGCACCAACCGAGTTTTGAACTCAAGATCTTTTAACTCTGATATCATATTAATTTTCATGTATCAGCTTATTTACCTACAAACTTCAACATCTACACACCGTCAACTCCTCCGGTGGATAAGGGCAATCACAAAGGTTGCCCCGGTTTTGCTGATCACCTTTATCGCTCTGCTCAGTTCACAGCACGCCATGCGCATCACGATCAAATGATCATTTTCTGTCCTTGCCGAGCTGTCTAACCTTTTCCAGGACCATAATTCAGTGTGGACCGTGGAGCAACGAGTGTTTCACGTTGCAACGTGTGTGGTAGCTGGTAGTCTGTTACAACTTACAATAGACAGAAGCATGATTTGGGGGAAAAAAATTGTAAACGAAGTATTTTAACGTAAACAGTTAGGCTGTACACTACTACAGTTGTCAGTTAGGCTGTACACTACTCCAGTTGTTGTACGACCTTGTGCTTAGATTTTGCAATATGGTACTACTCCGACCTCAGTTCTAGGCTTCTAGCTGTCTTCCTGTTCCAAAGTCAAGACACATCATCCAATCAGGTTCGGTGCGCTTGGAAGGCTAGATTATAGTACTCCTCCACTAAGATAAACCAATGGCTAATGCGACGTATTATTGGGTGGGAGGCCACATGATCGATCGAGTCCTCAAATAGAGAGTTTTTTTTAAGAGATAGGATCGGCTTCAACTGCCTAAAAATGTTATGTGAAGATGTAACGAGGCGAGGAATTCAGTTTTGTTTCCTAAAGATAAGTCGTCGAATTCTCGCATTTTACAAGTCAAGCTCCAAAACAGCACGCGCTTTATAATTAACTTGGTTTACACGTTGAGATTTATTACATGGTCCTGAACCCCCCCAACGATGCTCGCGGCGGAGACCAAGAACCTCTCGGTCACCGCACGAACAGTGCGCATCTCACACCAGAAAAGGCCCGTGAAAAAACATCGGACGCATGAAGGTCCCGCCCTCGACTAGCACGCGGATGCACCTGCCGGTCACGATCATACCCCACCCGCTGGCGAAACTATCGGTCAAGCGGGGACAAGATGGTCCTGCTCGTGCTCGTCTATCATCCCTGGTCAAGTCGCCCATGGATTGCATCCCATCCTGCCCACCACCTGTCGCGATGCCCATGGACCGAAGCAACCTCGTCCGCAAGACGCAATGGCGACTGCCAGTTAAACAGAGGCTGCTTTGCTGTCCTCGCGCGCGTTGGTCCGAAACGCTAGCTGCTGCTGTGGTAACACGAAGCGAGTTGTTACTGGTTGTAACGTACGTATCTCGTGCAAACTCTCGATCCGGCGAGGGGCACGCGCTTTCCCATTGTGTCAGGACGAGCTGTGTCGGGTAGGCGTCGCTTTTACCTTAGGTATGTACAACTCACAGATAACTACTATTTTTATTATACTAACATAGTAAAATCATCTGATGTGAACTGTAATTAAGGAAGAGAGAGACACAAGCCGTCCTCTCGCTAAGAGACGGCTCAAGCTCGTGCTCCTAGGCGAAGAGTCGACGTTGCGAGCGTTGTACGAGCCGTCTTTTTTACAAGCTGTCTTTTTTGTTGTCTTTTTTGATGAGATTACAGACAACTAAATAGACAACCCATTGTATAATTTATTTTTTTGTTGTCTATATGTGATATGTATGTATATACAGATAGCAGCTGTCTAAACTGTTATATATGTCCTTATGTTGTAGCGTATCTGGTTCAGATTGTCAGTTCGGTGGGGATGCGCACCACCCAATTAATATTGTCATGTTTCGGACGCGAATTGTCGAAGTGTTCTTGTTGAAACTACCCTGTGCGGACGAGAGTTGTTAGCTTACGTTATACCGGTGGAATGTGCTTATAATAGTATAGCAATTTCATAACGTTTCAGGTGCATGTTTCATAAAGTTTTAGGTTTTTGTGTTTGAAGTGTCAAACAGGTTTCGGTGCATTTCATAAATAAGCTTTAGAACGTTTCAAGAAGTTTTAAAAGGTTTCATAAAAAAATTTCAGCAAGTTTCAAAAAATTTCAAAATGTTTCTTTAATGTTTTGGCAAGTTTCATATAACAACAAGATGAAGATGGAAAGTAAGTTTCATGATATTTAAAAAAAAGAAACCTCGAGCTTTCACGTGAGTATTAGGCTTCAAAAGAGTAAAATGCACTGTAAGTATGATAACATATAAGATGAGTGCAAGTATTTTACACAACTGTAAATTTGTAAATTTGCTCGGTTATGTCCATGATTTTATTTAAGTGATGTAACAAGGTACAAAATAAGACGTAGTGGCACATTTGGTGCTAACATAATGCTACTAGTGCTCTCAGGTTTGATCGTACGGCTGTCAAAATAATTTTCGTGTGCCCCGCCAAAAACAATTTGCGTGTCGCTTACACCTTTTTCCCCTGAAATGAATGTTTGCACTTGGTATTCCTCGGCGTACCGTATATACAAGTAGGAAGACACAAACTCGTTCCAGGTTGATCTTACGGCCCAGAAAGATCTTGCAATTATTTGACCGCGTCGAGGGTTACGTGTGCACCTAAATATTTCCCCATGCACCCATACATTTTTGATCCGATCCGTCCAAGTTCAGACGAAGCTTCCAATACAGAAGAACTAAACGCGCACACTGCTAGGACCCGTATGTTAGGCCAAACTGGACGGATGCATCACGACACGCCACACCACGCGCGGTCTTGTGTTGGCCGGGCCGAGAAACCACCTGGACCGTCCCTTTTTTCCATGGTTTTTTGCGGGTCTGACGGCCGGTTCATCGATCATCTGCTGCGCAGCGCGTCCATCGTCGTGGCTGCCGAGCGTGGGCGGAGACTAGTATGCCGCCCATGTGCCAGCATCACGAACCGATCCAACAAAAACGTTAGGATAGAGTGCACAAAAATAACACCATTTTTGTATACGTCGTAGTCTCGTACCCGCGGCTGCTGTTGGTGGAGGTAATAAATACTCACTCGCCGTAGGATGCTGCCTTGGCAGCGCAATAAATTCCAGCGCAGCAGCCACTCGTCCTGGCATCGCATCAGCGACGCGACCAATCAACCAAGTCACCGCTTACTCTTGAGCTGAGCCGGTGCGAGGAGGAGAGGAGAGAAGATGCTGGTGCACGGGTTCCTGGACAGGCTGATGGGGAAGAACAAAGAGGCGTGGAAGGAGGGGAGGATCCGCGGCACGGCGGTGCTGATGAAGAAGGACGTGCTGGGCCTCGGCGACTTCCACGCCTCCCTCCTCGACGGCGTCCACAAGATCCTCGGCCCGGACGACGGCGTCGCCTTCCACCTCGTCAGCGCCACCGCCCGCGACCCCAGTAAGCGCCCCGACCGTCCCCCTTCCCCTCCCCTGGCTGCCTGGCCCTTGATTACTCGACGCTGCATGCGACACGACGAAACGTGCGCCGGCGCCGATCAAAACGGCCGGCCCGTTGCTCGCGCGTGCGTTTCAGTTCGCGCTGTTTCTTCTCTCCACCATCTATTGATTCGTTTCCCGGGTTCTAATTAAAGCGCGCACCTGCCTGTTTGAGCCTGCGAAAGCCAATATTTGGAGCATATGCGCGTGTGAAATCTGTACAACTTTTGTGTCACGGTGAGGCCGTTCGTTCAAAAAGGAAATTTGACGATGGGCGGAGGCATGCATGAATAGAGGAGAGACGGGTTCGCCGGGGCAGGAGCGTGCAGTCCTTGTGTTGTTAGCACTCAATGCGATGGAGGGAGGGAGCATTGTTTAGCGGGGCGACGCGCGGTCAATTGTCAATCCACTCCACCACTAGTCGAAGATCATCTTAATCTCTGAGAAATTGAAAAGAAAGGGACGGCATCCAAACTCGATCGAAGCGTCTCGTTCTTGTTGACACGACAGTCATTTCTATTCATTTCGTCTCTCTCTCTCATATCTTTTTCTTTCTTTTTCTGCGTGATGGAATCGCAGACAATGGAGGGAGGGGGAAGGTGGGGAAGGCGGCGCACCTGGACGAGCTGGTGGTGACGATGAAGTCGAGGGCGGCGGGGGAGTCGGTGTTCCGGGTGGCGTTCGAGTGGGACGAGTCGCAGGGGATCCCCGGCGCCGTCATCGTCAGGAACTCCCACCACTCGGAGTTCTTCCTCAAGACGCTCACCCTCGAGGGGGTCCCCGGCAAGGGCACCGTCGTCTTCGTCGCCAACTCATGGATCTACCCGGCCGCCGACTACTCCTACGACCGCGTCTTCTTCGCCAACGATGTGAGTACTCCAGGCCCTCTCTTGCTTTCGCACGCACTTAGCTGTTTCCTGGAATTTGACCGTGCACCCGCTTCTAAGAAAAAAAAAAGACAATGGACAGTTGCAGTGGATATACTCAGTCAGTCCATTTCAAAAAAGGCCCTTTTACTGTACTATAATAAACGTGAGCCATTCGTTCTTTTAGGTTCAAGCCTAAGGACCTGGTTGTTTTAGTTTTTAGTAGCTGCAGCTACTCTTAGAATCTGTAACTCCCCTAAACAGTCCAGATTTTCATCCAGATTCTAAGTAGTCAGAAGCTACAGAATCCAGAAAATACACTAGTAGCCAAAAGCTGGGATTATCCAGCTTCTTAAGATTCTAACTAGCTAGATACTCACCAACTGCTTCTCAGAATCTACAGATGAAACAAACAGGCCCTAAGACTGGGCCAGCTTTTCTTGCGTTAAATCTATATTTTTTACGATTTTTCAAGAGAATTGTTATAGGTCTTTGATCATAAGCCTCGAGTTATAGCATATATATAACTCAAGGTCTAGATCTGCCATTGTCGGTAGTACTAGTAGTAGAATCTTGAGATAGATAAAATTGTAAAAGGAATATATGGTATAAGAGTAATTTCCGTAAGCACCACGGTAGCACACGTACAAGAGATGGCGACGGCGGCGCAAGGAACAGGCGAGAGGTGACGGCGATGGCGATGGAAAAGATTAATAATAGATTTAGAGAAAAAGTCCATAATACCCTCACAAAAATATATTTAAAGAAGTCTATTTTGCGTTCACAAATTAATGATCAGATTTAATTTCTACTAACGCTCTCTTACTACCACAACTTTCACCATTAATTTTTAGTGTAATATATTTATAAAACCTAACAAATTTACAATATTATGATAATATATTTTGAGACGAATCTATACATATGATTTGCATATATCTAATCTTAATATTTAAAAATATATCTATAACTAAAGTTTTAAAATTTTAATAGCCCATACCCTAAAATAACATCCTTTTGTGAATTTGAGGAGTATCTAGCAGTCAGAGACGTGGACGCTCTAGTGGTCTGAATGCGGCTTCCCTGTTCCCTTTTTTGTCCCCTTCGTATTTTTGTCGATGTGGTGTCCATCTATAATCACTTGTCTCTTTGCTAGTGGATCCAGAGTTATCTGGATCTTCGCCACGTCAATAGAAACATGAGGGATATAGGGAACAGGGAAGCCGCGTTCTAGTGGTCCAGCTAATGCAAGAATAAAGCTATGTTTGTTAGAGTTGCAAATGTCCCATGATCAAATGGACCATAGTTGGAGTAATGGAGGAAAAAATATGTTCAGGTGGGGCTTTCGCTTTGCGCCCTAATATGGACCATACTCTTCTCTCGGGTCGATAGAACAGCTCACGGCAAAGTTTTCGTATTTGCACTTAAATGGTGCCTGCCTGCCTGGTCGGATGGTCCAATGACTAAGGGCAGGTACAACGGAGAGACAGTAGCTATCTTTAATCATGCCAATACAGTAAAATCATCCGACGTGGATTGTAATTAAGGAAGGGAGAGACATAAGCCGTCGTCTCGTGAAGAGACGACCCGCGCTCGTGCTCATAGGCGAAGAGACGGCATTACAAGCGCTGTACAGGACATCTTTTTTACAAGCTGTCTTTTTTGTTGTCTTTTTTGATGAGGTTGCAGACAACTAAATAGACAGCCTATTATACAAGCTGTCTTTTTGTTGTCTATGTATTATGTGCATGTATATATAGACAGCAGTCGTCTGAACTGTTGTACATGCTCTAATAACTTTCTGTAGACATTATGATGTGATGGGTGTGCATTACTGCATAATGGCACATTTGCCACTACAAAAACGAGAAGACGCAGCAGCGCAAGCACTGTAAAATTTATGAGATTTTATTATATATCACTAAATAGCATTTATGTCTATAAAATATCATTAAAAATACTCTCTATATTATATGTCATTGAAAAATACTCTCTCTATTATATACCATTGAATAATATCATCTACAATGTTGGGGAAATCTAGTGCTAGAAGAGGAGAGAGAGAGAGGGTTGAAGAAAAAAATAGTCGTCTGTGCAATAGTCTGTCCTAACAAAAGAGGGGAAAACAGTTCTAGAGCCCGTGACAGTAAACGATGAATCTGGCACCTTTCATCTAAGTGTGCAGGCTGTTGGTAGAGTACTACTATACAAGCTGACTTCCCACCATCCCATATGCCACAAATAACAAAAACGTTTGATAGAACAGATGCCAAGTTGAGCAGATAAAGAAAACCAATTTACAGTTTTTTTAGGGATAAGATCCGCTTCGGCTGCCTAGTTGGTGAGCCTGGTCTTCCAGTCAAAGTCAATAGATGGCCTTTTTCGGTGTCAACAATGATGTTCAGGGCTTGTCACAAAAATACAGTGAAGAGAATATCCATGGCACATAAGCTATCAGATGACAGGAAACAGGATTGAAGCTACCAATAGCCAATATGGACTCCTCTCGCTCCTATCTCATACATCTCTATTTTTTCTTATTTTTTCTACCGCACATGTCCTTTAGAATTCTACTTGGCTCATCCATTGAAAATGACCAATTGGGTCTTGTCATCTTGTGCTACTTGCCCATGATTATACAAACAGCAAGTTGCATGCCCATGATCACCAAGTCCCTACTGAACTGGTCCTGTAAGTTACAAGTAAACGAATACCCTGCTCATTTCAGCTTAAAGCTCTAGGCTTAAAACTTTTTTGGCACTGTTTAGCACTGTTTCAGGCTCAGTGTGCTGTTTAATTAAGATTTAAAAAACTCATCCCTGGCATATTCATTTCACGAATCTCTTGATCCACAGCTAGTTGATAGATCTCAAAGCAAGTAGCAAGCAATACGTACTAAAAATTTAGAATGGCAAGTTTTCTTTTGTTTACCAAAAGGAACAGTCATTACTGTTCCCCTGATGAGTGATGATCAGAGGAATGGGAGACAGAAACGAATCGCATTTCAGTATTAAAGCACGAGTAACAATCCAAATTAGCCCTTTCTCATCGGTTAATTAGTACTCCCGTTACTGATTTTTTTTTTTTTGCGACTTTGTTTTTTGGGGACAGAGTAAAACTACTCATTTTTTTAAGGTTACCTGACACCTCACTTTCTTTCTATTTTGCAGACCTATCTGCCGAGCAAAACGCCTGCGCCTTTGCTGCCTTACCGGCAAGATGAACTCAACAACCTCCGAGGCGACGGCAACGTCGGACCGTATAAGAAGCATGACCGTGTCTATCGTTATGACTACTACAATGACCTTGGCGAGCCAGACAAGGGAGAAGACCATGTACGGCCGATCCTTGGTGGCAGCCAAGAACACCCCTATCCCCGTCGTGGCAGAACCGGCCGGCCTCCAACAGAAACTGGTGAGTTCAATTTAACTAAATTTTCGTTTATAAAAAACTGGCACCTTGCAATTGTAATAGCTCAAGTTCTTTCTTGCTTAAACTTCTCTCCAGACCCAAATTCAGAAAGCAGGCTTCCTCCGCTGGACCTGAACATCTACGTCCCACGCGACGAGCGATTTGGGCACCTCAAGATGTCTGACTTCGTTGGGTTCTCTCTGAAGGCCATCATCGAAGCTGTTCTTCCGATAATAAGGACCTTTGTCGACACAACGCCGAATCAGTTCGATTCATTCGAAGACATCATGACACTCTATGAAGGTGGTCTGAAGGTTCCCAATGATCCGGCGCTAGCAGAGATCAAGAAGAACATCCCCTTTGAGTTTATTAAAAGTCTTCTGCCGGTTGGTGGTGACCACATCCTAAAGTTGCCCCTTCCACATGTCATCAGATCAGGTAAATCAGCTGTGAGGATAACATCATACTGTCATAATTTATTGGCCAATGTGAGTGTCTTCCTTTTTGATATTGTCATAAATTTAATTTTGTGATGTTCCAGAGGATAAGATGGCTTGGAGGACAGATGAGGAGTTTGCACGAGAAATGCTCGCAGGCGTGAACCCAGTGATCATCAGACGCCTGACGGTTAGCGAATACATCATTTAAAGTGATAAAATATTTTCTCCCATAATCGAGTGAGGGTTCCTGAAAATTGCCTCTCTGATGACCACAGGAGTTCCCTGCAAAAAGTACCCTGGATCCAAATGAGTTTGGGGACCATACCAGCAAAATCACTGAAGCTGATATTCAGCACAACCTGGAAGGGGGCCTCACAGTGCAAAATGTATGTTAAAACTATTGAACTACATCCATTATATCACCGTTAATAGCTAGTCTGCAAGAATTGCATATGCTTACGAGATTGACTCTGGTGACAAATCCTGTGCAGGCACTGAGGAGCAACAGGCTCTTCATCCTAGACCACCATGATCACTTCATGCCGTTCCTCGACCGGATCAACAGGCTGGAGGGCAACTTCATCTATGCCTCCAGGACGCTGCTGTTCTTGAAGGACGATGGCACACTGAAGCCCCTGGCCATCGAGCTGAGCCTGCCCCACCCCGACGGCCAGCAGCACGGCGCGGTGAGCAAGGTGTACACTCCGGCTGACACCGGCGTTGCCAGCCAGATCTGGCAGCTTGCCAAGGCTTTCGCCTGCGTCAATGACTCCGCTTGGCACCAGCTGATCAGCCACTGGTATAGAACGATACATATACCCTCTGTTTCCTTTCGTTTTCAGGCAAAAATAAATTCCATCCGTTATACGAAAGCACTGATTTTTTTCGAGTGTTTTTCCAGGCTGAACACGCACGCGGTGATCGAGCCGTTCGTGATCGCGACGAACCGGCAGCTCAGCGTGGTGCACCCCGTGCACAAGCTGCTGAGCCCGCACTACCGTGACACGATGAACATCAACGCCCTGGCGCGGCAGCTGCTCATCAACGCCGACGGCATCTTTGAGCGGACCGTCTTCCCGAGGAAGTACGCGCTCGAGATGTCCTCCATCGTGTACAAGAACTGGAAATTCTCCGAGCAGGCCCTCCCAGCTGATCTCGTCAAGAGGTAAAAGAATAAAAAGCTCAAAGCATTATTGATCAGTATACGGCGTAACAACTGTAGTACGATTTTAGATGGAATTTTTACGTGTTTGTGCATGCAGAGGTGTCGCTGTGCCGGACCCGTCGAGCCCGTACAAAGTCCGGCTGCTGATCAAGGACTACCCGTACGCGGTGGACGGGCTGGTGATCTGGTGGGCGATCGAGCTGTGGGTGAGGGAGTACCTGGACATCTACTACCCCAACGACGGCATGCTCCGGGGCGACAATGAGCTGCAGGCGTGGTGGAAGGAGGTGCGCGAGGTTGGGCACGGCGACCTCAAGGACGCGGACTGGTGGCCCAGGATGGAGACCGTCCAGGAGCTGGCCAAGACGTGCACCACCATCATCTGGGTGGCGTCGGCGCTGCACGCGGCGGTCAACTTCGGCCAGTACCCGTACGCGGGGTACCTACCGAACCGGCCGACCGTGAGCCGGCGGCCGATGCCGGAGCCGGGCACGGAGGCGTACGCGCAGCTGGAGCGCGGCGGGGAGGAGGCCGACAAGGTGTTCATCCACACCATCACCAGCCAGTTCCAGACCATCCTCGGCATCTCGCTCATCGAGATCCTGTCCAAGCACTCCTCCGACGAGGTGTACCTCGGTCAGCGCGACACGCCGGAGTGGACGTCGGACGCCCGGGCGCAGGACGCGTTCAAGAGGTTCGGCGGCTGGCTGGTGGAGATCGAGAAGCGCATCACGGCGATGAACGGCGACCCGGCGCTCAAGAACCGGAACGGGCCGGTAAAGATGCCGTATAAGCTGCTGTACCCCAACACGTCGGACGTCACCGGCGAGAAAGGCCAAGGGCTCACGGCCATGGGCATCCCCAACAGCATCTCCATCTGAGTTTATACTCCTATGTAATTTGTAGATATCTGTTACTTCATGCCATACGTTTGCCGTCGTCGATCAGCTTGTTCGTATCTCACACAGTGCATTATGTTTCTTCATTGGTTCTTGGGCGGTTGCAGTGCATTATGTTTCTTCATTGGTTCTTGGGTGGTTGCAGTAATTGTTGTTGCAAATATTGCAGTATAAGTATATATTTAGATTTAATTTTAGCATATTTACTAAAGACATAATCATGATATAAAAGGTTTATAAATAACTTGGCTACTATATAAGCATATGAATTTTTTAAGCCATCTAAATTGAAACATGTGTCCAATAAATATTAATATCAAGTACAGTTGATTCAATGATCAGAACAAACTCAATAGTAAAGGTGGCCATAAGTTTAAGATTAATCTACCCTCACATTCATATATAATCTCAAAAATATGTCATTTCATCACAGAGCATTTATTATTAGCCCACAAAATCACTTTACACTTTCTTCAAAACAGACATCCGTAAAGAACAGTAGCAAAGTAAAAAGAATATTGCAATACTCACAATATTAGTGGTACTCAAAACCACTAAGAGAAAATTAGAGTAAGGCATGCCTCAAGGCGTTGTCCCGAAAAACTAAGCGTCTCGCTTTGCCGAGCAAGAAGACGAAGGTTGACGGAGATAAATTGCCGGTCTTTATACCGTGGCAAACTGAAGGTGAAATCGAGGGTCGGAGATGCCGCACAGGACCACCAAAGCACACCTGGCCGAGTGCACTCAAGAACAACAAGGAAGAAAGTTAAAGAGAAGAAAATGCGAGATCCGAAGATGAGATACTCACAGAGGAGGAGATGCCGCTTTTAAATAGTGAAAGCAGGGAGCTACAGCGTGTTGGTTGTGAGCGGCCAGCTCTGAGGAGCCTGGGCTAGCTCGCGCCTCCACCACCGCCTCTCCAGTCGTCACCTCCTCATTCGCTACTCAAATCACCCACCGAGACGAAGTCCAAATCTAGGTGAAACGCCGTTTAGGTAGAAGAATGGGTCTTCTCCCCCCTTATCCCTTCGGTGTAAGTTTGGACAGTCTGAACTCGTCCGGACGCAAGTTCGGACAGTCTGAACCCATATTGTGAGTTCGGACAGTCTGAACCAGCATTGTGAGTTCGGACAGTCCGATCTCTCCCGCTGTGAGAGATCGAACAGTCCGAACTTACCCGCGTAGCGCACGCCTGTGAGGGTTTCAGCCCTTTTTCTTCTTTTGTTCCACTGACAGGTGGGACCCATTATTTCTCTTTTTTATTAAATTGAGAAATTATCAATTTACCCTCAGAAATCCAACAATTGTCATGGATTAGTGAATGATGAAGTTGATGATAATTGATGCTGATGATGGGGAGAGGACCATGAGGCATGGACAAGTTAGGCGATCATGCGTGCATTTTTTTTCATCTTCGGTAATAAAATGCTTTTGCCGAATGAACATTCTTGCAATTGTTTCAGATCTTACTATTCTTAGAATCATGATTTTTCGAGATATGATCATACCGAAAAGATCTTACCTAGGATCCATCTTGATCGTGGCAAGCTCGCACCATCTGTCCTGGGCGTCTTCGATCGATCGGAGCCTTCCCTAATATGCGTATGCAGCTCACGATCCAAAGACGAGTGAGACGGCAGCGTGCTCATGCAATGCTTATTCGGTGGTATGCCGCGATCTACTTCGGGGTCGGTGATCCACTAGCAATTAACATCTCGTTCTACCTTATCTTCTTCGTTTCTATTGTGTTCCATCTGCACGACGCTTAAAACTTCCTACACATAGGTGTTACTTTAGATCTTACTTAAAAGGCGGGACTTTTCTCATGCGTTTCAAAATAGAAATTTCGCCAAAATTTCAAGAGGAACATTCAATTCCCGTGCTGTTTTGGAACAGTTCCGATACATGCGTGAATGCACGGTGCCACCGTATCCCGATCGAGCCTTATGAACGATCTGCGTATATCGATCCATCCGATTTGTTAACCAAGTAGTAAGCTAATTAATCGATCTGTCCATAATTTCTCGGCGTGTTTGGACTTTGATGGCAGGTCGCTGTAGGCCATGTTCTTTTAAGCTGTGATCAATGGTTTTTAGCCTTTTAGCTACAACTGATTGTTTTTATTTGTGCTTTTTGATAGAGCGAAGTGTTGATATGGGCAACGTATACAATTTTGAACTCAAAAAATTATTCAGAGAAGCAGTTTTGAAAAATATTTGATAAATCTGTTTTATTTTATTTTAACTCTTAGAGAAAACAAAGTCAAATGAACGGACTCTACCTATGTCCAAGTGCAAGAACAGCTCCGTGCAAACGACACAAGCAGCTAGCTAGGGGACAAGCTAGCATATATTAGTGAAGGCGTGCAAATGTGTGTTGTCAAGTCATGCGGTACACAATTAAGGGGGTGATCGGAACGGCTTCTAAAAGCTTCAGCTTCTAGCTTCAGCTTTTTTTTCCACTATTCACTACACTATCCACTAACTCAGCTATAGTGTTTTTTTAGCCAAAAACCATCGCTATTCCGATCACCCCCTAAGTTAGCCTGATGCAAAGTACTCCCAATCAATCATCAATTCATCGTAAAATAGCAATATCTCCGCTGCATCTAATGGCTCTTGTAATTTGCAGACGGTTAAGTTGTCTCCTTGACATGATGAGAATGTGAGTCAGCAGCAAAGACATGCATTGCAAGCGATTAATTGTAAGGCTCTGAATTTCGAATCGAAAAAAAAAATCCTGTTTACAAATGTCAACTTTCTCCTAAACCCAACCCATGCAGTAGAACCAAATAACTACCCCTCAAGCGAACAAAAATCCAAAGTGAGTGTGGCAACAATTAGCATAGAAGCCTAATCCCTAGAGAAAATTACAGAAAGGACCCGGCAGGTTTTTTCTATCCGCATGCTCAGATTAGATGCTCTTGCCCTTGTGTGCGAAATCAACCCATCTCCACCCCAGGAAATAACAAAATACCTCCTCACTCCTCTAGCCTCTATCACACTCCTTACTCTTTTATTTTTGAAAAATGATACGGTTAGGATGTACCATACAAGAGCTTCTTTCATACGCCTACCACCTACTCGTTCTCATTTAACAATGTGATTTGGACCTATCCTGCCTGTCCCGCTTTGCCTCACAAAAAACCCCCCTCCCTAGCAGCTCATTCGCGTGCACACCCCTCCCATGGCCTCCGATGTCAAGCCACCTTCCCCGTGCCAAGCAGATCCGCCTACGAAGGACGCAAAGGACGTAGAATCTGAGCTTGAGGAGGAGGAGCCGTAACCGGAGAGAAAGCGGGAAGAAGGAAGAAGGGAGAGGCAGAGAAGACAATGTTGGCCATCCCCACGACGAAGAGGTCATCCGGAGAGAGGAAGACGGTTGAGAGGTAATTTAAACTCATCCTATGCGCTACGCCCACCAAGAAGTTACATGACATTCTCCAGGTTAAAATCTCTCTAGGTCAAAATCTCCTCTTCCTCTCCTTCTCTCTCACGTACGCGTATTTTGCTTCATCTAGTGTATACAACATTTTGATATCATATATAAACGGTTTGATTTTCCGTGTGCAATATCAAGATTTCATGCATGCAACATTTGAGTTTTTTTATTAATTTTTTATTGTATATATGTTAAAAAATATTGTATATATAGTTAAACAATATTGGAACCGGCCATACGAAGATAGCATATAGATGGAACGTCAAGCCTCAGACACTAGCATGTCCCTTTATTTCTAAGCTTCCCCCTCGCGAGGGCGGCGGCGGCGAGGCCACTGATCGGATCGACACCTCTTACCCACTCCCCGTCCCCACGACTGAAGTGGAGTGGAGATCCTTCCGGACTTGGGTTGATTTCTTTTGTTGGCGACGAACCAACCTTGCTTGGATTTATCCCGGAGTTTTGCTCTCGTCTTTTCTTTGCTGCGAGCAATCTAATCCGAATATTTCTTTCTGCGATGTATACTGCAGTTCATCCAGTTTGTTGCGGATTTGTTTGCTGAGCGGTGGCTGCTTGGGATCATGTAGTTCTCGAGAAAAAAAAAGGCTGCTTGGATCGTAACGAGGGTGTTCAGAGGACCTGAGTTTGATATACAGTTGGGCATTTGGTCCAGTGGTGCGGGATTCATAGTAATATTTTGTTGATCACCTTTTTTGCGGGCGCCATGGATGGCGTGAGTAGTATAGAATCTCTGGCTGCTGGAGATGGTCGGCATAATCTTTACCGTACCCTTGGACCGGCGCTCCTGATGTCGATGGGGTATATTGATCTTGGGAAGTGGGTGGCGACGGTCGATGCTGGGTCTCAGTTTCAATTTCTCGGCCATTCTATGCCAGTATCTGCCCATTTGTATCGGAATGGTCACCGGGAAGAATCTTGCAGAGGTACCAATTTAATGAGGTCTTTCTTGCTGTTGCTGCTTACGCCTCCTCAAATGTCGCCTAGTCCACAGCTGCACCCTTTTCTCAGCGAAACATGGTGGTTCGTTATTTGGGTAGGATCAAATCAAATAAAGTTACCCTCATGATATACATAGATAGATCGTAGGTAAATAAGCACCTTTTTTAAAAAAAAAGTCTCTCAAATATTTCAACGTAACATGAAACTGTTGCTGTTTGATGTTTATTCTAGAAGATATTCCTTTGTATTTTTAATTTTTCTGTCATATCCATCACTTCAGGCGTTGTTAATTAACTTCTTACTTGTAATACTTTTACATGAATAAAAAGATTTGCCGCCAGGAGTACAGTCAGTCGATATGTGTTGTTCTTGGTCTCCAGGCAGGATTGTCCTTGTTTACTGCAGAACTGACCATGATATGTCTACACACTAGACAAATCTATTTTCTGTCAATGTGAATATTTATTTGCCCATGTTATGTATATTTGTATACATTGACTTGTGGGGTATTCATTACCACGTGAGTAGTTCCCAACTTCTAAACATTTAAACTTTTTGCTGTTTCAGATTTCAGGCATAGCAGTTGGGTTCAACCTTGTATTTGAACACGATGATCTTATCACAGGCATTATTTTTGCAAGTGTTGTAGTTAATATGCTACCATATGTTGTCTCCCATCTGGTAAATTTATTATTAACCCTGGAACTACTGCATCATAAAAGGGCAACCTGCTCTTATGTTCTTTTGTTATCTTACATCTTCTCATGCTAGGACAAGAGGATGGCTGGAACGTGAAATGCCTGCATAGCTGTCTTTGGACTTCTTTGTTTTGTGCTTGGTTTATTAGTCAGTCAACCAAAAATTCCTCTCGATATGAATGCGATGTTCCCCAAGTTGAGTGGTGAAAGCACTTACTCACTGATGGCACTTATGGGTGCAAATATAATAGCACACAAATTTTATGTTCATTCATCAGTTGTTCGGGTAAATTCTAACGTCTCTTGTTCAAGGGTAGTTAAAATTGTTCAGATTGTGCATTTGGAGTTACATTTAGTGGACTTAGCTGTATCAAACTTGTCTTCCATCATAAGTTATGTGTTGATATCTGGAGCAGTTTGTGAATTGTGAACGTCTCTTGCATGGTGTGTGCATGACGTTTCATGGTTTCAGCAATCAAATTATTCCTACCGACTGTACTGAATACATAGTGAAAAATTCTTTATCACCAAAAGGGGCTAATTATCCCAAAAAAAGGACTAAATTGTTGGACTTCTGGCTGTGCCAGTTCATGTCTAAAGCTGCTTATGAATAGCATTTTATTTTCTTTCATGTAATTATATTTGTCAGAATTCACATGTATACCATAGGAAACAGTGTTTCAACTATATTTCACGATCATCTGATCACTTTTGGGGTGTTTGCTTTGAGGAATGGAATGCGTTTGTCCATCCATCACTGCTTCATCCCTCACAAGCACAAGACTAGTAGAAAATTGAGGAATGAGGTTATCCCACAAAAATCATGAGATGATCACATGATGGACCAACCCACCCTAGATGAAGTGGTCCTTCAATCCAAACATTCCATTAGTGTTTACATAGGGTTGAGGCAATGTCCTTCCGTTTGTTAATTTTCCATGCTTAGTAATATATTATATAGTTCTAAAAATGTTACAAAGCCACAGTCCAAATTGTCCCAAGTAACCAGCCTGCCCATGTTGCATTTTGTTAGACAGGATCAACCGTAGGTATGAAAGCACTCAAGTGGCAAATTCTGGTTTGTTCTAAGCCATACAAGTATGATGAAACTATATAAAAGGCCTCACAGGTCACGGGGGTTTCTGAAACACCTCCAAAGCTCTAAATACTACCCCGCAAGTATCTGTTAGTTTCAAATGCTCTCTTGTATAGTTGTCTTTACATTTTGTCAAATTTAAACAGAAACTAGCATGTGTAGCCCATTGTCTCTAATATTCTTCTAAATAGCTACTTAGAAATGTAAATTGAGATACATCAACAAATATGGGTTGGCATATAGGCCCACATGTCAACATGTGCTATGTTTCAAAATTTCTAATGTTTTTAATTGCAATTTTAATGGAATATGACATCAGGAGTATATTTGAAAAAAAATACTTGAAGGAGGTTTTTGACAAAAAGGAGTTGTGGGGTGTTTTTGAAACCCCCCATGACTTGGGGGGGGGGGTATATAAAATTGCCTCTACAAGTAAACATGTAAAAAAAATGGGACTCCAAATACTCGTGAAAAGTCGCTTGGAGTCCTCACTAAGTAAATGACGGTTGCAAAACCAGCATTCTACATTTTGTGCTTTTCTATGTGGTTAGTTCAACTATTAGGAAGTCTGGAAAATTCATTAAAAAAATTGTGTGGAGGTTTAGAAATATAGGAGAACACATCAAGTAGTACTTTTGTACTCTCTCCTCCATGGATGCCATGCTGATTTGCAAACTAGTCCATTTTCTTGTTAATTTCTGCTTATTTGATGTTTGTTGTTTTTATTATTTTATGTTAATTCAGATATCATATATGCAGGTTCGGAGAAGATCTCCTGTTTTTACCCTTAGTGCCCTGTTTCACGACCACCTTTTTTCTATATTATTTATTTTTACTGGTGTTTTTCTTGTGAACTATGTTCTATTGAGCTCAGCAGCAGTTGAATCCAGTAACACAACGATCCTCACCTTGCAAGATTCTGTAGAGCTGATGAACCAGGTTTGTGCTTCCAGTTTCTACTTATTTATTAAGTGTTTTATTCAGTTGCTACTGCCTATTACTATTACAGCAGCAATTCAACTCATAAAATTACCAAAAAAAAACCTTTGAGTTTAATCCTACATTGAAGCTCCTTCCTGAGTGTCTATGGATTCTTGTCTTCTGCAGATATTTACGAATCCTGCGACACCAGTTGTGTTCTTAGTGATTCTCCTCTTTTCGAGCCACATCATCTCATTGACATCTATTATTGGAAGCCATATAATTTCAGAGAATTTCTTTGGTGTAAACCTGCCTCTTTCGGCTCATCATCTGCTACTTAAGGTTTTTGTCATGATTCCTACTATCTATTATGCAAAGGTTTCAGGCTCTGAAGGGATATATCAGCTACTCATTATGTGCCCAGTTATCCAGGTTATGCTCCTTCCTTCGTCTGTTATTCCTGTTATCCGTGTTACTTCATCAAGATCTATAATGGGAAGCTACAGCATATCTTCATGTGTTGAAATACTAACCTTTCTTGCATTTCTTCTAATGCTGTTTACGAATATCATTTTCACAGCGGAAATCCTATTTGGTGATAGCACCTGGACAAACAACCTGAAAGGGAACACTGGAAGCCTTGTGGTACTTCCACGTACTGTTGTAGTCCTAATGTCTTGTGCATCTATTGCTTGTACACTGTTCCTGGCTGTTACTCCACTAAATTCGGCAAGTAATGAAGCTGAAAGTCAGGAGTTGTATATGCACTCTCCAAGAGAAGCATTGGACACTATTCATCATAAAGAAGAGACTTCTCTGGAAAATGTTCCACTTGAAGAAGTTCAAAGGCCTCTTCTATCGATGCTGTTCCAAGGAATTCATTGGGAAGTCATCTGAAATCAGCTTTGGAGCATAGTGACAGTTCTGACACCACTGTAGAATTTGATCATGGCACTCAACAATCAACTGCTTATACGGCGACTATTCCTGAAGCTCACCCCTTAACATCTACCAACCGTGAGGAGTCAAAATCAATTGTTGTGGTTGACTGGACAGAGCCAATACCAAAGGTTTCTACTGCCACCGCAGTAGAATATAATACTGCAGAGAACATCGAAATGAAGAGCACAACTGAAAAAGATGCTAAAGTACAAGCAGATGTTTGCACAGACAAGGATGACGAGGGTTCACATATTCTGAAATTTGATAAATCTTCTGGAGGCAAGGCACCTTCTTTCTCTTCCGATGATCCATCATCCCTTACTTTGAGCAGGGTTGAAGACACCAATGCTGGCATTGGCAGTGGTAGCATCTCAAGGCTGCCTGATTTGGGCCGTGCAGCAAGGAGGCAGTTAGCAGCAATTCTTGATGAGTTCTGGGGGCATCTTTTTGATTATCATGGTAAGCTTACGCAAGAAGCTAATGCTAAAAGGTTCAACTTTTTGCTTGGACTGGACTTGAGAACAGCTAGTTCAGCTGCGAGAACAGATAACCAAACCATTGAAGCTTCCAAGAGCCCCTTGATGAGAGATGTGGTGCGAGGATCAGCTTCCTTACTGAACACATGGGACTCGGTGTCCTGTGATAAGGAAATCTCCAGTCCAGACTTGACTTTTGGGCTTCAGATGGGTCCCATGGGGTCATCAACCTGGTCTCAGAGCATGAGTTTACCGAATACGGACATTCTGAGTTCAAGCAGAACCTTACTTGAGCAAAATGCAAGATTTTATCCGAATTTTAATGTGCCACCTTACCCTGATAACCAAATCTATCAGCCTGCTACCATTCATGGGTATCAGCTGGCAAACTATCTGAAAGGGATAAATGCAAGTCGAAGTCCACACTCCAGCATTCCACTGGACCCACGACGACTTCCTAGATCTTCTGAATCTGCTGTTCCTAACTATGCTGACTCTGTTATGCATGCTCATAACCAAAATGTGCTTGTTTCATTGGGATCTACGTCTTTGCAAAGCCCAACAACGAACTGCTTAAGTACGATGATGGTAGAAAGATCCTATTATGGTCCTACCTCCGTTCATCGGAGTGAAAGTGGTGGCTCATCGGCTTACTCAAAGAAGTACCACAGTTCACCTGACATATCTGCGCTAATTGCTGCAAGCAGAAATGCATTGTTGAATGAAGCAAATTTGGGTGGTGCTACTGGAAATCAGTCATACCTTAGTAGGCTGACATCAGAAAGATCACAATATGTGGATACAGCGACCAGGTCCACGGCTCAACTTGCACTTAATGAGCTCTCACAGCGTAATCTCCAGAGAGATGTCCTCTCTATGCAGTCGAGTGCGAACACCCACACAAAATCCCTTTGGTCCCAGCAACCGTTTGAACAATTGTTTGGTGTGCCAAGTGCAGAGTTGAATAAGAGTGAGGTGAACACTGTCCAGATATCAAGTGTCAACAAGGATGATTTCTCTTACAGAGTGTGAAGCAAAACTTCTTCAATCTCTTAGATTTTGCATCATGGATCTCTTGAAACTGGAAGGATCGGGATGGCTCTTTAGGCAAAGTGGTGGTTGTGATGAAAATTTAATTGATCAAGTTGCTGCAGCTGAGAGAATTTCACTCGAAGAAACCACTGATGACAGAGATGCCAGTTGCATGCGCAGACTGCCCAACTGTGGAGATGGTTGTGCTTTGCGGACTTCCCTAGTTATTAGTTTTGGTGTCTGGTGTATCCGTCGGGTACTAGACCTGTCCCTTGCGGAAAGTAGGCCAGAACTTTGGGGCAAGTATACTGATGTTCTCAACCGTCTTCAGGTGATCACTTTTGTCTTGTTATTTTGCAGCAAACTACAATATGTATTCTTACCCCTAAACAAGGGGTGCACCCTGAGAAGTGGATCCAGGCATTGATTGCTTCATCCAAGTAGCAAATATTTGTTCTAACATCTTTTAAAATAAAGTTTCAGTTTCCAGTAAATTATTTTTATTCCAATTAATTAGAGCATAGAAAATTGAGCATTTATCAATTTACTGTGGAGATTGGGACTATAACATGACACAAGTGAACTAATTACTACATATGGTCTTTGTATACATTGGAATATAACCTATAGCTGTAAGTGCAAAGAACTAGGGGTTGGATATATTTCTACTGTTCTCGTCGCCTGTAGATGTTTCTCAGAAGTGGGTTTCCAATCTGAGGCTTTAAACAGAAGATAAACAGAAGCAGGGTTCTCCCATTCTGTTTCTTCCTTCGCAAATCCATCAATAAACGTCAGTCAATTGTATTGGGCAATTGGTTTTTCTGCAGTGAACATACAGAGACAAACTCCTACTGAGCACATTTTGGCCTCCAGATTTTCTGATATTTTGTTTGCTTGAAGTAGGAAATCCTTGATCCCGCATTTTCCAAGCCTCGGAAACCCCTCACAGGGTGCACATGCCTTGAGAAAGCAGGTCCGGTTGCCAAGCCCATCTCTGGCACCTTCACCACTGCAGCTGTGATCTTGGAGGTGATCAAGGATGTGGAGCAAGCCGTTTCTGGCCGCGAGGGTCGAAGCGGCACAGCAGCAGGAGACGTTGCTTTCCCCAAAGGGAAGGAAAACTTAGCTTCTGTGCTTAAGCGATACAGGACTTGTTCTTTGCGGCTTCTAAAAGTCGCTTTTGGTTTTTTGCTACAGTAACTAATTTTTAAACAGAGTATTTTTTGAAGATGGGGTCTACAAGTTAATTGTAGTACACATTAAAAAACTAATATCTGTATCATCAAAAATCGCAAGCGAGTATCTCTCTTTCCATAATCTTTATTGTAAATAATCAAAAAGCCATCAGCCACAGCAAAAAAACAGGCCCACAAACGTAGGCTCTCGAGCAAGCCAGCTGCAGGACAATAGCACGTCACCAAGCATCTTTTTGCTCGTTATTTTGTAGGGTTCTTGGCACTGTTCTTGGTGGTGCCATTTGCTGCTTCTCAAATCTTGGGTTTTTCCGTCGCATGACGTTCGCAGGTCCTGAAAGCTTACTGGCCTTCGGTTCTTTCCGGCTTTTGCATGCCATGTTTTACGAGTGTCTAGGGCGAACGGTAACTGTGGTTGCCTATAGCACCCCACATATTAATAGAAGATACTACTATAAAACATCATCTCTAAGGTAAGAATAAATAAAAGCAATAATTGAAATTACGAAAAAATTAAAACTTTTAAAAGAACTTAAATAAAGATCCAACGAAGATCGAAATAAATATTTGAAACATTGATCGGTCTATTTCTAACCAGATGAATACATTGCCTCAAGAGCTAGATGTACAAAAAATGCTGTAATTTGCTGAAGCAGCACTACAACGTTTAGTGTAACTCAACTCCTTTTTTGGCCTTATGTGCCCTACGTGATTTTGTAGAGATTACAAGTTGCTACAGACAGCAAGGGGCTCGCTTTAGCGTCTAAGTCGTCGTTGTCTTTGAGAGTTGCCCTGGATTCATCGCCCCTTTCACAAAGTTACTGAAATTTTTTGTGATTCAAGAAGTTAGTTCTGACGTGATGCGGTGGTGATTCTGGGTTATTATATGATGCTTACTGATTAGAGAACCTTGCCGTTTCCATTTTCGGCACTGTTCTGAGTTACCTGCTGTTTTCTCTTCCTGTTTTGCCTAATGTTCAGGCCCCATTTTTTCTAACCTGTGTTCTACTGTTCTGCTAGTTTAGAGCTGGGTAATTGGCTTGTTTGTTGGGATCAGTTAGAACGTTTTCTTGCTGTTGTCAGGTGAGTTGCTGCTGCTGTTTGCCGCATGAACCTTCTTGTTCATGGCTGCGCCTCTTCAGAACCTCCACATTTCCAGCTTTTCCGTTTCTAAACACATGCTATCTACGGATGAATCATGAACCGGTGGGCTCCCACACTGCATGTGCCATGATCAGCAGAACCAAAGCCTTAAAGGAAGTGTCAATTGGAGTGGAGATGTAACCAGGCATTCGATGGATCAGCTGGCGTGCATGAGTAAATGAAGCAAAAGACAGACCAGAGACCGTCCTCGTACATGTTACCGTCACGGGCACGGTTGTTGAGGGCAATTCATTTCCTGTTTTTTTTTTTTTTTGGGTTCCTTGGAGCTCACATGCTCCTTTCCTGTTTTTTTTTTACGTGTGCCATTGCGTTTGCGTGCATAAGATCCTGAGCAGAACCGCACTGTTGCCTCTGCCACATAAGTGAGGCTTGGGGGCACGTCCAGATCGAATCGAACTCCGCTCCTGTTCCAAGTTGGAGCTGGCGCAGGTGACCTGGAAAAGCCTGTGCGTTTCACGGGCGCGGGGGGGCCTCCGCCGTCCTGCGGCGCCCTTTATAGGCGATGGCGTCCGCCGCGCGGTCGTTTTCGCGGCCGTCCCATGGTATTGGCTGGTGGCTACTCGCTCTGATTACGTGCCGGCGCCGGTGCCGCACGAACAGGCGAGCGTTGCCGTATTTCGCCGCGCGCACGGATTCAGAAAAATCGCTGCGTGCATCATGTGTCTGAAGGACGGCCGTACTGTTCATCTGTGAGGCGGAGGCCGCGCTCCGGTTGAACTGGGCAGGGTTGGCGACTTGGCTGCCAGCCTGCCACAGGCCCACAGCTGTTGGCCGTCATATTAGTTATAGGGTCTTTTTTTTTTTTGGTTTATGCTTATGGCTTATGATTTTTAAGTGAATTTTTTGAATTTTAGTCTGTTGACAGAGATTATGAAGAGAGATACTCGCTTGCGATTTTGGCTGGTACAGATGTTGGGTTTTAATGTGTATTATAATTTAACTTGTAGACCTCGTCTTGAGAAAATACTCTGTTTGAAAGTTAGATATTATAGCAAAACCCAAATGCCGCTTTTAAAAGCGGCAAAGAACAGGCCCATAGTTGATAAGGTTCGTTCCAAATGATTTTAGCTTCTGATTTATTTTTTCTTTCGATTTATTTAAGGCAGAAGCCATTTGAAATGTGTTAGTTTCTAATTTCGGCTTATTTTAGTTTTTCTTATTTTTTTGGTTTTTTTCCTTATTCATTTGCATTTTCCATGACGATATAATAGTTTGTCAAGATCTGAAATCCAAGCCCTCTGTGCAATACTAACGTGGCAAAGTTGCCCACAACCCTGAAGCCTCTTAGCTCGTCGCACCACGCCTGTAGCACTCTCTCCTTCATGAAGCATTTCGACATGAAGGTCGATAAGTCTATGTTGAAATTTCACATGCGGCGAGGACATGAGAGCATAACTTGTGAAGGATTTTTAGCTTATTGCACGTGTAGCTAGGTTCGTTGACATGATCTCCAAGGCATACCTTGTGGGTAACAAGAGAGCGAGCAGTCTCAAATCTAGCTCTGTCCCGAAGGAGTACGTCAAAACGATGCTTCGTATTACCCATCATGAAGACCATGCGCACCTGACCCTTCTCAATATTGGCCTACATGTATGTTGTGATCTTCGAGCAGTACGTTATATGTGGGTTGGTTGTATGAAGTGCTGCATTTGCATGTCTTTATCTGAAATATCCAATTGTACCTTGCAGAACGCTTTCGACAATGGCGATGAGGGACTAAGAATGGACGCCCTAAGAACCCAACTATACACCTTCACAAGGTTAGTGGTCATTATGCCATACCTCACACCGTCTGTGTCGTGCAATAAGGACCACTTCTCCAAAGGCACGGCCTCAATTCAATGGGAGAAGCACTTGATATTCCTTGAGGCCCTCGCGTCACACCGGGATGGTCAAGCTCTGGCAACGGTACGAGGCGTTCGGATTGCATCGCCACAGTAATGATCGGTCACTTGTTTCTCTTGACAACGTGCTTTCTGGTATGCTCCTCTAACATTTCCCACAGCGTATTAAATTTACGCTGCTGGTTCTACATGGCCAGCCTCTTGAACAACTTCATCAACGGTTACTACGGGAACTGCTTGAAGAAGTTGACCCCCCGATGACAATGCACCATCTATTCCTCTTATCTGGCCAAGGGAACAACTCCTCTGGGTCTTTTTAAAGTCTAATTGTTGCCGTCAATGCTAATTACTGTCAGTATTTGCCCCTTGTATTTCCTTATTAGAAATTTCCCATCGACTAAGATCATTGGTAACATATGTCTAAAAAAAGTCAATGCAGGCACCGAAGGCTAAGAAAACCCTTTGCAAAATCAGGTAACTAGACGTACTTCTGGACGGTTTGTCCTTCACAGCAATGTGTGTGCCCAGGTTCCTATCCCTTAGCACCTCAAGCATACAAGGAAGGCTGTCATAAGCCACATCGAAAGAATTGAACCTCCTTTCCAAAGCTTTCAGCTTCGTACGCCATATCTTGGTGTAACTAATCTTGTACTTGAATTCTTGCCAAATAACCACTGTGATGTATTTGGCCTCCAGTCCATCTTCTTCACTATCTCACCATATATGAGATTGGCAATGAAGGTGGACGTCAGGTTGCGATGCTTCAGCAAAATACTACTAAGCACGCATGAGTGCGACTCTACCTTTAAGACAATTCAGTGACTCTCGTACTTAGGTCTGCATGCCTGCACACGCTAAAGATAGCCAACCTACTCACAGACCATGATGTACTGCTCTAAGTTGGATTTTAGGACCCGAAATGTCCGTCGCATAGACACGGCCCACAGCTTAATAGCATCCTGCAATGATCCCTTGTCAGCAAATATTGTATGAAGTCGAACCTCTGTAGCATGTTACTCCCACGGTGATTCATACTCGTCGTGCATAGAAAGACCCTCAGCATCCACCATATTCCATACCTACGACATGGGACATTCGTCCTCATCGGAAGAGTCATTTTCATCCTCTTCTAAAGCTTCCTCCTCGACCCAGGCTGTCTGGTCATCGATCTCCATCCGACGAACTGTGCTATCTACATACTCCCTTGCGTTCGTCTGTTCAGTGGGCTCAGCTTATGTAGTGCGATCTTCTTGATCTGCTTCAGCAACATCTGCAACCGCTTGTCAGGTAGGCTCAGTGTGCGATGTGCGATATTTTGGTTTTGCCTTCGCAACATCGTCCACCGCATCCTCTTGATGAACCGTGTGCTGCACGCTTGAGCTGACCCACCGACTGGACCTCCTCTGACTTCCTTCGGACATGATTGCATGAATAGCATGCACTCGTAACCACCTTACCGATAGCCTTCCATAAAACCCTTTTTCACATAAGTGTGCACATCAGTCTCCTCAACTCCCATTGAATGTCCATGGCAAACCGACTCCAAAGTACATGTAGGACGACCCCACACACATTGGGGTCTAAGGAGAAGCTGCGTATGAGCCAGTCCAGGACATCTCTTATTCGAGCTTTCTCCACGTCCAGGAATAGCATACTAACTTACGAAACACTGCTCAAATCAACACCATATGGACCTTCACGAATGGTACCAACATCGTAATGCACTTTCAATATTGTGGGTTCTGACATGACTGATTTCTCACTGTAAATATTACCATTTATTAACATGCATTCACTAAATACTTGCTAAACAAATAAATAGCTACACGTTGCCTACATTCGAATGAGAACAAGAACGGATGAGGCTATTACCTTCACGTGAAAACCTTTTCTTTTTATCAATGAGCTTCCTTTGTCTTCCTCTCTAACCTCATGATCTCCTCTCCTCTTCTTCTCTCCTCTCAAGCTTCCCTCCTTCATTCCTTCTCCCGAGCTCCTCTCTTCTCCTTAACTTCCTCTCACAAGCTCCTCTACTTCTCCCCTATCTTTCTCTTCCTTTCCCAAGCTTCTTTGGGACCTTCTTCCCCTCTTCACTTTCCCTCTCCTTCTCTCCCTCTTTTTTCTTCTCTCTCAAGCTTCTCTCGTTTTCTTATGAGAGAAATGCTGAGAGAGCCCATGAATGTGTCGGGTCAAAGAGAAAAGGATAAGTTGGTAGCAAGTAGTCGCCCAACCGTTAATGACTTACTTATGTTGCCCAACGATTGTGCGACTAGAGCCACTAGTCGCTGGATGGTTGGGCAATAGGGTCAAGTCACCCAACCGTGCGGCAATAGATGATTATTTATTCAAAATTTAAAAACACGGGTATAATACTATAATTCAGAATTAAAAGTTAATTATTTAAAAAAATCATCATTTGACTCTCTAAAATATGAGTTTTGCATATGTTATTTTTTATATCCATATAAGTGAATAGTTATAAATGTATAGTTTTATTAAATGACTGTTTTTACTAATCTAGCTATATCATTTTACTAAGGCATTGCTTGATATTACTGCTGAATGGAGGTAGTAATTATCCTCTAAAGCATTGCTTTCACACATGAGACACTGATCAGGTTAGCCGCTTTTACAATGGAGCAAGTAGAAAATGAAATTATTTTAAGATTCACCAAGGAGAGAGGTCATAGTTCAAATTTAGAAAAATATGATCTTATGTGCAATGTAAGAAAGACAAAAGAAATGGACTTAGGGGGTATTCGTATTGGCTGTGGCTGATGAATTTTGTTAGTGATATATCCTAGATGCAATCATGAAGATAATTATATCACTTCTATGTTTATGATCTTTTGAATAATATATTATTTTGTTTCTCGAATAAATGTCTTTTATATCGATCAACAAGTTTGTGACTTGTTCACTAAACTTTTTAACCATGTGTTTCATGTTATTTTAAATTATCTTTGATCTTATGTCGTTATGTAGAATAATTATGATGTATAGATCACCACATGTATTGATTGATAATCATATTTTACGAATCATAGATATGGGGATATCAAATCAATAATATAGATACATATTAGAGAACACGATGTTGGATTGAATTACTATCAAACACTGCAGGAATTATTATGTTCTTAAGTGTCATCAGTTGGTCTCATCAATAGTTTATGTTGGATTCTTAAACTTAAGATCATCATAGTTTTTTACATGTGCAACAGTTTAATTAGGGATTGGCAAATACTACTCTGTAACGTGGTGGTCATAAAGGTAATTTTCGGGTTTACTATTAAACATGCGGAGGAATGTAAGCGGTCAAAGATGATATTTGCCTCTCTTATATAATGGGAGATATATTTCTGGGCTTCTCGATGTGGTTAAATTAAGGAAACGTATGGCCATACTGAATGTGGTTGATGAGTCAATCACAACTGCGTAATTCACTACAGTTCGAGCGAACAATTGAGCTATCATAGGATGGCACGCTTATCGTTTTGAGTTCGATCTAGTATCATGATGCAAAGGAATCGGTACATAAGCAATATATATGTTCGTTCGATATAATCTTTATATATATTTGGAAATTATTATGTCCTATTAGAGATCGCTACCGGCTTATTTATCAAAAATGAGTTTTTGGCCCATGACCAAATATGATAGGATCTCTACTCGTATTGGATCTGGTTGGAGGCTCTCCAAGTAGGATACACTGATCGTATCATATAAGGATTCGATTGGAGGCTATATAAAGGGAGATACGGGGGTTGAGGGAGGTATCCCGAGACACACCTATCAAAATCCTAACCGTCACCTCTCAAAACCCTTATCGTGCACGCTGGTGCAAGCACACCGATGCATAGCATTCCATCTCTAGTTGTGTAGACCTTGGTAGAGGCGCTGCTGCGATTGCAGCGCTAATCGGTACAATCGCATGGAATAGATTATTAGCTAGAGAACGATCGACTACTTTTACTACACCGACGCGTACTTCATTGAACCGACGCTTCAATTCTATTTTCGTTATAATGATCTATGATCTTTTACTTGTATATCTTTATGGTTTACGTGGTAGAAAATTTTAATATACGATTGTGTAGTCTACCCGTATTCCAACAGTTTTTGGCTGAAAATAAATAATAATGATTGAAAAAAGTGGTTTTTATAAGGAGAGCGCGAGTGGTGGAAAAAGTGAGGAAGAGATGCATGCGTGGACGGAAGTAAGAGGAGTGTGTGCATCATGCGCCCGTGACCCCTGTCTTATCTTCGGAGTGAGATGGGTGCATGAAGAGCGAAGAAGTCACTTTGAGAAGCTGAATGTTCATATTGTCTTGTGGTTCTCTAATTAGAAGTTAAAAGAAAAGGCTAATACGAACATAACCTGAGACATCTCTAAACATGTTGAATGGATTTAGGTTCAAAGCTAGCCACCTCACTACAGTGGGTTTGCTCTTGTGGGCTGCGACTGGTGGCTTTTGGTTTTGGCTGATGAATAGTAACAATTGATAGAGAAGATGTGAGAGTACAAAGTACAAGAAACTCCTATGCGATTTTGGTTGATATAGATGAACTCGCTACATTGTCTACTATAATTAACTTGTAGGCTTCGTTTTGAAAAGATATTCCGTTTGAAAGGTAGTTACTATAGAAAAGATCAATGTTGAATCCGAAAAGAAGAGGCCCAATTACGTTTTAGTACTTTTTGCTCTAGTGCATGGAATCAAATTCATATTTCAAGTTAGACCCACTGCGTATTAACAAAACAAATATCTCTCTCCTCTTGGACCCTCGCCTGTGATTAGACTTGACAGTTGGGACATGCATTTCTAAGCCAACCCGATCGGCGTGGCATGACACAAGCACGGCATGGGCATGACACATGGCTTGTGGGGGCTAGCAAGGCATAAATGTCAGACCATGTTGGGCCTAGAAAGAAGGTCTATCGGGTGACACAACACGATGTAGGATCAAGGATAACCGACTAGAGGGGGGTGAATAGAAGATTTTAAAATTCTTGGCTAAATTAAACAATTAATAGCAAAATGATTACTAAGCACAAAAGCTAAGTGAAAGCAATCCTACACAATTCAAGCAATTCTAAGTAATTGACAATAAGCGATGAGAGATCAATAACAGTTGCTATAATAGACAATGAACAAAGACAATTTCACATACGATGTTTTTACCGTGGTATCGAAAACTTGCCGGTTTCCACTAGTCCACGTTGAGGTTAGCATGGACGAATCGGACCAGATCCACGAATTAAGCCAAAACACCTCGATCACTATTGGTAGCCCTTCCTCCACTCCGGAGATGGCGAGCTCCAAATCATTCACAATTTGGCTCGGACTTCTTCACAATCTTCCTCGAAGAAGTCACTAATAATCAATATTCTCGCCGTCTAGGTGCCGGCAAGCACCAAGATAATAGATCATTGATTCCACTTGATGGCGCGCAAGTGCAATTGGATCAACTAGAATGAATGCACTTGAAAACTCTCCACAAACTAAAAAACAATGCTCAAGAGAGAAAAGAGAGTGAAGTGAATGCTCTAGGGCTCAAATGAGTTCAATGAAACTTCAGCAACCTGCCCAAGTGCAGGTGAGGGGGTATTTATACCCTCACCAACCAAAACTAGCCGTTGTTAAAAATTAGTGTTGAAAATTCAAGAAAATCGGAATAACCGCCGTACGAAGTGCGGTATTACCGCACTTTACTGTACCACACAATAACGGCTATGCCAGAACGAACAGAACTAGCCGTTGGAATTTTGTGTGGTATTACCACCGTTGTAAGTACGGTATTACCGCTCAGCGGTAATACTGTAGGTCAGTGCGGTGTTACCGCACAGCGGTAGTTCCGCCGTGCTAACACCGTTATTACCGATTTCTGTCCAGCTAAGTCTTGACTTGGAGGCTTTCTGGAAAAATCATTCCGGAAAAACGGTAATACCGTAGTACCATGCGGTACTACCGTACTGCGGTAGTTCCGCCGTTCAAATTTCGATAGTACCGATTTCAGTGAGTTGAAGTCATCAGGAGGGTGCTCTCTGGAATTTACATACCGCATATAATCCGGTATTACCGCCTAGATGTAATACTGCTGTGTACAAGCCGGTATTACCGCACTGCGGTAATACCGTTTGTGGGTGCGGTACTACCGATTTACCTGAGAGAGCCCAGTGAGTTTTCAAACTTATTTTCAAATTCATGCATGTTCCTAGATTGATCCAATGTGCAGCAAAACATGCTATCAAGCTACTTTCAACAATCTCTCTTAATAGTACGGCATCTAACCTATATCCGGTCTTCCACCTTTACTTCTAAGACCGGTGAAATTTAAAATAGACCCAAAAATTTATGTACCTCATCTTCGAATTTTTGGCGTCAATAATCCTTACAGCTTGTTCTTTACCTTGCACACATGAGACTTTATCTATACAATCTTAGCACACACATTAGTCCCATGTTCATAATTCGTCATTAATTATCAAAACCCTAATCTTAGGGGCCTAGATACTTTCACACGACTAAACCTGTAGTGTGGAAGCTAATGGGCAGTGGGACATGGAAGTAAGAGGAGAGAGAGCAAGGCCATTATGCCACATCTGTGGTAGTGCGCATCACCATCCCATACTTGTGGATGCCATAGGATTCATCACTCAGGCGCCATCCCACTCCACAATGAGGCTAGCACAGGTATACCGACATCGTGCCACCGATAGACATTGTGCGCCCACTCAGGTGCATGCATGGAACCAACTCCATTGCTGCGCCCACCCCCAATCCACATTGACCTTTGCTTATCATCCATGGTCGTGGCGTTGCCAGCCACACCCCCACGTCACCATCACCGCTCTCCTCCACCACCCTTGCCTCCACGATCACTTTCCATGCCTATCTCTAGTGCCCTGCCTTCATGCTCGAGCCCTAGTGCCCCACATCTACACACGCCACCTGCACCGATGAGGCCACCAGCCACCTCCCATCATCGGATCCGCAACGTCGACCAGATCCCACCCCCAAATCATGACCTCCTTTAGATCTACCATGGATCTGGTCAATGAATGCATCAATGGGGAGGTGGGCCATGTAGGGGTGAGCGACAGGAGGCAACAGTGCAGTGGGAGAGGTAGAGCCTACAAATATAGGCGACAGTGATAGGGTGGAACACGAGGAGGTGACAGAGAGGGAGGGAGAGGGATAGGATGAGCGGGGGGCTGTGGGAGTGGCAACGGGGGGGGGGGTGGAGAGGGAGGAGACGGGTAGGGTGGTGGAGAGGGAGAGGGAAGCAGTGGAGTAGGAGATTGACGGTCAGGGAGGTGGAGAGGGAGACGGGTGGGGTGGGGAAGAGGCAGCGGGGGGAGGTGGAGAGGGCGAGGGAGAGAGGCGGCGAAGGAGACTAGAGTAGAGGGGATTAGGTAGCAGGGATACTACAGGGCATTAGGCAACGGTTTCCCAGCAGCTAGCATGCTACTAGTGACAAGATGGAGTAGAGAAGCAATGGACGGGTAGGGAGAGAGGCAACGGCTGGACACCAGTGATAATACAGAGCAGAGGAAGAATATAGAGGAGTGGTGGAGGCTGAGAGACAATGGGTAGATGCAACGCTTTCCTCCTTTGTGGCTATAAAACCCATCTCCTCTGCTCATTTCTGCACCATTGAAGCATTCTCTTCTCTCTTTACTCTACTCAGTAGTCACAATACAAAGGGGACGGTCGAAGCGACCAAGATTGGTAGCGGTATGCTATCGAGAAGTCGTAGCACAAAGGCAGCAGTGGGGTGCCATGCTAGAAGTTCCCACTGCTGCTCCCCTAGTCTTCCTTCGACTCCCATTGATGCTTGTTATCTTTCCTCAAGCATAAGAGACTAGAACATAGAGGACCATCATATGGATGGTACACAGGGCTACGAGTAGTACCAAGACAGTCCAGAGCCGATGGGGACACCATACATCTCTTCCCTGTCCATAGACGGCAACAATACGAACATGCTAGTGGTTGAACTATCACATCTGATATTTTACGGATCTATCGTAGGGAGCTAGCAGCACTAAAAGAAATATTCGTGCAAGTTTGGTTCTCTTTTGCCTTAACTTCAAATATTTGGACATTATTGTACCAGAGAAGTGCCTATGTTAGTGTTGTAGCTCATTATTTAGATGATGATTATATGCTAGACAAGAGAGCTATAGGGTTTAAATTAATTGATGAATCACATGTGGGAGAGGCCATTGTCGAGCGCATACTAGACGTAATTGATAATTTTAAGATAGATAATAAGATTATTTCTATAACTCTTGATAATATATCGACGGATACGATGGCTATGAATATTGCCACCCCAAGGTTGTAGACACATATTGGTGGATATGTTCTCCACTAGAGATGTGTATGTCATATCGTGAACCTTTTTTGTGCAAGATGGTATGTACGTGATTGATGAATATTTGAACAATAGTCGTGTTGCACTTCATTACCTTATAAGTTCATCACAAGTGGTATGCAAGTTTGTAGAGTACTGCATAGTCAATGGCAAAGACCTAAGAAAAATTGGACTTAACATGAATGTGGGATAGAACTCGACATATATCATGCTGAAAAAGGTACAAGGGTATGAATATACTACATATGTCTTTATCAATGCTAACTTTCAGAATAATGACTTGGTGGATACTAATTCAGATTGGCAAATTGTTAATCATTTTTGAGAGTTTTTTTAAGACATTTTATAAAAGAAGTAAGGTTCTATCTGGTGTTTACTACCCTACCTCTTGATTAGGTATAGATTTTATTTAGCTAATTGCAGATAGGTTTGCTAAATCTAAGGGGTTGCCTTTTAGGCCATACTGTTGCAACAATGGAGAAAACATTTATTAAATATTTTGAAGTATTTCGCACCTATATTGCTTTACTATCATTTTTGATCCTACAAAAAGTTAGCAGGTTTGTAAATTAGTATAGAAGAAATAGAAGAATGCCTCCGTCATAATTTCTCTGAAGCTTTCGAACATGTCAAAAATGAGTTTTTTTTCCATATTTTCTGCTTATATCATGACATGCTTGGCAAACAACGTGTAATTATAAGCCTCATTAGCAGACGTAATAAAGGCAAGACAAGCTTAATAGCCCACTTGTGGAAGAAGCTGAAGGGCAAATCCATTTCTTTATCCTATTATTCTCAGGCACACCTAAGTGGAATTCCATCTTTAAATTGAATCACTATCTGGAGCATAATTTTACAAACATCGATTTTGATCTTTCTAGTAGAGGCATGGTAGGCTTACTCGAGTGGTGGAGAACAATAATAAAATATTTAATGTGCTATGCCATTTCACACGAGATATTCTATTGATTTTGATGTCCACCATCTCTTCGAAAGCAACGTTTTGCATGGTAGAGAGAATAATTGAAGAAAGGAGGTCATCCCTCACGTCTAAGATGGTGGAGGCAATCACCTGCCTCAAGAACTAGGAATTAGCAAGAGAGCGGCAGTAACATCAACGGGAGAATCATGAGATCATACAGGCATACGCTGACCTAGAGCACACGAAAGATCTCGACATTGGAGAGTAGTTAGTATGTATACATGTTGTTATTATACTCTTTTCCTTATCAGGGCAACCCCACTCTGGGCATAAGGTTTTAACAAGGCGGTGGCATTATATCTGTAAAATATCAAAAAAATTTCACTTTCCCCAAAAACTTATGTGTTAATATTTTTACATAATTACTTAATTTTTAGTTTTTCTATTTTTTTCCCTCTCTCCTCTTTTTTTTAGTTTTTCCTCTGTTTCCCAATTCTCTCCCCTTTTCTTCTCCCTTTTATTTTCACACTTCTCTCTCATCTCCTTTTCTTTTACTACGTCATGGCTCAGTCCTCGATGCTACGTGCATCCTCATTTTCTGTCCTCGCAACCTCGCCTTCCTCCTCCACTACCGGTGCTCTCTTGTTAGCGGCGTCGCCCTTTGGATTTGCCCGCCTTGGTCCAGATCACGTCATCGTCTACCGCCTACCACTCGTCGTCAATGCTGCCTTCTGCTCTATGTCACCAATTACGGGTCTAAGGGGGGCAAACGACAATGATTGAGATGGCACGTTCAGTACAAAATTCCAAATAGTATATAAAAAATACAAAACTCATAAACTTAGACCCAAATGATGCACTACCTTTGAGGCAACGACTATCCCCTCCCTGCATCCTATGACTGCCAACAGCGACCCCTCCCTACGTCCTGGGCAACCTCGGCCATGGCAATGAGTCAATGACACCCTTAGATGCACATCTGACATGCAAGCCCGGGCAATTTGTTTATTGCTTGTAGTTGATACAAGTTTTAGGTTCTTTTCAAGATTTTTTGGTCAGAATTGATCCCTCCAATGCAGTGAATCAATTCATTGGCTTCTCTCTCTTCCTTTTTGAATGGCCTTAAGCCTAAATTTGTGGATATCGTCTTATTTTTACAAGAGATGAGTATAATATTTCACCTTTTTATAATGCATGTATGATCACATTTTTGCACAAAAAATTACATGTGCAAATATTCCAACCTGCTCTACATCCACGACGTTTTTATACAAGTGCATAAACCCAAAACACGGGATCATAAGAACCTACGTTCACATCTGAATTTCCCGGGGCCATTTGGTTCTGGCCTTGTAAATACCATACCACTGTGTGACAAATGTTAGCATTATCAAAATTTGGTCATCAAATTCTTGAACTATATTTAGGAAAAAAAAGAGTCAATGCAAAAGATATCTTACCAAATCTCGATAATAACAAGGGAGTTGATAAATATTATCTAGATATTTTCTTCTAAATTATCATTCAGATTTCTGACCGTTAGATCGGAGGTCCAATGGATACGAATTTCCCTCTCCCAAAAAATGCCTTCTTTAAAAAAAACCGTTAAATCTCTGATCTGACAGCTAAAAATTTAAATAATTATTTTAAAAAATATTTAGATAATCACTAGACACTCCCTATTAACAACCAAACAATAGTCGAAGTCACCAAATTTCACGAGCTTCAAACGAAACAGCCCCGGCGAAAGTCTGAAAGCAAAACGATAAGAAAGTTTTTACTCCTAAATCAAGAGACGATGGCATAATTATAGAAGCGGTGAGCTGTGGCGTGAAGTTGCTCTGATTTTGGTAATCATCCCGGGCCCACCCCTGATGGACCAGTAGTACTAGCAATAACTCCGCTCCCTGGCCCCTGGGCCCCCTCCCCCAGCACGGCACCACCCTCCAGACTCCAGTGTCCACGGCCCGCACAACTCCACTCCCTGATTCTCCATACCGAGACCACCGTACCCCACGCCCCCTTCCGCTCTCCGCCCGCCCTCGCCTCACCGCGCCGCTATTGTTCTCCCAAAATTCCCCTGCCGCCTGCCTAGCCTAGCCTTCCGGCTTCCCCGCGAAACCACCCACCAAAACGAAAAAAATCCCGCGCGGCCGCACGAATCCCACCTGTTTTCACTTCCCCGCACACCGCGCCGCGCAGAGACGAGCCATGGATCCGCACGCGCAGGCGCAGGCGGAGGCTGATGCGGCGGCGCTGCTGGGCGCGGACCCGGCCGCGCTCACGGCGCTGCTCGGGGACCTGACCTCCCCGGCCAACGAGGCGCGGTCGCGGGCGGAGCGGGTGTTCCACTCGCTCCGCGCGGCCCACCCGGACGCGCTCGCGGTCCGCCTCGCGCACCTGCTGCTCTCCCCTGCGCACCCCTCCGCGCCCATCGCCGCCGTGCTCCTGCGCCGCCTCATATCCCCGGGGTCCCAGTCCTTCGTCTACCCCGCGCTGACCCCCGCCACGCAGTCCTCGCTCCGCGCGCTCCTCCTCTCCGCCTCCTCCGCGCCCGCGCTCTCCAAGTCCATCTCGAAGAAGCTCTCCGATGCCGTCGCCGAACTCGCCTCCTTCCTGCTGCCGTCCAACTCATGGCCCGACCTCCTCACCTTCCTCTACAAGTCCATCGCCTCCCCGTCCTCGCCTCCGGCCCTGCAGGAGTCGGCGCTCAACATCCTAGCCCGGTTGGCCTCCCACCTCGCCGCTGGCTTCCCCAACCTCCACGCTCTCCTCCTCTCCGCGCTCTCGCACCCCTCGTCCGCCGACGTCCGCGTCGCCGGGCTCAACGCCGCCATCAGCCTCATCCAGTCCCTCCCCTCCGCCGCTGACCGCGACCAGTTCCAGGACCTCCTCCCCGCCATGATGCGCGCCCTCGCTGAGTCTCTCAACTGTGGGAACGAGGGCTCCGCGCAGGAGGCGCTGGAGATGATGATCGAGCTGGCTGGTGCGGAGCCTCGGTTCCTCCGCCGCCAGCTTCCCGACGTGGTCGCCTCCATGCTGCAGATCGCCGAGGCAACCGGATTAGAGGATGGCACACGCCACCTTGCCGTTGAGTTTGTTGTTACGCTTGCCGAGGCACGGGAGCGTGCGCCTGGGATGATGAGGAGGCTGCCACGATACGTTGGCAGGCTCTTTGCGGTGCTCATGACGATGCTGCTTGATGTCCAGGATGAACCAGCGTGGCATGCCGCGGTGTCAGAGGAGGAAGATGCTGGGGAGACCGGAAGCTATGTTTTCGCACAGGAGTGTCTTGACCGACTTGCAATTGCTGTTGGTGGGAATACGATTTTGCCAGTGGCTGCTGAGTTGCTCCCTTCTTTTTTCTCTGCTGAAGAGTGGAAGAGACGCCATGCAGCACTGGTGATGATAGCACAGATTGCGGAGGGCTGTGCTAAGGTGATGATTAAGAATCTGGAGCAGGTAGTTGGGATGGTGCTGAATTCCTTCCAGGATCCTCATCCTCGGGTGAGGTGGGCAGCAGTCAATGCAGTAGGGCAGCTTTCGACGGACCTGGGGCCTGAGTTGCAGAACCAATTGCACCATGTTGTACTGCCTGCATTGGCGTCAGCGATGGATGATTCCCAGAACCCACGTGTACAGGCAAGTGATTGTTGAGCATTTGCAGCTAACTCATCTGCTGCATTCCCCTTTCAATATCCTTCCTTGTATTTTAATGTCTTAAAGCAGCGATGATCATGTAACCCGCATGCTTGCAAATATTACCCCACAGTTCATTTAATCAATACATATTGCTACCCTAGCATGTGACAGGTATTCGAGAGCATTATTGACAGTTGTGTTGTTGTTCATGTTTGCCCATGCACAACTCATGTCGGTTGAATAAGTTGGGTCATGGTTTGTGGTGGCTAGTTTTGGATATGCTGATGTGTATTAGAGGACAGTTTGGGTATCCCCGTCATAGTTCTTGTATTAAGGGTTTCATCATGTCCTTTTACTAGTTTGTGTGTGCTATATGTATGCACGGAGGTCAGTCCCACTGTGGATTTTGGGTCTCTCTTTGTCAGTCCCACTGTGGATTTTGGGTCTTTCTTTGGATAGCACATAACCTTTTAGCGCCAAAACATATAAAATGGTGTACTGGACTTACTCTCTTAGCCTGTTTGTGAACCCAAGAATTGTTACCTGTTGGGCATTTCTTCAATGATGTGTTGAGTCTTGGATATTGCAGTTTGTTGCTAAGAATTTTACACATATTGCTTGCTGGATGTTTGCGTGTGTCATGCATTTGGAGACAATTTGCATCTACCTAGTTGATCTGGATTACATGATGCTTTATCAATTCTTGAGACATCCTGTATTTAGATTCCTTGCTGCTTCTTGTTTTTACTTTCGTAAAAAACATACGAATTGCGTAGATAATCTATAAGGTTAAAAATTGTTCTGCACCAAAATGATGACTACACTAGAACATTTTCGAGTTGTAATGTTACTAGTCTGTTCGACACATTAACTGTGTTTTTAAGTCAAGTTAAATGAATTTCGAGAACGTCACCAATTGTAATATTTATATGTGTATCTGATATTTGAAATGTGAAAGTCGAGTTCAGGGAAATTTGAAATTTAGAAGACGTTACCTTCAGTTATGCATTTGAAGGAATGACTAGAAACTGGCCAGATATTTTTAAAAAAACCTTCAGTGAAAGCAAAGTATATAGCACAAATCAGGGTCCAAGGCCCCAAGCTGCCTTGTAGTTTTAGTATAAAATTCTTGGGAAACTTTGCTCACTAACATTGCAAAGATGTGTAATATTGGAAAATAGCATCGAACTTGTATGGGTTTATAGTGTAACTGTCTTACGGAGCAATTTGCCCGGAAATTTTATTTCTTGCTGCGGTCTGGGTAGCTACATATTTTAACCATAATTTTATTTGAACTGAAGAAATCAAATGGAATGTTGCATCTAAATAAATAATTTTTTGTCATATAGTGCAAGCGAATACTTCAGTTAAGGGAAACTGCATTGGTAGGCAGTGTTTTTTTTGTGACCAAGTTTCATGATAAGATGATTCAGGAAGGTTTATATGATGCAGCTATTTGTGCCTAAGATGTTTGATGTCTTCTCTCTTAGATTAGTAGTAGGTCAAAGTGTCAAACAGTAAGCATTGAGGTAAAAATTAGGTACCTGAAGTTCAATATGAATGTTTCACAAACATGAATCTGAGCAACACCAATGATACTGTTTGAGTGTAAAGAGCTCTTTTTGGCTTAACAAAAAGGGGAAACAGTACCATTGGTGTTGCTCAGACTATCCCTGTACATTATCTCAGTCGGTCGGTAATCTCCAATTGATGTAGTATTCAAACAACAATTTTTTGTTGATCCCCTACCTATGCTGCAGATACAAAAGATATTTCATAGAGGAAGCCATAAGGCCCAAAGCAGATCTTTTCTAGAAGGGGGCTGATTCTTATTTCTTATAGATTTCAAGTTGATACTTTTACAGTTCTTATGCACCTTTATATACTGTAGGATTAGTCCTATACTTGAGAAGTTCTCTCTTTCAAGGTTGATTGTTAGAGTTAGATTAGATTACCTAATACTCCCTCTAGTCACAAAAGAATGTCGTTTTAAACATTGGCACGGTCCCCAAAACATGACTTTCACCACTAATTTTTATCATAACATATTTATAAAACATAATAAAACTGTACTTTTATGAAAGTTCTTTTCAAGATAAATATATACATACAATTTTCATGTGTTCAAGTTCAATCCAAATGTTGGAAAAGATATCAATAGCCAAAGTCTAGAAAGTTTGACTGTATGTACCCCAAAACGATATTCTTTTGTGATTGCAGGGAGTATTTTGTAGTAATTTCTTAGAAATTCCACAATAATTCGTTGTTGGGCTCTCCTAGGTTTATAAAATCTTCTAAATCACAAATAAATATTCATCTTATAATATAATTCCATCACTCCTATAGTTAAATATTTGGATTCATTCTAGTGTTAGACCCATCCTATTTGTAGTTAGATTCTTTCACCAGAGATTGTTTGGTTCTTGTTTGTACAATGTGTATACTTGTAATGAGTGGTACAATGTATTCAATCTACCGGTTTATGTTGAAGTTGATGCTAGTTCAGTTGCCTACAAGATATTTAAGACCTTGTCTGCTCTGATTTCATTTATCACAAGAATGGTTATACTGTTTGTTGTTTATAGTGACCATAAAATGCCACTTGCCTTTTTCTTTGATAGTTTGATGTATAGTTATGATTGACTTGTCATGAATTTTCCTCCATCAAGTGATCAAGGCATGCTCTAATCTTTGTTTTATTTTCCCAATGAGTTCAGGCACATGCAGCTTCTGCAATTCTAAACTTCAGTGAAAATTGCAGACCTGATGTTTTGACACCATACTTGGATGGGATAGTCTCGAAACTTCTACTGTTGCTTCAGGTAAATCTTGCATCCAACCTTTGAACTTTCATTGAATACAGTGTACACATGAGCATAATTTCTATTCCATGTTTTGGAAAATTTGTTTGTTTTCCTTGTAGACTGGAAACCAAATGGTGCAAGAAGGTGCTTTAACTGCTTTAGCATCAGCTGCAGATTCTTCTCAGGTACAAGAGAAAATACTGTTGAAGTTTTTCTGGCCAATATTCTTGCTAACAGTTTTGCAATCTTATTGATTCAGGAACACTTCCAAAAATATTATGATGCAGTCATGCCATACCTCAAGGCTATACTCATGAATGCAACTGATAAATCAAACAGAATGTTGCGTGCCAAATCCATGGAATGCATTAGTTTAGTTGGTATGGCTGTTGGGAAACAAAAATTTAAGGATGATGCTAAGCAGGTAATGATTTGCTAGTTGCTCTGATACATAACTATTTCATGATGTAAAAACTTTTCAAGTTAAATGTCATTTGTTCTTAGATATCAAAATTAGATTGTAGAGATGTTCTCTGCAATTTGGCCTGATTCTATTGCTGATGGGTTCATTTGAATGTTGTCTGCAAACTTCATTGGTTGGTCCCTTAAGACTGAATGCATTTTTCTTGTTAGGTGATGGAAGTTTTGATGACACTGCAAGGATCTCAGATGGAGGCTGATGATCCTATAACAAGTTACATGCTGCAAGTACGTTGGAAGTTGGAACCCTATTGGCATAAAAGTTGGAACCCTATTGGCATTTTATGCCATCACTAGTGTGCTTCACTTTTGCTTAATCTAATTGCATTTGTAGGCATGGGCAAGACTGTGTAAATGCCTTGGTCAGGACTTCTTACCGTACATGAGTGTTGTTATGCCCCCTCTACTCCAGTCTGCTCAGCTTAAACCAGATGTGAGCGTCACTTCTGCTGGGTCAGGAGATGAAAATGGTGAATCTGATGACGAGGGGTATGTGTTTAGGAGTTTCCTCCATGTTTAGTACAGTGGCATTTTAGCATATATTGTTTTCCTGTATTGATTTTTCATCCGTTGGTCACATTCACATTATGAAATGGTGAATCTGATCATGGCAGGCGTGTTTTCCGTGGTTTCCTGCATGTTTTGGCATGATGATATTTGTGGTAGTTTATTTTCCTGTTTTGAATTTGCATGTGTTGCTCAGATCCGTACAAAGCAATCTAAGCAATAAGCATAAACTTGTACTGCTTCCATCTTGTAATATAAATTCAAAGTTCACCATACATACAGACCAAGGAAGCACTAAATCTTAGAAAAAAGTTAATATCATTGGACCACACATACCCATATTAAATGTCATACTACAATTACTTATGCACTTTTTCAGCATTAAAGGAGGGGTTTATGGTGGAAATTTTGTAATAACTATACTTTTGATTTCCGTAATGGATTTATATTGTGGTACGACGCTTATCAAGAATAGAGACTTATATTGCGGGACAAAGGGAGTATTCTATTTAGTTCAACCACCTTGTATTGAAGCAGTGTTAAGACTATTACACTGGGAGGGTTCTATTTACCGCCTGTATGAATTGCAGTGTTGAGACTATTACACTGGGAGATAAAAGAATTGGCATCCGGACCAGTCTTCTGGAGGAGAAAGCAACAGCATGTAATATGTTGTGTTGCTATGCTGATGAGCTCAAGGAAGGGTTTTTCCCATGGATTGATCAGGTTATGTTACCATGTTCTGAACTCCACTCTGTGTGTGCATGCGCGTGTGTGAAGAGCTGCAGCTGAATCTGGATTTGTGCAGGTGGCAACTACTCTGGTACCTCTCCTCAAATTCTACTTTCATGAAGAAGTTAGGAAGGCAGCTGTTTCAGGTCTGGAACTGTCATTTTTTATTTATTTTTTCTTCTATTTGGCATGTTCTCGAGTGTTATACGTATTGCAATCTCCCCAGCGCTGCCTGAGCTTCTACGTTCAGCCAAGTTGGCAGTAGAAAAGGGTCAAGCTCAAGGTCGGGATAATTCTTATCTTAAGCAGCTATCTGATTACATAATTCCAGCTCTTGTGGAGGCTATACATAAAGTAAGTGCAGCATGCTAATTGATACTTCTTGCTTCCTTAGTACTTGTTGTGTTGGTTATTATTCTTTGGTTTAAGCGTGTTATTGGAACTCTACGCAGGAACACGACACGCAAATTTGTGCAAGCATGCTGGAGTCATTGAATGAGTCCATACAGGTCTTGTGTTACTGTACTATGGTGACATTTTTTGTGACGTTGCACTAAAAAAGAGCTTTGTTTTCTTCAGAAGCCTCAATATCTTTACTTTGTGCACAGCTAGCTCTTGCTTGTAGTTGTCTTCACATGTTTTTGACATGATTATTCAACCTATATGGTTTTTAAACTCACTAACCTTACCAGACTAGAATTTTAAACACCCTGTGAAATGCGAATACCATGTGGACATGAATTGTGCTGCATTGGATGTTTTAAGATGCGTGGTTTGAACTACCAGCAGGGTTTGAGCGATTTTTAAGTATCAACTACTCTGTACCATACTACTTTCGGTTGTAAAACTAACCTGTTTACATTCCTTCTGCTGTGCTGACTGGCCCTTCTGCCAAAAATCCCACCCTTTAGTGAAACTCCTCTGTACCAAGCTACTTTTGTTAACAATAATATCTAATATTTTTATATCTATAATAGTAAACTTAGCTGCAGTGCATGTCATCAACTTAGAAGCATCTTTGCCTTTTTAGTTCGGTAAAGATCCAGTTAAGCATGGGTGTACCTACACCCATTAAGTTTGGATATGATTTTGTGGCATTAGAAATGTAATAAAAATCTAATAAAAACATTGATGTAGTACATCGTGGTACAATGGTACACGCAAAATTTTGGTACCAAGCTTGGTAGTATGTGGTACATGCCAAAAAAAAAACCAAGCAGCACTGAAATGTGTGAAATATATATTTGCTGGTGCCTTCTCTTTTTTGTTTCTCCCGAATGGTGCCACATATGGCCATGAAATTTTGAGGGCACCCATGTCTTAAGTAGTACCATATGTAGGATTTTTTTTTCTGATTTTTGGTACAGTACAATAAGGCAAACCACTGGTGGGTGTAGGTACACCCAAGGTTCCAAATCTCGTAACTGGGGGAATTCCTGGCCAATGCACTGTAACAGTAACCGGCCGGTTGCCGGAAATCCTGGGAAAAAACCGGTCAAAATTTATGTTTCAAATTTGAATTTGGACAGTTTGAAAAACGGTAACCAGATTGGTTACTGGAAAAATCAGAAAACCCGCTTAAAAAAACTAGAAATCTCGCTGAAAACGGGGAAAAACTAGAGAAAACCCAACACAAAATTTTGGGACTAGCATATTTATGTATATTTAGTTCATACAATAGGTAATTTAGCACTAAAAAAGGCCTAAACTAACATAGGAAGTGTATTTGTAACTACCGTGATTTTTTTGCCCTTTTTTCCATCCCGGTGGTCATCGGGATTTCCTGTTACCGGCCGGTAACCGTCTGTTTTTGGAACCCTGGGTACACCCATGCTTAGAAAAGACACACTACTGTATTTCCATATACTCTGTACGGGTCACACTAATAATCTGTCCATTTTCTTCATTCAGATTTCAGGAACACTTCTTGAGGAAGGCCAAGTTAGATATATAGTGGATGGAATCAAAGAAGTAATAACAGCAAGCACTAACAGGAGGAGAGAACGGACAGAGAGGGCAAAAGCTGAAGATTTTGATTCAGAAGAAGAGGAGCTACTAAGAGAAGAAAATGAACAGGAGGATGAAATCTTTGATCAAGTAAGCTATTGAAATACTAGACTGTTTGTAACTTTGGGACAAAGCAGCATAGCAGATCTACTTATATTGCTGATAGCCTGATACATATAGACAAGTGACAATTGTGTGCACTGAAACTGAAAGATTTGCATAGATGCCTAATTACTTACCAACATGTAATTGAACAATGAAAGGTGTATCATGTATGCACGATTGTGTTGTACTTTCAGCTTATACTAGGGCAAACAGATGCTAGTGCTAATTGCTAAGCTTCGTTAGAAGTAGTTTAAACAAGTTTACCCTTTGTGATTGTGCAGGTTGGTGATTGTTTGGGCACTCTGGTCAAAACCTTCAAGACTCATTTCCTTCCATTCTTTGATGAACTCTCTGTCTATTTGACACCTATGCTGGTAAGTGAAATGATGAACTGTCAGATTTGGAGACTGTGTTTTATTAGCCTAAGAGTACAAGGCACTGAACACTGAACTAAACACCAAAAGTTGATTTAACTAGTAGTCTAGTACTAATGCGGTAATGCCAAATATTGAATTATGCTCCATTCTTTTTTTTCGGGTTACTTTCAGACCCAACTCCTGCATAGCGGTTCAAGGCTTGTCATATGTTACCGTTTTCTTAGATGTTTTAAAAAGGAAACTTTTCTGGGAGTATCTCCTGTTATGGTTTATTTTCTGTTCTGATGACCAGTGATAATCACAGAACATCTCATTGCACAAATTGTAATGTTCTATAATCACAGAACATCTCATTGCACAAATTGTACTGTTCTCACAACATTATTTAGATGGGACCTCGAAAGTAATTTTCTATTTAATTTGATCAATTATTAGGGAAAGGATAAAACAGCAGAAGAAAGAAGGATTGCCATATGCATTTTTGATGATGTTGCAGAGCACTGTCGAGAAGCAGCAATTAGGTAACAGTTCTGTAATCCTTCTGACTTTTTTTAGAAGAAATGATTCTTTGAAGTTTTTTTTCCCATGAAGCAAAAGTTTGATTATGTCTGGTTCTCAGGTATTATGACGCATATCTTCCTTCTCTGTTAGAAGCCTGCACAAGTGAAAACCCAGATGTTAGACAGGTCTGAATCTTTTATATTCTATGTTAGACAGGTCTGAATCTTTTATGTTCTACTTCCCAATGCAAAAAGGTTCATGTGTAATAGTATGCAATATTTCATTTCTCACAAAATATTTTTTTAAAGCTTGTGGTTCATTTTTAACTTGCTATTTTCAGGCTGCAGTTTATGGTATTGGCATTTGTGCTGAGTTTGGTGGTTCTGCATTTAGGCCTCACACTGGGGGTATGTGTTGTATTTACCATGAATTGACTTGTTTGTAGCTGAGTTTGTCTTTGATGTTGATAATTCATTTCTACAGAGGCCCTGTCCAGATTATACAACGTAATCCAACATCCCAATGCATTGGATTTGGATAATGCTATGGCATATGACAATGCTGTTTCTGCTCTTGGAAAAATATGTCAATTTCATCGTGATAGCATTGATGCATCTCAGGTATCTCATGAGCCAAATGCATTTATATTCTTACTCTGAAGTGTATTGCACATAACTGAGCAGGCATGCTTGGAATATAGGGCCATTAAAATAAAGGAAATGTTTACCCTAAATCCTGCATTTGTTTCCTTGTCAATCCAAATAGGACCTGGGAAAGGGTATCCCTGTCTCATGTTAATTCGATAATACTGTAAGTATCAGTTAGTATTTCCATTTGGAGTCACAATGTTGCAATTGATCAATGAAACTCTCATCTAAAAAGTACCATGTTCAATTTTCCTCAAGAACTAACTGTGCTTCGAACACACAGCAGGCACCACACCTCAAAGCTCAAAGCGGTGTGTACTGTATGCAAACGTTGAATCAACTAGTTGAAAACCCTGTGCGACTGTGCAGTATGATCTAAATAGTTTTAAACTAACAAAATATGTCAAATTATAAGATAAAACCGGCCTTCATGCAATCATGCCTAAAAATTAGAACTGTATTCATTTTGGGGTTATGCCTTAATATAACCATTACAATCTAGGTCTACCAGGCAGGTTATATATGCATATTTCCCCCCTTTTCCTTCAAACTAGTGTGAGAACTATTTTTATTGTAGTACTCGTTGTCTTGTTCTAGGTGAGTAGTAGTCTTATTCTAGGTAGGAAAATAATAAACTTAAATGTAATGATGCTCTCTCTTGCAGTCACTAAAAGGAATTTTAATTAAGATATGCATCTGAACTGGACAATACTAAGATATTGTTATGTATTTCAAAAAAGAAGTGAGTGTTTCTTCCAGAAATTGGTATAGCCTCTAATGTAGCCATCGGTCGTCTGCTTCATTGAATCTTTAGGGATTTGAATGTCATTTCTTTGTGCCTTCTTGCCCCAAAAGTCAAATAATGGGGCATTACCTGTTAGTATTTGTGTTGTTACTTTAGTAATATTTAACCATGCAACACTTTTTTAATGTTAACAGGTCATTCCTGCTTGGTTAAGTTTTTTGCCGATAAAAAATGACTTAATTGAGGCCAAGATTGTCCATGAACAGCTGTGTGCAATGCTTGAGAAGTAAGCAATAGTCAAAAATTATTTCTATGGAATTGTGCAGTTGCTGAGCTATGGTGTAGAAACAATATTTCATCAGTAGCATGCTTATTTTTTATTTTATTAAAAATTTTCTTACTACCTTTGTTGGCATAACTAACAGGTCTGATAGGGAGCTTCTGGGTTATAACAATCAACATCTTCCAAAGATTGTCTCTGTTTTCGCAGAGGTACTCATTTATGTTTATTATTTTTCTTGATTTTGATTGTAACCTTCCTTTTTTTTGTTTTTATTTGGCGGTAAAGATATATAAAGAAAACTACAGCACTACTACCCGCACTATTGGAGTCAGAGGATTTGTACCTACATTATTGAAGTATGCAATTTGATGCCTTAACTTCCCAAAGTATGCACATCAATTAAAATTTAACACCAAATGGTATGGAGCTAGTATTGCACATCTATGTGCATGTTGAAACCTTAACAAAAATATAAGTACATCTTGGAATATTAACAAGCATGGGTTGATAGTTTGACTGGTCAATTGAACTCCATTACCAACAAGTGGCTGTCTGGTTAACTGCTCAACCTCTAGGTTGAACCCTGAAACAGGGTAGCTGCAAGCTGCCATAGGTCTAGCTGAGGGTACTAAATACGAGTACCTATTTCTGGATATTGGCAATTTAGGGTTGAAACGCTACCATCAATTTCATGTGCTTTCGCAACCTTGTGTTGCTCCAATGCTGAATCTTCTGTCACCCTATATATTGTGGGCACTTTTCCTTTTTGGTGGTCTTATTTTAACATTCAAAACTTAATATTTCCATAATTCCACTATATTGTCTTCCATTGGTAATCACTGGTCATACCATAGTAACACAAAAGCATTCTTTCGTCCCTCAAGACAATATTTTGTGTTGGCTATCTACAAAAGAACTAATGAAGTCCTGGTTTTTGACACAACATTTCAAATTACATCAGTTGCAAATATAATGTGTGAGCTCACCACAGACTCCTATCTAATTTTTCACATGACAATGTGAAGATCTTTAAAAAAGCTTAGAGAGAGGCATTTGCTGGTCTCATTTACTGCAATCACAATGTCATGGGCCGCAATGGCTTTAGAACATTGTTTAGCTGTTTAACGTCATATCTATTTTGTGCTAAATGCAGATATTATGTGCGGGCAAGGATCTGGCAACAGAACATACTGCTGGCAGGATGGTCAATCTGCTAAGACAGCTTCAAACAACATTGCCCCCGTCAGTACTGGCCTCGACATGGTCTTCTCTGCAGCCACAGCAACAGCTTGCGCTACAATCTGTGTTGACATCATAGTTGATCAGTATAACCTCAATGGTTAAAACATATGGCCTTCACAGCTTGCCGTTTTGTGTTTTATTCATGTAATTTTGTGCTTGGGTTCCTGGGTTTGTGCAGCATACAAATGCCCTGAGCTTTTGTATGAAGGGCAAGGTTTGAATCAGGTGTGTATATTATTGCGAAATGGCATGGATGTGTATGAGGCTGAGCTATCTCCACATCACCGCAGTGAAGTTGTAAAGTTACATGTTTCATTCACTAGTGATTTTAGCTGGATTGAAAGAATTGTAAATTAACAACAATTTTGATTGTTGATGGTTGATGTCATTTTTTTGATCAATTTTTTTGTGCCTGCCTTTTGGCTTGTATTTAAGTTGCCCCTTTTTTTTGTGGACTGTTGCACTTGGTGAGTTCAGCTTGCTCTAATGACTTCTGAGAACAGATAAGGCCTTGCATACTCAAGTTGCAGCTATCCTTGATCACCAGCAGTGCTAATCATAAGTATTCCCTGCACATTTTAGAAGATAGTTTGTATTAGATATATATTATATCATCATGTATTTACTCTGTTGTATAAAGAGTTTTCTGTATATATGTGTATATATTGACTTATTGGCTTTATAAAGAATACAAGCGTTATTTATAATATGGTATCAAAGTCAAATCTAGGTTTATTGAGCCATCGTTGGTTCTTCTCCATCCATCGCCACTGCTTAGGGGTTCTTTGCGCTCGCTGTTGACTTTTGTCGTTAATTGTTGTTTGCAATTGCTATTCGATCTTGTGGGGTTTTTCATCGCTTAGATTTTTCTACTGTTGCTCCTGTTGATTTGGTGAAGCCCTCTATTCGGTTCCACTATTATCGTTGACGCTCTTTTGTTGAAGCTTGTGAGGCTCATCGTCGCCCGAGACATCTTCCACTGATGTTCGATCTTTATTGAAGATTATATCATTTTTATCGATGATTTTTCTCGACATATATAGATATATTTTATGTCATCTCATGGTGAGATTATATTCATCTATAAGACTTTTGTCACCATGGTCTGTGCTTAGTTTGACTACTATTTGTGTTTTTTTATGTTGATTCCATTAGGAAGTATTTATCAGGAGTTCTTCGTGATTTTCTTACTGAGCAGGGTCCTCTCTCTTAGTTTTTTGTCCCAGTGCTCATACTCAGAATGATGTGACTAAAGCAAGTATCGTCATCTTCTTGAGATAGCTCGGGTTCTTATACTTGCTTCTGCTATTCCACCACACTTCTGATCTGAGGGTATTTCTACCACACTTTTCTAATCAACATTCAACTATCTTCTACTTTTCTAGGTGGGATTCCAGTTGAGCATCTATGTGGTAAGACTCCTGATTATTCCACTCTTCGTCTTTTTAGGTGTGTATGCTATGTTCTTCTTGCACCTCATAAGCGTATCAAGCTGATCGCTCAGTCTGTTAAGTGCGTTTTCTAAGCTATAGTGCTGAGCATAAGGGATATCGTTGTTGAGACCCTGTTGACCGACGGATGCAAATTTCTTGAGATGTTACTTTTGATGAGTCTTGTCCTTTCTATTCTTGCCCTTCTTCTTCAGTATATCTTGTCGAGCCATTTTTTTCAACTTTTCCTTCTATCCCCATAGTCGCCACTCTTTCACCACAGCCTTTGGTATCTCCGGTGCTTCCTTCCCAGTCGGCACATTCTTCACCACCGGCATCCTCTCCCGAAGTTGCTCCTGACCTTATTCCTTCTTATCATCTCTACCATACTCGTCGTCCACGAGTTGAGAATTCTTCTAATGTGTCCTCTTTTTCTGATGGGTCATTTTTTCGTCATCTCCTCGCTATGTTCTTCACGGTCGTCAGTATATTTGGCCTTCTGAGCGTTTTGGTTTTGCTGCCGTTGCTCTTACCGAATCGACTTCTTTATCGTTATGCTGTTATTCATCAGAAGTGGCAGTATGCGATGGCAGAGGAGATTACTGCCCTTGAGCGTACTGGCACATGAGATCTTTTTCCTCTTTCTGCGCGTGTCACTCCTATCATGTGCAAGTTGGTTTATAAGGTTAAGATCTGCTTTGATGGTTCTTTTGGGCGCGATAAAATTCATTTTGTGGCACGTGGTTTTCAATAAGAGTATGGTGACTATGATAAGACCTTTACTGAACATGGTGACTATGATAAGATATTTACTTCTTTTACTCATATAACTACTATTCGCATTTTTCTTGTTGTGATTTTTGTTCGACTATGATTTATCTCTTAGTTGGATATTAAGAATGACTTTCTCAATAGCGAGTTACGTGGAGAGATCTACAAGCAGCTACCCCCTGGGTATGATTTGTCACTTTTGTCTGTCTATGTGACCTCAAGCAAGTTGACTTTGAATTTGAATTCTCCACTCAAATGATTTGATGCAAATTTTAATATTGCCTAGCTTTTGTTTTTAGTCAATTTTGACATTAACTTTCGTTTCCCTATTTGAATTTCAAATTACACATCTTGTTTGATTTGATTTCCAAACATTTTGGCTCTTGCTCAAGGATTTCATTTTTATTATTACCATTTGAATTTGTTTGGCAAAATCCAAATTAAAAAACCTAGGGAAATTCGAATAATCAACAAAAAGAAATGGCAAGTTCTAAAATTTTCACATTTTTGGCAATTCCTAAATTTGGGACGTTGGTGTGCCCTCCGCGATCTCCTCGGTGTCGACGTCCGCGAGCGCGGCGGGGTCCGCGAGCACGGCGTGGAGGCACGCGGTGTAGTCCTTGCCGAAGAGCGTGACCGGTTGGTGCAGCAGCCGCAGGCTCCGGATGACCTCCTCCCTCAGGAGCGCATCCCTCGCATCCCGGTGCCCGTCCCGCGCTTCAGCGGCGTTGGCAGAGGCAGGCGGGGAAGCAGAGGGCGAGGCGGCGGGGTGGAACCGGAGCTGCTGCTTCTGGAGGAGGAGCTGGAGCTCGGCGAGGTAGAGGCGCTGGATCTCGCGCGCCTCGATCTCGGCGCTGTGGAGGAGCTTGCGGCCGCGGAAGTCGGCGTCGAGGAGCTGGCGCTTGTGGTGCAGCTCACGCTTCAGGACGTCCTTGGCTCGCCGGAGACGGAGGTGGCGTGGAGCTGTTAATTCTGCGCTTTGGATGGTGGAAGCGGCGTTGGATCATCAGTGTGTGGTTGGCTTTCGAGTGTTCCTGGGGGGCAGCGTGCTCTGGAAGCTTCGGCTGGCGTTTGAAGAGATGATTTTGTTTGTGGCCAGGGACGGGGTCACGGGGCGCGCGAACCTTCTCGAGTCTCTCCCAACTTCGGATGCATAAGGATGCGTGATTTGGTAAGTAGTTCGGCCTATCCAAACTTCTGGCCTGCTAGCTCAAACATGTCCATTTTCTTTCGACCTTATGGTTTTTTTCTTTTGATTTCTTTAAAAATGAAAATAGAGAGGTTTTTTGGAGCAGATTTTTCAAATAACTTTTTGAGTCTAAAATCATATATATTATTCACATCGATATCTTCTTTATCTAATACTATCTCAAAAAATATAAACAAAAGTCAACTATCACAAGCTAAATAAACAGGGCAATAAAGCCTAGACTAGGCCGGATATTAGGCCCATCTGTGGTGGACTTGGTGTAACCGGGGCTTTCGCTTGGGCCATCCAAAGGTTATTTAAGCTGTGTTTGGTTTAGGATTAAAATAACTGAGTTAGCTAATCTTAATTTAGATAGATTGGTTTAACTCAATTTTTGTGTTTGATTACTAACCTAGTTAGTCTAAATATTGTTTGCCTAGATTAGGGGTAGATTTTTTAGGCTAAGATTTATGACTTATGGCTTCGGTTCTTGTATTTTGATATATTTGTGTGAGGAAGTACGTAAAGGGAAATAGTCGTATGTGATTTTGACCGGTATAACTGAACTCGGTACAGTTTATACTATAATTTACATGTAAATCCCATCTTAAAAAATACACCATTTAACAGCAAGCTACTGTAGAAATAGAAGCCTAAACTAAACCCAAAATAGCTGTATCTAGATAGGTTAGATAGACAGACAGTGAAAAGCAAAAACTCATAAGGGCTAGTTGCGTTAGGTTAACTTATTCTACCTTTTCGGTGGATTAACTTAATCATGACTTAGATAATTAAAAGGCTTTAACTAAGATTAACTAAATTCTTAATCCACTTTTTAACACTGAATCAAACACAACCTAAGTAGTGGCTTTGTTCCTCGCCGATGGTCCGTTATCATGAAAAGCTTGCCACGTTCTACTGTTCTAGTTTTTTTTTCCAGGAATTTGTATGGCCATTTGTATTGTATTTTGAAGAGGGAAGTATGGAATTGCCGTAAGGGTGAAAAGCACCAGATGCATTGTCTTCTATTCAAGTCTATTTAGAATGTAGGGATAAAAATTTATCGGAACAAGAAAAACATTGAAATTGTAATGTAAATTATGGATTTTTTTGTGCTGTAGCAGCTGAAAATTACTGTAGCGACGGTTAGCTTTTTTTGAGTAATTAAATTTTTTAAAAAATTATATCATCACGGATAATATAAAGGAATAAGAAAAAAGCCTAAAAACCAAAAAATAAAAAAAGACAAAATTAAGGTGTTGCTCATTTCGGCTTAAATTTATGGTTTTTAGTATTTTTTACTGTTTAAGGCTTATTTTGTAATGTAGACAGTGACAACTTTTTTTGGCGTAATTAAATTAAAAAGTAAAAATAGAAAAAATATGTTATCCTATTACGGATAATACAAAGGAATATGAAAAAAAAGAAAGATCAAAAGGCCAAAAAAAAAAATAAAAAGCTAGAAAAAATAAAATTAAGAAACTAGAATCTAAAAGACAAATATTGAAATCCAGACGAGCGAAGTCTAAAAAGCTAGAAACTAAAGCTGTTTAGAGTGAGATCTAAAACACGGTGATGGTTCAATCGAGCTGCTCACGTGCTTCATACGGGAAAACACATGATTTTGAAGGGAGATAATCACAATGGGAATTTTCGGCGCGATTCAACCTTGCATTATATTTCCTCCAAATTCCATATTAATAGAGGTAAACTGTACTAATATAGTAAGAATTCTAGGAACTCATTCTTTTGCTCGAAAGGTTTGTGTAACAGATTTTTTTTTTAGGATCCATTACCACAAAATTTCCTCTTTTTATGTCCTCGGCTCGAAATACCAAGTGGTCTGTCAGGCTACGACGATATGATCCGCGTGCCTGAACTTCCAACCGATGAACGGATGCTGGTGTGGCCTGTGATGCCTCTTGCCTGCCACGTTTCTCGAACGTAATCCCGAGAGGCTTCACTTTCTTCCGAAGACGGCGTTAAAAAATGACTGCTCGAGTCGCCGTCGGTCCACCGGAAAAAAATATCCTAGTCCAGTCCGCTCCGCAGAGCAGGCCATGGCTGGAACAAGACTTGGAAGAAGCGAAATTTGGACGTTTGTGGCATCCTTGCGCGGACAAATTCCACAACTAGCACCGAGCGCCAAAAAATTCCTCATCCGCCCCGTTCGCCAAGACGATCGATCATCCGAGCGCACGATCCAGAGACGCCGACACTGTCCGGTCGTGCGATGCCGGACCAGACGGCCGGTGCTAGCGATCTTGATGCGTGCGATGCGACCGCCGACGACTACATCGTAGCACACGACCGGTGCTACAGTGTAGTCGTCGCGGTCGGTACCGCGACGCATCGCGATCGTAGCACCGGTCGTGCGGTCCGGTACCGCACGACCGGACAGGTGTCGGCGCCGGAGCGATCGTGCGCTCGGATGTTCGATCGTGCGCCGGAACGGGGGGCTAGAGATGGAATTTTTTGCTGCTCGATGCTAGTTGTGGAATTCCTTTACGCGATAGTGCTAAAAACGTCCAAAATTCGGAAGAAGCAGCATAAAAAAGCGTTAGGGAGATGACACAGCCAACCGCCGGGCAGGCTGGTCAAGGCGCGCGGCAGCTACACCCAAACCGACCGCAAGCAAGCGAGCCAAATGCCCCGAACACGGAAACGCGTGGCGCTCTGCCTCGCTTCCGCTCCACCGCGCCCCCGCGAGGACCACGACACGTTGAAGGACTCGTTCGTACCGGCTTGTATATCTAATTTTTATTTAGAGCAGTTATAAATTAATATAAATATCTAATTTTTTTAAAAAATCTTTTTTACTTATCTTATCATCATCTCGCTATAAAGATAAGATGAACAATCATAGAAACATCATATATTCTATTTCTTTTATTTCTGTTTTACGTACATATCTCTTCTTTACTTCTATTATTTTTCTCCCTCTTTTAAAAAAATATTTTTTAGTTAGTACTATTTATTTTCAGTCAAGAATTACGGGCTACAGCCCCCGCGCTCTATTTAACTAAACGGCCCCCTCGCTCTCTCGCTTCTCGCTCCGCACCCCGACTCGAAAGAATTTTCTCTGCTTCTGCCTCTGCTCCGTCAATCATCTCCTGTTCCTCTTTTTGAGCATCCTGCTGCTCCCGATCATGGATTTCCAGGGCCCCGTGAACTCCCCTTTCGACTGCGTCCTCCTAGGTACGTTAATTAATGGCACATGCTTGCGCTTCTCGGCGTCACAGTCGATTTCTGCCATGATCGAACCGTCTAATTCTGGCGATTTTTCTCCCGGTCCGGCCGAGAAGACCTCGACGACACGCTGTACCCCGGCAGCACCGGCATCGGGCTGGCCGTGAAGCGCAACATCGACGAGTTCCTCATGGCCAGGTGCGGCCTCGCGCCGGCCAGGGCGGCCTCGCTCCGCGCCGAGCTCTTCCGCACGCACGGGAGCTCCCTCGCCGGCCTCATCGTACGCACGCTCCAACTTGGCCTCCTCCAACAACGCCCTCTACTTCCGCTTTTTACCTCGCGTTTGCCTTTCTCCGTTCCTTATGCTGCCACTTTTGATTTGTCGTAAAATTTCGGCAGGCGATGGGATCTGACGTGCACCCGGATGAGTACCACAGGTCAGCACGCAACGCCCCGCCCACTTACTTTAATCCCCGCAGCTAACCAACAAATCGATTACGCCTCTAAATTAACCGAGCGTTGCTTTGGATGATGGGTGCAGCTACGTGCACGGCAGGCTGCCGTACGACAGGATCGCCGCCGACCCGCACCTCGCGATGCTGCTGCAGAGCATCCCGCAGCGCAAAGTTGTGAGTGCTACTGCTACATTGTTTCGGAAGTTCCTCTTCTCCGTAGTTTCTCCGTGAAATTCTTGCGTTCCAGACGCGAAGCAGATTTGATTGCGCTCCCAACGATGATCGACCGATTAACCACATGTGATGGGGCGGATGCAGCTGTTCACGAACTCGGATCGGGCGCACATGAAGAAGGCGCTGGAGCGGCTGGGCGTCGACGAGGGCTGCTTCGACGCCGTCGTGTGCTTCGAGACCATGAACCCCCACCTCTTCCGGGAGGCGGAGGAAGACGAGGCTGGCGGCGCTGCCTCTGGTGACCATCCCGTTGTGGTCTTGAAGCCGTCGGCTGATGCCATCGTGACGGCCATGCGTGTCGCCGGCACAAACCCACGTCGGACGGTAACTACCTATTTTTCACGCTTTCATCTACCGTACATGTTGATTGTTTTAAAATTTTGCAATGTACTAGTCCAAAATGCTCTTTAGGAATCTTTTGTTACTACTACTTTGTTCTCCAAAATTTCTAGATTGAGTTCTAGTAGTGAATATATGCACGTAATATGCAATGGTCTGCTCCAACTAGCTTTTGACTTAAGTTTTTGCTGTAGTGGTTGGTAGTTTTTTTTTAAAAGGAAAGAAGTCTAATAAATTTGACAGAAAGACCGCCGGAATTTTAAAGTAAACAAGGATGAGAGGGGGGTGGCGTACACCAAGCTATTCTATTTCTAACCACATGTGTTTCACAGCTAGCATAGCTCTATTTCAGGATATTACTATAGAAACTTAGGGAGCATCTCTTATTGTAATAAGATCTGTTTTTTAAATCGCGAGAAAGGAACGGAGTCGAATGAATGGAAAGTGACATTTAGGTGCAATGCAAGCCCAACAACCGGAAAATTAGCAACTAATCAGGTTCTTGCCAACACTTGCTTTCGATGAAAGCAAGGCCTGTTAGTACACTATTACGTGCTTCATCTGTGCTCTTGTCAATGATCACAAAAGTAGTAAATAACTCCTCCTTGCTCTATCAGCTCTTCCTCGACGACAGCGAGAGGAACATCGCCGCGGGGAAAGCTCTCGGCCTCCGCACCGCCCTGGTAACCACTGCAGCTCCACTAAGACTAATTATGTTCCATCTTTGGAATGCCATTACGCATTTCGCACAGGCTCGTTGGGGTGTTAAGACTAGACGATGCTCTGTGTGTCCTGCTTGAAATGCGGAAATTTTGCATAATTTATATAGGGATTATACTTTTTTATCGTGAAATTCTTGCGTCAAAAAAGTCCCAAATTTTGTTGTGGCTCCAACTCAGTGTTGTGTGACGTTGCTGTCCATTGGATGGGCAGGCCGATCGAACAGGTGGCCGGTGCACACAAGGTAATTACCAGCTGATATTGGCTGATGCCTGATGGTGCTGCCCTTGTCGGATTAGAAAAGCATATACCGTTTTGTGCATCGTGTGATGCCACGAGTTTGGTTTAGGCACTTCATTGTTCTTGCATTACTGGGTAATCTTGCTTGCTTTTGCACATGCACGCTTAGCCATATAATTAGTGCTCTGGCATTTGTGGCTGCCAATCAGAAGGTCGAGACGGGGCCCGGTCGGTGGTATCTCCGTCTCCGGTATGATCCAACTCGGTTGAGCAGTGGGCTCTTGCTCAATGGCTACACGAGTAATGCAAAAGAATTTGAAATCCGAGTTGTATTCAAGTTTTCAAATCAACGGTGCATTCGTTTGTATTATACGTGATAGGTTAACATATTTTTTTTCTATTTTTTGATTTTTTTTAAAATTAATTACGTCAAATAAGTCATTATCATGTGTAATTTCAACTAGCTATAGTGCAATTTCAATTATAAACCATTAAATTTTAGTCTAACCTAGTGGCCTCTCAGACATACCAAAATAACTCTGCAACTAATTCAGTTTTGTCTCTGAGCACTAACAGCATCAATTAATCTCGTCAATAAGGTTGGCAATAGGGTGAGGAGCAAGGAGGCGGACTACGCCCTGGAGAGCATCGGCAGCCTCCGGCGAGCCATCCCGGAGATATGGGGCGTCGCGGCCGTCGCCAGCAACGACGGCGAACAGTCCGGCCACGGCATCGAGAAGACGAACAAGGGCATGAGGCCCGACCTGCACTCCATTCAGCCCACGTCAATCCAGGCCTAATTATTGGTCACTAATAAGCCTCCTAATCCTCACGCACCGAATCGATACAGTCCTATCAGATATCAATAATGGTCACTAATAAGCTCTCTTATCATGTAAATTATTCTGATTCCTGATGCGAGTGCGCGCGCGCGCGCAGTATTGTCAACTGTGTATATGCATGTTCCTAGCTGACAGACAGACAGATGTACATTTCTCCTGATCAACATTGTGTAAAGCAAAGCAAGTGCAGGACGAGTCATACATCATATGTGATTCTTAGGCTGTTCTATATATATTCTAAGCCATAAATCAGAGTTATATCAGTGATCAAAGTAAACAGTGGCAGGTATATATAAACGGAGAGAGTATGTGAATGCGATTATTCTGTGCTTCTCTGTATAATATTCTAAGAGGGTGATCGTTTTAGCCATGGTTTTTGACTGAAATTTTACTGTAGCTGACTTTTTTTACTGTAGTTGAGTTAGTGAATAGTGTAATAAATAGTAAAAAAAAACTGAAGTAAAAAAAAACCAAACCGATCACCCTGAATCGCAAATCAGAGTAAGAAAGGGATTGATGATTCTACGACGAAACAAACGAAAAAAATATCGTTGTGCTCTCTAATGAGTGCATGCTTTCGTGCTAATATCGTAATACCTTCCAAAATCTATTTTTTATAGTAAATAACTTTTCTACAATATCTATATTTTAAATAAAATATTTTTTTAAAATGAAATCTATTAATTAGTTAATTGTAGTACATACTGTAACGACTTCATTTATATCGATCAAAATCACACAAAGATATTTTTCTTATAAACTATTACTATTTATATTTTAAAGTCAAAAATTAAAATTAAAAGTTAATATAAACGGCCCATATGGCGATGTATGGTGGGCGATGACGCGGACGGATTGTTACGTTCTAGAATTGTCCTCTCCTCTGGCATGTTAGCTTACACGGTACCGGATCACTGTTACTTTGTCACGTCGCGCTGTCGTCGCTATCCGAAATGGCCTCTCTCTTTTTTTCTTCCTTTATTATTTTTGTGTTCTTCTCTTTTCAGCCGTGACGTTCACGTCGCCATCGCGGTCGCTTGAATTTGCAGGAGCCGAGGACGAGGCGTTCTTGCCAAGTCTGATAAGTGTTGGGGAGTTTGGGGAGATGTCACATGCGATATTATTGTTGGTTCTGAATTCTGATCCGAGAGATCGGATGCATTCGGACAGAGCTTGTCGTGTGTAGATCGGTGCTCCCGGTGGGCAGTGTGTCCGACGCTTGGACTGTACTGTTCCTAACCGAGAGGGACAGGCCTCCTTACGAGCTGAATGGACCTGTGCTGTTGTGAATGGCGCCAGGATTTGCATGCTTGTCGGATTTTACGGTCTTGTTATTTTGACTGCGACTAATGGTTTTTAGTCTAGAGTGAGTATTTATATGAATATATCGAATGTAGATAAGCTATTTTAAAAATATTATCTGATAAATTACTTTGAAAATTTGATGAAAAAATTATCCTATTTGTTTATTTAGAGAAAGTTATAGTAAATCATAAGTTATAATTTAAAAAGAAGGAGACATAAAGTGGGTCATGATGACGAAGATAGCTTATTGTGCTTGTTTTGTTCAGCCGTAGCCAGTGCTTGATTGATTGTCTGCGTTGCTGCGGTGCGTTTTGGCCCGCCTCTACTTCGTTTCTGAGCTGGATTGGAGATCATGCTCCAGGGCACGGCGATATCTACCGGCTCCCTCCGATCCTAAACACCTATCGCTCTTGGTCAATTCGTCTGTACCAAAAAAACCATACTTTGGATAAAATGCAACCAAAATGCACTCCGATTACACTACAGATGCAAACAATAAGGCAATAAAGTGAGCAAGATGGTGTAGAGTAAAACGTCTAGTCTCAGAAAGTGTATACCTAGTGGATGTAAAAGTGCCGACTGCAGGATATTTTTCTTTAGTACAAACTGACAAGCATATGAGAACACACAAATATTTTAATTTCCAGGAATAATTTATGATATATCATTTGAAGGAGTGACATGACTCAAAATGTCACTTGAAAGATTGACTTCCATTACATACCACTATAAATATATTTAGATTCAGGGTATACAATTACCTTGACTTTATTATGAATTAAAGGTTTTCCCCTTTAGCCATGGAAAATGACCATTTGGCCCATGGATGGTGCTGCTAGGATGGCTGACAACTCTAGATGGTTAGATGTTGTGTGTGTGTTTTTTTTGCATGAAATGACACAAGACTTTAGTACCCTTTATGAAATAACTTAGATGATGATACCAGCATGTTGTTTAGTACTTATTGATATTGTTATTCGTCTTCCTGAACTGTTATTGTTATGTCAGAGAAAAATTAGGTAGAATTTTGAAATAAGAGTTGTTGTAAGATGACTATTGCAAACAACATATTAAGTTAATTAGACAACTATCCATTGCAAAACCACTGGTTTGACACGTCAACTAAAACCATCGCAACCATCTATGACAACAAGGTCCTAAAGCTAACAGATTATATAAGACGTAAGCAGTGGTTCATTACAACATCCAATAGTTGCCAACATGGAATCTCATTTCACATCTCAGCGCAAAAAATCTCGCATAAGCAATGGTTCATAACACATAAGCAAAGTTATTTCCTGGAAGTGTGAAAACATATAACACAAGGGCAAAGCATCATTTTTCATGGCCAAAAAGGGGAAAAGATTTATTTCGTAATAAAATAGAGGTAATGATATATCCTAAACTAAACATATTTGAAGTAGTATATAGTAAAAGTCAATCTTCCTAGTTGAATTCTGAGACACCTCACTCTTTCAAGTAGTATATTATGAATTATCCCTAATTTCTAATAGGTTGTCGGGCCGGGCAGGGCTGGGCTGGAACTTGGGGTAAACCAATGGACTGACAGGTTCAGAGTTTCTGTAGAAAGTCCCACTGAATGGGCCGAAGTTATATAATCTCGGCGAATTGGGCCGTATTTGTAAAACCAAACGCTGTTATTTTTAAGCTATCAAAAGTTGCACACAAAACAAACACTGGCCATAGCTGCAACATCGGAAGCCACAGTAGCAGGTAGCACCTGGAGGCAGCCGTACCGTACGTGAGCGGAAGCCAAGAAATGGGCGCGCCCTGTCTGCTCCCGTCCACCCCGCCGTCCTGCTCGTGCGGCGCCGCCCACTCGCGCCGGCCCAAGCTCGCGGCCATTTCTTTCCCGTCCTCCACCGCCGCTTCCGGTGCAGGGCTGCGGCTCGCGGGCAGGCGTCGGAGGCGCGCCGGCGTGGCGCGGGGCGGCGGCGGCGGCGAGGGGGAGGCGGGAAAGAACGGCGCGGCGGCGTTCTTCGGGGAGGACGGCGCGGTGGAGGACATGGACGGGTACCTCAACTACCTGTCCCTCGAGTATGACTCCGTCTGGGACACCAAGCCTTCTTGGTATGGTTTGTTTGGCTCCTTTCTCGTTTCTTGCACTTTAGCAAAATATTAGCGGTCGGAATTAAGCGGTCGGAGTTGAGAAAAATATCAGTAGAAACTGTAATTTACGACCATTATTGCGTAAGCATTTGATTTGCTTCCTGCATATATCAGGGAAATATCTCAAATTTGTTATCATAGTTGTTGTGAATTGTAGGTTGCAACCAAACGATAGCATACGGTAATACTGTTGTAAACCTCAGTTTCTGTCCAACGTGAAAGGCATGCCTTCAATTGTCCACTGAATCTTGTTATAGAGTCTGCTCCATTACAAAATTTTGTTGTAAACAAGCCATGGCTTAATTGATGTGCACCGATTTATTATCAATTTTCTTGCTTGTCGTTTCTTATACAGTAACTCAACCTCCAGAACATATGGTACTGGAAATAAGCAACTGATATCAGTCCATCAGATTGGTAAAAAGCAGCTTTTAGATTTTCCTCAATTCTTCTTATGTTGTCTTTTTGTTGAACATTTACAGCTTCAACTCCTGCAACTACACCCTACAGCTATACTTTCCGTAATATTTGCTTAACTATGTGTCGCCCCTTTTCAGGTGCCAGCCTTGGACAATCTTGCTTTGTGGAACTATTGCGGTTGCCTTTAGTTGGGTGCTCATCCACTCGGTTGTAATTACTGCAGGAGTTTCGTTTGTAATATGTGCATGGTGGTACATATTTCTCTACTCCTATCCTAAGGTTTGGGTACCATTTTCCTAGCATTTTTTTGCCATTTTGTATCGTGCATATGTTTTGTTAGAGGTTGGTCTTATAATATGTGTAACACAGGTTTCAATTTAGTTTGTTCCACAATCATGAAAATTTGCAGACTGTTAGTTAAGAAAGATAGAAATAACACATTTATTTGATTTTGATATAACTCTTATGCAACTCATGAAAATTTCCGGACTGTTAATCGTATGAAGTATCAGCTTTAGCACAGGGTGTTCTCAAACTGCAAATGCTACACTTCAATTTCTTATCCCGATTGCACATCCCTGAATTTACTGGAATATAAGAGATACAACTTGCATTGCATTATATTCAGCACAGGGAATCTCTATCTTGTTGGTCTGATGGCTTGGTGTTAGGCTAGCAAGTACCAAATACAAAGCCTTGATTTTTGCTTACCTGTAAATGCGAAATTTTCTCACCATTTGAGGTTTAACATAAGTGCATGGCTCCTAGCGGACTGGCTCCTAAAACATTCTTCTAGTTCATATATCAAAACAGATATGAAGTTAGGAGCATTGTCTATGCTGACACCTCCAACTGCAGATTATCAGTTATAAGCATCAGGCATTTTCTAATTTTCCAGATGTTAATTTTAAATGACTGTTCCGATTTTCATTAACGAGAACGGAAAGAAAATACAGAGTTCTGGGACCCTTTTAACCACCTAATAGTTCTTTCATCCAGATCATTTCTGTGATCTGACACATTCTTAACATTATTTCTGCGGTTTTTGTATTACATGATTGCAAACATTGTTTTTGTATTACATGATTGCAAACATTGCGCACAGAACGAGATAGGACTAATCCTGTGACTTGTCAGGCATACACCGAGATGATAGCTGAGAGAAGAAGAAAGGTGGCCAGTGGTGCTGAAGATACCTACGGGATGGATAAAATCCAGTGAGGAATTTCCAGCAGTGCTGCCGCAGACCTGTCTTGTTCCTAGTACTGCTTCCAGAGATAGATAGGAAATGTTTGTGCAGATAACAAACACCATTGATTTGTAGAATTTCATTATTCAGAAATCGCTACATGGAATCATGCTGCTCTGTTTGTTCAGATAAATATGGTCAGCTCTGTATATGTGTTCAGTTCCATGTCTCACCTTGTAATTTCGGCCGCCTGTGAGTTAGCTAGGTATTTTCATCCGGCCCAACTTGTCGAGGACCGGCCCAAATGTCCCTCGTAGCAGCCCAGCTTTGTCTCTCTACGCTACTACGGTGCCTTGCCTTCAACAACGGAAACGCTCTTTGAGTTCAAATCATGGGAGGATGAGAGCGGCGCTCCGCGCGAAGCGGCCGCGGCCGCAACCGTCAACGCCGGCAAAGCCGCCCGCAAGGACAAACTCGGAGGAGTCCACCTCCCCCCTAACCCGCCGGCTGAAATCCTTCAAGCTCCGTTTGGCCAACGGCCCGCCGCTTGCGCCCACGGCGAAGGCCTTCAAGTCCTACGCGGAGACCTGCGCCTCCCTCCTCCGCCTCTGCCGCGCCACCGCCACCACAAACAACGCCACGCCCGCTTCCTCTTCCTCCTCCTCCATCCTGCCGCTCTCCCTCTCTTTGCACGCGCACGCCATCCGCTCCGGCGTCGCGGCCGACCTCTCCGTCGCGTCGCACATCCTCACCGCCTACGCCGCCTTTGCCCGCGCCGCGGACCGCGACCGGGCCTTCGTCGACTGCGTCGCTGCCGATGCTTCCTCCTCCTTCACGTACGACTTCATGGTGTCCGAGTACGTCAAGGCTGGGGACGTTGCTTCCGCTCGCAGGCTGTTCGACGGAATGCCCGAGAGGAGCGTCGTGTCGTACACCACCATGGTGGATGCGCTCATGAAGCGAGGGTCAGTGAGGGATGCGGTGGAGCTGTATGAGCAGTGCCCGCTCCGCTCAGTTGCCTTCTTCACCGCAATGATTGCGGGGTTTGTCCGCAATGAGCTCCACCATGATGCTCTCGACATGTTTCACGACATGCTCAGCTGCAGTGTGTGGCCTAATGAGGTCACTTTCGTATGCGTGATCAAGGCGTGCGTTGGTGCAGGTGAATTTGATCTGGCCATGTCTGTCGTGGGGTTGGCGATTAAATCAAACTTCTTTGAGAAGAACATCAGGTTACGCAATTCTTTGATCACGTTGTATCTAAGGATGGGAGACGCAGCTGCAGCCCGCAGGGTGTTTGATGAGATGGAGGTGAGGGATGTGGTCTCGTGGACTGCATTGCTTGATGTGTATTCTGAGTTGGGTGACCTTGAGGGAGCTCGACGGGTTCTCGATGCAATGCCTGAGAGGAACGAGGTCTCCTGGGGTACTTTGATTGCTAGGCATGAGCAGAGAGGCGATGCATCAGAAGCAATGAGGCTGTACAGTCAAATGCTGGCTGATGGTTGTAGGCCAAACATTTCATGCTTATCTAGTGTGCTCAGTGCTTGTGCTAGCCTTCAGGACTTCAGAGGAGGAGCAAGGATCCATGCTCATACCCTAAAGATGGGTTCTAGCAGCAATGTGTTTGTATCCAGCTCTCTGATTGACATGTACTGCAAATGCAAGCAGTGCACAGATGCACAATGGATTTTTGATACCCTCCCACAAAAGAACATTGTTTGCTGGAACACTCTCATTTCAGGTTATAGCTGCAACGGGAAAATGATGGAAGCTGAGGAGCTCTTCAAGATGATGCCTGCAAGGAATTCAGCTTCATGGAATACAATTATCTCTGGTTATGTGCAAAATCGACAGTTTGTTGATGCGCTAAAATATTTTAGCGCAATGTTGACTTCAGGGCAGATTCCAGGGAAAATTACCTTCTCAAGTGTTCTTCTTGCTTGTGCACACTTGTGCTCTTTAGAGATCGGTAAAGTGGCTCATGCTAAGATCATCAAGCTTGGAATCGAGGAACGCGTCTTTATAGGGACTGCGCTTAGTGACATGTATGCCAAGTCAGGGGATTTAGAGAGCTCCAAGAGGATATTTTATCAAATGCCCGAAAGAAATGATGTCACTTGGACTGCCATGATTCAAGGACTTGCTGAAAATGGTTTTGCAGATGAGTCTATTATGTTATTTGAGGATATGATGGCAACTGGAATAACACCAAACGAGCATACTTTTTTAGCTATTCTATTTGCTTGTTCCCACAGTGGCTTGGTGGAGCAAGCCATACATTATTTTGAAACGATGCAAGCATGGGGCATTTCACCTAAAGAGAAGCACTATACGTGTATGGTTGACGTCCTAGCTCGAGCTGGTCGTTTGACAGAGGCAGAAGATCTTCTGATGAGGATTCCAAGTAAATCAAAAGCAAATTCATGCGCTGCTCTTCTGAGTGCTTGCAACATTCACAGGAATAAGGAGATCGGTGAGAGGGCTGCAAAGAGGCTTCATGAGCTGGAGAAGGATAATACAGCGGGCTATGTGCTACTCTCAAATATGTATGCATCTTGTGGAAAATGGAAAGATGCCGCTGAGATGAGGATAATGATGAAAGGGATCAGCCTTAAGAAAGACGGAGGGTGCAGTTGGGTTCAAATAAGAGGCCAATTTCATGCCTTCTTTTCTTGGGAGGCGAAACATGCACTAGCATCAGAAATTTACGAGATTTTGGATCTGCTGATGTTTGAATTGACTACTTTATCTTGTAGTGCTACCAATGAGAACCTGTGACCAGAATGTGAACTCCTATTACTTCTCCAGTATCATCAAGATGAGATAGCAGGATGGAGTTTCTGGAAAATGATCTCAAGAAAGTTGAATTTGGCTCCCCAACAGATAAGTGGTCATGTTGATGCATTTGAGTTCAAGAAATAGTCAAAGGGTATCCGCTTCTAAAATCCAGCGCCAAAATCTATCGGCACTCTAATGCATTCACAAAAGATTCGTTGCGAAAGAAATGTAGCATACCTAGTAACTCAGGCAGATTTTGTTGGTATGTTGATTTTGAACAAAATTATCATTATTGTGCTACTTCACTTTTCGGATACCACTATGACTTTGCATATAATACATATAAGTTGGAAGGCAATTTTATCTGAGCCAAAAAAGAAAAAGTTCATTTAACAAGTCTTGTGTACTTCGGGCACCTCTGTTCTCAGATTCAAATGAAGATCACAGAGGTGATACTCCAAAGGATGTAAATACGCTACTTTGTTGAACTTCAGGAAGATCTTCAGAGTTCTCATTCTGAAGAATGATGTGCCTTACATGTCAGGTAAGTAGTTTAACACTAGAACGCCGCTTTTCCATCTTGCAACCTGCTCGTGAGTTATCGAGGGATAAGACGAGTATTCTTACTCAAGCAGCTTTACCTGATTCCTAAGTCATGTGATCATAACTATCTTAAGGATCTTTCATTTGGAGGCTAACTGATGTGCTCATGAATGTAGATCTCGGCTATTTGGCCGAACACTTGGACATCGTAAAAATTCGGGTTTTTTGCTGTGGCTGATAGCTTATAGTTGTGACTGATGCCTTTTGGTCCTACCACAAACGCTTGTGCGAACGTACTAAATACTGATAAGTCGCTTTGAAAAAGCTATCCTAATAAACTGCTTCAAAAATACGGCTGTGATGACCTGTGCCATCACTATTTTAGGTAATAACACTAATCTGTAATTATTACCCAACAAAATAGGATAATTTCCTGTTTTATCGAATAATAGTCACATCAGAGTGTTGCGATAGAACAATAGCTAAAGATGTTACAATATTATTACAATATTGTTGCCACAGGGCTAAAATCTTTAAAAATGTCATAAGTGCCCGAATATTACAACACTAGAAAGTAGTAGTACCAACTATTAATTATATAAGTACTAAAACTACTAAATAACGACACACTAAATTACTTGGAATCCCATAGACCCACCGCTGCCTACTCCTCTCAATCTCCATAAGGGGCCTTCGTTTTGTACGTGTTATACTTCGGACTGGTCTCGCTTTCGTTGGTATAGCTATTCTCAGCGTAGACCTTAACATAACCGTGTAGATTGTCGTACCAACTCACCTCTAATAAGGAAGATTAATATTAAAGGTGAGTATAAAAGTACTCAGCAAGAAGTAATAGTAATCATATAACTTTATGCTAAACATTATCAAATCAGAATCCATATCTCTTCTCATCATCATTCCTATTTTTTTTTTGAAGTTTTGAAAATGTTACACTTTTAGTTTGTAAAGCTACTAGTCACTTGTATTTAGAGAAAAGACCTCCTATAAGCTTCCGTAGCCTTCAATCCAGAAGACAGGTATAAATTCATGGTTTATTTAGCGCTACGCAGGTTTGTATCATTTTACCTATAGCCACCCTGACTTTGATAGAAACAGGTTCATTTGCATTTCCTTATATGCGATGTTCAAGTCGGAGTTCAGAATATTTTCTCTACTTCAGTGTGTTATAACTCCACCCAGTTATCATGATGTTGACCCCTATGCCGAGAAGGCTTTTGCATCGCCCGATATATGCTAGAGAGGCATGTCCATCAACTAGCATCCACTTTAGAGGTCATCTCCTTGCTAACCGTGTGTCAGAGAGACTTTTCCATCACCTGACACGTGCTAGGGAGGCATATCCATCACTCTGCACCCACCATAGGTTATGCCCCTCTTGGCCTTACCTGGTCTCTCGTACCAATATGGAGTGTAAAATAAATTTCGATAGAGTAACATATTCTGCCTGTCCTCAATGAGAACATGGTCGATACGACAATACGACTCGTACACGAGTGAAAGTTGGTCGGTCCTTTTATTACAACCATATATAGAGGGCCCCAAAACCTACCCCTTTACTTTTCTTGACCCAGACACCCTCTACCACATATTATTTACCTCTAGGACAGTGACTACTCCAACTACCTACCTTATCATATTCATCATCATTAATCTCAAACACATATTTACCATTATTATCATCATGCACATGATTTCTTTCGTAAATTCATTTTATGCAGGGAGTGATATTAATCTAATATAAAAATAACTTTTAAGTGAAATTATTCTAATCCAATTATCAAAGGCATGCTTGCTTAGGATTTGGTAGTAGTTCCTAGTTTTAGGTTCGTTTAGGTGAAGTCCTTCTTCCTGACTTGGTTTGTCACTACAGTTAATACGTAGGCTATAAATTAATGTACAAATATATAAAAACGTGCTACATCGAGGTGTCTCTATGGTGACCTATCGATGCACGATTTACTGTGGTGTTTATATTTAAATCCTAATTTTTGTGCACTTATTGTTGGTTGCTATTTTCACTGATATGAGAATTTGTTAGGTTAATAATTTAGTGTTAGGATTAATTAATTGTTGTTGGATAGATATTGTCTTTGTATATTTATGTATATACATGTGCATGTATATTTGTTAGGTTACTTGCTTATATGCATACATATATATTATTAAATTTTCTTTTCTTTCTTTCCCTTTTCTCTTTGCTTTTCATTTTCTTTCTCTTTTCCTTTTCCTTTTTTCTCCCCTGGCTCGATCTAGTGAGCCTCGGCCCACACTCCCTCTCTCTCTTCCTTATATCTCTCCATCCTCTCGTTGCCTCTCTTATTCCTTCATCTCCCACTGGTAGTGTCATCACCTCATCATTGCCTCCCTCTCTCCCTTTGTGGCCTCCTCCTCTTTGGCCTCCGACCAATGGGTACCAGCCTCCTGTCCTACCCTACCGCCAGCGTCGCCCTCCTTCGCTGGATCTAGTGCTGCTGCGCCGACCACGGTGCCGCACAGCTTCTATTGCCTGCAAAGCCACTGGCTTCCCCCGACACAGTTCCTCGACTTTTACCACGACGCCGCCACCCTGAATTTGCCCTTGCTCTACCTTCTATGGCTGTCTGTCGTTGCCCACTCCTACACACCGTCCTCCCTCTTTGGCTCCCGTCTCCCCCCTCACTAGCTGGATCTGCCCTCTAAACCGGTGGTCCTGATTTCGGCCTCTCAATTTAGATCCCCTCACCACCCCTCTTTAATCACCCTCCGATTTACTTTTAAGTTTTTTTTCTTTTTTTGATTTGCTTACGATTTGATGATTCTATTATTTTGATTTGTCGGTGATTTGGGGTGAGGTTGATGGTGAGGTGTGCTTTAGCTATGGCCCACTATGACGGGACTCAGGGCCTCCTTGTGAGCCAGGGAGCATGGTGGAGCGTCGTTGGGTGCGCGCATTGGCTGGTGTTGAGCATGCTGATGCCATGGCAGGTTTCTCCTCTAGTATACTCTACTCCTATCCCCTAGCTTTCTTCCACTACTCTAGTCTACATGCGGATGCTATGCTCTCGTGTGATGCATGTGGATTGTGAATGTGCGATTGTGATCCTACTGTGGACTGTGGTGATGTGAATTTGGGACTGGGATGGAAATGGAAGTATTGGGGCACCTTGTTGGAATCCAGTCAGGGCAGAGGTGATCTGGTGAGGTGGTTAATGCTGGCGTCGATGGTCACAGTTCTTGCCCATGCCCTTGTCTATCTTGTTGTCTTCTCAGTGCCCTCTGGTTGGTTGGTGCTTGGTTCGGTTGCTCTTCTCCTCCTCCTCGCACCGCTCTTCTTCTTCTTCATTGGCTCCTTCTCCTCTTGGGGTTGCCATCCTCCTTTGGTCGGTCTCTGAGCTTCACTCCATACTCTCCTCGGTAATGGCTAGTGGTGATATTTCTTGCTTTGGCTTGACTATGGCTGTGGTGGTGATGGGGAGCACCAGCCTCTCTCCCGTTCTCTTGGCTTTCGGCCTCTATGGGTTGGATTGTTGGGGGCGGTGAGGTGAGGATGGGGATTGAGATGGAGAGGGAGATAGGTATGCTTTGCTTGGTCCCCTCTCTAGGCTTGATGTGGCTAGAAATGTGCTCTCTCCCCTCTCTGTTGTCTCCCTCAGTTTTATCTCCTTCCTCCCTGTGGCTAGGGAAATATTTACTGCACAAGGGGATGGGCTCTGGTAATTCAGTAGATTCTATTTTTACTGGGTTGGCTTGCAGTGAACAGGGGATTTGGAATGGATCCAGGTTTGTTATTAACGCCAAATGATGAAACCCTATGACTACGAGAGGTGACGACTAGCTCTGGACGATTTGGTATCTCGAGGAGTGAAACACCCATTTTTATATCCTACCAAGGGTTCTAATGACAATTTGACTTTCGATTAATTGTTTTGTTCTATCTTTTTCAGTGTCCCGCTACTGGTTCTTCTCGCAATTTTTAAATGCCGGTTACTCCAGTTTAGCAAATATTGATGTATTTTAGTTGTGATGTAATTATTTATATTCTATAGACAATCATCTTGATTGAGATCAAGACTTGCAAATTGATGTAATTGAACTGCAAATGATGTAATATGGTCTGTCATATTTTTATTTAATTTAAAGAACATTTTTCCTAAAAAAGGAACATTGTTAATTATTGCTTGAATGATGTGAATATTTGTTATAAAATTTTCTGTAAAAGTTTCAATTTGACATGCGCTACTTGTTATTGTATTGAGATGTATTTGTATTTGTAATTTTTGAGGTGACTTGTATTTATTAATTAAACTTATTCTTTAGAACCAATTATATTAATTCGGTCTACTATATAATTAAAGGAAATGAATCTCTTGTAATTGATTTAGTTAATTGCTTAATTAATTACATGTAGTCGTAATCTGTCGTTTAAAATGAATTAGAAATTTCGGGCCTGCGTAGCGGCGAAAAAATTGTCTCGTTTGTTTGTTTGGTAAAAGCCATAAGAGATGCATACGTATATACTCGTACAGTCCAACGATGGAGAAGTGGCTGTTCTGTTTCCTAAGGTAAGCAACTAAGCAGTGGTTCTTAGTAAATGCTTTAGGAATTAGGAGCAGTCAGGTTGCTCGGCGTGTCGTGCTCCCTGAGGGTGTACTCCTAACATTTACATTTAGGCCTCGCTCAACTTATCTAGAAGCCAACTATTGGCGATGGGCGTTGGCTTTTGGATCACTGTTCATTTTTTGTTTTCCCCCCTTTTTTGTTTTTTTGGTGTTTTATTTTTTTTCCGTATTCTTTTGCATTGCCTGTAATATGTTAACATGTCGTTTTTATTTTTATATTTTTTTAAATTTAATTATACCCAATAAACCAATTCAGCTATAGTAAAAAATCAATCAGCTACAGTAAAATTTTAATTAAAAGTTATAAGTTATCGCTATTCCGAACGTTCCCTTAAGCTTGCATATTGTTAAAAGGATTTCATGCTAAGCTCTTGCTTTGTACTGCAATCTGGGCTTGAAGCATTGTCTCACGCCGTAACTGATTGAATTGAATTGAACCATAAGTTGGTCCGTGTAAACTGACAATTGATCAACTAATGGCTCGGATCTGGCCTCGCGTAGGCACGACTTCACTCTCAAACCGTCGGGCCCAACTCAGCGGAAGGGGGCCTCACCTCAGCAGCTCGGCGGTTCACATCGGAATCTGGTTTATTTCTTCCAAACCCCACCCGCCCACCCACGCGCACTACGCAAGTCGGCATCGACCAAAGCGCGTCGCCCTCGGCACGTCAGGTTCGTCTCCTAGTTCCATCCCTCACTTTCCCTCTCCACTCATCCTGACACTTGTAGCGCACCAATTTTCCTATACCAATCTCTTCTGGTTTCAGCTGCAGTCAATCCGAGTTCCTTCCTTTCCGCTGCGTGCTTGATCTATCTAACCGGGCTTGGGCTGGGCTGGGCTGGTCTGGTCTCACCGGCGCAGCGTCGAGGAGCGAGGACGGAGGCCGGCGACGGCGATGGAGCCCCTGGAGATCGCCATAACGATCATCTTCGACGCGCTGCTGCTGGTGTTCATGGTGAAGCTCTTCTTCGCCATGTTCCAGATGAAGCTCGTCGTCATCCTCTTCTACCTCGTCATCCTCCTCTTCGCCATGTCCTTCTCCGGGCGAGCACCCAGTAGCTTCTAGCGAAGTAGGAGGTGCCGATCTTTTCTTTGATTTCCCTTTGGTTCTTGAAGGATCGGTGAAGTTGTACAGTGCTTCATCTTTGAAAGAACCGATCGTCTCGGTTTTTGGTTAAGTTTTAAAAAGGGAAAGTTAAAGAGTCCAAGGTGCAAACTAAGTAAACTTCGTGGAAGAAAAACTATGAGCCCTAGGTGCAAATTATGTGAATTTACTTGGGAGTTTCTTCTATGGTTCGATACTGTTTCCAAGTAGATTCGTGGTGCGAGCTGTAGCCTTTGCGGGGTGTTCTTTTCCTCCATTTTTTAGAATCTGTCATGCTCTTCCCGTGGTTTCCTAGTAGATCATAAATACAGCAGTCTAAAGATGAATACTCTAGTCCATGGGAAAAAGGTGAACAGTGTTACTTGCAAAAAAAAACACGTTGCATTTCATCATACTATGACTTGCTTTCTCATATCAGCCTTTGTTCGAGCTTTCTTCATGTACGATACACGTGGTCGTGCTCATAATACTGGCTCCTCTTGCCCTCCAAAAAGAAAAAGAGAGAACAAAAAAAAAATCGTCCTAGCAATAGCAACTGCTGATGCTGAATTGACGTCACACGCTCACTGAAGCAAAAAGTCGCAGAATTTACATTACAGAGTACCAGCCCCAGTTCGTTTCAGCTTTTTTTTTCAGTTTCAGCTTCTAGTTTCAGTTTTTTTCACTATTCAGTAATCCATCTTTTTCTGATTTTTTTTAGATTTTTTGGGTTTTTTGTATTTCTTTTTTTTCCGTGTTCCTTTGCATTGTCCGTGATGGGCTAACATACTTGTTCTATTTTTATATTTTTTTAAATTTAATTATGCTTAAAAAGTTAAATCAACTACAGTAAAAAAAGCCAGCTACAGTGAAATTTCAGCCAAAAGCCTGAAGCTATCGCTAAAACGAACGCCCCAATATACTGCCATCCATTCTGTTGAAAAGTAATTCGAATTCGTACTGTATCCGTATAAGATACTTTATTGTCTTATGCTAGACGTGACATGATAGATATATGTGCAGTTTAGATAGACATGGTATGAATCTATAACAACCGACTCTGATTTAGTTTCATCTCCGTGTGGAACTCGGTTCCCTTACCTTATATATATATCCTAGTAGTCCATAGGAAGACGTCTTCCATGAGAAACACTTCATTGTAATCTCTTCTCATTATATTGATTTATCTTCAAGCGTTCATGTTTTTTGTAAGAGTTTTCTACGTAAAAATTTTATGTCTCTCGTCTCTATTTTTCTGTGAATTATTTGCAACAAGTGGTAAAAAAGAACAAGGATTTAGAGTCTGAGAAATTTGAAAGAAAATGGTGTGGCCGAACGGATGAACATAACTATTATGGAGAAAGTACGCTGCATATTATCAAACTCTAGATTATCTAAGAGGTATTGAGCTGAAGCCGCTTCTACCGTTTGTTATTTGATTAATTAATCACCAAATTTGGCTATTGATAAGAAGACTCCAATTAAGATATGGTCTGTCTCTCCAACAAATTATTCAAACTTGAGAATATTTAGTTGTCATGCTTATGTTCATGTTAACAACGGTAAATTAAAGTCTAGAGCAGTTAAATACATTTTTCTTGGTTATAAAACTGGTGTGAAAGGATATAAATTATGGAATCTTGAAATTAGAAAAATAGTTATAGTAAATATGTTACTTTTGATGAGTCTACTATATTGCATAATAAACCATCTATTGATTTTTCCATTGAGAAGCAATCAAGAGTACAGGTGGAGCATATTATTGATTCGGAATCTATATCAGAAATCAATAAGAAAAATACTCTAGAAGTTCCTTTTATTGCGCTATCAACACAATGTTCCATTGCAGTTAATAGAGAAAGAAGGAATAATCAACCTCCTAAAAGATTGATTGAAGAAGTCAATATTGTGACTTATTGTGTAAATATTGTAGAAGAAATTGAAGGTACTGCAGAACCTTCATCTTATTCAGAGACAATCTCTACTGGTGATTCAAAAAATGAATGATTGGCATGCATGATGAGATGAAATCTCTTGACAAGAATGACACTTGTGAGATGATCAAGTTGCTAATTGAGAAGAAGTCTTTTAACTGCAAACAAATTTTCAAGAAAAAAGAAGGCATTTCACCAACCGAAGAGATGAGGTACAAAGTAAGGCTAGTTGCCAAAGAATACATTCAAATTTTAGTTGTTGATTTTACAGATGTATTTTCCCTTGTTGTGAAGCATAGTTCTATTCGCACTTTACTCAGTATTGTAGCTATGCATGATTGTGAGTTTAAACAATTAGATGTGAAAACCGTATTCTTACATGAGAAATTAGAATAAGATATTTATATGCAGCAACAAAATGTTTTGTTGTTCCGGGAAAGGAATTTTTTTTTTTGCAAATTGAAAAAATCTGTTTATGGGTTGAAGTTGTCACCTAATCAATGGTGCAAAACGTTTGACTCCTTTATGATATCTCAAGATTTTAAATGATTCAGTTATGATAGATGTGTTTATTTGAATATTGTTAATGATTCAGCTATTTATTTACTTCTATATGTTGATGATATGTTGATTGCTATAAAAGACAAGATTGAAATTTTAAATCATTGTTGAATGCACAATTAAACAGTGAATTTGAGATGAAAGATCTCGGTGCAGCAAAAAAGATTCTTGTTATGAAAATCATTAGAGACAGATAGTTTGACAAATTATATCTAAGTCAAATATGATATATTAATAAAGTTTTTCATCGTTTCAACATGCATAAGGCCAAATCTATGAGTACTCCTTTAGACTTGTTGGTTATGTAGATTCTGATTTTGCCAGAGATTTAGATAAAAGATCTCTTACTGGTTTTGTGTTTACATTTGGAGGGTGTGCCGTTAGCTAGAAAGAAATTTTACAATCTACCGTTGCATTGTCTACTACAAAAGCTGAGTATATGGTTATTTGTGAAGTTTGCGAAGAAGCCATTTAGTTAAGAGATTTATTTACTGAGCCTTGTGGAAGTACATAATATTTTGCAATTGTTCGAGTACTATTTGCTTTATCAAAAATCAAATGTTTTATGAAAGAACAAATCACATTAATATCAAGTATCACTAAATTCGAGGTGTCATTACTCAAGATAATATTAAAGTCAGCAAGATAAGTACTTTAATCCAGCTGATATGTTGACAAAGCTAGTTTTTGCATTTAAGTTTAAGTTTTACTTAGACTTAGTTGGTATTACTCACTGGTCCTTTAGGTTTTTGGCGCTAAGGTATATATGCTGATTTTATTGGAGGAGTTTATCACATTCTTCGATTACTAGAGAGAATTCGGCTCAAGATAGAGATTGTTGAAATGTTGATCTGAATTCATACCGTGTCTGTGTAGGATACTTTATCGTCTTATGCCAGATGTGGCATGACAGGTGTATGCGTAGTTTGTATCAGACATGATATCAATCTGTAACAACCAACTATGTGCTCTCTGTGTGGTATTATATTTGGTTTTCTCTCTATGTAGGACTTAGTTCTCTCACTCTATATATGTACCCTAATAGTTTATAGAAAAAGTTTTTCATGAGAAATATTTCATTGTAATATCTTCTCATATAGTGATTTGTTTTCAAACGTCCGTGGTTTTTTTCATAAAAATTTTCTATGTAAAAATTTTATATCTCTCGTTTCTATTTTTCAATACATTATTTGTAACACATTCGCTACATCAATTCACACATCAAGATTGCAACATGAATGGAAGCTTGTTTGGAAGAATCAAATCATAATGATACTACAAATTAAAGGCCATTGCATTACAAATTAAACGAGCCTAATAAAATCCGTTAGAATTAAACTCACTTATGGCACTGTTCACCTCGTCAGTCTCCTTTCCCCTTGTTGTTGCTGCTCTTCTTGGCGGCGGCGTAGGCGGCGCCGTAGTGATAGTCAAGGAAGAGCGTGAGCAGGGACGCGTTGAAGACGGCGTTGAACGCCCACCCGGCCATCCCCTCACAGCCGGCGGCGGCGAAGTGGAGCCACAGCATGACCGCGGACGCCGCGAAGCTGAAGAGGAACTGCGCGATCTACAGCTCCGTGACGGCGCGCTTCCACCGCGGTGGTCACCGCAGGCCGAGGCTGCAGCAGAGGTAATACCCGTACATGACAACGTGGACTGCGGCGTTGGTGATGAGCGCGATGGGCATGAGGGACTTGCGCGTGGCGAGCCAGAGGTAGCACATGGCGACGACGACGGCGTGGTGGTAGACGTGGAGCAGCGTGAGTGGGCGGCGGGCGAGGAGGATGAGCAGCGTGTTTCTAAATACTGACTCAACTCTAATGCTTCAATCCCAGCTACATCAAGCATGTTGATACTTGGAAGACATTGTTCTGCAAAATCTAAAACTTCACAGCACAAGAAAATGATGAAAGATAAATTTTGTTTTCACTTGAGCTAAAGATACGCCCCGGAATCTAAAAGCATTCGAGAAACATCAGCAAGAAAGGATATATGCACAATTAACAAGGATATATGCACAATTAACAGGAACAGAGCGAGAAACAGGAGGGAATGCAAATAATTCATTACTTAGAAGGAAACTACTCAGGTTAAGTTTTAGGGTCGTTCTTTTGAGCTTTCAATTTGTCTAGAGCAACTAACTTTTAAATGAAATATCTTTATAAAATAGATCTATAAGTAGATTATAATAGAAAGGGCCGGCCTGAGGGGGTGGCCACCCTGGGCCCCCAAAATCCAGAGGCCCCCCATATTCATGACGCTTCAGTTTCAAGGTCGCGGGTATTCAAAACTGAACGCTTTGTATTCACGTCGCGGGCGGCAGCTAATCTATCTGACCATCTCGCTCTCGCATTCTCGATTTCTTGCCGCCGGGATCGCTGAGCACCTCAAGACTCACCGACGCTCACGCCGCGACGCAGAGGCGGCAGAGCGTAACTGAGCGCCCGGCCGGCCACCGCCCACCATGACGCGCAGCAGCGCCGCCGCCGCACGCGACACTGCTGCACTCGCCGACGGGCACAGCCGCCGCCGCCAGCAGCAGAGCGAGCAACCGCACTCGCACGCGCTGCGGCGGCGGCCGTCGCACCTCAAAGAGAGAGAGCACTGTTTGTTTCACAATCCCAAACTTATACTAGTGTTGTGGTGCGGATGACATTTTAACTAGGAGTTCTGTGTGATATATGTGAGGTTTAGAAATCTAGGTACAATCTAGATTGCTAAGACAATGCATTGAAGCTCTTCTTCGTATTCTTTTTCAGTAGTATGAGATGCCCCCTTTTCTTCTCAGTTGTTAATGGAGATGGCGTTTCTCCTGCTGTGTTTATATGAAATGATGCGTATTTGTACTTTTGTCTCAATTTTATCTATCATTGTTTCCAAGATCTTATTACCTTCTATTTTCTGCAGGTAAAACCGCATTTGTGAAAAGGCATCTCACTGGCGAGTTTGAGAAAAAATATGAACGTAAGTATCACATGACTGGTGTCTTCTTGCCATCACCTTTTTTTAAAAAATACAAATTGCTCATAGTAAAATTTTTTACTTTCTTTTACATTGCAGCCACCATTGGTGTTGAAGTTCACCCGCTGGATTTTACCACCAACTGTGGCAAAATCCGCTTCTATTGCTGGGACACTGCTGGGCAAGAGAAGTTTGGTGGCCTCAGGGATGGCTACTAGTAAGTGATAAATACCTTTTCAGTTGGTGGTTCGTAATTAGGCTGCTACTAGAAGAAATTTTTAAGGTAATATCTATAAACTCTTTGATATGAATTTTTCTTTAATACATAACGCATTTTAAGTGTTTGTTGGTAAAATTAGATATATATATATATGTGTGTGTGTGTATGTAAATTTATATTTAGATATTTATACTAAGGTCTCTATTTCTAGTTTCGCCCCGGACCCCTAAAATCCCAGGACCGGCCCTGATAATAGAAACTGTACCGATTTCAACTATATCAACCAAATCGCACGCAAGTATATCTCACTATGCTCTCTCTCGTCAATAGTTAGGATTTAAAAATTTCAGCTAAAGGTCATCGCTCAAAATGGTTTAAAGCCAACTTCTGTTTTTTTTCACTATTCGGTAATTTTGTCTTCTTTTGGTTTTTTAGATTTTTTGGCTTTTTCTTTTTTTTCCGTATTCCTTTGTATTGTCTGTGATAGACTAACATATTTTTTCCTATTTTTAAAGTTTTTTTAAATTTAATTATGTAAAAAAACTAACTCAGTTACAATAAAAAAAGTCAGATATAGTAAAAAAGTCATAAACCAACGCTAAACTAAGCGTTACCCTAAGTTACAACCTAAAAGAACGATCCTTACTCATCACTTTCAAGTAGCAAGGCAAAATATCTTTTGTAGTCGAGGAACATATGATCCGCACTTCAGTGACAAAAGTTCTTCAGGCAATATAAAAAAATAACCCCGTTTGGTTCTGCGGAGCAAAGACTTGGGTATTTCATAAAAAATGTCCGTCAACATGGCTCAAGATATTTTTTTCATTCCCGTTTCAAACAGTTCAACTATCATATGGCTATGCAGCATTCTTGATAGCGTAATTTTGATAGGCTAGAACACTACAAATTTACTTAGGGCTAAATACGCAAATAAGAATTTGATCGGTCGAACCTAACTTTCAAGCAAATTCTTTATGTCCCAGCCAGTAAGAAGTGGCTTTTAATTTCAGAATAGTTTCAAAATCGCCTGTGCAGCATCCTGAATAGAGCCATACACAGCCTTCTGATCCAGGAGCATATATCAATAGCACAGAACCAAAATTTCATTCCATTAGAGCACAAATCTAAGCGCAGTAGCCATCGAATTCATCCAGCATTACAAACACACTGATTTAACCTGCGGAAATAACCTCCGGGCAAGGGTGACCCCCGGAAAGGCTCTAGAATAAATGAGTGAAAAATAATACTAGCAGAGAACCCTGTGGACCTTATTTTTTGGAGACGAACCCTGTGCACTTCAGAAAGAATGCAATACTAGTAGAATGAAAACGCCACCAAGTTACCACCACCAGTTGAAGACGATGGAAAGGCTTCCCTAGATAGAGTGAGATTATAATAGAACAAGCTGATCTATTAGGGTCACACACACCCCCGAATACGCAATTCACCGATCGGATGCTACACAATGCAGCAAGTGTTGATTTGTGATCCAAATTCTATATATAAATTAGGCCAGCTTCTGGACGGAGCGTAGCGGAGACCCGTCGCCGGAGGCTTAGGGCCGGAGCGGAGTCCTGAAGCTGGTCCATTGCGCAAGGCCCATGCACCCTGTGGACGCTGGGAGTGCGGGTAAGCCCCGCGTATGGATCCTAGTCAAATTAGGGTTTCCTTGTTATATATATCCTGTAAGCCGCCGGTTGGGATAGATCATCAGAGTTGTAAATCCCCAGCATTGTAACCTCACCCCGATATAGTGAAGATTGTTGCTGGCTGGCGCCCGTGGTTTTTCCCCTCTCGCATTGGGAGGGTTTTCCACGTTAAATCTTGTGTCTTTCTGCGATTGATCTTGTTTACTTCGTCGTTTCTTCCGCCGTCGCGTGCAACAGCAAGTTAGTGTTGTACCCACAGCAGTCTGCAGTCCCATTTGCTATACATTGTTTGTACAATGTATGCCAGCTACTACAAGACTAATCACAAAATTACAGAGAACTAACGAGTCTCTAATTGACACTATGCTGTCGATCATTTACAGTAGTTCATACACTTCTCTGGTAACGAGATTTCAGAGAAGGCAACCCTTTCTCTTTGATAAGAGCCTTCGGATTCGGACCAGCAGAATCAGCATCTCCACTGCTTGGCCAGACTAGAGGCATCAGCTGCTGCTGATATGTGTTTGTACTGTCGCATATGCCAAGCTTGATGACAAACGTAGCTGTGCAGCCTCTTCCTGCTCCTTCACTATCCAGCCAGATGTGCCCGCCCATCAGACTAACAAACCTGCATAGGATTTTTTTTGGAAAAGTTGCCGAGTTTTAGAATGAGTGAATCAATAGGTTCCTATGACCCCTAACACTACAAAGTAAAAAATCTTTGTGTGCTGCTTCAAGAGAAGCTGAGTTACCAAACACAAGACCACATAGAAGGGAAAACTAGTAAGGAGATGGAGGTGTACCTCTTACAAATGGCAAGGCCAAGACCACTGCCACTGTACCCTCGGTTTACTCCAGGCTGAGTATGAGCAAATTTTGTAAATACATGGAGTAGATCCTGAGGGCTAATGCCACACCCTGTATCTTTTATCTGCAATAGAAAAGTAACAGATGCTGTAAAACAATCAAAAAATTGGTAGATAATTATCTGATTATACACAAATTTGTAGTTAGATTTTGTTATCAACCAATTATCTAGAAAACTCTGGGCATGTTTGTATTGGCTTTTGCTAATGGCTTTTAGCTGTGGGTGATGAATAATAGTGGTAGATAAAATTGGCTGATAAATAGTAGTGACTGATGAATAGTAGTGTATTATGTAAGAAAGACGATGCAACGAAAGACACTATAACATTTGGACTGTTATGCGACTTACAAAATTATGATAAAATAAAATACAAAATGCGTTACATGAAAGCGTAAAGTAGTAGCTGATAAATAGTACCGTTTGATAGAAGCGGCTTATAGAAACTGGGACGTTTGTATTAGCTTTGGCTTCTGGAAGCAGGAGCCAAAAGCTAAAGCCAATATGAACGGATCCTCTGTCGTATGTGTGTGACATGTTTACAATCTGTATGGATAAAACCTTTTTTCCAGTTCTACTCACAGGAACACCGTTATCAGCTAAACCGGAGTTTTTAGTATTGTAAGTATGGGTGCTTTTTGTGATGAAATGGCTTGACTACATGTTGTGATATCCATTCTCACATGCACTTTATGTTTCCGTTTAATGCTGTATGATTTTTTGCTAACGCAATTTAGGTCCCTTTGGCGTAGTTCCACTTAGGCAACTCAAGCAAGATGCGTTGGACCTAGACAGAAGTGATGCAGCAAGTCATATGGACAGCTAGAGGATGATATGATCGAACAATCCAGCCAAGCTTTATGATGCAGAGCATGCCAATAGTGACCCGTAATGGCCAGAAGTGGTAATTTCATACATGCATGTACATGTTGAGCAGGTTTTCCCAAATGTTTGTGAAGATGCATGATGCATTGAACTGTTTTATATTTAAATCTTCTTCATTTCTGGATCCTATGGTGAGAACATGAGCTCATACCCTTGCCAAGGCAAATCATTCACACAAGTCTCTAGAATCGTTACCTGAACTTTCAAATAGAAATGGTCGTCACTTGCAGCTGGATGAAAATCTGGGCTTCTGAACTCTCTTAAAGAATCAGGCTTCACAACGGAAGCTAAAAGTGTGATGTGGCCCTCCTTGGTAAACTTAACAGCATTGCCAGAGATATTCAGAATAGTTTGCATTAGCCTCTTCTCATCACCAATGGCACATAATGGCAAATCTGGCGCCAACGTAACAGACACAGACAGTCGCTTGATAGCTGCGATTGGTTTGATGAAACTCAACACCTGTGAAACCAAAGAAAAAAATTCAGGCAAGCGCACTATGCATACAGACATTAGACAACCAGAAAGGATAATGTTGCAGACCTCTTTGAAGACAGCATGAAGATTGAATGCTCTAATCTCCAATTCAAGGCTACCATCCTCAAGTTTGGAAAGATCTAACACATCATTGATGAGTGTTGCTAAAAGATTGCTGCTTTTCAATACTGTTTCTACCATTAGACGCTGCTCAGGAGTGAGTTCAGTTTCCAAAAGTAAGGAGGAAAGAGCTATTATTGCACTCATCGGTGTTCGCATTTCATGATTCATAACAGCAAGGAAATCATTGCGAGCACGGATGGCCATTTCAGCTTCTCGTCGAGCTAAATCCAGGGCAACATTTTGCTCCATTAGTAAATCACGTGCACGCATGGACTCTTCAAGAATAGCTGCATGGGAGAGTGCAACTGCTACCTAAAGAAAAAAAAATGAAAACAAATAAAAGATCTGCTTACAATATTACATTATCATTTCATAATGTATTAATGTTAGATGAACATGTTTTTGTCTTAGTATCATGTTTTTTTAAGCTGAAATTGATAAACCAATAGGGGAATCACTTTTAGCTAGCTAGTTGGTTTCAGTATCCTTTGCTTTCATGGAGGCAAAAAATTCTTAGAACGGTCTGGTGATATTGCTGGAAATATGTTCTAGAGGCAATCATATAGACGATTATATGTCGTTATGTTCATGATTTATTGGATAATATATTATCTTATTCTTTGAATAATATCGTCAATATTTATTAGCAAGTGTGTGACTTGATTGTGGAACTCTATATTTCTATGATAATTATTCTTAAACGATTTCTAGTCAGAAACATATGAGGACACATATGAATAGACTAGCATATGTATTGGCTGATGGTCATGTTTCACGGGTCATAGATATAGAGATATAAAACCAACAATATGGATACATGTTAGCGAACATGGGGTTAGATCGACCCACCATGAGACACTGTGAGAACGTTGCATTCTGACATGTCATCAGTTGGTCTCATTCATAATGTGTATTCTATGTCCTTAGACTTGAAGCATCGCACGTACTCAAGATGCATAATGGCTAACTTAGGGGTTGCTAAATGCTACTCCGTAGCTAGATAGTTATAAAGGCAGCTTTCGGATTTTGTCATGATGTATGCATCGAGGATGGTCGATCAAGATAGGATTTGCCCCTCCATACAATGGGAGAGATATCTTTAAGCCTCTTTAGTGATTGGATTCCAGAAATGCATAACTATGCTACTCACGGTTAAAGAGTTCACCGTAGTTGGGGAATTCGAGTTACATAATCGAGAAAGAGTGACCAAGCTAACAAACAAGGATGACACGTACTCGCCTTGAGCTTGACCACTATCGTGAGGCAAAGGGAAATACATATAAGCTTTGTTGAGGTTCGTCTGATATAATCTTTACGTATACTTGGGAGTCGGTATGTCTTGCTAAGGGCCGCCACCGATTAATGGACGAATAGGAGTACTTGGCCTATGTCTAAGTGTACGTGAACCTATAGGATCACACACTTAAAAGGCTGGGATATAATTCGGATGATGATCTGAATTCATGTGGGCTATGAGTTCTTAATGGGCCTCAAGTTCGAGGCCCATCATGGATACCTATATATAGAGGGGCGGTGGCATAGGGTTTGCAAGAGACAATTCGGAATTCCCGAAATCCTAGTTGCCACACCTTCCTCATCTAATACCACACAGCCAGCACTAGCACTCCTGCATGCGGTGTTCCTACTTCGTACGTGTGGATACCTTGGAGGTGTTGATGCGAAGCTTCAGTGCTAGGACGATCCACAATCTGTGATGATCACAAGGAGCTGAAAGAGGAGACGTACGGCTAGTACGACTAGCACCGCATCAATACGCTACATCGACTCTACTTCCACTACGAGTCTGTGCGTCTAATGGTAATTCCGTGATCTATTACTAGCAGAGGTTTCTTATTTACGCGCTAGAATTTTTGAAATTGTGCTTGTATAGCCTACCCGTAGCGTTACAGATATTTGCAGAAGCCCCTGAACTATTCATCAGTACATCGTACTTGTGAATACAATTGGCTTTACAATTGAAGGGTTTCTATTAATTAAAAAATCATGAATATATGACTTTAAAAAGATATTAAACATCATTTTTCACTCCGGTGAATATATATATTATAAATAACCATAGCAAAAAGAAAGAGCATTTACCTGATCGGCAACAACCTCAACAAGCTCCAACTCATGCACATGCCAATTCCTTGCACTATCAGATGGAAGCATCAGAACCATAATTGCATAGCTTTTTGCTGAATGCTCTGGCCAATCATTTATTTGGAAGTTTGAAAGATGTAGAAGAGGTACTCGCACTGCAGCCACTTCTGGTGGAACATATCGTCCTGTAAGAGGCCGAATACGTGCCAAAGGAGATGTGTGGGGGATTATAATTGCTCGATTGCTACTGAACACTTGATTGACAACAGGAAGGTTAATTGATATAGATGATCCAACAGTAATCTGGTGGCGCAGAGTATGAGAAAGCTGAAGACTTGAACCACTTCGTGATGGCATCCACAGTGCACATTCTTCCAGACCCAAGGTCCTTCCTAGCTCAACAAGAGTGGTTTTCAAAATCGTATGTCTATCAAGTGTGCTTCTAATTTCATGAGTGAGCATCCGAACATGTCTCCCAGTCTCTTCTTGTGTCCTTATCAAGCCCATTTCCCTATCAAGCTCTTCAGCTTTATTCTTCAGAAACAACTCCCTTGTTTTCACACTCAGCAGGTCAGGGATAATATGAACAAGCATCAAAGCTGTTGCGCATGACACAACAGCCGTCGAAACCTTTGCTACTGTCATGACCATAGCAACAGTTTTCGTGTGCGTGGTGAAAGTCCACAGGTTTATGAGATGCGTTGCTCCACAGAGGACTATAAACGCACCAAACTGGATCAAAACCCATCTGTATGGGAAGAAGGACGACTTCTTCACGAAATAAATCAGCTCCAACGGGATTGAGAAATACGCGAGGGCTATGAAGAAGTCCGAGATGTACTGATACCTGATGAGGAGCTCATCAGTCGGCCATAGTGGCTCGATGCAGTCACATCCCTCCATCCCCAAAGCTTTAGTATTGCCTCAGTTCTCACAACATTCCCTACAGAATAACAAACATATATTTGAGTTTCCGTCCAACCCAATCATACGTAGCCCTTGAAGAGTTCATATCGTTTCGCATTTTAAAAGAACAGGAAACCCATAATTATTAAGAAAGGAATTGTGGCAGCAAGCTCGCCATGAACACACAGAAGATACTAACAGAGCATGCAAATTCCACAAGACGAATCAAACACCATATCAATTACCATTTCCAATCGGCCCTCAGCCCTCATTCCCATCATCCAAAGCAAGATTCAGTGCTCCCACCCCCCATGTTAGCATAGCATGCTATCTCAAATAACTTCCCCTTTCCCCATTCCAGCAGCAGAGCACGACCAGCCAAGGTCGCGGGCGCAGATACCAGCAATCAGAACCAAGAAAGCTCAGAAACGCAGCAGCAGGCTGCCACACCTCCGATGCCTCCCGGGGCCTACCCTAAACATCCCTCTCCCCTTGACCACCACTCCACCAGTCCCCACTGCTCCTGCCTCCCGATCAACCCAAGAAAAGAAAAGAAAACCCAGATCTGAACAGGGCAGCAGGACACGCCAAGAAGAGAGCACGAGCAGTAGTAGTACCTCGAGTGGCGGAGGCGGCATCAATGGGGGGAGAGGACGGCTGCCGAAAGGTGGGGGAAAGGAGAGGCGAGGAGGAAGCGGCGCTGAAAAGGGAAGGGGGGCCAGATGCGCAGACAGGCAGCCAGCCAAGCCAGTGGAGTCAAGTCCACGACCACCACCCGGAAAAAAAAAAGGCAAAAACGTGCGACCGCGGCTGGTGCTAACTAGCCTCGCACGCACCCTTGTTGGTCTTTCTCTTTCCCCTCGCTTTTGTCTCCACGCTAACGTTAAGCCGCCTGCCTCCGGCGCCAAACGTCCGCAGCTACGGCTACGGACCGGACGACGGCCAGCGCGGGACGGCGGCGGCTAGCTGTCGTGTGGCGCGCGGTGTGTTCACGCGGGATGGCAGCGACAGGGCGGGCAGAAGGTGGTGTTGAGGCTATTGTGTGGGGCGGGGGAAGGGTGTGGTATCCTGGAAGGGGCACGGTCGCCGTCGCCGGTGGCAAGGGGATTGGTCGGATTGGAGCATGTATGTATTGCTTGGGAAGGGGATTTTTTTTTGTGTCACGGGAGGAGGTGTTTGCGATGCGGCACTCGGTAGAAGTTTAGAAAAGAGGTTTTTTCTTTCCTTCTGGGCCGGTAATTAGCGTTTTTAATGATAAGTACGCGTAGGGGTGGAAACCAATCTAATACGAATTATCTTTATCATATTTACATTCATATTTTTTATAAATAAATATAAATATTTTTAAACATAAATTGAATATCATAATAAATATAAATTTGAATCGAATATCTACTTAATTTGGTTAGATCTGGATGTTTTTATAACTTATGTAGCATAAAGATATTAATGATATTTTATTCTCATACAATCATACTTAATCATTCTAATTCATTTTCTTTACCTAAAGAAGCACAAATTCACATTGAATTAAAAAACTTATCCAACTAATTAGTCGTATTACAATAAAATATGTATATTGCTTTGTCAAATACGAATACGGATATAAATAGTGCAAATAAAATAACATTTTGGATAGTAAAATTTATACCATATTTGTATCCATATTTTTATATGAATTCGAATACAAATAAGAGAAAAATTGTTAATCGGATAAAAAAAATCTATACCATATTAGTATTCTAGTGAATACAATAATCGGATAATATAGATAATTCGTATCTATTTCTCACCCCTAATTACGCACATCAAGTTTGGCCTGGAAAGTGAGACTTAGGGCATATTCATATTAGTTTATGGAGAAGCTATAAGTTAATATGGACACTCAGTTTTTTGAAGTGGCTTCCCCACTTTTCTCACCCTATGAATAAGACAAGGGGTTAAAGACGCATCACACATCACACTCCTCTCGCTCTCTCTCGCACATGCATCTCTCTCTTACTTCCCCACTGCTCACCCTCTCATTCTAAAAGCCACTTTTTTCGGTCACTACTATTTATTTTCAGCAAAAAATCATCAGCTGCAATAAAAAACCATCAGCTGTATAAATATATGAACATGTCCTTATGCTATGCATAGTCAGCGGGAGGTGGGCAAATGGGTGGCCTGGCACGGCACACCCCATTTAGGCATGATTTGTTTGGCCTAGCATATTAAACGGGATGTACCATGTCAGTCCATGGGCTTAGCCACAGACCCAGGCATGGTCGTGCTGTGTCGGTTAGAGCATGTTTAGCTTTATTAATATCGAACATGTAATAATGAGCTTTAGTAATATTTAGATGGCTGCCTCATTAAAAATTTTGCCAAGTAAAAATACAACATAAGAAAATCTTGGCAAAGAAAAAAGAGTACAACAAATATCTCTACGTACATCGATGTTCTAAGCATCTTTGTCTAGGTAAAGATTGTGGAACATGTCCACAAACTATATATTTTCTATAGAATGTTGATCTCGTGCACCAGCTTCTTCATAGTCTTTTACAATTAGAAGTATTTTCATTATTTTACTCGTGATACTTGTTCTTCTCTTCTCTAATATTTTTCCAGAAAGATTGAAAGCAAGGTCGAAAGAAACCATCGAGACATAAACAGTTAACACATCTATGCTAATATGGATAGCACTAGATATGTTATCTTATACTCATGCCACCAATGCAAAATTTCAAAGTGCCCTTCCTAGTAATCCACAATATTGCTGTTCAAAGAGGTGGATAGTTCCCCACTGCTATGATGGGTGCTATGCCTTGCTTCAGAACTTGATGTTGTAGAATTTGAACCTGTACGTACGCCCTATGAAGTTTTCTTCTTGTGGTGGGTAGTGCTGGAGTTGGTTGCAAGCGAACTCCCTAAAACTTTAGTTTGTATTTTTTTTGATAGACATTAGACAATTTAGTATGCATATATGAAAAAAGTTAGAATAATATATCCTATAGCCCCACTCAGAAGTTGAAAACATTAGTGAATCTTTGAAGTTTAGCTCTAGAATCTAAAATAAATGTAAATGCATATGCATATGGGATATATTTCAAATATTTAGTTTTCATATTAGTGATAGCCTCTTGTAACAATATTTCATTTTCATGAGCCTCCAAGTGATTAGTAATTTCAAGAATATGACTGCACATTAACTTTTTAACAACAAACCAATGCTACTTAGTCAATAGTGTATTACTGTTATAGTTGTGATAGTACATGTGAATAAAAACAGAAAAAATATGTTTTTATAGGGTAAAAAGGTTTTTAAGCATCATGTAAGTAGAGTTGCATCTTACTGGCATATCCAAACCAAATTTTCTTGTATGTATATTCATTGCAATGCAAAAGTTTTTATATGTTTTTATTCGTCAGTTAGAATAATTTAGGAAAGATATTGCATCACTAAAAGTTTTAATATTCTGTTCCAACCTTTTTAAACCATATTTAACAATAAGATTAATAATATGACATGCATATCGCTGATGTAGCAAGAAGAATTCAGCGACAGAAAATATCCATTGTCCTAGAGTTCGCGGCGGCATTGTCTAAAGCTATTGCAAAAAAATTATTTGTAAGACCATTTTTTTTCACAACTTTGATAATACAATTTGCTCCCACCTGCTCACAACTTTGTCCTAGAGTAGAGAGCAACAGCTGTAGGTGGTGTGTGTGCAACGCCTTCCTTCCGCTCCCACCTGCACACACACGTCCCCAACCTATGGAGGTGCTGCTAGCGCCAGAGCCCACGATGCTGGACGCACCCTTACCCACGAGTGGAGAGGCCGCGCGGTTGGGGTTATAGGTTTATATGGCGCAATGTGCGGGGGCGGGTATGCACGCGGTGGTGGCCAGTGGCATTGGTGGAGGTTGAGGGGCGACAGCAGATGGTGGTGGAGGAGGAAGCAAGCGGACGAAGGAGGAGCAGTTTGGGTGGAGGAGGAGGCGAGCGAGTGACGGAGGAGTAGGCGGCGGCCGGTGGTGTTAGTGGAGGCTATGGGGCGGTGGTGGATGGTGGTGGAGGAGGAGGCGAGTAGGCTGAGGAGGACCGGATCGGGTGGAGGAGGAGGCAAGCGGGTAGCGGTCGGTGGAGTTAGCGGAGGCTGACGGGTGGTGGCGAATAGTGGTGGCGTAGGAGGCAAGCGGGTGGAGGAGGAGGCGAACGGGTGACAAAGGAGCAGATCATTCACGAATCATTCTCAAAGTGCGCATAAGTGGAGTGGTGGGAGCGTCCGTCTGAATCTGGATGGCTGATCTTTGATCGGATGGTTGAGAGGGGGTGGTGGCAGATGAACCATGGAATGAACCACTACCACTAACTTATTTTTTTTAAGTAGTAGAGATAATGCAAATGTTTGGACAGAACTATATCCTAGAAAAACATATTTGAAATGCAAAATAGTCTGTAGGTCCAAGTAAAAGGCAATAGGGTGGCTCTAGCGAGTGTGTAAAGATGATGCAGACTCTTTCCTTTGATAGAGACCATTTTAGAAATAATACATTAGGGATGCCTTAGCACTCACATAAATTATTGTTTTTTACTTGTACCCTACAAAATTATCGTGCGGATATAAGATAACATGAAGTGGATAGTTGTAAGTAACTATTGGTAGACGTGTCTAAGTATGTCTCATCTATACTTGATTCCACTGTATCTACTATTAGGATCACATGTCCATTTGTTTTGTTAAATAGCAAATGAAAGCTAAGGTATCGTTTGGCCAAGCGCTAGAGCTTAGCTTCTGGGCTAGAGTCAGAGCTTTCTGGCCAAACGTTTGGGCTTCGAAGCTTGGCTTTTGGAGAAGCCATTGGAGCTAGGAGCCCAAAATGAACATGCCAAAAGAGGGAAAACTGGCTTCAATGACTCCTATGGATTGTTCTTTAATGTGGGAATGTGGTTTGAAGGTATTTACATGTATTTGCCATTGAAAATAGATAAGGATGAGGGTAGAATTGTCTTTGGGCCAAATATTGTAGCTAGAGCTACTAATTGAGCCAAACACATCAAGTTTTTGGTCTTCTAGTTTTTCTAGAGCTAGTTTCTTCCAAAATTAGGCTCTAGAGCTGAAAACTAAAGTTGGAGCTTGGCTAAACAAACCTTAAATGTAACTAAATTGCTAACTTCCTGTTTTAGAAATACTTGGCTAACTTGGATCCGACCACGGGGCAGACTACACCCAACCAAGATCTAAATCTCTCTTTCAGCCAGCCCCTATGCCGCAGTAAACTAAAATGGGCATACTAGCCCTTTTTCTTTCAGCCAGCTCCTACGCCGCAGTAAACCAAATATGGGCCCCAGCGCATGGCCGCGGATCCTCTGCCGTTGCTGTTCTAACGGCACCACCTTTACTTTCATCCAGCCGTGCATTACGAATCAACGAAGAAGATTACATGTTCCAAGAAGATTACATGTTCCTAGCAAAGTCATTTCTCTCCCTCTCCGGAATACATGTAGTCGCTTTGAAACCTCAATGAAATAAAGGACCTGTTCTTTTTAGCTGCGATTTATAGTTTTTGACCGAAAATTTTAAATTTTAGCTGTTTACGATAGAGATTATGGAGAGAGATACTCGCTTGCGATTTTGGATGGTACAAATGTTGGGTTTTTAATGTGTACTATAATTAACTTGTAGACTCTATCTTAAAAAAATACTTCGTTTGAAAGTTAGGTACTGTAGCAAAAACCAAAATCCGTTTTGAGAAACTGAAAAGAATAGGCCCAAAACAAGCTCATTCTCCACGCGTCCCGATTAGTTAGGCCCCGTCGCTTCAGCTTAAACTTTTGACTTTTAATTTATTATTCTTAAACTCTGGATTTGTTTTTTTTTGTGGTTTTTAAAAGCGGCTTTTGATTTTTGCTACAGTGCCTAACTTTCAAACATAATATTTTTTTTTCAAGACGGAGTCTACAAGTTAATTATAGTGCACGTTAAAATCTCAACATCTGTATTAGGAAAAATCGCAAGCGAGTATCTCTCCGTAAATTTCTGTCACGAACAGCCTAAAATTTAAAAATTTCAACCAAAAATCATAAACCACAACCATAAACCAAAAAAAAGAACAAGCTCTTTATCTCTTTTTTTTTTGGCTTTTTGGCCTTTTCTTTTCTTTCCGTATTCGTTTATATTGTCCGTGATGGGTTAATTTTGTTTTTTTCTATTTTTATTTTTTTTATATTTACTTATGCCAAATAAGCCACCATCAGTTACGGTGTAAACTAAGTCAGTTATAGTAAAAAAATAAGTCATAAGCTGGTTTATTGAGCTGAACTGAGCGGCCCATCGAGCTAGCAAAGATATGCATGTTACATGCAGCCCTAGCAGAGTGGACTTCAGCGTTAGATATATGAATATTAATAGTATATAGTCTAGACAGCCTTAATTCAGTCCAAAATAGTAGTGTATAATAAGTTAGTTCTAAGATGTTAATCCGATAGAGATCAGCGTGTGGTGTGGTGAAATGTTAGATCCGTCATTGAATGCGCCAATCGACCGCTACCGCCGCCGTATTTTCCTTTCATTTGCGCCGTGCAGGCGGAACTAAAGTACCGTCCACCATGTGGTTATGATGGGAGGATATGGACCAACCGGGCAGGCGGAACTAAAGTACTGTCCACCATGAAAGTATATAGTTGAAGTTCTCGTTTGCTAAGTCGAAGTAAAACAATTTTTTTATTCGGAGTTCTGCATGGATTTGAAGAAATACCTTACTCATTCGTACGGTACATGGGGCAAGATCATCTCAGATGTTTTGTTGGAAAGGAAGCAAGCAAAATCCTGTCGCTGCATTCCAAAACAATGGCCAGATGAAGGTAAAGGCACGTTGTGCAGTTATAATGGGAACGGCAGACGATAACCTTCCCAGCGAGCCCGGATAAAAATTGGAATGTTGAAGGGATCCCTGCTGCACTTCGCTCTAAAAAGATCTGCAACGAATGCTTTCTCGTAGCATAGCTATGGCCCAAGCGGCCAACCAGTAGATTACGCTCCGAAAGCGCCCCCATCGGTCCAAGATCATGCCGAAGATTAGATTCCCCGTCGCCATCCGCCGGTAAACTCGCACGCCCACGCCATCAACAAGATAAACGAGCCCATCCGGCGGCATCCGACGCGAACAAGATCACACCTGGTTGCGTCCTTTCATGTGTTACCGTACATGCTCCGTACGGCCGCCTCCTCAGCTAGCTCAATTTCAAAGTGCGACGGCGTGCTGCCCGAAGAGTCCACGGTGGTGGATCATGCATTCATGCGCTGGGGACAACAGTAGCCCGACGGTTTAAATTGACCTCGGAGAGAAGCTTTGTTAGATGATATCAAGATAATAATTTACAACTGACATATATATTTATCTTTTATTAGTTATCTATTTATATATAAGTACAAAAGTGTGATTACGCTCATGAGTAAATACTAAGAACTATCTCTAGTGGGAACATCAACACTAATGGGAATAATAAATAACAGTGAAAACATACACTAATGGAATATTAAACAACAGTGGCAACACAAATATCCTAGTTGTTTAACACTCTTCCTCAATCACAACCGGTGAGGTTGAGATTGTGTCGTAGGATCTTTAGTTGTTGTATTACAATTGGGTTGGTGAAATCATTGGCTAATTGATCCCGTGATGATATGAACCAAATCTTGAACGCCTTTCTTGCCACTCATTCTTTGACAAAATAAAAGTCCAATCAATATGTTTAGTTCTGACATGGAATACACGATTAATAGAAAGATATGTGACTTCAAGATTGTCACACCATAGGACAGGCGTTTGTAATTGATAAATTCTAAGTTCTCCTAATAGCAACTGTATCCAGATGATTTCTGTTGTAACATTTGCAAGAGCTGTGTACTCTGCCTCAGTATTGGATCTCGTCACTATGGCTTGCTTCCTTAAACTCCATGATGTGAGACTGGAGCTAAAGAAAATCGCAAAACTACTGGTTGACCTTCAATCATTTGCTAGTTCTACCCAATCTACATTAGAGAATGCACTAACCAAACTAGAAGTAGACTTACAAATATTGTGTCCAACACTCACTGTGTGTCGTATATACCGTAAAATTCTTTTTACCATTATCCAATGATGTTCGGTCGGCATGTACAGAAATCGACATACCTTGTTGACCGCATATGATATATCTGGTTATGTCAATGTTAAGTACTAGAAAGCACCTACTATACTCTTGTACTGTGTTGTTTCTATAGCTAATAACTCTCTCTCGTCAGATTTTGACAATTTTTCAGTTGTTGACATCGGAGAAAATACTGGTTTGTATGCTGTCATATCGGTTTGTTGTAGAAGGTCAGTGGAATATTAGACTAAACAAGGATGAGATCCTCCCCTGATCAACATACTTTGATACCTAAGAGGTAATGAAGATCACCGAGATCCTTGAGAGCACAATTTCTAAATCAAGGTATAAATAGCCTAAGGAGATGAGCTAGTGACAATAATATCATCAACATAATCTAGAATATATGTGATCACACCACTAACATTATAGATGAATATGGACATGTTAGCTTCGGGAAGGAACAAAATCAAGTTCTTGTAAATAAGAACTGAGTCGAGAATACCAGGCACGAGGTGATTGTTTCAACCTATAAAGAGCTTTATCCAATTTACACATATGATGCAAAAATTATGGATCGTCATAACCCAGTGGCTGTCGTATAAACACATCCTCTTCCAGAACGCCATACAAAAATGCATTCTGTATATCCAATTGACAAAGCAACCATCCGCGTGGCACTGCTAATGATAGAACAAGATGAATTATAGCTGGTTTTACAACTAGGCTATACGTTTCTTCATAATTAATCTCATACCATTGTTTGAATCCTTTTGCGATCAATCTAGCCTTATAGCATTCAATAGAACCGTCAGCCTACTTCTTCAATTTAAATATCCACTTGCGGTCAATGATATTGTGATCGGGCTAAGATAATACCAAGTGCCATGTCTTGTTCTTTAAGAGTGCTTGATATTCACCGTCCATTGCCTCATTCAAATTTCTGTCACAAATAGCATTTTCAAGAATTGTTGGTTCGGTCACAGTAATAAATGTGTGCCGACAGATATCATATTGCATTGTGCCATCAATGCGAATCTTTGGTTGGCGAATGTTGTTTTGCAGCTTTGTTTGCATAGGATGAGGTAGTGGTACAGGAGGATTAGATGGTGGAGACATAGCTGTGTCGAGTTCCACAGTTGTGCTAAGGATACGTGGAGTAGGTGAAGCATTAGATACATATGTGGGGCCAACAAATTCCTCTATGGGACTTCAATTGGCATGTCACAGGACATCTTACATGCGATTTAAGAGATCAGCACCCCTCCAGGATTAGCACAAGCAGCGCCCACCAACTCATCACTTGAATTTGTTGTGGGCGAGTTACCTGTTTGCGACAGAGATTACGGAGAGAGAGATACTCGCTTACGATTTTGAATGGTACAGATGTTGAACTTTTAACGTGTACTATAATTAACTTGTAGATTCCATCTTAAAAAATACTCCATTTAAAAGTTAGATGTTGTAGCAAAAGCCAAAAGTCATTTTGAGAAATTGAAAAGAACAGGCCCCTAATCTACTCATCAGATCGGATGATTCATTGAAGAAGTGGTGCAAAGCTTATTGATTACAAAAGTTGAAGATCCCTCGTGTTAACAAAACTTGGCCAACCTACAAGATACAATTAGCTACTTTTCGAAAAACGAGGTACAAACTAGAAGACAATGGGATCTAGCTTTACGCATAGAGATCATGGTGAAGCTTCGAAACATCTTATAGCAGGATCAGCATACACATGCAGATTAGCTAGAAGTGGTCGAAAATACTTATATGAACAAAACTTTACGAACACGTCATCCCTATACACGCATATATGCCAGATAGTTTCGTAAAGCTTTTGTTTGGTCTGCTCTGGGCCTCTGGCCAGCTGACGGCAGCTCTACTCTGCAGTGATCTACGTGAGCCGGAGACCCTCCAGGGCCTTGCCGCCGCCGCGCCGACGCTCCCAAAGGCTCGGCGCGTTGTCGTAGACCCTCGCCGGCCGCCTCACCACTGGCAACGGCGGGTCAAACTCGCGCACCGCCGTGGCTACACCGCCACCACAAGAACTCCCCGACGATGATGAGCCACTCGGCACGTCCCTAACCTTGGAGCACGCACGCGACGTCCTCCCCCTCCGCCGCCCGAACAACCCCATCACGAGCCTCCCCACCTTACAGCCCGAACCCCTGGCGGGCGCGCATGGGCATCTCCTTCTCCCCTTGACCTGCCCCATGCAGCTGATCCTCGGCGAAGCCGGGAGGGTAACGTCGGCCCGTCCGGCGTGGTGACGGCCATCGGCCATAGTCTTCTTGTCGTTCTGCGCCTTCTGCCACACGGACGGCGACAGCAGGAGCGGCGAGTAGGCAGGCACCGCCGGCTTCTTGGAGGCGTCCCTCGACGGCGGCGGAGTAGCCTTGATGAGGAGCCATGTTGGCGTCGGCGCCTTGATGATGTGGTGGTGGTGGTGAAGTGCCGCCATGGAGATAAATGCTGCAGCTCCGGTCACCGGTACAACACCGAGCAACTGGCGTTTGATGCGCTGGGTTACGAGCTAAGAGCTCGTTTATATGCCAAGGGAGGGGGGATTCGGTCTACTAATCTGTACAATATTGATGAGAAAAAAGAAGTGCCAAATTAAAGTTGTTCCAAGTCAAGTCGTTGTAGCGAGCCAAGCAGCGATCACGACTTGAACAGGATCCAAGCAGCGACCACGACCTGAACAGGATTGACCGCGCGTGTGATTGGGCCGTGCTATTTACTTGGTCGTTAGCTTATGTGGAACGTTTAGGCCGTCGCTCTTGCCCCAGACGTGAAAAATTCGGAGGGCACCGGACTTCCTCGCGCTCGCGACGTCAGTTCTGTTTACTTTTGTTGCCGTGTGATTAAGATGGTTCTCATTTAGACTTAAAAATACTGTTTATTTTATATTGAACTATTAAAAATATATCATAGCTACTGATAACTTTTTTTTAACGTAATTAAGTTTTAAAAATAAAAATATTATTGCAGACAATGAAAAGAAATAAAGAGAAAAAAGCTAAAAAACCATATAATTACTAGAAAAACAAAAGTAAAAAGATATAAGTCAAAAACTAAAAGCAAAAACTCTTGAACAACAAGAGTGAATCTACCAATAGGGTAAGGTCGGGCGGTCGTCCAAGGTAGACGTCGTCGGTAAATTGCCACAATTATAGCATCACTTTGATCAGCGTGTGTAAATTGCCTCTACACACTATAACATAATAGTCTCATAGAGAAGTTTTTATTTAGACTTTTTAATGTCTTTATGTAGCACATAAAGAATTTTTTTATTGTTTTTTAGTGTTGTTCATCACCAATTAGTCTCTATGATTTTTGACACTTTCTATATAAAGATGCTCCTAGAACACTTTACAAAACGACTCAATAGACCTCTGACTCAATGGACTTCTGTTGAGTCATTTTGTAAAGCGTCATAAGAGTGTCTCTCTATAGACAGTGTCAAAGACCGTAGAGACACGTTGGTAGTAAACAATACTAAAAAAATATCTTAAGAAGTCTCTTTATATGCTACATCAAGATATAAAAAACATTTCTATAACACCATTGTATTATACTGCCAGTGCGCCCAGAAATTGACAGCTATGGACCTATGGCTAGCTATGAGGTTTTTAATCGGTGCACTGCAGTATAAACTTAGGCTGAAATTGCATTTTTCTGATGGCCACACCTTTTTTTCGCTGGAAACCGCGGGGTACGTTTTATAAAGTGGACAGTTTGACTGTAGTGTTTGACAGCCAGTTAGTCCATGTGGATTAGCTAGCGGGAAAGAACATAATAGAATAGAATGATACGACCTTAACCACGTACGCGAAGAATATCAACAGTCCTAGCTAGGACTGACCAAATCCAAGCCGTGGGGTTGTAGAGTGTGTAGACCTGGAATTCCGTACAAAAAAAACTGATCTCCTGTTTAGAACACGAAAGTTTGTCTATATTTTTTTACGAGAAATGAACTGTCTTACGAGAAATTCTTATATTTCAAATAGTTCTAAGGTGTCATGGAATTGATAGATTTATAGAGACGTTTATATTAGTTTTTACTGATGATTTTTTGATAGAAAATAAATAATAATGACTAAAATAAATAAATTTAAGGAGGGCTTGAGCGAAATGGAAAGTAAGAGAGAGATGCGTACGACTGACGAGAGCGAAAAAAGTGAGGTACATGATACACATATATCTTATCTCAGAGCAAAATGATGATAAGAGAGATAAAAAAAACCGAATATTTGTACTAACTTTATGCTTTTTTAACCCGAAACCAATACGAAGTCGACCAAAGTAGTCTAGTCCCTCGAGTGGTTGACGTTGCTATGTAGTCTTACTCATTCACACCATGGCAGACGGTGATTTTCTACCATGCATAAAGTTTTGATATTCCTTTGGATCTGTGGAAATTCCTTTTTTACATTCATGTCATGCATAAAAAGTTTTGGTGTTTGCATAGACTATTTTTTATTGCGCTACGGAGAAACAATGTGCTAAATCTATTGTGCTGTGATCAATCATCATCAAATTGTGCGGCAGGTCACAACTATACCAAGTGTTGGAACTTAGGTGCGACATTAGCAAATTCATCATCAACCCTTTTTGCAGAAAAATTTTCTTATTACTTTTCATATTTGCAGAAAATTAGTTTCGGACACAATTATGTATGTGAAAGTTCAACTATTACCAGCCGGATTACTACTTGGGGTAGGAAGGAGCAACTTCTACTACTTGAGTTAGCAACTAGGATTATCTAGCTCATCACTATTACTATGTCTTTAAAACATGAGAGTTGCTAGCGACCGGACGTCCGATCCAGGTGCTAACTCCATACGGTCGGTCGCAACATTCCTCGTCCATATATGCAATATTTCTCGGCCATGTATGCAACAAAAAAACATAAAAATCTCAATGCTACACACATAAAAATCAAATGTTGCATACATAAAATCAAAATGTTGCTCACGAGAAATAAAAAAATGTTACACACATGAAATCAAAATTCAATTCAATCGAGCTAGTGAGGAGAGAGAAAGGTAAGGCATGGGTGAGAGCCGATACCAGGGTTGGCGTGTTGATGTGGGAGATGTCGGCGGCGACACCGGGCGTGGCGGCGATATCGTTGAGGGAGAGGGAGGAGATGAGTGGGTTGAGCTTCATGAGGAGCACGAGGGCTGGCCGATGCCGTCGATTGTGCTGAGGATGGCGACCTTCCGCCCTGACAGCCCTCCGATGGCGGCCGAGGAGTAGTCGCGATGGCGGCAAAGGAGCTAGGACGCGGATCTCAATACCGATGACCTCATCTCAATATTGGATTTGGGACTGTTTTCCTCGACTTAGGTGTGTTTTGCTATGGTGGGGGTCACTAGAGTGAAGACATGTCTATTCACTGTGGTGGGGATTCACTGGAGTGGTGGTGTGAGGTGAGACGGCGGGCTAGTTAGTAGGGCATCCAAATTTTTTTCTTGATATCGTACATCCGAATGGTAGCAATATCGTGAAAACACACATAGTATGGATTTTTTTGTTAAGCTCGTCATAAAGAACACAACCAGTTCGTTGCCATCATACCATACAACCATCACGATCGACTTGTCTGAGTTGTCTCTGATCCGAATGGATCTGTACACCATCCATTGCAACGGCTACGCGTGCCATAGCGCATGGTGGCAAACACGTGTAACAAAGCAATATTGTTAACAAATTGGAACTTGATCGATGTTTTAAAGAGTTTAAGATTTTAACCGTTAACTTTTGGTTAAAATTATACTGTAGCATTGTTAATTTTTTTAACAATTCAATTAAAAATAAAAATAAAAACTATTATATCGTTGTAGATAAGATAAAGATAAAAAAGATAAAAAGCCGAACAAATAAAAAATCTAAAATAAGTTAAAATTATAAATTAGTATACTCTAAGTGATTTTTGATTTAAGTAAGTCCAGGGTTGGTCCTGGGATTTTAGGGGTCCGGGGCAAAATTAAAAATAGGGGCCCTAGTATAAATATCTAAATCTTGTCCATTGGCTGAAAGACTCCATTAAAAAGCAAAATAGGTGCTAAGTGTCTCCATTAAAAAGCAAAATAGGCTCCAAGTGTCCTTTACTGTTAAATTTGTAGATGAAACATATTTATCATGCAAAGAACAGGGCTATCATGATTTGTGAATTTCTTATACACTATATTGGACCTCTTGGAAAGAAACTATGTTAAAATACTACAGTAATTACAAGAAGCATTTGCAGTCTTGTATTTCTAGACAAACTTCAGTTTGCGTTCACACTTAACCCTTGAGCAAGTATAATTTCAAATTCATTTCAAGAATTGGAAGCACACCCAAAAGAAAACTTACGCTTAATGGATGACCTAACAGTTCACCAAACACAAACAATTGTCCTCAGTATAATGTTTTATGATACAAGTGTCAGCCAAGAATCCATGCATAGCAGTTTAGAATGGCTAGATTTTTACTGAAATGATTTTTTTTTATGAATCCAGTAGTGAGAAGAACAATGCATAGCAACAAGATCACCAAAAATTGTTCACTAAGAAAAAAATATGTTTGCAACTACTAGCTAAAAAGATTGATAATGACATCGAATATCAAGTAGAACTATAATTTTTTTCCATATTGGGGATAGTATACAAAACAATACCAAGTGCAACAGTAGGCTAAGAAAATATTGTTAGTTCAATATAATGTACCTGGGAAGCTCAAAGCAAGGCCAGTGCAACAACTAGCAATGCCAGCGTTGACAACTGCCACAGAAAAATGTCAGTTCATACCATATATCCAACCCCCCAAGGTATAACACAAATAAGTGGTCAACTTAAACAATACACATACTATCATCTTTCCCACGCAGCCTTCTCAACAAGCACACGACCAAACTCTGGACGCCTGAGAGAACTGCAAATGTCTAATCCAAGAAATTTCCATTATGACGAAGCTGTCCGGAAAAGGATAGGGCAATTTTCGTGTTAAAATTATTGGCATAACACCATGAACAACTAACCTTGGCAGACGACTCTGCATTGCCGAATGAGCCCTTGAGTCCCTTCTTAGTGACCAAACCTTGTCCTGAAAAAAGAGCCCAATGTGCAACATAAGGATTTTATGCGAGGAAAATAACTGGGTAACACATGTGCTGTTAGTGACACCATGTAGACTAAATCATTTTGATGGTACTCAAGGCAACCAGACTAATGGTGCTTACATTATTCTAACACAATAAGGATCTACAATTCAAATTAAGGAATCAAAAGAATTGCATGAGATGTGCAATTATCTACAAAGCGAATAATATATCTATCGAGATTTCCCCCCCTCAAACAACTAATCTCTTGGAGTCATTATCGATCTCGAAAAATACCATACTCTTAGACTCTGGCAAGAATTGGGCAAAAAAAACCTAAGGCAAAGAAAGTTCCTATCTTTATGTGCTCCAAAACCCCCAAAATAAAAAAAAAATCGAGACTACCAAATCAGGAATAAAGAAAGCAGCAACAAAATATAGACAGACCTGGGAAAGGAAAACAGGGGGATTTGGGTGGTAATACCATATCCGACGATAGATCCGACGAAGGCGCCGCCGGTGAAGTCACCGGCGAATCGGAGGAGGCAGACGACGAGGGCGCGGCTAGAGGCGACGGAGGCGCGCCTCCGTCGGCGGGGTTGGAGCCCTCGGTGCCGAGCTCGTCACCTGAGGAGGCGCTCAGGGTCTGCTACGAGGGACGCGAGGCCACGAGGTTTGTGGGGACGGGAAGGCCACGAGGGACGCGAGGAGACGCCTTCAGCTAAGCCCCTGGATTTTGGGGGTCTGAGGCGGCCGCCCCGCTCGCCCCCTGGGGTCGGGTCTGAGTAAGTCAAAAATAAAGAAAAAAACTAGAAGTTGAATCCGTTCGAAACGAGAGTTAACAGCAAACTTTACAATCTGGGACGTGGCATACGAAATTAGAAGCAAGGTTAGATTTAAATGCTTGTGCTACGTTAGGGACCACCTGTTAAACGGTTAACTAAATTTAAAACCTATCTAATGCGACAATTATACGCGACAATCCTTAGCACAACGGGTTTACACTTTGCATTCCCCTATTGTTTAAACAGAAAACATTAAAAAAATCCGCAAAAGCAGTGACTGACATATGGGCCCGAAATCCCACTCAATAACATCTCCCACCTTTTGCAGACAAACCCCTGATTTCTCTGACCATCTCATTTTCGGCCCTCGTGTTGATCCCCTCCCGCAATCTCTCCAAGCCAGGAGGCACCCGTACCAGATCCATGGTTCGCGCGCCGCCTTCACGCCCCCATCGCAGCGACTAGCCGGCGCACCGGCGCTCCACCGCGGACCCGGATCCGGCCACCGCATCTGCCTGGCCCGGCGAGTGATTCCACAGGAAGCGAGGCGCATCCACCCCCGAGGGGCGAGGCGGCGAAGATGGTGATCAGCAGGCAGCTCGTGCTGACCTACCTCTACCTGCTAATCTACGTCTGCCTCTCGTCGGGAGTCATCCTGTTTAACAAAGTAGGGTTCTTCTCTTCTAATGCTGGTTTTGCCATTGGAAGCCCCGCTATGTGGTAGAGTAGAGCAAACGCTGTCATGATGAACTTAAGATCCATTTTGTTCCTAATGTCATTTACGAAATGTTTGTTTCCTTCTACATTCTAATGTGGTTTACATAATTCTGATATGAACGCATGCTACATTGCTACTTTGATTGGCCATATTACAATGCTTGTTTTCCTTTTTTTTGGGGGGGGGGGGGGGGGGGTGGATTGTTAGGCTAATCAGGGTTTTGCTACAGCACACTGCCAGTAATCTGTAGTACAGTGTGGGCTTAAGGTGTAAACAATTCGAGGAATCTTGTATTCGCGTTCTGATAATGCAGATCCATTTCTTTGCCTTTTTTGGGTGTTATATGCTTGCTTAGATATTAGTGGACCTTTGATTATGAGAGGTGACATTTGACTATGAAATTAATGCACTCAATCTTTGTATTGTTACAGTGGGTCCTATCTCCAAAGTACTTCAAATTTCCCTTCCCTATTACCCTTACAATGATTCACATGGCATTTTCTGGAGTCGTGACGTTCTTCCTTGTCCGTGTTTTTAAGGTATGCATCTCTATGCCATTTTCCTGTTATAGCCTTCCATGGTCGTTGTATACCATGTTGTCTGTTTTTTAATGAATAATGACGTGCTTATTTCAACGAAATGACATGTAAAGTGTTAATTTTCAAGTGGCAATTATTCTTGTGCAAGAACAGATAAGGAAATTTTGGGTTGCAAGCTTTAAATTAAGTTGTTAGTTTGTCTGGTGACGTCATTTGGTATTTCCTAGAGGAGCTAATGGAGTCATCTTGCTATTTTGGTAATGCAGGTTGTTGCACCTGTCAAGATGACTTTCCAAATGTAAGAGCATTCACTTTTGTCCCTTCATTGTGTATGAATTTGATTCTTAATCATTATGCTCCCCTTAATGCAGATATGCCACATGTGTAATTCCAATTAGTGCCTTCTTCGCCTCAAGTCTTTGGTAAGCTAACCATAGACAAGATGGAATTGATATTTCATCTTATTGTTTCTCAAAGACTTCATTGTTATATTCCTTCATGCAAAAGCATGCATATGCAGGCATGTACAAATGTATGCGGAATTATATATGGCTAGAATGGGAAAACATCTTAAACTAAATTTCACTATCAATATTGCACAAATCGTATGATATGTGCAGTGTTGGTGTTTTGTGATGACCTAATAGATTGCTTTGAAATGATAATGTGTTGCTATTGAGGTTGTTTGCAAACCCAACTGGTGTTGTGGAGTTCTTTCTTTGGGCTTGTCTTTTTGCACTATTTGCTTGGTATACCAGTTGTTCGAATAATATAACTTTTGTATCATGTGAAATTGGTGACATACAGTAGCAATCTTTGTTCACATGGGTTGTATGGACAAAGGAATGCTTTCTATATGGGCTTTAAGCTTTTAACTTAATTTGGTTATTTTTGCAAGTGGAACGCTGTATACCAATTACAACTTCGTTAATGCCTGACACTAGTATGTGAAGTATAATTTAGTAATTTACTAGTTTTCTATTCTTAAGTCCCATACAGTTTACTGTGCATGGCAATTTGCTAGTTCAATGTAGAGTTGTCTTGGATCAAGTGTACGAAGCATGCCTTTCCCTCACATAATATTGATACAGTACTTTGATTGATTTTGGTTGTCTATTTTACAGGTTTGGCAACACAGCGTACTTGTATATTTCAGTTGCCTTCATTCAGATGCTCAAGGCCTTGAGTGAGTTACAATGCACCTCCCTTTAATTATCGAGAAGATTATATGGTACTGATCTGAGTTACTTTGAAATGCAGTGCCTGTGGCAACATTTGTAATGGCTGTTCTATGTGGTACTGACAAATTAAGATGGGACCTTTTATTGAACATGGTGTTGGTCAGTGTTGGTGTTGTAGTTTCATCATATGGCGAGATTCATTTTAATGTGATAGGAACATTATACCAAGTAACTGGCATTTTCGCAGAAGCCCTCAGGCTTGTTCTAACACAGGTCCTCCTCCAAAAGAAGGGGTTAACTCTAAACCCTATTACAAGTCTGTATTACATAGCACCTTGCAGGTACCAGATACTATATCTGAAATTCTGAATACTTGCTTGCTTGGTTGATATAGCTTCTGGCAACTATCATTGTAGGAGATTACATTCTCTCTTACAGAGTCCTTGTATAAAAATACCTGGATTATGATTTTTGTCTTACAGAATACTTGCACAAAAAATATGAGGACTGTCATTTTCTTAAATTCCTTCAGCGATAGTAATGGCTTAGAAAGATACATAATTATGTTGAAAGGAGTTAATGGTACTTTGTTATTTTAATATCTTACAATTAACATTGCAAACATGATGTCCTAAATAACTTAGTTGATGAAGTTGTTTAGTAACAAAAGACAATTTTGGTTGTGTGCCATAGCTTCAGTTAGGAATGCTTCTTAATGCATGATAGATTGGCTAGGAATGCTAACCTAAGAACTTGAGATGACAAGAGATTGATGTCATGCAGCTACTATTGTAATATAAAGTATACACGCAAATAAACCTTGTATTTTAATTGGTTTTCATATGACATTGACAGCCAAAAACACCATGTTGTTTATGTGGATCAATAGTTTTTGTACTCATTGTTGAAATGTTTTCAAAAAGCGTATCAAAATCATATATGCTCCTGTTAGGCACATGCTCAAACTATGTAATATATGAAACAAACACATTCCAGAGGTTTATGGCTACTTTCTCTAGGACTCTTGTATGTGTAATTCTTTGTTGAGAAGCATAAAAGAGGTTGTTAGGAACTAACATTTGCTGCCTATAACGTTTCTCAAGGACTCAGTTCAAACGAGTTGTCAAAATTAATTAATGTGCTTCATTTACTTAAACTCCCTTTACTTTGAATTCATTGGTAAATTTAGATTCATAAGAAATATTGGCTTGTTTATTAGAAACAGATGTTTACTAAACCATATGTGTATGTTGAAAGGCTTGGGTTAGATAGGATGACACATTTACTCAAGGTTTCAAAGCATAATGTTTCACAAAGTACTGTACTGTACAAGGGTCTTACACTTTTACTACTTGATTAATATCCACAAACTTGTTGTCAGAGGTGCTTTACAAGGACCATTTGGTTTTAAAGCATAATTTCTTTCATAGGAACCATTCAGGAAAATTATGTTAGAATGTTTTACATTGTGGTTTAGTGTTGCTTCTTTCAAGCAAAAGTTTGCTGTAAGCTTTGTTTGCTGAATTTTCGTTTCCTTGTAATGTTAGCATGATACACTATCTCTGTACCTTTTGAAGTACATACATCTAAAAGCATTTGGTTTTGGAGGCATTAGAATACCATTCGCTCATAATGATTCAATTTAAATTATGAACTCTCTTAGCTTGTTCCACAAGAGTCTCTTATATCATCAGAAATCCAACCATATGCGTTCTTGTTCCCTAAAAGTTTAGGTAATATAAGTTGAGTGCAAAATACTAATAGCTTGCTAAAAGTTTGTGCTAGCTCAAATATGCTGCGGACATATCCTTGAGATTACAACGTTAGGGCCTTCATTTTATCGTTCATTGCCAGTCACCGCTGTTTCTTTCCAGCCTTTGTGCTTTGGGATTGGTATGCAATCTGTTCTTCGATACAATAAAATATTGCATGTTCTGTATTTCTCTAAAATGTTTGAACCTTTTTTCTGCATGCAATTTCTTAAATGTATTGTTTATTTATGCAGTTTCATCTTCCTGTTTGTTCCGTGGTATTTACTGGAAAAGCCAGAAATGGATGTCTCTCAAATTCAGTTCAACTATTGGATATTTCTCTTGAATGCAGTTTCTGCATTTGCATTGAACATATCCATATTTCTAGTTATTGGAAGAACAGGAGCAGTCACTATCCGAGTTGCGGGAGTTCTGAAGGACTGGATACTTATTGCCCTCTCAACCATTATCTTTCCTGAATCTATCATTACAAGCCTCAACATAATTGGATATGCCGTTGGTAATTATGTATTCAGTTTTCTCTAGAGATAGAATTTGTATCTGAATTCTGGAACAATAACTTGATAATTTTACTTTAAATATGTATGTTGCGATTAAAATTCTTAATTAATATTGATTTAATGTGTAGCTCTCTCTGGCGTTGTCATGTACAATTATTTGAAGATGAAAGATGTCAGAGCAAGCCAACTTCCAGCAGATAACACTCCTGATAGAGCTACAAAGGTCAGGGTACGACTCTCACTGGTCACTGCACTTTTCGTATTTAGTTTTTTTGAAATATTTTAGGTCTTCCCCTTGTTCAATACGTTCATCAGACATCAAGGGAGATCTTTATTGTATCACTACTTCAAAGAAGTACATTATTCAATGTTTCATTTTCTTCTCATTGTTTTCTCCTCTCCCTGCTTTTGTTCTTCATTCCGTAAAACACCGCTATTACAAAAATTGAATTGTCTTGACCCAGGCATGTGCATCGTGTTGGCACACAGGACATAAGAGGTTTTGGACTAGAAATGGTTGTTTTTCATTCCAATGTTCTCTTGCCATTTCATATATGTCTTGCCTCTTTTATCTTCTGTTTCTTCAGCGAACGGGCCTCTAGCGTAATGGTTAGAGCGCTCTAGTAGTATCCCTCTGGTTCTGGGTTCGACTCCCAGTGGAAGCGAATTTTCAGACTGAAGGAAAAAAAACCCCCCTCGCCTGCTACCACACCAAAGCACAGGTCTAAAGCCCGGTCCAGGTCGTTGGTCGTTCTCACGCGGGCGACGGAGCCGCTGTGTAAGGGTGGAGCAGGATCTTCTTCGTGATCTGCGTGAGAGGATCTTCTTCTTAAGCAAAATGCCCGGGGGCCGTCTTACCCCCCGCAGGTCGAGTTTTTTCTTCTTTTGTTTCTTCAGATTGTTCTTCTATGATCCAACTTTTGCGGCCATCTGGGTGTCAGACCCACCTGACATGCAGTTTCTTCCACTTAGCTTCCACTAAAGTTGATAGCACCTACAGTTCCAATATATATCATACGGTCACAAACACCTTATTAATCCATGAAGTTTACTTTTGGTGTTTGGCTCTCTTGGAGATTACAAGTTGGATACCTCTTTAATATAGTTTGGGAACTCCCCATTTTGTTTACTACCATGACATAATCCAGGAGTCAGACTCAGACATAACAGTTGTAACCAAATGGTTTTCTATAATTTCTAATATTTCCACGCAACTGTTGAAATGTGCTCTTTTTTGGCAGGATAAGAGGATTTCAAACATATACAAACCTGACAATACCATGGACAGCAATGATGAAACCGTCGTTGGAGGTCTGACATCAGAAGCTGTGTCAGTTGATGAGGAAGCCCCTTTGATTCCTTCGTCACGCCTCTCCTATGTTACCCGGACACAAACAGGCAGCTTCAATAACAGATGACCATCATTTTCTCAAGTTTTGAGTTGGTTGAGGGAGCAAACTTCGTCCTATATTGACCATCCTATGTTTTCCTCCAGGGGAGTCTCAAAGAGGTGTGTACACACATCAACTATGAGAGAGCCATTTTTGGAAGCTCTGGCAATTAGTCTTGTATGCGCCTTTTCTCCATGACATGTTGCTCAGATCTGGAGGTGAATTAGCGAGAGTTGCAGAGATAGGATCATAACTTTTGATCAGTATTTGGATACATTTGGACATTTGGTAGTCTATGTTAGATATACGATGTTTCTTAACCCAGCATGTCAGACCATAGATGGTGTAAAGCATTTTATAGATGCTAATTTGAATTGCAGTTTTGTTTCTTTTTCTCAGTCAATGTATTTCTGTTTTCATTTGCCTTGAGTACTACCAAATGTGGATTTAATATGCTAGAAGTTGGCCAGGAACTTTTACAACGTACTGAACTCTACTGCACCACTCTTTCCGTTGGATATCATATTTACATGTACAGTATGGGAGGTTTCTGTCAAGTTTTGTCAAATTTGAGCTAAGGCCAAAGTTGTGGATAGTAAAATAGATTTTTTTTTCTTATGAAACTAACTTAGGGCTGAAAAAGCCAAAAGTCATCGCTATTTTGAACGCTACCTTAATAATTTAATGATGAAAAGTAACTGGTTTTGAAGTTGGAAGTTGAAAATCGGACTGAGAGCATAGTTAGGGTTGTAAGTTGGACTTGTTCTATTAGTAAATAATGCATCATATGCCTGTGCTGGCCCCTCGAAGGATAGTTCTGAATTTTGATCGATTATTTATTTTGGAGTACCTCAAAAGAATCTGTATGTTTTGTTTCTACTATGCACAGAAATATGATTAACAGTGGAAATCAGAAGCTGGTGTACAGAAATATGATTAACAGTGGAAATAACAAGAAGACTAGTAAAGAGTGTCTTGCTCAGAAAGAAATTGTCGGAAAACGCCAGAACAATGCTCACCAGTAGAATCACATCGAAAAGTACGAATGGAGCACATAAACTGAGTACGAACTATCGTGGCAAAGTTACAATAGATCGTAAGAAACTAACCACAAGTAGACATAAGAAAAAGTCAAATAAAACGAGAATAATCATCAATGAAAATAAGATAAAATTTATGTCCGTCTTTGGAGATAGTAGGTGCAAGTTCCCAAACATCTGAATGAACTAAATCAAAAGAACAAGTTGACAAGAACTCACTAGAATGATAAGAAAGTTGTAGCTGCTTACCCAACCTACAACTTTAACAAGACATGGGCGTGTCAACAGTAACCCGTCCAAAAACTCCTTGACGAGCTAATGAAGAAAGACGGGACCACATAGGTGTCCTAAACGGTGATGCCATTGCGCACAAACTCCAGAGGTGATGACAGTAGTGGCAGTGAAAGTAAACATGGTAGGATCAACTTGAGAGAATGGAAGGTAAAAGCGGTCAAGAATGTAGAGACCCTGGTGATCCTTACGGCAGCGGACAGTCCTAAGAATCGTCCATGTCTATTGATTATGGACAAAGAAGATGTGAGAGTCAAAACCAACTCTACAATCAAGATCAGTGAGCTGTCCTACCGAAGTGAGCTGCTTGGTAAGTTCGGGGCCATAAGAAACAGTTGGAACAAAAAATCAGTGGACAAAAAAGTGCCCTGACAGCTGACCGGTAAGGAAGTGTCGTCAGCTGTCTAAACATTGATAGGAAAAGCAGGAGATCCTACTGAAATGAGAAATGTAAAGTCTGGTGTCATGTGGAAAGAAGCACCGGAATCCAGAACCCAAGAGGTACTTGGAGGAGACGTCTGAGCTAGACTGGCAGAACCCGTGGAGTTGTGAGAGAGCAGCTGAAGTAGAGCCTATCAGAGTTGCTGAACAGAGTAACCTCGCTGAGCAGAACCTGATGAGCTAGTCTGTCCTCTTGTGAAGGAAGGGCCTCTTTATCCCCTTTTGTCGTCCACCCCCTCGCACCTTGTTTCATTTTTTCGCACCGCACAACTCTGGTAGTCATGCCCAAATTTCTTGCAGTAGTTGCACTGAACTCCAGTTGGTGCAAAAATAGGAGTAGAAACTGGCACCGGAGGAGAAACCGTAGTAGAAAGCATCGGCGTAGTCGAAGAAGGAGCAACAAGCACAGTCGGAATGGACTGGAGTGCTAACCCGAGGTGAAACTCCTCAGCCCGAAGCGTCGAAAGAGCTTCGGTGACGGTCGGTCGTGGCGAACGGCTCGGCAGTTGAGCCCTAACAAACTTAAATTTTGGACGAAGATGGCAGGCGAAATCATAAAGACGAAGGCTATCATGATCCACCTTCTGCACTTTATGACACTCCTGACAAAGTGGATAGGCCAGCTCATCCAGCTGGCGCTAAAGACTGGCTAGAGATCGGTAGAAGTCGTCGACGGAAGAATATCCTTGGTGAAGCATCTCCAACTCACGTTGAAACGAAAAGAACTGAGCGTCACTGCTCTACCGGTAGCGCTCACACAAGTACTCCCAGATTTGTCGAGTGGACCGTAGACCAACAATATCTGGCTAGATGGAGTCATCGACGCTGACTATGAGGATGGCGCGAACCCGGACCTCATCAGCACACTAGCGTTCGAAACGTCAATGGCATATTGAAAAGCCTCATCAGCAGCATCAACAGCAGCGACAGCAGCCTCGACCTCCTTCTTAGCAGCCTCATCTACAGGAGGTGCAGAAATAGACTTCCTAGGAGGAGGCTAAACCGGTGATGGTGGAGAGAAGGTTGTGCACCGGTAACATATCCCCAGAGGTGGAGACCATCGAGCGTGATATCTATGAGAGAAGATCACAACCTGTAATTCATCCCATGGAGCTTTGTTCCTAAGAATGGGATTGCAGTTGATGGAACGAAAGCCATTGGTAGGCGACGCTGGACGGTGCGGTGACCAATGGAACGACATCTAACTGGCGGCGCTGGACGGCGCGGCGGTTAGATCAACATTTTTTTCTTTTTTCTTTTTTTTTACTTATTTAACTCTCACAGGCACAACTCAGATCAGATTGGACCTCTCAGACGTCGCCAAGACTTGCGAATGGCGGGCGGCGGCAAGGCTTCGGCAGCGATGGCCGCAAGCGGTGGTCGCCGATCGGCAGCCGAGTGACGCCAGCCGTCGCGGCGAGGCGCGCGAGAGGTGGAGCGCCAGAGCCCTGAAGGGCAGAGCCGCGCATGCTTGGTCGAAGCTGGCGGCGGTTGGGGGTGGCACGAGGGCCAGTGGCACCGCACCGTGGCATGACCGGAGCTAGGAGCAGCTAGGGCGATGCGGCGGCACCAGCAGCGGACTCGAACGGGGCGGTCGCCGGTTGAGCCAAGCGCGGTCGGCTGCTTAGGCGGCGCGGTCGAGGAGGAGAGCGGGCATCGGTCGAAGAGCTTCTCTCTGTCACCGGTGACGGAGTAGTTCTGGGAAGAGGCGCGGGCGATGAATCCGAGCTCCGTGTGGATGGCGACGATGGCGAGCACCTTCTCGATCCCACCAACGGTGACTAGATCAGGAGGGATCCGGTAGATGAAGTGGAGACGACGGCGGCTTGGGCAGCGGCGGTGGCGGCAAGGGCAGCGTCAAAGGCAACGGAAGAACTAGGTCAGAACCTTTGCTCTAATACCATGTTATGAATATTATGTGTGTATTCATGAGACCTAAGGGGTCATATATATAGGAGAGTACAGGATGATATACAGAGAATATGCTATACACAGATAAGGAAATCGAGGCATATAAGGAAGTAAATAACAATCCTATTCTATCCTTAACAGAGCGAAGGCCCGCTTCATATTATGCTCTAAAACTTTGAAATGATACAAGCACAACTGTCTTACTAAATGGTGCCAGGATGTTATCCTAAATTGTGATGAAAACTCATCATATCAACTTGGTTGATACCTCACATTCTGCCGTTCTATTGACCGTGACTCTGTCTAAGATTTTTTTTAGCGAATGCTCGAATGGTACGGCATTGCAAATTTATCTCTTAAATATAAATTCTTGTAAGTAGTAAGTTACTTCTTTTGCACTTTTCGTTAACGTGCTGCTTTACTTGTGCGTCCATGGTGGCTGATGGCTTATGGTTTTCATTCTTCCTACGAAGTATGCCGTTATTTTGCTTTTGCTTTGGGTTCTGACTATGGATATGAGAAACCATTTATTCCCAGGCAACTCTTGATTGAATCGGCAGTATGAGTAGCAAGATTGAATTGGATTCAAGTGTCTCTTTTCCTATTCATGTATCATCACAACATTCTACATCGTACCCCAAAAAAGTCAGTATGTATTCTACATGCATAAATGCATGGATCATGATCATTTCTTTGGCAATGCCTTCTCCCACCCCCCACATGAATCATCGCAGCAGCTCTCCTGGCCGATCACCCTGTTGAGCTTCCTCCCAACGCAGCTCGCCGACGCGCATCCGCCGTCCCTGGCGTTGTCGAAGTCCGGCACGAACCCCATGAATATCGGCGGCTGTGAGTCGCGCCGCGGCTGCCCGCCACCGTCTGTCCCGTACTGCTTCTCGACGCCGCCGTCCTTGCGGAACCTCACCTCGCACCCGCCGGCGTGCTCCGCGCAGAAGAGGTTGTCGTGCCCCGGGTTCCCGAACACCCGCATGCCGTGCGCCCAGCACCGGTTGGCGCCGCGGTACGAGCACAGCACCTCGAACACCTCGTCGCCGCGCACGGCGGGCAGCGTCAGGCGCGCCGCCGTGCCGCTGGGGATGTTGGCGCGCGCCGACCACACCGAGTGGCTGTGATTGTGCTCGCTGAACCCGTGGCATAGCAGCTGCACGTTGCCATCGGCTAGGTCTAGCTCCTCGCCGACCTCCTGCTTGTTCGTCACCACGATCAGGCGCCGGCCCCCGCCGGCCACGAAGGGGGTCGGCAGGTGGCGGCACCGGAACCGGAAGAAAAAGCTGAACGCAACCGCCGCAGCCATCACGGCGGCGAGGGCGACGATCTTGACGGGCGCCGTGGCCATGGCGATGCGATGGCGGAGGCGCGCGGACGTTGCTGGCGCTTAGGATTGCGGAGACCGAGCAGTAGGTACGTGTCTGGACGAGGCTGGCATGCGAAATGGCGCGTGTTTCGTTCATGCATGTTTCGATATGGTTTTTGGCTGAGGCCAGAATGGGTTTGCCGAGGAGGGCAAACTTAGACAGCGGACACAGGGGAATGAGCGTGTTTTGTTGTTGTTTACGAGGCGCACTGCCTAACTTTGGGGTGTTGCTTGGCTGGTTAAATTTGCTTGGTAAGGTGTACGGGTGAATCAACCCGTTTTTTTTCTAAGAACAATGATGTCAAGCAAAACCTCAGCAGCAGCAGCAAGAAAAAAAAAGGATCAAATTTGATCAAATGTGAGTACTCAAGATCACTCTCCCGATCGAGCACTTAACAAGATTTAGTAAGATAACCACAGCTCAAAATCCATGCAACAAACGGATGGCATTCTGACCATAAACATGAAATGTATGATTGAATCGTTGTGCCGTCTTTCATTTGGGACCATTTGGTAGCCTAGAACTCAGCTGGCTCTGAATCATGGCGCCATCCGAACAGTAGGCAAAAACTGAACAGGATGATGATAACTTCAGGTTGGTCTCAAGACTCTTAAGTGCTTCCTCTGTAGCATGTCCCTGAACCAGTAGGCCGACGCCTTCGGGTGCCGTTCGAGCGTGTTGAAGTCGACGTAGACGATGCCAAACTTGGACGTGTAACCTGACAGCCACTCGACGTTGTCGAGGAGAGACCACGCGAAGTTGCCGACCACGTTTGCGCCCTCGTCAATGGCTTTCTTCAGCCCGGTGAGGTAGCTCTTGTAGAACCGAACCCTCGTTACGTGAGGTTTCCAGGTTGATCCATTCCTGGAAACATGATGACAATATTGGTACATGCATCTCTTGATATGCAGCACATTCATGTGAAGTATTGAATATCAAATCGAGATACGGAGTTGTATCTAGTACCATTTTCAGATATGACGACTGTTGGATTTCCATACTTCTGCTTGATGTAGCTCACACATCCGTACATCCCCGTTGAGACAACGTAAGGCCAATTAGAATTTGCCTGTAAAGATCCACAAGTTAACAAGGATTTATCATGTTAGTTTTGAACTTGTCAGTGCAGATATGCAGCGCTAGAAGAAACTGAAGCTGAAAAAGGTTACAGCTAAGAGCTGCATACCTTTGGTCCCATTGCTGTGGCATTTCTCTCAACTGCAAAAATTAGGCGATAAAGGATAAATTGGCAATATATATAGCAAATACTTTGCTGTGAAACCTACAGTTTAAGGCCAGAAATTCACAAACATATGAAACCTGCCAATCGGTTGAGTAGCTAGTCGGTGTCTGCTGCAGCAATATCTGGCCCTTCATGTAGCTAGCCGTGTATTGATTGATCCCAATATAGTCCGCTGAGCCCTTGACCAATTTAGCTTGATCAGGAGTGAACCTGGGCAACCCCTCTTCCACAAGGTCTAGCATTATCTGTGGGTAGTGTCCATTTATTAGTGGATCAAGAAACCTGCATCCAATGCAACCATCGATGGTATTAACATTGATATATTTTGTATGAAACTTAGAGGCTTTGTCATAGGATACTTGTATGGCCTACCAACCAATATGGAAGTCCCTGGCTCTTTGAGCTGCTGCTTGATCTTCAGTTGAGTTGGTAAGAGCTTCATACCAATTGAAGTCCAGAACTATTCCAACCTTGCCTTGCTGAGCTGCCTACATTTTTGAAATTTTATTTCGTTCTTCCATCAGCAATTTAGACAGAAAGATGCCAATGACAAATCATACATATCTGAAAAATTGGACAGCCTTATACAGAGATCCCCCAACTGTGTACTTTAACCTTCTCAAAACGGGGGAAAGAAATATGTATGTTTAGAAGATTGCATGCCCAATGAATTAATAAAAGAACGCTCATTTCATGGCTCTATAATAGAATAAGAATAATGAGAGCACGTCGGGGGCATTGTTCCACAATTAATGCACATTGACCCTGCTGCACTTGCTTTAGTATCAACAATTCATGCACATTGACCTTGCCACACTTGATTTAGTAAAAGAAGAAAATTTTGAACTACACTCCCAAGTCCCAAAAGCTGATCATATTACAATTTACTCTAACTGTTCTATGAGATTCTTCTTCAAGTAAACTGTTCTTGAGTGGAAGTAGGAGCATATCACTATGGACTTCATGGTTGGCTTGCCGCGCTTGCCTTGTGGTCGGGATGCTGTTTGGGTTGTTGTGGACAGACTTACCAAGTCCGCACATTTCATTTCGATGAAGACGACCAACACAACTCAGAAACTAGCCCCGTTGTATATCAGAGAGGTGGTGAGATTGCATGGTATGCCCAAGTCGATTGTTTCTGACCGGGACGCCAAGTTCGTCTCTAAGTTCTGGCAAAATCTTCAGGCTATGTTGGATATGACAGTTTCTCTTAGCATGACTTTTCACCCTTAGGCGGATGGTCAGTTAGAGCGGACTATTCAGATTTTGAAGGATATACTTCATGCTTGTGTTCTATCTGGAAGGGCAATTGGGAGGACCATCTGGCATTGGCGGAGTTTGCATATAACAATAGTTATCAGACGAGTATCAAGATGGCTCCTTTTGAGGCTTTGTATGGCCAGAGATGTGTTTCTCCTCTGTGTAGAGATGCTGTGGGTGAGAGGTCTTTGTGTGGCCTAGACTTTGTTTAGCAAAGTGCAGAGAAGGTGCGGGAGATTCGACAGAACCTATTAGCTGCTCAGAGCCGACAGAAGAGTTATGTGGATATTCGGCGTCGCAGGTTGGAGTTTACTATTGGTGACCTTTTGCTCCTCAGGATGTCGTCGACCAAGGGCATCGTTCGTTTCGGTACCACCGGGGAGCTTAGCCTATGGTACATCAGCCCATTTTCAGTGGTTGTACGCGTGGGCACTCTGCCCTGTCGTCTGGAGTTGCCAAGCTTGATGAGTGGAGTGCACAATGTCTTTTATGTGTCTATATTGAGAAAGTATCTACGGGACCCCGAGCACAAGATTGACCTAGAGTTGATCACTGTGGAGCAGGATCTCACTGTGGAGTGTCGACCAATGCGTATCTTGGACTCGTCGGAGCAGGTCATGAGGAAAAGGACCATCAGATATGTGAAGGTCCTCTGGATGAATCAGTCCGAGCGAGAGGCGATGTGGGAGCTTGAGGATTAGATGCGGAATAAGTATCCCGAGCTCTTCAAGGTTGGTGATAACTCGTAGTTGTTGTTTATCTTTGTTGCTTCCTCCTTTGTCGTACTCCTGTTCCATGGTTCTGAGATGTTAAATTCGAGGACAAATCCTTTTTAGGAGGGGAGAATGTAATGCCCTAGACGTCGATTCAACATTTTCGAAAGTATTTAACGAATTCATGGAGATTTCTCTTTCCTTTGTGAATCACGGAAGGTGGATGTGGACTGCAGATTTGTCTAAAAAGAAAAAAAAAGAAAAAAGATTGGTGGGCTGTCTAGAGAGGGAGGCCAAACCTTCCACCTCCCATCTTGGGCCCAAGCCAGCCCAACCAAGCCTAGCCGCCCCCTGTTTTGCCCCCAACACTAGCCACCCCCCTCTTCCCCCCTTGTGGCCGCTACCCCCTCCCCCTTGCGCCCCTCTCTCTTCCCTGCATCCTCCCCTTGCGCTGTGCTGCTCTTCCCTGCTGGAAAGAAGGGAAGGAAGGAAGGAGGAAAGGATCTCTTGCGTGAATGACCTAGGTTTGGAATCCCCACTTTTCCTCTCTGTTTTAGGGTGATCTTAGGCAGTTGGCTCATCATTAGAAGTGGATCATCTATGAAAAACCGCTGTTCTGCGCTTAATCGGTATTCTGCGCATAGTTTGATCGGGCAGTGCTGCTGTTTGGTTGGTTTAGACAACAAAGATGATTTTTCTTGCAAAACTCATGAATAGGAAAGTTGTAGAGGACTAGACCTAGTTCTTGTATTATTTCGTAATTTTTGGGCGAGTGGATTGGCGCAACAGAGGTTGGAAGTCTGCTGTGTAACAGAGTCGGATTCAGGATTCAGTTTATGTTCGTGGGCAGGTTTAGAGGCTCTATTGATTTTTATGAATTTTCTTATAATAACAAAAGTTGTAGACAATGATGTAATAAAGCTTTTGGTAAAATTTTATAATTTTTGTTGTGTATTATTGGTGGTGGTTTGTAGAAATTCGCTGGTTAGAACTTAGAGGCAGTTTCTGTCATCTGTTTCCCCTCGTGAATTACGTCCTTTCAACAACAGAATAAAATTGTGGTGTCTTCGCAAAAGTTGTAGCTTTTATTCTGTAGATTTCAAAAGTGCTATTTGTTTCTATGGTCTATCAAGTGGATAAAAAGATACAAAAAGACAAGCAGCGCTACTGCAGTGAACTAAGCGTCGGAACGGCAGTTTGAGAGGGAGTTGTCAGGTTTCGAGCGTAGTGATGTTTTACCTTTCAGTTGTAAATGTTATGTTGGGGTTTTTTTTGTGTTGAGTGGTGACTTGTGAACAGGTAGCTTCACTCCTGATCGTGCTTAAGCCTTTCGCCGCTTCGGTAGAGGCAAATAAACGTAGCGGTTGTTGCTACAGTTTAACTTATTAAATTTACTGCCTTCGCCATAATTGTTGATGTTTGGTAATTAATCCACCTTTAATTAAAGATGCCCTGCTGTGCTATGTCTTATTTTACATATTGTTGTTCATGTGGTTATATTCCTAACGAATCAATCGTGGTCATATTATGCATGTCATAGCATGTTATTTGCATTGAAGCTATGTAGCCACACCTAGCCACGATTGTACCTGTACAACATCATATATTGTCGTAGTACGATGCACACTCTTACGTTGCCAGGCAAGAGTTCAGTAGATCATTTTCATACATATGCATTTCATGAGGATAATCCTTGTTCGGATATCTTAAGAGGTATTGACTCATGAGAGTCACTTGTGGCATAGGGTATTTTCTTGTGGTTATTGTTGGTAGTATTTGTGGTTGTGGATATGAATAAAGCTATTGAGATTTAATTGTTAATGCTTTATCATTATACCTCGAATCGTTAATCTGATGCTTAATCATCCGCAATATATTTAATTTGTTAAACAGTTTGCTTGCTGAGATTCCATCTCACCACTTGTATTTTCTTTCCCAGGTGATCCTTAAGTATACATGGGAATGGTACAGTAGCACGGCACCATTACACAAGTCTTCATGAATTTTGTTGTAATAAGATAGATGATATTTTTAATCAATTCTTTCTCCTAGTCGTTGAACACTATAACTTAATGATACTAGAGCGTGGTTGGCTTTAGTAACGTTTGAGAAATCAAGATAGGTTGATAAAGAATGTTAGTGTGTTGTTATATGCTCTTAGGCCGTTTTTACTATCTCTTATTATATGTTATGTTGTCATGCTTCCGCATAGTCGCATTTTTCACGGTGGGTGCTGCCGGATTTCCTTTATAATCCAGCTGGTTGAAGTGTAGTTTGGTAGCATCCCAGGGCAAAGTGATTCCTAGAGTGTTACAGCATCACAACAGAGAGGAGAAACACATCTACAGCCGTACAAAGCCTCAAAAGGATCCATCTTGATACTCGTTTGATAACTATTGTTATATGCAAATTCCGCTAATGTCAGATGTTCCTCCCAACTGCCCTTCCAGGATAGAACACAAGCACGAAGTATATCCTCCAGAGTCTAAATGGTCCGCTCTGTCTGTCCATCCATCTGGTCCGCTCTATTTGTCCATCCATCTAAGGGTGAAAAGCCATGCTAAGAAAAACGGTCGTGCCTAACGTAGCCTGAAGACTTTGCCAAAACATGGAGACAAACTTGACGTCCCAGTTAGAAACAATCAATTTGGACACACCATGCAATCTCACCACCTCTCTGATATACAACAGGGCCAGACATTAGAGCTGATTGTGCTCTACTGCTCTCCAGGAATTGCCTTCTCAGCAGTCTGTTAAATCTTTTGGAGATGGGATGGTTTCTGTGAATAACCGTTCTAATGAGGTCAATAATGTATAAGATCCTCCTGAGATTGATATATTTTTATTGGAGCAAGTGAGGAACTGTCCAGGTTTCTGAACTGATTTTTGTATTATAGGTATAGGCGTATAGCTTGTTCATTTGCTAGTTTCTTACTGGATGAATTCTTCTCTAGGCTAATTATCTTTCTTGTTTGTTGCAGCATTCTGGCCTACCTCCAATGTCTGAAGCTGAGGCTCAAGCTCTTGAAGTAAACACTTGCGATCTCACAAGCTGCTAAACTAGTTCTAACTAATGAGTGATCACTATGGAAGAATGCAAGGCTAAAGTGACTGACTGACTGCTACTCAACTTCATTAAGAATAAGATGGTTGGAAGTTGCAGAAGGTACTATGTTTCCTCCAAAGTTTTTTTTCATTGTGTAGTAGCCTAGTTGGTTGATATGATGCACAATAAACCTGAATTTTTAATGCATTTTGATTCAGTTGGGTTGCATATGGATCATGGTTTAATTTTGATGTTATGCAGCTCAAAACAAATAAAAACTCTTGTTTCACAAAAGTAGGAATAGACAATAGTGGCTGGTTTGGCTTCATTGTGTTTGCATTTACATGTTGGATTCTTGCACTGTTGTGATTGTGCTTATACTATTACATGTATATATGTGTAATAATAATTATTAATATATATATATATATATATATATATATATATATATATATATATATATATATATATATATATATATATATATATATATATATATATATATATATATATATATATATATATATAGCCGTCTCCACGTGTCGGCATTTTTGGAAAAATGGCAAATCCCCGTGTCCGTGTCGTGTCGTGTCGGACGTGCATGTCCGCATCTACTATTTATCCTTACATGTCTGTCAAGCTTGAGATGCTTGCTAGGGTATCAGGAATAGATCCATTGAGACTGTTTTGATTCAGTATCCTTGTTAAGAAACATAAAGGAGAAATGGGAAGGTGAAATCATTGTATATTCATAAACAAAAGGAATAAGGATTCCAATACATACAAAAGTTGGAGCTTCAAAAGATGGCAAAGAGAAGCTGGTATTGCTCCAACCAGCAGGTTGTCTTCCAAATCTAAACTTGCCAAACTGTTCTGGTATGCCACCAGTAATCTTGTTACCAGGCAAAGACCTGCAATACGATACATTATATTCGGAAGTATCGGGATATTCAGCGGTACGTTTTTTCCAGAAGGTACCCCCTGAAAAACCTAAACTGTCAGAAATCGGAAGTACCGGACAAAACAAGGCGGAACAACTACGGTGCGGTAGTACCATGCCGACATACGGACCATGCAGAATGGAGAGGACAAGTGTGCGGTCAGGGACTAGCTCGCCAAGGTCACCAAGTGCATCAGCCATACCCTTGACCTTTCGGTAGTAGTCAGAGATCGAGAGATCGCCTTGCACGAACGTGTGAAATTGGGCATCAAGGTGGTTAACAAAAGATGGAGAGTATGGTCAGTTGGTCACATGACATATTAACACTACTGTTACTTCATCTAGCAAGCACAGAAAAAGCTAATAGTCAGCATTTCTCCAGTTCCTATATAATCATAAGATACAGTAGCTCTTCCATCACAACCACCACCTAACATCTGAAATAAATTTCATCGATCTACAAGAGTACACACTTACAAAACATTCAAAAACTTGAGTTCTCCAATTCTTGGTGATAGAACTCCAGTGAATCCCATAAAAGCCAATGTTCTGCAGGAGGGTATCAGGTAAGACCAACTAGAGCAAATTGGAAGACTTGTTAAGAAATGTGCATAACAAGGTCAAGAGAACCATATTGTGGCTTACCAAATATTACAGATGCAAAAGATAAAAAAAAATCAGAGGTATATATGCTTTTGTCAATGTCATATAGTTCAATGATGAGTTGTGCACATCAACATAGTGCAGATAGCATGTGCAAGTGCAGCAAAGTTGATAATTATGTGCTCAAACAAATGCCACAACTCTCAAATGATACTTGGGAGTTGTGTTGTCAAAAACCTTGGGAGCTGAAGGTGGAAAGATCCAGAGGGTCTTTTAATTCAATGTTTTAACTGGAAATTTTCATAATTCCAGCATGGAAAATCTTGGAAACAAAGGAATGGAAAGATCTTCAAAAACACTCAGCCAAGCACTCTAGTTGGAAGATACTTCTCAAGAATGAGCTAGATCTGCATATGCATCAAGTTAGAGAGTAACACAGAAATTTACTCTTTGATTGGCTAGGCTCATTAGCATGATTGCCTTGTCCCCTTGGGTGTTGTGGCTTTTTTCCTATTTCTTTTCCTTGTACATAAACTTTTTTCTTTCCTTATATATTGCGTAGGGTCCTCCCCTACTGTTCCCAGTTAAAAAAAAAAACTTGAGAGCTCCTTGGTAATGAATGTGAAATATTAATCAAGATCAATCCCACCTCCTAGTTATGTGATCTATGGGTAAGTAATGGCAATATAACAAAAGGTGAAGAGAAACGGCAACTTACACTTGCACAACATTGTTGTTACTGTCACAAATAACAGAATTCCAAGTGCAGGGGTTAACTTGATTTTGGTTCCAGTCAGAAAGCTGGTTGCCAGCAGCATTCAGTTTCAGCTTCATATCGTATAATGCATCGCCTAAGGAAACAAAAGATACTTTCTTTGTTATTCATCAAAAGTGTTTGCAAAGTAAGCCACAATTGTGAAAGTGCACCCCAAAGGGTGGAAATAATTATACAAATGATAGGCGCGTAAATAACCTTGAGGATCAGATGCTGAAAATGGGAGCAGAGATGCTATAATTAGGATGATGTTGAGCAGCTCCATCTTTCCTCTATTATTAATTTAGTACTGTAGCATCAAAGAAGTTCCTTGGGAATTCTTGCCACGAGAAAACATACACAAAATGATCGTAGTAGTAGCAATCCCAGTGGTACCTGGGTGACCTGGTTAACAAAAAATAAGTTCAATGTGGTGCAAACAATAAAAGAAAAAAAAAATGAAGGCATGGTCACTTCAAGTAACACAACATCATCAGAGAAGAAAGAGAGCCGGCTACAAGATAAACCAATAGAATTCGCTGATTATTGTTGAAATACAAATGTTTCTTTGAACTCAGACTACAGCACATTTGCTTCATGAATACGCTGAAACAGTGGCTCAAATGGGGTAACCGCAGTCAATCTTACTACTAGTATTTTGCCAGATTACTACAGGACAAGCACATGCATTTATTCTAGGCATGGGACAGTGGAACCCCCACCCCTATGAACAAGCAAAACCTTAAGTTCCCTATTTTACCCCAACCCAACAAACCCTGAATCTCCCCGAATTTCCAATCCATCAATACCCCAATTTCCATGGCTATAAAGCAAGAACCTCGGCAAGACTCGAATTGATATTCAAGAAGCTAGTTCCATGGACTAACTACAGGCTTAACAGAATCAAACTGAACATTTGTATGGACTAGTACAGAACTGAATCCCAGCGACAGCACACCGGTAACCTCACAATTCGAATCGAGCAATCTCTAATTCAAGAGAAGAAAAGGAAGCACGGGTCACACACACACAGGCTCGCCGCGGCGTCCCCCTGCGACAATTTGGAGACTTAGGCCGCCTCCCCAATCTGCGCCAGCACCGCCGCCGCCGCGCGGGTGAAGGCGTGGGTGGACGACTGGAGTGGTTGACCCGAGGCGCAGGAATTGACCGCTGCCGCTGTTCCTGTTCGGATATGGAAATTTGGAATCCATTTTTAGGCGGAGGCGCAGCTTGGTTGGGCTGGCGGATAGAGGACCGGCGACAATTTGGTTTTTGTCTGTACCCTATTTTGTTCAGTGGGCTGGGCACGGCGTTTAGATGTAGGGCCCTCGTGGGTGGATGATGTCGCCAACCACTGCAAGGCCGGGAAGGAATCGTCGCCGGTCACCGGCAACCGGAGCTGACTACCGCGAGCTCGGGGAAGGGATGCCACTACTGGATCAGCTACCGCGAATTTTGAGAAGGGGTGCCAGCGCCGTCACCGGATCCGACCATCACGAGCTGGAGGAAGGGACTCACTCCGCCCCCAGATCCGACCCTCGCGAGGCATGGAAGGGTTGCTGCCACCAGACCGGACCACCACAAGGTTGTCTACTTGTCTTTGTTGCTCCCATTGACGGATGAGAACGAGATGGGCGGCGACGATCTCGCACGACTGGCGAGCGCGTCGGGCCTGGGTCCGCCGCTCCTCCCCCCGTCTGGCGTAGTGGCGCGTTCGCGCACAACCGGCAGGTAAGCAGGTGTAAAAAGTATTTTTCATATATATATTATAAAGGAGTTTATAGTTTTTAATATATTTTATAAATACCTTTATATATATACATAAAAAAGGTATATCAAAAAAATATACATACCATTTCTAAAAAATTATTCATATCACCTATATGGTCTTAAATACTCGTATACTACACGTACATACCCTCTGTTACACGAGATACTCCCTACATTGTGAGATACGATATAAAGTGTAATTACATCTAGGTAGAAAAAAGACTTTCTATGTATATATATAAAAGTATTAACAAGATGCTACTGGTGTCGCTCCTTAATTACAAGCCCCATCTGTTTCAAAAAGCTACAGGTGTCCTCCTCAGGTGTATATAGATTTACAGGATTTGCGTAAAACTTCCAAATTGCGCCTAGGTGGCATGTCCATCTTACTAAACCTTTAGCCATTCCCCGGGGTACACGGCAGTAGCCTTCCCTTTGTCGACGTTCTTTGCCCTTGAGTCGCTCTGAACTGATTTTTCAGAGATTGAAGGTATAACTGTCGTGAAGCTTCTCTCCTTGCTTCTCCTGCAGCGCAAATGGATTGTTTCAGAACATCTAGCAATGTCCTGTTCATCAAATTGTTATCTAATGCTCACATGATACCATACCTGAGATGAACTATGAAGAGCACTGCGCCGACAAGTGTAATTCCTCCAGCAACTGACTTTAGGACCCCTTTCCCTGATTTCGGGACATCATTTCCAGTCCTTTTAGCAGTGCTGTTATTTTCAACTATATCTTCTGATTTCACCGGTTTACCTTCTGATTTGGAAGCGTCCTGGATGGCATAAAAAATGGTTGCGGATGAAACAACATTATGAATATAAGATAACATATCTACTTGTTTAGCACGTCAGGAGGTACCGTTTGATTCCTAGTGCTGGATTCAGGTTTCAGGCCTCGACATGCGCTATCATCTTCAGAAACTGCTGGCAATTTGCCACCTGTAGGATGCCTTGGGGTTAAACCTGAGTATGACTCAGAACTCAAATCAGACGGCTCGCTACTTAATCCAAATCTGGGTTCTTCGCAACTTGAGCATACAGACTCCCTATCACAGACAAGCACATCACAATGTTGATCAGTGGTGCCAGTGTCGTTTTGGAGGTCATCACTTCCATTATTTGGATGACCAGCAAATCTTTTCTCATTTCCCTGTCCATCATAAATCCTTTTAGAAACTGTGACCGGAGGAGCGTCCAAATCATACTTGCCACTGTCGAATGCCAAATGACTGCTTATGGAGTCCGACTCTTCTGAGCTTAATGAACATTTAGTTGTTCTAGTTCTTGAACATTGGTCAGCTGGAGATTGAGTAAAAAAATACGATTCTTTATTGTGAATTAAAGGAATTGAATCCACAGAATCAGAGTCCATAACAACAGAGTCAAGCGACCCCACTGATTCAGCTAGCAATTTTTCTTCATGCACGTCATGTCCACTATCTCCATAGCCTTCCCTTTCTTCCTTAGGGGCATTGCCCAGTTGCAAAAGCACGGAAAGATTGTCTTCATCAACTGAGTCTTCAGGTTGTAGCACAGAGAGTTTGCTTTCTGCTTCATCAGAGTCATAGTGTGTGTCACCTCGTTGATCGTTCTGTGCACCAAATATTCTCTGCAGAAAATAGATATTAAAATGAATGATTGATTTTAAGTACAGGATCAATTAGAAGAACATGCCAAAGAAAAGCTATCATTTCAAAGAGCTTGCCTGGTGACGCAATGCTTTAGAGTTGGCACGCGGACTGTATCCACTTGAACCAGATGAACTGCATTGTGGTTGCTCCAGACTTCTACGGATGCCTCCAACAATATAGTTGGGCATGGTTATTGTGTAATTGACAATATCAAAATCAGGCACCTGTCACCAGAGAGCAGAAACACGTCAATTAAAACTATTGCGATAGGTATATTGGTCAGCGATTACTTAATTGAAAAGCACTTTTTAAATAAGTTACATTCGAATCTAGGGCTTACGTTCAAGCGCATCATCCGGGCCTTTTTAGATAGCGACCGTATGCACATACAGACTTTCCGAACATTTCTTTTCTCAACCACATCGGAAGGAGTAAACAAATCAATTCCAGCTAACCCAAGGACTTGACATATCTGTAAAGGCAAAATAGTATGATATATCAAGTCACCCTTTCAGAACAAAAGAAATATCAAGCCAGTAAAGGATATGTGGCTGGCTGGCTGCTATCAGAAACCCAGCAAGATTCAGCATCTAGTCTAGAACAAACAAAACGATTTTGCTTGTTTCGAAAAAAAAAGATTTTGGTCCAATTTACAGCAAAGTACAGCTTTGTTATGGAGAATATATACCAATTGTGGTCTGAGTTTCTTGGATATAATAAAATGCTCTGGCACCAGCCAACACAAACTGATCTGTTGTCACTGTTCAACAAATACTCCTTTAAAGAAAATAGAAAAAGAACTCGGAAAGTAATGGAATTTTATTAAGTTCACTGGAAACCAGCCAACACAAACTGACCTATGGTCATTATTCCCAACCAAGCTAATGCTTGTTAAATGACTTTGCAACAGTAGCCAGTAATATACTCGTAACTAGCAGGGAACTAGTACGAAGCACTCAGCAATAGCAGGTTTAGTACTGATTTTCAGAACCCTTGAAATGACAGTCTGACGATACAAATAATTGACCAAACATTTCAAGCATAAGGAAAATTTACGCTGACCAAAAGTTCAGATTTAGATCATAAGAAGCACCATATAAATAAAATTCAGTGGTTTCGAGTAGAAGTTGACAGACATCAGACTGGCTCTTGCAAACAGAATTCATGCTATACAAATGGCTTCGTTTAAGATCCTTTGATGACAAATGTTATTGTTGAGAGGTGACTCGTCTCCTAACCTAATAGGAGTTGGAGGGATATGCTATAAGAATTCTTAGATGAATCCTAATAGGATTAAGATTTCAATTTCTCTTTGGAGGAGAACTAGAGGTACTATATAAAGCTATGGGAGTTAGTCATGGCTCATGGAGAACCCAAGTCACAAACTAACTCATACAAAGTGAGAGGCGAACAAGAGGATTAGAGACTATGTTATTTTTCAGCACTAAATTCTTGTATAGAGTACGGATCCAAGGGTTCTAAAAGATTCGAGAGAATTATAAAAGAGTGACAACTCCTTGTGCTTTTAAGGTTGTATTTAAGAAATTTATGATCGGTTTCGCCAAATCTTTCTCTCTCGTCATGATTATTTTGTCGATGTCATTTTGGTTTATATAGTTCATACTCATGATGTATCTCGCAACTCCGATTGATCTAGGGGCTGCTGCGCACAACGAGGGGTATCAGAGTATAACAAGTGATATCAGAGCTAAGGCCAGATTAAGTTGATTAGAAGATCAGCAAGGCGTTAGGTGGCATAAAATCAAGATCAATGTCAACAATATGCATTCAAGTAAAGAAATTTGACGGCGGAGAAAATTTCAGTGTGTAGCAACGTGTGGTGAAGGATGCCCTTGTCCAGCAAAGGTTAATCGATGCTCTTGAAGGGGACAAACCAAAAAAGACATCCTCCGTGAAAGACTTAAAGGTGATAGAGCGGAAGGCTATCATTAAAATATGTCTCTTCGATAAGGTATGATGATCAACGAGAATTTTTCAAATAAATTATGGAGTGACTTAGAATAATTATATATGGTAAAGTCATCGATAAACCGGTGAATGCTGAAGTGGCAAGTGTATAGGTTGCGCATGGAGGACATAAGGTTTGTTGACCAACTCAATGTCTTCAACAAGTTTATACACAGCTGACTAATATGGATGAGAAAATTTAGGAGAACAACAAGGTCGTTTTATTGCTATCATCTATACCACCATCATGAAAGCAATTAGTGATGAATATTTTTATTGAAAAAATCATTCTTAAATTAAATGAGGCAATTACATATCTATTGGAGGTGGAGTCCTTGAAGAAGCTATCAGATTCTTCATCCGTAGGTGATCAAACATTGGCTGTCATAGGTGTTGTAGACAAAAGCAAAAGTTACATGAAGAAGGACAAGAGCAAGGGCACATGTGTATGTTATCTATATGACAATGAAAGTCATATGATAAAGGAATATCCGAGTTTGAAGCAAATAAAATGTGCATTATCAGTGGCGGTAGTAAAAGATGATTCTGATGTACTAGTCGTCAATCAATCATGCACTTCTCATGAATAGATATTAGATATACGTTGTTGTTTCTATATATGTTCAGCGAGAAAGATGTTTGATGAAAGATCTCTCGACCGCGCATAGAACTGTTCATTTGGCAGATTGCAAGGACTGTGCAATTCCTGAGGTAGAAACTGTTATATTAGAGATGTATAATTAAGCACGTCACACATTGACAGGAGCTTGATATGTTCTCAGCTTAAAAAAGAATCTATATCTAGGAGGTTGCTTGAACTTGAATATTGTGTGGTATCATTTTGAGGTGGAGTCAAATGATAAGTAATCATGAAAAGTATCTGGAGTAATAGAGATTACTAATTAATAGGTAATCTTGAAGGTGGAGCAACCAATAGGAGATTTGATAAAAAAAACATGGCCAAAAAGAAATCGTGTCGTCAATGATAGGTATTTATATCTCATCTGTAGTTATGTGCGGAGTTGCAAAAAATGGCTGCAATCTCTAGCAGTTGCAAAAGTGAAGGCATGAGCTGTTGGAAAGAAGACATGATGGAACCAACCACACGGTACCAGGGAGCAGGTGGAGGGAACAAATCTATAGCATGGAGAGCTGTAGGAATAAGATATGTAGTTAATCAAACTACACAACAAAGGAGCTCTCAGGTGAAGGGTCTGGGCCGACAAGTCCAAACACCAACACGCACATTGTAGTGATATGCTTGAGCCCCTATGGTGGGGCACTCCCAAAGGTGGGAGGAAAAAAACCCCAAAAAAGTAGAGTCAACTTAGAGCGAGTTTTTAGAGGAGCATGATGCCTTCAACAGATAAGAGTTAAGATAGAAATTATTGAGAGGTGACTTATCCTAACCTACTAGGATTTTGAGAGGTGTGTTACAAGGATTCCTATATGAATCCTAATAGAATTAGACTTACGATTTCTCTTTAGAAGAGAATTAGTGGGCACTATATAAAGCCATGAGAGGTAATCATAAAGAACCCAAGTCACAAACCAACTCATTCAAAGCAAGAGGTGCACAAGACGATTAGACGCATAATGAGGGGTATCAGAATATAACAATTATTCTCAAGAATTTCTTTCAGTTCTGTTTTATCATAACTAATGCACTTAATTAAGATAATTAAACTAACTTCTACGAGGAGAAACATGCAATGATCAATACCTTTAGAAACGAGTCAACTTTTGGATAGGGCATATATTTCCCATTGCTCTTACCAAAAGATGTTCTCTCATAAATGTACACTTTTGATTGCTTCAGTTGTTCTTTGTTCTTTTTCACTAGCCTTTTCCATAGTACTTTGGAAACTTGAAACCTGTCAGCATGCATATAATAAGTAAACAAGTGTCGGGACACTGAAACTAGTTCGAATACCATAGAGAGGCTTACTGTGCATAATATTGCCCATAGAAAGTAAGCTAGTTAGTATCAGTCTCTCTAGAGAAGGAAAAATGTATACTTCAATTATATTAAAGCCTCAAAGGTAATTCAGAGCCCAAGGGGGAATATACAGTCGGAGAGCTATCTTTTTTCACTAAAAAATTAAGGAATCACAGCAAATAGTACTTCGTTCATTGCTGCTCCAACTGTGAATAACTTCCACGTACGCATCTACTTAGGCAATGTCTGCAGCTGTTGATAGACAGAACATCTCTAGAATCAATCATTTCCATTAAAAAATGAACTGAATCACCTGTTGCACAACAGTTTTCTGCTGACTTGAACTAAATAGAACTAAACAGAAAAGAGTTACAGCATCCGGCAATGCTACTCCCTCCGTTGATTTATATAGGGCGTATTTTTCTTTGAATCTTGCTCATTTATATAGGGCGCATACATATACCAAAGCATCATCTTCCTCATATACCCTTATTAAATTTGCTCAATGCCCACAGTTGTGCACCATTCCAATGCAAATGCTACTATTAATTCATGCATGCAAGGGAAAGTGCAAGCCTAGCCTGCATGTAGACTTATGTTCAATTTCTTCAGCTCCTTGGTCTATGTGCTGTAGGCAAATGCGCCCTATAGAAATCAACAAAGGGAGTAATTGCTAAGCATTTTTTTTTCTGACCGATTGACTTCATAATGTGAAAGCAAGCCTAAGTTTGCAAAGAGCCAAAACTACCTATTAGTACATGAATCACTGCAATCCAAGATTTCTGTAATTGCACCATATGTACAATTACAGCATTGGAAATTCATACAAAAGCCAACCAAGATGTACCAACTAGTTCCAAGAAATATAGAGACACAAAAAATATATAATATAGTGCATTTGGGCCAACTGGGAGGGCTGGTGAAGAAACCAAAATCTTACAGCAACTCTCCGTCCGCAAGAAGATCTGCAACTAAAATGTCTTCATCAAACCTAAGATGGAGAACTTCACCAAGCCAGATTTTCGTTTGTTTCTGAAAAAAAATACATAAATAATACAATAAGTAGGATATAAGTTGTGATCTTCTAATTTAAAGCGTGTTTGATAAGTATCTGGCATAAGGGTATCGGAAAATACAAAAGAAGAAATTAAACTTACACTGTACTTCCTAAGCACAGTTGTAATTAGGATGCGTGTTTAGTACTACAACACAGTTGAACACTTTTAATTTTGAGTTGTAAATCCAGTGCAATACCATTTTACATTTGTAGTTGTAGAAAATGAAGTTAATTAGATACATTTCTTTCAATTTTGATGTGTAATTTTAATAAATCTTAAAATGTTGAATGGCATGCATATCTCCTGTTTATTACTCACAAATTTGTTGTACGAATATGAAATGTACATATCAGCATTTAAAAAAATCTAAAAGAACGTTGTAGGCTTGTAGTCTAAATGTACAGTACCCAACGTCCCAAAGTACTGCAGTAGCTACACTAGTTGGCATTTGGCAAGCACTGCAGCCTTTACCAACTTCGTTTAACTTTGTCACGAGCTAAAGCACAGTATTGCAACTTTGCACCAATTCTGTTGAGCACACAAGGACTAAGTTGACAATTGATGCCAAAAGATAATCCAGCATAGGCCCCTTTTTGAAACTTATCGATTGCATGTGCAACAATCTGTGTCACTTCATCATGGCAGCATAGATGTAAGGTTCCTCTTGATATCTCAACCTTCTATTTGGTCTAGTTTTTAATTTCTATTTCTGAAGACACCTATGAGGCTATGACATGCAAGTCCAAAATAGCCCAACACAGTACAAAGACTACGATCGCCTGAAATTATCCTTTAGCAAAAAGGAAAATCCAAAGGGCTAAAAAAACCTCGCCCGACAATACCCCACACAGAATTCACTCGGCAGCTAATTACCCAACGTTGCCCTCTTAGAGAAACGCATGGCTCTCAATTTCTCGTGTTTAATTTGGACAAAATGAAATGCACGAACACTCATTTTGAAAAGAAAAAAAAAAGAAATGCACTAACACTGGGTTTTGAACCAGCGGAGAGGAGAGAGCAGTGATAGGGCGGTTAATTAGCTTGACAAATGATTATTCGTAAAAAAGTTAGCTTAACAAACCAACTCAGACACTTCATTTCGGCACCGCCAAATCGGAGTATCCTATCCTAACATCCCTCGTATGCATAATCCGAATTTAAAACCCCAAACAGATCGCATGAGCTTGTAGAGAGCATCCATTGAATCAATAGATCGAGCATCTGCCGGAAGGAGGGCACGGCGTCCAAGCACGCCGGCCGTCACGAGCAGAGCCACTCCGCTAGGCCGGCCGGCGCTGGAGCTGGAGCGAGCAGCCTGACTGTTCCATTAACCCCCACGGCGCAATCGGAGACAAAAGCTTACTGCTTGGCGTGTTTCGGGCACTGACCTGCAGGAAGGCGTCGTCGAGTTCGCGGAAGCTGGACGCGGGCGAAGCCTGGTCCACGCGCACCACCCCCGTCGACCCCTGATGCGCCCTCCCCATCCTCCTCCCCCTCCTCGATGGCCGCCTATGCCCGAGGTCGCTCAACCTCGGATCCACGGGCTTCGCGCGGAGGATATATAGCTGGCTAGCGACGCTCCCGAGGCTTCGGTCCCCGTTGTTGTTTGCTTCAGCGGCTGGCCACTACGCCACGACTCGGCGGTGGAGGTGGTGATGCGGGTGCGTGCGTGTTGGGGAGGCGAGGCGGCAGCCGCGTGTCGCGTCCTGCGCCGGAATAAGCGCGACGGTGCCGAGCGCGATTACTCGTGGTTTTTTTGTTACTCCTGCGCCTGGTTTGCCGTGCGGTGGTGCATGGCGCGGTGCGAGGGCAAACCGCCGAGGCCGAGGGGGCCGCGCGCGCTTCGAGACACTTGCGCTTTAGTTTCCGGGCCGAGCGAGCCAAAAGCGGCGTGTTTGGGGCTTTCGCGGGCGTGCAGCGCGTGTTGCCGTCAACGCTCACGAGCCGGGACAAAACCGCGAGACGAAGCAGGCGCATGCGCGACCGGGCTCGCGTCGTGGGCGTCCAGTCCGTCACCCGATTCGCTTGGCCAGTGCTACTTGACTGGTACAGCTGTGGTGCGCGGACGACGATGAGCCCGTGGTGGTCGAGTGCTCTGCTTGCTTATCCATCTCGGTGGCAGAAGCCGCAGGAATCGGCCATTATTTGAAGGGACTTTAAATCGTATCGAACTTCACCAGATTCGTCTCAATGAAAAACGTAGAATACTGATCTCTCTCAATGAAAAACGTAGAATACTAGTACGTACTTCTACTCATTTTTATACACTAGCGATCTGCAATCTTCTACCCGAAATCTCCATATATTCACGTGCCGTTATTCGTATCTACGAATGTTATGAGTGATGGGTCTACACAGTCTACATATACTAATGTTTCTTTGAAGTAAAGTCGTTTCAAGACAAAAGGCCTGTAACTTTCTCAATCTCCTAATTCAAAAAATAAGGTGTACAAGTAGATTAAACGATGTTTTCTTTTTTTGCCCTCGTTTTATCTTACCTTTCTTCGATATTTATAACACTCACACTAATAACTTCCACTATGGACCATGGTCATTTCCTTTTTTTACCATTCTTTTTGTTTTATAGCCTCTTAATCCTTGACCCAAAATGCACATATAAAAATGTATAGAGTACAGTAAATATATAATCAGATCATGCAAGTATTGACAGGGGTCCGATTGGCATCACCTATTCACCGCTACTAAGGGATCGTGAATGGTATCTTGAAAGAAAGAAAAGGATTTTCAGGACATTCATGTAGGCTAGCGGTGACATCTATCTGTTCTTTTTAATTGTGGCTTTTGATTTTTAACTGAAATTTTTGAATTTTAGCTGTTTACAGCAGAGATTACGGATAGAGATATTCGCTTGCGATTTTGGATGGTATAGATGTTGGGTTTTTAACATGTATTATAATTAACTTATAGACTCCATCTTAAAAAAATACTCTGTTTTAAAGTTAGGTATTGTAACAAAAGTCTAAAACCGTTTTACGAAACTGAAAAGAACAGACCCTACATCCTCCTATGTAATTTTATATTTGTTTTTCGTTTTCTAAAGAAAATATATCTAAGTAGTTTTGTCGGCGTAGCGGGACAGAGTATGAAACCACTGGAGATGCCCTGATCCAAAACTCTCGTGCCCGCGCGCAATGCTGGGGAGCGCTCAACTGGGCTTCTGTGACCGCGATGGTGGGCGATTTTTTACTGTAGCAGGTACTGTAGCTACAGTAAAAAAAATTTTGTTTTTCCTTTTTTAAAAAAAAATTTACTTATACTTTTTTTCGTTTTTTGTTTTTGGTTTTTTTATATTTTTTTACATTTAATTATACTCAATAAACCAACTTAGTTACAGTATTTTTTCAGTAAAAATCAAAAATCATCCTATTCCGAGCACCCCTAGAGCAGTAGGTTGGTCGACTTCCGGTGTCTGCGCGAAGGAAAAGAGGAGCATTTTGTAGTTTTTGTTTGACCACCGGTCCACCGCCTCAGGTCGGTGCAGACAAGCAATCCAGGCGTGTTTCTTTTTCCTGCTTCTCCTTGTGGTTCTTTCCTTGAATCCCGCTCCATGTTCTAGTCTCGCTCATTCTTACTTCCAACTAGTGCTCCAAACTTGTTCTTATCCACGAACCAAAATATGCACATGAACATAGCACATGAGAGACAGCCAACTTGATTCCCGATCTTGATGAGCAATGGCGTCTCAGATGCAAAAGTTGTGCCCAAATTTACCCCTTCAGCCCTTCTCAATTCCTTCTATGAACCGAGGAGCGCTTTTGATTCACATTCTACATGTATTAACCAATCAAATTTTAGTAAATTAAGCTCAACTCATCTGATCCAAGAATCCAGCCCGTACATACACAATTTGTTACGGAACAGTTCTAGTAACTTGCAAAATACTTAGGAAAACAACAAATAAGGTAGTAGCCAAACAAAATCTCTACTACATAAGAGAGAGAGTTAGTGATGATGGATTATCTATCCCTTCTAACCTCAAGGGTGTGTTGTCACCTTCAAATCATTCTGGTTGTTACAATTAAGAAAAAAATAAGTGTATAGTAGAATCGAGTGTTTGAAATGATTATTTCTTTAAATGAATACTTGCCATGAATATTCATATGATTGTGCTTGTTTATTTTTTCTCACTTGTTTATGATAAATTGACGATAATGATTATGGGGGTAATGATGAGTATATCAATTGTTAATGAGGAAAGATATTAATTATTGCGTTGTATGTTGAGTATTTATGATGAAAAGATATGACCCACGGAAGTGGGATAGGGTCTCTATATGTAAGATATGGGCAATGAGGTTCCCGTATGAAAAAGAATGGGCAATTGGTCTCCACACTAAAAAGTGTGGGCAAGAGTGAACACTGACGGGTGTTACACTCCGTTATACTAGTATAAACAGAAGATGAGACATGAGCATAAGTATTGCATTGTATTCATGAAAAGTGAATGGCGATTTGAGATATTAAAAGATGTGAATGGAAGTTGATGAGAATAAATATGACAAATTAAGTTAATGATAATTTGGATATGAATTGTTAAGAAGTTGATGTCTCATCTATTATTCTGTTGTGTACTTGTTGAGTCGTGAGCTCACGCTTACTTTATTATTTTTTATGTAAGCGTTGAAGGCGATATACACAAGAGGGAGTAGCACATAGATATTTGCATATTATAGCTCTTTACCTCACCTAGCAATATATCATTTTTGATCGTGAATAATTTAGTATCATTCATTATAATAATTAAATAATGTGTGGATCTCTTTAGTTTCCTATAGACAATATTATTGCTAGATGATGCGTTACTTAGTTTGAATTTATTTGCAATGTTGTTGGTAATTATCTGGCTCGTATTAAGTTAAGTTTATGGTTTATCACGTTGCTGAAATATATATTTAATTTCATGTGAAGTGTTGTTCTTGATATCTAGGTGTCATTATTACCTGCTTATTGGTTTAAATAGGTAGTGATAGTGGTTGTATGTGATATTTTAAGCTTTTGTTAAATCGAGATGTTACAGTTTCCTGTCCACCATTGTGGCCGCACGCATAAGCGAGGGGGAGTCCAGGTGGGGGTCGTGCAGTTGACGATGGTCGATGCTCGGGGATGGACGCCGCGGGTGCTCGCGGTGGACAACCGTGGTGGACGCTTTTTGTACCGATGTTGTACAACCTCTCCTTCCCCTGCAATCTACTACAATTTAGGTGCCTTCTTTACTTGTTTTTCGCAATCGACTGATGCATGCTAGTGCATTGATGCCTATCCAAAGGTGTTTGATGAAATGCATCTGTGGGCTAGAGATAATAAATAGATGTGATTTGCAAGATGTAACACATTCTAACGGGGTAGCTTTGGCTTGTTTTCTGTATAATTGATTGTACTAAAATTTGCATTAATTGCTATAAATATTTCTTACTCTAATTTAATTATACCGCAGGGGCCTCCTCGCTGGTTTCATTTTCAAAATAAAAAAAAAGTTGATTTGTTAAAATGATGTTCGTTCTTTGCTATGTTGTTAGCCATTTTCCAATTAATGTTTCTAGATAATTTTTTATATATTATGATCTTTTCTGATCGAAGGAAAAAAATTATTCGCTTCTAGAATTAATGAAGTGCTGGCTAGCAAGCCCAGATTTCAGTGCTTTGAGTAGGAAACTGGTTAGAGTTTTGTTTTCTGATTATGTACAATCACATGTGGTTAATCTTATTATGAACTTTCATTGTGGGAACTAACTGTAGTACTTAAATAAAAGATGGGATTTGGTAGTGATAGCATAATAGTTGTGTTCCCTTAAGGCCAAAGGTAGGTAAATGAGCGTAGGAGATTATCAAGAAGGTGCGGAACTGGATCATGAGTATAGGAGAACATTTTTTATAGGAGTATAGGTGATGGTTGATGTTGTAGAGGTATACTCCAGCGGTTTCTGTAACCTATCCCTTGTGTAGCTTTAAGAAAATGCATTGGCCATGATCTTTGGTGTAGCTAAATGGAAATTAAGAAAGAAAATAGTGCTAAGTATCTTGCTTCCAAGGAAATTCCCCTTTACTTCAGTTTGCTTGCGTGGAAAATTCCCTTGGATGAAGTGTTACAAACAAAGTTGTTGTTTTTTCAATTGGCTAACTTTCTAGGTTATTACTTGATGTTATACATTTGTCATCACACTACTCTGCCATATCATTTACTAATGTATTATTATTATTCAAAATGTACAACCATGTTCAGTTCTGCACCTACTCCCAGCCCTGTTGTTGTTCTGGAGTACCAGCAAGGCTCCTTTCTGTTTTCTCTGAAATTGTGTGGTTAATTCGGATGCATAACTAAGGTATTTCGAATTTCGATGCATCTCCAATTATGGTCCACAGTATTTTGGCGGGCTTGTTCTTGCTTATAGCCTAACCGTTCATGAAAAAAGATGATACACTATTACATTAGAAATGAGGATGATGATGTGATATTAGCTGTATGTTGTTCATCTCGCTGAAAAAGCTACCTCTACCAGCTCAATTTTATGTGTACACATTGTACTTCTTTAGAAGCCAAGGCAAAAAGATTAATTCTTTGTAGAGGATTATCATATTTACCTTGCGTGTTATGATGCTCGTAAGGCATGGAAGTATCAACAATTATTATCTTTGTTTCATCTAGGTTTAAAAAAATATAGTTATTTTCTTGATGCATGCTCATATAAGGTTTGAGACTTCGTACCAGTGTCGCCACGAGTGGTAACACCAGAACAGCAATTTCCACCCATCAAAACGGGGAAAAACCAAGAACAGCAGGAGAGGCAATGCTCCGGTCGCTTTAGGAGCAACAAAGCATGGGGACAAAAGAACGATGAGGTCAAACATTTACAATAATGGGCTCACCCTATATCACAGGCAATTCCACATTTTTTTCCTACCCATTTGCACAAAATCTATTGAATGTCCTCAAGAAGAAAACATTTGTCTAAAGAAACATACCCAAACAATCCAACAAACAAAGTCGATGCTGAAGCTCACCAATCCTATTTGACTATACATGCTCAACTATGTCCTAAACAAGCCCACACAGTTCCCTTTTGGCACCATCAGTGGAAATCATGATGATCTACAAAACATAGGCCGTATGAATCCAATGAAACAATACAGATGCATATCCGAGTTTAACTAAGTAAACTAGAAAGCTAAGATCTAGGAAGGTCGATCATTCCTCTGGCAGAAACAAACAGCTTACCGGTTCGGGAGCTGACCAATGGTTTCACAAACAGAAACACCCCACTGTCATATCAATACTACGAGCTGACGGCAGCAGGAGATGAAGATTCGAAAGAAGCTTGAAGTGGCCTGTTAACAAATGGGTGCGCCAAAAGCTGTGACGCAGAAGGCCGTACCTCTGGATCAACTCTTACACACTGGCCAATGAAATCTTGAGCTTCTTTTGACAAGTAGCTGGGAATAGGAGGTTGTTCTCCTCTTCCAATCATAAAGAAAGCATATGTCTACAAGTAGCGAAGCAATATTAGTGGCGAGCTGGAGATCAATATTAGGTTCAAGTAGGACACAATTCAAGAGTTAGAGCATTATTTGGCGAGAAGTACATCTTATAGTGAAATGACCTCACACACTAATCATGCGCAATTCCCTCCAAAATAATATTGTGTGTGTGTGGTGGGTGGGGGGGGGGGGGGAGAATGGATGAACCAGCAGCAGGTTCGATTTATTTATTTCACAAAACTTTGCAGCCACAAGTTTATATGTACCAATTACAATTTACCAGAGCTATATCTGATATATACAACAGGCTTGGAAGAAAACAAATGATGGTTTTCCCTTGTTCTGCAACAGGAAGTGCATGAGCAGTTCCCGAATCCCAAACTAGACTAATCTAAAGGAAAATGATAATAATCTGCTAACAGCGTGCTGCTTCTTTATTGCAAAGTCCAATAGAGAATAGGTGTTTTTCTGCATCTTAATTTCAAAATTCTTCCCATCCCAAAGTTTAATATCATATACATCAAACAAGCCCTAACATACAAAAGAGGGCTAACAGCGCGATGTATTTGGAAAATTTTGGGGACAAATCAACATCACACAACTATAAACTGTCAAGTCAAATTATGACGTACCCACTCCACATCAGGGTATGGTATTTGACGGGTTAGCATTTCCAAAACAGTGCAGCCCAAACTCCACATATCAGCTGGAGGCCCATAAGTTTTTCTAGGATTAACAACCTGAAAAAGAGAAGATGTATTTAGAACTTGGGGGTGATTTTCTGGTTAAGGCATATCACACAAGTATCACTCAAATGTTCCTAAATAACATCAGAATTGAATAGTCGACTGGCAAGGATGATGGATAAAAGTAGGTAGCTGGGTTAAACTGTAAATTTTACCTCAGGTGCCATCCAATAAACACTTCCTTTGCATGATCTCAGCATATTAATTTTTGACATCTGAAATTGTACAAGAAGAAAACTATTACCATAAAAGAATTTGTCATTGACAAAGTACAGCTAACTTTGTGGAAGAAAAAAGGCTAACCTCCTTTGCCAGTCCAAAATCAGCAAGTTTTACCGATCCATTTGCATGAACCAATATATTGGCGCATTTGATATCTCTGAATATGAAGCAATTGTTTCAATTAATCAAAAATATTGTATTAAATGGAAGCATCAAATGATGGTATCGCAAGCAAAAAAAGGATGAACACAGACATCCATAATTACAATGTGCAATCTCATTTATAATTTTGAAAAAATATTGTACCAAGTTAGCTTGCACAGTTAGTCCCTGTATTTGAACAATCCAGAAAAGGCGCCTTTTTTCCAGGTTGAATACTTGCTGTGGAGTGGACTACCCAAAATGCTGATGGTGAATTAATTAGGTGCTCCTTCCAACAGTAGTAGTCTATAGATGCTGACTTGTGTATGATACTTGTTTTTCATACAGGTTGTAAATAAAAAATTTGAACCAACTCCACATCACCATTGCATGCCACAAAAAAAACACACACAAAAAGGAAGGATAAGGTCCTAGATACAAAGAGAATTTGCTTGTGAGTCAAGAGGACCTATATAGCATCCAGGACTCTATGGCGCATGCCACTTTCTTAAGAAGGTGGAGAACTGGTGGTTAGTTCCAGGGGTACATACTAACTTCAGGAAAGCAGATTTGTTCCCTCATATGTGCTATTCACATTAGAAATGCAGACAAATAGGCACAAAAGCTCAACTTTCATGCTCCACATTATTCTTTATTGGAAGGGAGGTTCAAAAAACACTCTCTTATTATGCCTGCAGCATCGTAAGCATTGAATTACTTTCAACAAAAGATAAAAGAGCAGATTTATACCTGTGGACCACATTTCGCTCATGGAGATAAACCAATCCATTAAGAATCTGCCTTGTGTATGCAGAGACTTGTGAGTCTCGTAGTTTATACTTTTGATAGAGGGAAGCAAGAGAACCTTGTGTAACAAGCTCAATAAAAATGTAGAGTTTAGATTCTTCCTGCATTGAAGTGTTGAACACATTACATAAGAAATGAACATCATTACTAACATATACAAATAAATCGGTTTGGTACATGACACAATGATTACTTCAATCAAATCATTTCTAGAATTGAAATACATAACCAAGCAACAAAAAGATTACTATCAAATCATTTCTAGAATTGAAATGCATAACCAAGCAACAAAAAGAACTGTGGAGTACCTTGTCAGTTCCATAATACTGGACTATGTTTTCATGTTCAAACTGACTTAGAAGAGCAATTTCCTGAGAACCAAACAGCTTAAAATTAGAGCTGTGCATAAGTAAGCAATGAAAAACATAGCTTTAGAAGATGTCAAAGCATGTGATGATGTGATATAGACAACATTGCTATCCAAGATTAATTAAATGGTAACAAATCAAGAACAGTAGCTATAACCTGTTCAAGTGCAAGAATAGATTGTTGTGCGTTGCTTCCTTGGTCAAGCAAAGATACTTCCTTCACAGCAAAAAATGCACCCTCGCTGTAGAGATATTCAACAACAGAATGCATTGAAATAAATTACATGCTATTCAAGTGATACAACAAAAAGAAGAATATACTTAATACTCAATACTTAACAATACACTAAGTGATTAGACTAAACTTCTCCTATAATCAGGTGAAAGATATGCTCTATACGCCTATACCACTCCTAAGAATCCTCCAAGATGAATCAGCCATTAAGTTCCTACAATATTTCCACTAAAAGAAAAGTGCTCACTGTACATGGAAAATCACAGCTTCACAAGGTTGCAACTTGCAACTAACAAGGTTCTTTTCAGGACATGTTACCATCATGTTGCGGTGTTGCCTGTAGCAGGTTACTAATGGCATTATGGCAAACAGTTCGATATCAGGCCCTGTTCGTGTTCGTATTGGCTTCTAAAAGCTGCTTTTCTACATTAAATGGCTTTTCTATATTAACTAATTTTCAAACGGAGTGCCTTTTCAAGGCAAGGTCTACTAGTCGATTGTAACATACACTGTAGTGACTTCATTTATATCGACTAAAATCACACGTGAGTGTCTCTCTCTACAAGCTCTTATTATTCATAAGCTAAAACCAAAAGCTAATATGAATGGGCCTGATCAATCACACTCCGTAACTAAAGGTCAAAAATAGTATCTCCCTTTTCTTTTTGTATATGTACCACATGTAATAATTTTCCCCCAAACTCAACCTGATTCCCTCAAGGCCCATCTTTATTCTCCCTAGATCAGCCAAACAGTGACTAGATAAAGCATTCTCAGGTTACCGTGAGCTTTTGGATTTATCAATTATCATGGTCACAGCATGCACAGAACCATGGCACTGCTATATGACTCCAAAAATCAAGTCAAATCAGCAATTTCCTTCAGTTCTAGCAAATAAAATAACATGAGAAGTTGAGAACTATTCTGGGTGTCTAGATCACTAAGGTGAGTTTTGAAGTGCAACACATGGTTTGGTATGATATGTTACCCTGCACCTTGTTAGGGCTTTGCACTTAAAGGGATCACAAAATGATAGGTTGTTAACCACAGCTGCATTACTCCTTTTTAACAATTTGAACTATGCTGTTCATAAGACATAAATATTATTTCTAGTTTCATGTTCTATACCCGACCCCACAAACGAGCCAACACACACATTTTCCCAAAGAGATGTTTGGCTTATACTTGTAGAATTTCATGATATGATGCCATGCACTTGTAAATTCTAGGTGATAACGATGCAGCTGTGCCCGTCGGCTAACAAAGGGGCTCTGGACTAGTTAAGCTTATCTTTAATCAAAATAACCGTAAGCTAAGGCCATATAACAGGTCAATTTTTAATGTATGCCTAAATTAGACAGATGGCTGTGGTACATCTGTGACAAATAATAATGAAAAAGACATAGGAAAACAATCAAACTCCCAACTAAAGCATTGGTACTTACTCACTGATCCCCTCGTACACCATCCCAAATGAGCCGCTTCCCAGAAGAGCACCTCGCATCCATGACTTAATCTTTCGCTTGAACTTGCCATTCGGCGAGATGATGAACATAGCCTCGGTATTAGTGCTGGATGTGTCATCATCATTCGTCGTCGACAATGAGGACGTCCCAGTGAACCCTTCGAAGGTCTCTCCTATCCTCAACCCTTTCAGTTCCCCCTCAACCCCTGCCACGCCCTCAACTTCCTCCTCCGTGTCCAACATGTGAGACGTGTCCACACGTTCATGAGCCGCTCCCAGTTCATTTTTCTCTTCCCCGGGAGCAAACGACTGCACAATGTCCCAAGCCGACCCGCTCATATCCGCAGCCACAAACGACCGCCCCGGTGGCGGCGCGAGTGCCGTGATCGGCGGAGGCGGGGAGAGCACGGGTGGCCTGGCGCCTCGGATCCCGACCTCCCCGCCTCCCCTCCTCGGCGAGAGGAGGGGCAAGCCCGCGACGGGCGTCATAACAGCAACTTCAGGGGCAGCCTTAGGGGATTCTTCAGGCGCCGCAACGGTGGGCTCCTCCGCCGAGTCAGTGGCGGTGGAAGTGGAGGACGAGTGGAGGGGCTCCTCGGGAATGGGGGTAGGGACGGAGAGAGATGCAGGGAACTGGACCTCGGGGGCGGAGACGGAGTGGGCGAGGGGGGAAGTGTCGTCCACGGTAGGCGATGAGACGAGGCGGGAGCGGAGTAGGAGGTCGGAGTTGGAGCGCGCCTTGCGGGCCTCCCAGGCGGCGGCGGGGATGGCGAACTCCTCGGGCCCCGACAACCCCAGGCTGCGGCATAGCTCGTCGACCTCCCCCTCCCCGCTACCGCTGATGCGGAAGTCCGTACCGCTGTCACCCCCGGCGGCCAGGTCGAGCGAGCGCGACGGGCGGAGCCCCATCAACCGCTCCGCCGACGAGGACGACGACGACCAGGACGTGAATGCCGACACGGACGACGCCCCCGCCCCCGCCTCGTAGTCGATGTGCTTCGCCGCGTTGCGGCGCTCCAGCCGCGGGCTGCGTCCGCGGCTCCCACTGCCGCTGCCGCTTCCGCTCCCGCCGGCGCCGCGGCTACTGGAGTCCATGGAGGCGTCCTCGCCGCGGCGGCCGGAGGAGGAGGAGGAGGCGGAGGAGGATTTCTTACGGCCCCACGAGAACATCTGGATCCATAAGACGAACGGAACCACGCCTAGATGCTCAGCTCCATTGGCCGCGCCGGAATTCGCGAGGAATCTGAGTTCAATTCTACACCCGCAGCCTCGCGCCGTAGGATTTGGGGATTCGGAGCTCACGCCTCGGCTGTTTGCGGGAGGGGAAGTGGCGTGTGGGGTGGGGTAGTGGTAAATAATTTTCAATATATAAGAGGAAACGCCTGTAAGGTCAGTGCCCGGTGGGTCCACGTTTTAGTGGGGTTCATCTCCAGTTACGTGGAGGTGTTAGCCCACCCGTGGGTGGGTTTGAGGACTGCGACGACGAGCGGGGATGGGGCCCGGGTATTAGTGGGTGGTCGGAGTGGTAAATAAGTGGCTGCCGTAGTGCCGTTGGCGTGGATGTGAGGTCGACGCGGGGAGGGGAGCGCGTGAATGGGCGCCGTTGCCTGTCCACCACCTGCCAGGGGCAGCGGCGCGCACTCACGGCGGTTGCCGGTGAGCCAGGCAAGAAATTTTTAGCGACGTCTGGCTCGGGGACTGGGGCGCTCTGGTATTAGCACATGGTAAATGATACGTACATTACAGCTCTCGATCAGTGTCGTCGTCACGATCTCGACCCTAATCACCGTACGTATACGGCGTATCACTGCAGCAATTGATCTTGGCATGTTGATTTGCTGATTGAACAGCTAAAAATTTGAACAAGCTGTCACGACTTTAGCCTTCTAGCTTAAACTTTAGCACTTGTCCCTCACTTTCTTCTGCGTGAGACTGATCGACAGAATCGTGTCAAGCTTTCTCCGGCGGTGTCTATATATGTGTGCGTAGTTTATGCGCTCGACGGCGACGAGCTTGCGTTTACACCTGCGGAAGCGCCTCGTGCCGTGTGAACGGCGATGCGCGATAGTCATGTGCGCACGTGCGCCTCTCTTTTCTGATGGTGCTGGTGGCGGCTAAGCAGCGAGGTTGCAGCGCATGGCGGATGTTGACTGGATTTTTTTATTTATGATATGTGTATACAAAGTTATAGTAACTAATTTTTAAATGGTATTTTTTAGATAAGATTTATTAGTTAATTATAGTATACATTATACCGACTTCAGTTGTACCAATCAAAATTACATACAATTGTTTCATTCTTTATAATCTCTCTCATAAATAGTCAAAATTCAAAAATCATAAACTAAAAATTATAAACGACAACTTAAAAGAATCTATCCATTCTCTTCTTTCTTTTGACGTCTTTTAAAAGAACAGCTAGCTCTTCTCCGGTGAATAGTAGTGCTGCCAAAGGCAGAGAGGCGCAGTTTGGTGCGTTTTGGTACATTGGGAGCCGTCGGATTGAGCATCGGACAAAGCGGGTAGAGGTCAGTGAGAAGATATCCAAATACGTTGTGAGAAATTCCAAGCGTCCAATTTCTCGTTGGTTTGCCTCCATTGACAAGTAATTTATTTTTGGACTACACTAGCTTTTACACCAGAGTTTGATATTCGGGAATATCAGCTTAATGAAAATGAGCGCAAGCCTCTTGCGTATTCTCAAAAAAAAAAAGGAAAAACATGTTTGAGAATAGTGATGATCCCCTAATAGGGCGATGGGTAGGCTCCACTCTCATACATCTCGCAATGCCAATCCTTTGTGTTGTACACTAGGGATACTTTTTTTCAGCGTAACCAAACAAATTGTACACACCTACGTCCGGTGTTAATTACGAGTGACTACATGGTGTAACTTATTTCTTTCATGTGTCTTGTCAACCTAAATTTCTTCTTGCGTTATCATGCGACTTTTTTTTGAAGCAATGTGATCTTTATTAAAAGAGGACACTCTTCCATTGTTCTATATTCTTCTGACTTCTTCTTTTCACAAATGTTAAAAACAGTAAATAAATACTGGGTCTAAGCTAAGTATATTCTGATGTTAACATATACTCTTCTGTTCTTTTTTACTTGAGTTTCTAAAATCTGTGCCATTAAACTGACCACTAATAGATTTAAATCTATCTAACTTGGCTATACTAAAATAATATCATTAGATTTATCGTTAAAAATATTTTTATAATATTATATTTTTATTAATACATTTTAATATGAAGCTCTCGCTACCGCGTGCTGTTGCATGCCCGACACGTACGGCTATCCCATGTACCAGAAACCGGCCCATACCTCGCCGCGCGCGCGGCTCGCTGATTCCAGCCTCAGATTGTGCATGGGCGGTCTAGACCGGCCGCGCGAAGCGCTCGCGCGCTCGTCAACTAATCACCCCTCTATATTTACCCTTCTCGCACGACGGAATCAAACGATCCGAACGTACGTGCATGCCAATGGCGCCGTCTATGGAGGCCACCAAGAAGGTGATCGTGACCGCCTACGAGGAGCTGCCACGCCGCCGTCCCAGCAGCCATGGAGCGTCAACGTCCACGGCCGCGCGGGCCAAAACGCGCGCGCCGTCGGCGTCGACGCAGGCCGTGGGCGGCCACAACCGCCGGGCGCTGCTGCTGGCGTACGCGCATCAGCTGCGCCGGCGCGGCGGGCTGCAGATAAGAGGCCCGCGGATGCTGGAGTGGGGCAAATGGAAGGCAGATCCAGTAACCGGAGCCGACGGCGACGCTGTAAGACAGATTGACAAAAATATATCTGCTTGTTTCCACGTTGGTTAACCTGCACAAGCCAATGCAGGGATCGATTGCTTCAGTTACATGTTGTGTGTATTGGTGTCAGATGGGGATCAGCAGGAGAAGTAGGTGCTCCAGGTTCCGGTTCTGCGTCCGGCTCTGGATCAGGACGTTTCTTCGGCGAGTTAGGAGGATCAGGGAGAATGCCTCGTGCCAGAATCAAAGCAGATCTCACAGGTTAATGTAGTGTGGTCGGCCACTGCTACGCACGGTTGATTTTCTTTCGGGAAGGTAACGTAAAGTTCCAACCAAATGCCACCTATATGGTGTACTGTTTTACTTTACGTGCAACTCACAGAGACGATCAAGTGCATGTCTCAGGAATGGAGTGTTTGGCTTGCAGCCCAGGTAGGAGGAAACGGGCTCATCATCCAGACAGGAGCAAGCCTGATCGATCTGTGACGCGGCAAATGATCGCACGAGCAGGCGGGAGAGGGTTAGACGAAGCTCGGCATGCAGGCGCGCTGCATCCTGTGAGCTTGAGCAGGGCCACGGCCTCGCCACAACCGATCTCCGCGCCTGCCGGCGCCGAAACCGATGCTCTCCCTCGTCGACATCACTTCCTGCGTTCTCCGCGCCAGCGGCGACGCCCAGGCCAGCCTTGTTGACCCTGACCGCCCCGTCGGTGGCTTCAATCTCACCACAGCCTGTCCGATCGATTCGCGTCACCACGTACACCGACAGCGACAGCACGCAAAGCCGCAAATTGGATGTTGGGGTAGGCACCTGGTGCACGAGAGGTGCAACATGCTATTTTGAGAGAAGGAACACATGCAGCAAGTCTGACAACCTGCTGCAGCCAAACATATACCGGAGACATGGCATGACGCATGAGACGCGCTCAGCGCCGCTTTCAGGTTAGCGTTGAGTTTTTTTTTACTATTTATTTTTTGTTTTTTTTTTGTTTTTGTGTTTTTTGTGTTTTCTTTTTTTCCCGTATTACTTTGTATTGTCTGTAATGGGTTAATATATTTTTTATTTCTATTTTTTTAAAATTTTAATTATGCCAAATAATCTAATTCAGCTACAGTACAAAATCAGCCATATGCAGTAAAAAAAGCCATAAACCATCGCTATTCTGAACGGACTAACGACGTGCTATGTGCTCTCGTTCCAGGTGCAGTGGGAGCACGAGACGTGTTCGGAGAAATGTCCCTGCAGGCCATTTCACAGCCGATTCAAACCTACCCCAATCCCTCCTGACCCTCCTTGACTCCATCTGAGACATTCATGGCTGGGATGGCAGTATTTCCAGGTCACTTTAGTCCCTTTGAGATCGCCAAGCTAATGTTCTAGGCCTGTTTGTACTGGGTTTTGCTGATAGTTTTGAACTGTGGCTGATGAATAGTAATGGCCGATAGAAGCGGCTGATGGATAGTAATATATTATGTAAGAAATATTGTGCAACGAAAATCACTACAACATTCGAATCGCTATGCAACTTACAGAATAGTGATATAATAAAATACAAAATGCATTATAACATGTGAAATCATAAAATAGTAGCAAATAGAAACTGGAGCGTTCGTATTGGCTTGTATCTGCTTCAATTGTTTGTAGTTGGTTGTTATATATATGGCACATACCTAGATGAACTAAAAGGATTCTTTGATTTTGTTTCTAGGTATGCTAAATTGAAACCATAAGAATCTTTAATTTTCTACCAAGAACAGAGGCAAAAACAACACTATCTAAGACCAAGAAAAAGGCTAAATATTAAACCATTGATCCAAATATAATAAAACTTGATAAAAATCTTTCTTTGAATGTTACGAACCTATTCTAATTGTGGATCATAAAGATTAATATCAAAGTTTCAATCTTTATCCAAAACAATAAATGTTATATTAAAACTGGGCAAAGGAAAGAAACTTTAATCTGCTTTTGTTCATGAGTTCTTGATGACCTAGAAGATCTTAGATAGATTTTCACATACCATAGCAAGTTAGATCACAATACGAATTCAAATCAAAACACCCTTAAGATCAAAACCCTAATATCACCATTCTCTTGAGTAAAATAGAGCAATCACGAGAACTTTCTATAGATAGTGTCTAGATGGATAATGTTTGATCTTTAAAAGATATATCTATCTCTTACACGTCCTTCGTACCAAGAAGGATTACGAGGGGATGAAATTTAAACACGAAACCAAGTAAATTAAAAGCACAAGGAGAAATCCATGGCACGACTCACTTGAACAAAATTTAGATATTTATTTTACTTTGAGAGGAATATTTTACCGTCACTCCTTCATAGAGTATAGAGCTCTAAGACTAAAGCACATACACAAAGTTTCCAACATAAGAAAACCTTAATCTTTCTCTCCAAGCACATCAAGTTATCTCTATCTCTCTCAACACACACAATGACTTATATAGTAGATGCTCATCATCTCACACCTAACCCTAACAACCAGCATACCCTTAGTGGATACAACCATTTACAATTGAAGAAAACTCAGTAACTCACATACAAACGGGTTTTACACTCATACTTGCACATTTTTCAAAGCATGACTTTCACATGGCTCCAATAGCCTGATAAAATACTCCATCCTTCAAGACGTAACATAAACCATCTTAGGCCACCGCTACGGTATTGTAAACCATCTCGCCAACCGGTATTAGACAGTTTCCTCAGTTGCCACCCACAAGCCATCATGGTGTTTTTCTGCGAAGCAACCACCACAACAAAGTCCATGATGCCCAATGACTTGCCGCCAAGATCATATGTTTTCTCTAAGGACCATTACAATTTAAAATATCTAGGTCCAATGGCATACCATATGCATGCACTACCCTTATTATGATCCTTGTCCTTCTTCCGTGCTTTTTCGCTTGCGATGATGCTCCACCCGAACTTATGTGACTCTCCATAGCCTCAGGGCACCTCTTCTAGACTCAATTTTATCGTTGATAGCAACAATCATTAAGCATCCTACACATCAAAAGAATAAGCAATTGTCTCTGACATAAGTGACTTGCACTTGACTCTCATCAACATAATCGATGCAATTACGCACCACTTGACACCCACACCAAGATTCCCATAATGCATGGACTTCCCCTATGATCAACACTTGCAGAGATTCCCGCCATGACTAATACAACTGAAACCCAACTCAACTAACTCAATTTCTCAAAGACCAATCTGATCGTCAATCAACAGCCAGTCTAACCATTGAGAACCAACTTAAAACTTCTCGGTAATAGAGGACCGATTCAACTGTGGTAACCATGTCGATCAGACCGCCCGAAGATCTCCGATCGGACCACCATTATATGGCTGGTCATATCGCTAAACACTCCACTTAACGCAGTAGGCATCTCTTTGGAATAAAGCTATCGCCAACTAGAAATCAATCACACTGTATTTTCTCAAATCGCTACCCACGGCCGGTCACATTGGAGCCCACGGCCGGTCAGACCGCTGATCACCTAACAGCAAAACCAAAAAGTGTGAAAACACAAAATCAAACTCAACCTTCGACAACGAAGCACAAAGTCAAATACTCTTCACACAAAATCAAACTCAAACTTCGACAATGAAGCACAAAGTCAAATACTCTTCACACAAAATGGAGTGACCTCCACATGGTCTTACACTTTGAAAATCAGGGATCCAAAGAAAAGATCGAAAAGAATAGATGCTTGGAAGAGCAAAAGAAGTTTACTAATGAGTCAGTAAAGAGAAGAGGTGGTTGTGGTGCTCGGCAGCCAAATATCACAGTTGATGGTATGACGATGGTTGTGGAGTTTGAAGCACCAAAGAAGAAAAATGGTGATCAAGAGCAACTCCCTAAACCAGTTGATCGAGGGCAAATTCTTGATGCTAAGAGAGTATTTACATGACATTTCCTCAGTTCAAGAAGTTGTTCTAAGAATCTTCATGTAACCATGTGGACTGACGGCGACGCTTTTATTTTGAAACGATTACTCGGATTTTCATTTAAGCAAAACGGAAACATATTACAGACCTAAGTTCTGTGACGATTTTCGGGATGATAGCATGTATGTGTAGATTGCACCAAGCAAAAATCGACCCAACCTGTGTAATGCTAACGAACACAGAGACTAAACTAAGCTACAGAAGAACTAAGTATTTAAGTACCAAGCATTCAATTAGTTTTAAGCTATTACAAGCTCTTTTGTTTCAGCTTAGAGCCAAGCAAACTTCTTCTTTTTTAACCTCAACCACTTGGGGCTAGCTAGTGACGCCTTCTGTAGAGTAGGCTCCCTGAGATGTGCCATGACCCTTGTTAAGTTGTTGTCATCACCTTCTTCTAGGCTAGCAGCATCAGGTTCTACACTCCTTTTGCTCCCAGCAACACAATTTTTGTCGCTTGCCTCTAGCATCAGCACCGGTTCCACACCGTCATCCCCTAGGCCTGATGGCACCTGCGCTTCTGTATATTGAAGGAGCGCCTCCCCTTGAAGCGACTTTGCCCCTTCTTGTAACAGCTCCTTCGCGCTCGTCCTTTCGAAAGCCTGCCCAATAGTTCAAGAAGGAACATATAGTACATACGATCTCAACCGGAGATTGAACCAATTTTTTGTCAAATTCTGCCTTGTTTTTGAGCTTCTAGATCGCCCGGCGGATAGCAACAAAACTAACCAAATGGAAATTGCAATGCTTTGGTAAATAACGCCGAACCCATCAAAAATATTATTCAACACTAACTGGTATGTTACCAGCCCCAATCACCATTCCAATTACTCCCCATACATATTTTGCCACCATACACTCAAAGAACAAATGCACAGTCGATTCAAGATAATTGCAAAAACAACATAAAGGGTCTCCCACCCAGGCCCTCTTCCAAAGATCATCTTTAGTGAGAATGACATTGTTTCCCACCAACCACATAAAGATTTTAATCTTGTGAGGGATCTTAGCTAGCTTTCCATAGGATCTTATTATTCAGGTCATATAAGGATGATAAAGGACTCAGATTTCTCCCATTCCCACTTCGAAACATCCTGATCTTCATCTCCTAACTAAAGCCATAGCTGCTAATAAATTTCTGAGATTGATAAGCTTCTGTTGCAACTCCTCATTCAACCATCTTCTAAAGTGCTTACACCAATTACTTCTAGCCATATTATAAATTGAAATATTTTGCTCATCACAAAGCAGATAAAATCTCAGGGAATTTCATACATAGAGGATGCATACCACCAAAAATCTGTTTTTTCCCCATTGCCAATTACCATTTTCCTGCCCCTCAATAAGTTTGTTTGACAGATATTAAATCTACCCAACAAGCAGAATCCCCTACTTTATGTTTCAGGTTGTTGATGCTATTATCTCCCATATACTTGCCTCTCACTACCTCCTGCCGTAGACCAGATTTGGATTCTAGCTTCCACCACCATTTGCATCAGAGGCTTTCATTTAATATATACTAAGGTTCTGAATACCCAATCTCCCTTTTTTGTTTGGGCATACAGATTTTACTCCATCTCACTAAGTGATATTTTTTTCTTTTTCCCACCACCTTTCCATAGGAAAGATCTACGGTGTTTGTCTAGATTTGCCACAGTTTTTGGCTATTTACACATAGACATATGGTATATTGGGATACTACTAAGGCATGAATTGATGAGGGTTACCCTTCCCCCAATTGTGAGGAAACTTCCCTGCTACGCATCCAGCCTTTTCGGGTTTCTTTCCTCTAATCTACTCCCGTCAATTACATGCAGTCTTGATGTACTCACTGGTACACCAAGATACTTGAGAGGGCATTGATGAGTACATCTACTTGCCTGATATTAGTGCATTGTCCATTTCTTCAAGCGTATAAGATGTTAATCATGATTTACAGAAGGTCCAATAATAAGAGCGAGAGCAAAATTAATCACCCAATAGGTAGATTTGTTTCATAATAATTTTACTTTTGATTTCCATAAGAATAGTGTACTACTTAATAGGGGCGATCGTTTTAGCGATGGCTTTTGGCTTTTGACTGAAATTTCACTGTAACTAGCTTTTTTTACTGTAGCTGAGTTAGTGGATAATGTAGTGAATAGTGAAAAAAAAAACTGAAACTAGAAGCTGAAGCCAAAAAAAAGCCAAACCGATCACCCTCAATAGTAGATCCTTGTGCTCAGGCTTCTAAATGAAGACATCATGCATCGAGAATCAAGAACATGGAGATAAGGCTGCCAGTTAACGGCCCATGCATGGGTGCATGCATGCTGTTTGACGTGAGGACTAGGAGTAAACGGCTTATATAAGTTGGCTGCGCATGGGAAAACTAGAGGTCTAGAAACGGAATTACTATTCGACGTGCCAACACAGCAAGAAACATGAGAATAGTTGCTGCATGCGCTGCTCTTGTGAAGAAAACGTGTGAAGCAAAGGCATATCAAATCCTTGTTCCTTATTATGTTGAGTCGGTTCTTTATTTTGTAGAGTCCAAGTTGTACACACTAGACGACCGGCGTGCTGTTTATTTGACCCAACAAAATATGGTCGGTTGCATCGGTGGGAAAATCGTAGAGTTGTTTGGGAAGTATTAGATCAGTCATGTGCGTTTTAGGTCATGCACTATACATTTACATCAGTTATCTATAGTTTCTATCACCTAAAATTTTAGCTGATGTGAACAAAAAAATAAAAAAGGAGAGAAATAGATTGTCTATTATTTAGTACCCGGTTACAGGGGTGATCGGAATAGCGATGGCTTTTGGCTAAAAAAACACTGTAGCTGGTTGAAAAAATACTATAGCTGAGTTAGTGGATAGTGTAATGAATAATGAAAAAAAATTAAAATTAGAAGTTAAAATCGAAAAAAATCAAAACGATGAGGGTCTGTATCATGCGAAATAACAGAAAAGCAACGATTGAGCTGGCTTGGTATGGAAGTCGACGACAGAGCTGTCTACATCACCCATTTTCCCCCGTTCGGTGCGGCGCCCTCCCTCCGCTCTCTCTCTCTCTCTCTCTATCAAAGCGATTTTGCTTAGTTCTCTGCATTGCACGCAACACCGGCTCATCTTTCCCCCCTTTTTTCTCCGCAGCGCGCCCAATTTTTTCCCTCACCGGAGTCCTGCGCCGGTGCCAGCTGATGATGTGGCCGTGGCCGACGCTGGCGCAGAAATTCGGCGTCTGGCAAGTGGTGCGTCGAGCGGAGGGGCTACCACCTCTGATGGCCCCCTCGCTGGACGTGGAGGCGAAGCTGGCATGGAAGGGGCCCAAGGCGAGGTGGAAGGGCCCCAGGGTGTGCCTAAACCAGACGCGGTTTGAGGCTGCGCTGGCCGATGCCGAGGATGGAGCCGCTCAGCCGCCGCTGTGTCTGCGGCGATCGCGACGGAGGAGGAGTTCGAGGACATGGTGCTGCTCACGCCGATGTCACACCGCAAGTCCGCAAGGCCGCCGCGTTTCACCCCTGGGACCTCTCCTTCCGTGTCTTCAATGTGTGCATCTCTTCCTTCTTTTTTTGCTTTAGTCTCCTTGATTAATGTGAACTAGATTAATTTGTTTGCTCTGCTGTTCGTGTGAAAAAAAAAGTTTGCTATGGTTTTCTTGTGCTTGATTTGATTGGCTCGACGGATTTGATGTTTGAATAGTTTCTATGCGCTCTTTCTGTTGGGTTTGATTTGATTGTATCATTGGATTGAGTTTGCCTAGGATATTTGAGTAATTTTTGTTTGGGAATTTTTTTAGCATTTCTAGGAACTACTTCACTGAGCCTAGCAGATTACATATCTGCTGCTGAAGAGGAGATCAAGATAGTTCCCATTGTTGATGCCCAACGGAGCACCAGGGTCTGCTCCATCACTTCATGTATGTCGGTCATAGGATGTTATAAACCACTGACACTTTCTTGTCAAATGTCTGGTTTTATCCACTAGAATGCAAAGATTAGTTTTGGTTTCTCATTCTCAGATAGTCAATCGTTGCATGTGATGCGTATACCAACTCAGACTACAGCAGCCAAGCCAAGGTTGTCTGTATGGCGACACGTATCAATGTATCATACGATTGTGCTAAAGGGTAGATGGTACGGATCGTACTATGGATCAGAATTAGATAGTATTATAGTGGGATCCCACTTATAGAATTGTTAGGATCGGATAGGATTACAATAGGATAGTGTGGGATCATGATCCTGACAACAAACTATATTAGCATATAAAATTTGATATTACCTATTACTAGTTTAACTTGCACTAGTTTAATTTGCTTTGTTTTATTGATTACATGTTGTTTTAAGGTAAAAATGTATTATCTTTGATATATTGTATTTTCATATCAATTAAAAATAATTAAATAAGTTTAAAAAATAACCTTAATTTAATATAACATGAATAAGTGTACTCGAATTACAAAATTAAATTTTAAAAAATTTACTATAGACTGGCATATTTAAAAATATAATTCAATTTTTATATAAAAATATATATGCTTTTAAAAATTTGATAGAATCGTGATTCTACGATCCGATCTTATTAGATGAAAAACAATCCTACCTGGTATTGCGATCCTAGTAACCTTGACTACAGCAGCAAGCATTCTGTTTACAAGCAGAGACACGCCAAATAGGCTGCCTCGACACAAGTATCCAAAATAAACAAAACAACAACACAAGTAGTCCACAAAGATGAAAATTAGAGTTGATCATCAAAGTTTCTCAGGTCCATGCAAGCATTAGAACTCTGTGCAATCTATAAAGGCAAGCAAAAAGACAACCCACTGTACAAGTCATCTTTAGTGCTGTCTATAGGTAACATGGATGGGTGGTATAGATAGCAGTTGCCTATACCATTGTATATGCCCTTAAGAGTCATGGTGGTTATGGCCGATACATGTAGAAGGCCTTTAAATTTAAATTAGAGGTGTGCATGACATTGTAAAAATAGACCACCATTATTCAGAAAAATAATAGATTGATTTGCTCTTATTCTCATGATAGTTGATATATCCAATGGAGAATTGGAAGTGCTTTGCTAATTGAGATCGTAGTGTGATAGAGTTTCGATTGGTGGTCGTGAAGTTCAGCACATATGTTTTTGCGAATTAAAGAGCGCTAGCTCTTGCGTTGACAATGAAGGATCACTACGATTTGAGTGACTACATATGAGTATGTTGATCCTACATCGAGAAGATCGGATAACCCGTATCATCTCTGATACTTTGATCACTAATATATAAAAACTATATGTATTACTTATGTGAAAATTGTATCATTAGATTACTTATAAAATTTCATAGTATAATTAGCTTATATCATTGTATGAACATCTCCATATAAAATGTAAAGGTCAAAGTTATATGTTGAAGGTCTTTTCAATGACCAAAACGCCATATATAATAGAGTATTTTCTAAAGTGCCACAAGATGTTTATTACTCCGTGTGCGACTTGCAGCACTTTCATCATCAGTGAGGTGATAAACACTAAGCCCTTGTGGATGAATGCCACCCTGTACTCGCAAATACACAACCGACTCATTTTTTACCCGCACCGTACGTAACGGAAAAGTTTAGCCAGCCTTCACCTGTGAGAAGATCTCGTCGTCCCTTTCTCTAAGCATGGTCCCCGGTTGCCGTTTTACTTCTATGTTGAATGAAATAATAAATGTTTTATGTTGGAGATTTTGTTCTTCTCTATCAGCAATCCAGTCTTCACAAAATGTCTATTATGCATGAGCATCGCATTAAAATTATGCTCTGCGTACTCAACTGTCGGCTTAAACTTGCCCATCACTTCCAATGCAGGTTTCTCAGTCATTTGAGACTAAATGTATTGTGCCTCTGCAATCGAATGAAGCTGATGGTCTAGAGTTGATGGTGCCAAAATGTATTGTGCCTCTGCAATCGAATAGGCCAGTCATCATGGGTGTTGTCGCGAAGACACTCCTATGGTGCTGCAAAATAACCAAAAAGGACACTCAATTTTTTTATTATTTTAATTTAATTAAGCTGAAATGCTACTAGCAGCTACAGTAAATTTCAACCATGATAGTATAAAATAAGCTATAAACCAAAACTTTTAAGCCCAAATAAGTAAATATAGTGCATCTGTCATAGTTTTGCTGTACAAGAATCTTAGGCAGGACTACAGAACTGCCACTCGGTTTTCCTTGAAATTTACCTTGTTTGACTTGGCAGCTGAGGTTTCCTCATAGATGAAATGTAGGTTTACCTTAATACTATTAAAGAACTATTGCAGAGACACGTCTCTTCCAGATTTGGTTCCTTCATATTATGATCAAATCATTGTACCTTAATTTGGTCCTTTATCATATAGTCAGGCACTCCGGTCTCATTTCCTGTTTTCTTGATTTACCTTGGATGAATGCCAGGTAAAGAGGTGGTATTGTTCATGATTAATTGACAATACATTGCATCATGAAGGAATGTGTTCATCTGTCTATAGAGAGCAGTTTTTGTGTGGATAAAATTGTATTATCACTCCTTTCTCTCAATCTCAATTTGAATATGTATTCATGCGACAAATGGATGCGACTTAACGCTCTTGGGCGCTATATTCGTAGCACGTGACGCCCTCTGGGCTCTTCTTTATCACTAGCATAGGGCTTCTTCTTTCTCCTCGTGCCAGCCGTCGAGTGCACTTCCACCATGCCCCACCCTATCAGCCCACCTTCCCGTGGCTTGCAGTGTCGTCCTTCGGCACCTTCGCCGCCCACTGCGCTTATCTCACCACCACCCTCGAACGGCATCACCTCGCTGCCTCGCCTCCACTCCTTGCTCACCGCCATCCAAGCATCACCCAACCTAACTTAAGCACCATTGTCATCATACCATCTACCCACCGCCCACCACTTTTCTCCGATCCTACGACTGGTGACACCATCGCCTCCCACCATCAGGCCATCGCCTCTCTCCTCCTATAGTAGGGGGCATGTTGAATCCTTCCTCTAACCCTGGTGAACTGTAAACTTCACCGGTCATTGTCAGAGAAAGCTACGGTCACCATCATGATTGGAGAAAGAGACAGAGAAGACTAGATATGGTCGCCGAAGGTGGAGACTGGACACACGAGAGGAAGAGGTTGGAAGGTGGTGCAAGGGGAAGAAGGTGGGAGGAAGAGCGGGGGAAGAAGAAGGTCGTTTGATCCGTAACCGTTTGGTTGTTGCGTCGTGTGGCAGAGAAACGATAGCAAAAATACATCTAGTAATGCAATAAAATTTTACCACGACAATGATGATAGCCGAGGAATCATATTCTTGAGAGGAATAGACGAACACTATCTTTCGTGTATGTTAGGTACATTTTTTTTTATCTCTCTAGCATTTTTTTCTCTGATAGTAATCCCACGCAACGGATATTCCATTCGAGGCACGGCTGGTTTGGAAACATATAACACGGACACAGACCTGCTCATGTGTGTGCCGGCCCGGGCCTTCGTTTTCTCGAGTCAAACAAAGAATAAACCCCACCAATTAGAACACCTGATCAAACAAGGACACCGAAAATCCAAAGAAAAAAACAACCCAAGACTCACGACGCGGCACAGAACACAACACCGCACTACCACCACCTTCTGCTCGTCCTCGTCCTCATCGTCCACCACCTCCCCATGAGGCCGCCTCCGAGACATGCCTCTTAGCCCCAGCAGTCTCCCCACGATCTCCCCGTCCAAGCCCCCCGCGTCGCCCCCATGCCGTTCGCGCGCCGCGACATCGAGGCCGCGGGCGCCGGCCAGGACGACTCGCCGGCCGCCAAGAAGGGCAAGCCGGAGGTCGCCGGGGCGCGCCCCGCGCTAACGCGGTCCGAGGCGGCCGCGGCCGCCGCCGTGCTCGCGCTCTTCACCGCTGGGATCTTCTGCGTCTTCCTCGCCGCGCCCCGCCGCGAGTTCGCCCAGATCCTCCGCCTCCCGCGCAGCCTCGCCGACGTCCGCCTCCTCAAGTAAGCCTCCCCGTGACCCCGTCCCCTCCCTCCAATCGGGTCGACTTTATGTTTCGGATCGTAGTTACTCGCGTCTGAGAAACGTGGTTTGAATCGTACAAGCGAGGTGTCGATTGATCTGGTGCGAGTTTTGGGCGTGATTTGGGCTGCAGATTTCTGACGATGAGGCTTACTTTACCTTGCCAAGAATTTGATCGAGAGGACAAGAGAAGATCAATATCCTGGTTTAATCTTGCAGTGGCTGCAACCGGACTTGGTCCATGTCAACATGAATTTATCATTGCGTAGAAAAGAATTGACTGTTTCCACCCGTGGTACTTGGAAGTACGGTACAGGTTCCTTATGATTTGTCGCGCGGTATTCGATGCAAAAATCTCATTCTAGTTTGATAGTTGCACTAGTACAGGATTCTTAGATCTAATATGATTTGAGAGCTGCTAAGTTTCTTTTGCGGTTCGCTATCAATATGATATTATTTAAGCTTGTAAATAGATAGATAAATATATTGTTAGCCAGTTCAACTCCAAATCTGAGTTTTACTCAAATAATCTAGATTCGATGAACGCGACTGTAGTCAATAAAGTTCTGTTATTTTGGCGATTGAATTAAATCTTTCATGGACATAACATCTGACTTCCATGCTGTAAATAACATGCATGTAATGTTTATGTTTGTTTTGAGGCTAATAACACCTTGTATTTTCCACATGGTTGCTCCTTTTGGTTTCTTTTAGGTTATTAGCTCATTTGACAACTTGATAAGATGGATGAAAAACTGGAATAGTAATTCGTCACTTTTTGTGCCTTACATGTCCATTGCAACCACTTAACAAACTCTAGTACGTTCAGTTATTGTTTTAGTTGCAATACAGCTACTCATGTTTTTGTTTTTAGCTAATTTGATGAGACGATTGAAACATTAAAAATTACTTTATCACTTGTTTTCATGTACTAGAATGTGGCCATTGTAACCACTTGCCAAACTCTGGTAAATTGAGTTATGTTTCTAGTTATTATTTGTAGTGTTCTAGTACAAAACAAGCTAAGTACATATGGTGCTTTTTCCTATTTGAACATTGGCATTACATATTATTAGTTTAGTCATATTAATATAGCATTCTCAGAATATTGAGTCATTTATGTACTTTGTTTGATTATTAATGTAGGCAGAATTAAATAGACTGTCAATTCACTTTGGTTGATTTTCTGTTTTTTTAATGGGATAACAGGAAAGTCTAGCTATCTTCAAATCCATTAGGATGGCTATGTCTATGTATTTCTGTAGCTATCTTCAAATCCATAAGGATGGCTATGTCTATGTATTTCTGTAGTAGTAACTGATTGAAATGTGCATAATTCTGTATGATAACAATGGATATATGTTTGGAATATGAAATTTTGATTGCTGCTACTTTTCTCCGAAACTTGCAGAGACAATCTCGCTGTGTATGCAAGAGATTATCAGGCAAATTTTATATTGGGGTATTGCTCAATATACATCTTTATGCAGACATTTATGATCCCTGGAACAATATTCATGTCATTACTTGCTGGAGCTCTTTTTGGAGTGATTAAAGGTGGCGTTTTGGTTGTCTTCACTGCCACAGCCGGTGCCTCATCTTGCTATTTTTTATCCAAGTTGATTGGCAGACCTTTGGTTAGCTGGTTGTGGCCTGAAAAACTGAGATATTTCCAGTCAGAGGTAATCTTCTGCTTTTAGTAACAAACTGACTCCTTTATGTCCATTGGCTGGTTTTCTTGAGATCCTTTCCCCAGATGACAGAGTTCAGCTGTTTATTTATATGACATAACATTACTTTTGTTTATAATGCAGATTGCAAAGAGGAAAGAAAAGCTATTGAACTATATGCTTTTTCTGAGAATAACACCAACTTTACCCAACACATTCATAAATATGGCGTCACCTATTGTTGACATACCTTTCCATATTTTCTTTGCTGCGACACTAATCGGTCTCATCCCAGCATCTTATATCACTGTAAAGGTAATCATCTTAATAACAGATGCAATGATCTTGTTGTTGACTCGTTTTTGGTTTTGAACAAAGCAATAATCTTAATCAAAGTTCATGTTGCATGTTAAGAAGTCGCATGAAAATGGACTAGGAGCTTAAGCATCGAGACCTCTAAGTATCATAACATGTTTTAGGTTCTAGAAACTATAGCATTGCTCTTTTGCTGAAATGTTGGGTGCAAAAGGAGGTGTGTCAGGTTTCATTAACTTCCTTAACACTTAGCACATGTGCTATGATGGCTTAAATAAATCTAGTTAAGTATCTTACAATATTTTGTCTTGCGAATTTTGTTGGGTTCTTGGCTTTTGTGGAAGTCGGATGATAAACATCATCATGGGGACGGCTGGGGCTCTGATTAAGATACAGCCATGCTGGAATATATCCAAGGAATTTGACGGAACCTTGTAAAACTCTATCCAGATAGGCATTAAGACTGGCACCTGATCTAAACGAATTGCCATTGGATGCAATTATTCTGTAATAGTTTATATTAGTGAAGAGTTAAGTTGGTTAGGCCATCCTTCACCATGGAACTGCCTGAGGATTAAACACCTGAGCACCCACTTTACATTTTCTTTTGTTTTACGTCTTCTTTTGTAGCAGTTTATATTATTTTCTTATTGGTAGAGACAAGAAAATTTTGTTCCTGCCACTCCAAATGTGTAATTTCGTTTTTACCATCGAAAATCTGCTTATTTCGTTTTTGCTATCCTTCTATCCATGCGCATTTCGTTTTTGCTACCGTCCAAGTTTCCGTCAAACCAACCGACACATGCTACCTATCGCGCACGGTCAAAGTCTGTTCACCTGACAGAAAATTGGATGGAGTGGTAAAAACGAAATGTGCATGGACGGAAGGATAGCAAAAACGAAATAAGCGGGAACAAAATTTTCCCGATTTAGATTGCCCATATCCTGACTTCGATTTGTCTTGTGTTAAAGTATTGAAGATTTGAAGTTTTCATAACAAGTCCCACGTTTGTCGTAAGTTGTTAGCCTTGTTCCCTATCTGGTTGTTTATTGGGGATCAATGTTGCATGCTTTTGGAATCATGTTCCATATCTTTTTCCCTGAATGATGAATTCATACCTTACTAATAATCGTTGTTGCTATTGTCCTGCAGGCTGGTAGAGCTCTAGGCGATCTAAAATCAGTTAGAGAGCTGTATGACTTCAAGACATTGGTTGTTCTATTCCTCATTGGATCTGTTGCTGTTGTTCCAACAATCCTGAAAAGGAAGAGAACATACGAGTGATACCTCAGAACACATCTTAAAATACCGTCCTCAGATGCTCCAAAGTGTATTAGCATTTTTTGGCCTTTCTCTTGTTTTCTTGATATTGTATACCTATTCAATTCTAGCTGTAGAGATGTAACAACCTGAACGCTTCCCTTAATAATAGATGACGCTATCTCTGTATATGCTGCCCTGTTGTTCTGAAATTAATATCGTGCCTTAAGTTATCATTGCGAAGGAAATATCTGATTTCTAAGTTTATGCAAAACTTGCTTTGCCATCTGTATTTCTTAGGATTGGCTTATGCTTCTAAAAAAAAACAAAAGCCAATACGAATATCTAACTTCTCGAAGCGGCTTCTTCACTCCTATTATCACTGTCTCGCTCTAAGAATGAAGTAGGAGTCATGAGTGTATCACACACTTTACTTCTCTCGCTTCCGTTAGGCGCATGTATTCTAGCTTTTCGAAGCGGCTTCTTCACTCCTATTACCACTGTCTCATTCTAGGAATGAGGTAGGAGTTATGGGTGCATCACACACCTTACTTCTCTCGCTCCCGTCAGATGCATGCATCTATTCCTTACTTTTTTTCACTATTGATCCCCTCTTAAAAGCTACTTGTTTCAGCTATTACTATTTATTTTAGCCGCTTTTAAAAGCTACAATAAAAAACTATTAGCAAAAGTCATCAGTAAAAGCTAAGAAACCCTTGATTCTGATCAGCAACCTTGTCATTGGTGTGCGCCTCTTCTATTTTCCAAAAAAAAAGAAGCCACTTGTGTATCAGCTGTCCTATTGGCACTTGATCTGCTTCAGCCTTTTAAGAGGCCGAATTATAATTTCGTCCTCATTAGGTATCCACCATGTGTAATACTCGTATTGTCTCTAAGGTGTGATCTGTAGATAGCATCTAAGCTTAACATAATTTTACGTAATGTATAGAAATTACTACTATATTTAAGATTAGGCCGACAACTATAATAAAAAGTTCTCTTTCCCATTGGTCTCTCTCAAGACAGATGGGCCATGCAAATTATTTTTTTGCTTTGAGGCAGCCTCCAGGGCTGGAAGCGATGCCTCAGGCATTTTTGCTTAGAGGTAGTCTCCTGTGGTGTATAGTGCTGCCTTGAAGTTTTTTTATCTCTTTTTGGAGGCAATTTTTTTGCTTACTGTAGGTGCTCTTAGCCCAAGGTATCCTCTCTGCTGCAAGGCCCAAACCTGAGGCCAGAGCAGAGCCTGCAGCCACCTAATCGGCTTCCCCCTTTCCTCTATCCGAGACAGACGGATTTGGAGAGCACACACCTCACCCTCGTCAGGACAGCAAAAATGGTGACCCTCTCCCTTGTCTCCGTCCCCGTTGCCACCTCCTCCGTCCCCCTCTCCACCTGAGGCCGCAGCTTGTTACAATCCCACTTGATGAACACTGATTTAAACCAAGCACGAGTGAGATCACCAATTCCAAATCGGATACAAGTATTCTGGGATACAACCTGGAAGGAGAATTGGAAGGAAGGATTGGGAAGAAGCAGGGGAGTAGGAATTAGAGAACTAGAGTTTGGGGGAGGTCAGCAATGGGGAGAAGAGCCAAGGCGAACGCCTGTTCTGTTCTTCCTTGGATGATCTCCAGTATCCATGTGCTCCTTTGTACTGAACACCCATTCGGCTTGGGCCTTGGGCCAGGGACTTGGTCGCCCCCTGGTGCCTCCTGCCTCAGGCTTGGGCCATGACACGATTGCCCTCCTGCCTCCTTGGTCCATGGCCCACCCACCAGACGGACACACAACTCCTCCCTCTCCTTCCCCGCTCCCAAGTGAGTGGTGACTCCTCCGGTCCTCCCGCCGCTGTCCTCCTCCTCTCCTTCCTGTATGACCATTTGCCCCTGAATGGTATTGCTAGTTGCCGCGGCTTGGTTCTTGCGTTTCTATGATATTGGAAAGAAGGGGCTAGTGCTAGTGTACCACTAGGTCTAGGTGTGTATGATGCTTGTGTTGTGTGCGCAATTTCATGGTTCTGTTCAGGATGTTAGAAGAAAGGGCTTCCTGTGAATTGAGAATTCTTGGCATAATGGGATGGATTGGTGTCTATGTGGATGCTTTCTTGTGAATCATGAATCTGTTGTCCCTTGCACATTGCCGGACAATGTTAGAGAGCGACTACGGCACGGTATGCCGTCGGGAAGCATTCTGATGGCATACCCCTTGCATTGCCCCTCCCCTGCCTCTCTCTTCTCTCAAAGCGACGTCGCTCCCCCTCTCTTCTCCTGCTCCGGTGCCGGCCATCGCGCTCCTCTCCCTCTCCCTTCTCCGCTCCCGCCACCCTCCCCGCCTTCTTCTCTAGCGCTGGCCGCAGCTCTGCGCGCTTCCTTCGCCGTCCCCTTCACTACCACCCACGACTGGCAGCGTCGTTGCCGCCTCGCCACGCAGCCCCCAGACCCCTCCTCATCGCGCCGCTCCGCCCAACCTAACTGTCACAACCGCCTATCACCCCCACCCACCGCCCTTCTACTCCACCCATCACCGCCGCCTCCCCCCGACCTCCTTCTATGCCCGGGGTAGGGTGGATGCGTAGCGGCGGACGGGAGTGAGAGGGAGGGAGTGGCGACCGGGAGTGAGGAGCATGAGAGAGAGAGAGAGAGGGGTGGTATACCATTGAATGGTATACCGTTAGCTAGATTTCCTCGTAATGTTATCTCCTTGCACAGCAATGTCTATGTTTGATTCGTGAGGGAGAGAAAGAAAAGAGGGTTTTTAAGTTGGAACTTGTACGTGTGTGGATGTAATAGCCTAATAGTGGTTCTTTGTAGTTCTCTTTCCTGTGTGCCTCATATGTCCAATGTCCTCGCAAAAAAAAATGTCCCTTCATAAGTTCATATTTAGTCATGTAGACATGTATTGGTAACTATTTTGTGGTTTTGATTCTTCTGTGGGACTTTACAGAAGGGAGGTATTGGTCACGGTGGCCTGCGGATTGAATGCATTCGTATTGGTGGTGTTGAGATACCGAACCACAAGGGGGTGGAGTACTCGCTGCAGTACATCCATGGTATTGGATGGTCGCGCTCCCGTCAGATCTTTTGGACCTCAATTTTGACAACAAGATCACCAAGGACCTCTCCGAGGAGGAGGTCATCACCCTGCGTAAGGAGGTCACTAAGTACATGATTGAAGGAGACCTTGTAACGGCCCTGATCCCTTTGCTAATACGATTAGCCCATGTTGTTTGCATAACAATGTTGTCCTGAAATTTTAGAGGCTTAGAACTCATTCTGTAGGACCTATGTAGTTATTTTTCACATTTCTTAATCATTTCTGTCGTTTTAGTTTTATATTGATATTGCCTTCAAAAGAAATGAAAAATACAGAGTTGTGCCCAATGCTCTTTGGCATGCTTTGCAGAAACGGTTCAATCGTGTGGCGATTGAGAGGTTGAAGGAGACTAGGTGCTACAGGGGCATCCGGCACAAACTTGGGCTCCCGGTTCGTGGCCAGAGAACAAAGAACAACTGCAGGACGCTCAATGGAAGGAAGGCTTCAGTTGCCAAGAAGAAGTCGCCTGCCTCCCAGGAGGAATAAGTCACATTGCCATGTATTTACCTCCTGGTCCGTACTACATTTCAAGGTTTTATGCTGTCTTAGATGAATCATGGGGATATGAAGCTGCTGCAAAGTTTATAGTTGTGACATCACTTGTATGAATTGATGCTAAATCAAGGTTACATGCCTGTTTTATCACATTTATGATCCAGTATTTCGATGCCTCTCTCTTTTGCCATATCTCTGCTTGATGCAATGAGTTCAACCTGCTCCCGATGGATTAGCTTATTAGCATCAGTGTTCTGAGAATTTTTCACCTGTCATTGCAAGATTATGTGTCCAGTCATTTTACGAGCTGAACAGAGGAGTGTCAGTGGTAGGTCAACAATATGACTGGCCATGATCTCAACTTAAGTCTGGCGGTTTATACCATGTGATAGCAACAGTTGCCACTTATTTTGAAGAGACACCAAAAGTTTGGGTTCTCACTAGTGTAGATGGAACGAGGAGCTTTCTGCAGAGTTTTTTTACCTCAGTTTTATCAGAAGAACTGTGGCAGCCGAGCAGGTAGCGTTGTAGCAACAGAAGAGTCATTGCAACAAGAACAAAGGCGGCACTATTCTCAGAAAAACAAAAGACAAATATGTGCTAACTGTTTGTGCTAGTAGTGATGTTATGTTCTGGTTATTTCGTTTCTTTTGATATGATGATTGAATTGTTTAATTTGAGCACGTTTTGGAACAGTTCGATTGAGACTAATAGTGCCTGCTGTCTGAACGTGATTTGAGTCTGACAACTGGATAGTCAGATGGCTGCCTCGAAATCTTGCATGCCTCCAAAACGTATTTCGTCTTTTTCTGAATTTTTTTAAATATTTTAGATTTTTTTGTATTTTCTTTTTTTCCCGTGTTCCTTTGTATTGTCACTAATAGGTTAATATGTTTTTTCTATTTTTACATTTTTTTTTAAAATTAATTATGCCTAAAAAGTCAAATCAGCTACAGTAAAAAAACCAATTACAATGAAATTTCAGTCAAAAACCAGAAGTTATCGCTAAAACAAGCTCCCCTGAAGACGTCCGGGAGGAAACAGAGGATCATGGACAATCCAATTGTAGCACCACACCATACCAGTACCATATCCAAATCCGAACTGAGAAAGATCCGCCAATCACTACATGTAAGTTTACATATATGATTGCCACCAAAACCCAAGCAAACTGGTCCTTCCTTCAGATCATTTTTACAGACATATACAATAGCGTTTGAGAAAGAGTAGATCACACCTCTGGTCCGCCAAAACGGACGGAAAGAACCCATGCTAGAGTGCACATCATCAATACCTCTTATAATATAGAGAGGTGCAATCAAAACAGATATTAACGGATATTGCTAATCCAATATTTTATTTTTTTGGAATCGAAGTTAGATATAAATAATGTTAGATATCTATTTTTTTCCTTCTAAATTTGCTCCGACAAAAATTATCTGCTCTTTTTACAACCTTAATCCTATATGAAGTTATCAATTAGACATCCAGCACGTGTTCTAAATTGATCGTTTGCGGGTTTTTTTGGTCAAGTAGAGATAAAAATCTTAAAATGTTATCCACTGGGCTAGTCATTTTTATTAATATAAGAAATAGCACAGAGTTATTGCGACACATTATGCAAGCAAAACATCGAATCAGATTCTTTAAAAGTTTAGAGATCTATAGCTTAATTTACTCTAGCAAAGAGTTTACCAGTTACCAAAGCTCGCCGGTGAGTCGAGTCCGGCTCCCACCTCCGCAAGCTATACCGACCACTCAAAAACCGCGCGACTCCTTCGAGAAAACGCAAACGAGCCCACGACTGCAACTGCAATCACACAAAAATTCCACTCCTGCTACCTCCGCTCCCGTGCCGTGCCATGGCGCTCATCTCGCTCTCCGTCCTGTCGTGCGCGCCCGCCTCGCTCCCGCTGCTCGCCAAACCCAACTCCCCTTCGTCTTTCCACCTCAGCTCGTCGTTGCCGAGCAGCGGCAGCAGGGGAGGGCTGGGCAACGGCGGTCTGGCGCTGGCCGCGGCACCGGCCGGCTTCGCCTCCGGACATCATCAGTGGAGGGCGGGCGTGTCGTCCTTCTCCTTCCTGCCGTCGTTCTTCACGGGGAAGAAGGAGAAGGACGACAAGAAGGCCGAGAGGCTCAAGGAGGAGCTGCTCGCGGTCATCGCGCCGCTCGACCGTGGCGCCGAGGCCTCGCCGAAGGACCTGGAGCGCGTCGAGCGGGTGAGAAGACGTCTCCTCCTTCGTCCCACGATGTTCCATGCGCAGGACTCATGCCTTGATTGCTTGATTCAGATTGTTCAGCAACTGGAGGAGGTGAACCCGGTGAAGGAGCCGCTCAAGTCTGAATTTCTCAACGGGAAATGGGAGCTTCTGTACACTACTTCAACATCCATACTGCAACCACAGGTTCATTTTCTTCTTATCTCAGCAATTTACTTTTTGTTCCGGGGTGTAATGCATCGAATCAAAAACCAAGAATTTCTTCTTGATTCAAACTGTTTGTTTTCATAATGGCAATAATCTTCACCTATGCTATGAAGCAGTTTTGCATTCGTTTTTCCAAAAATAAAAAAGTTCAATTCATTCCCTTTGCGGCCTTACGAGTTATGAGCATGTTGCTACTGTCTGGATGAAGACAGCTAGACTCTTCATCAATCTCCAATTACACAAGAGAGTTTTTGAAGGTATATTTACTTATTGGAATGTCAAATTATGTTCACTTACTATTGCAGAGGCCAAAGTTTCTGAGACCATATGGGAAGATTTACCAAGCAATCAATGCCGACACTTTACGAGCTCAGAACATAGAGACATGGCCTTATTTTAATCAGGTAATTTCCACCAAAACTAATTCCAGTGTGTTGCCACCCTGAAGAGCTTATTTTCTGACATTTTGTAATTCCTTTCTTTGTTATGAAGCAAAGAATTCTCACTTAGGAATTACATGCTTTATTGCTTTTATTTGGCATGGTAGCTTTATTGCTTTAGTCTTACGGATAAGCAGCTATTAGGGTGTTCATTTGCTCTTCTAGACAAAGGAATGTGTCAGCTGAAACATTGATTATACGATTGAAGTCTTACTTGATTGTAGAGCGTGTGGTTTATTTCCTGCTTGCAACCTTTTTGTCTGTCGACTTCTTGATTTAATGCATAACTACATAATTCGGCTGCAGTTGTATTGCATTTTACCCTCAAACAATTGGCACATTAAATGTAATGTTATCTCTGTTAGAAGCCTCGGTTCCTATGTGAGACACATCGATTCCTGTGTTAGACACATCGGTTCCTGTCTACACTTCATGCGCCTACCCCTCAATTTCCTATCCTGGTTAGCCTATATATATGTAACCTTTGGTGCATCAACATATTCATTGTGTGTGATTGCCCCAAATATTCCACGCTCTTATGATATCAGACGCGATCGCTCCTGCGACTACACCTTTCTGTTAATTCCACCAACATGGCCGGCACAGACAATGCTGCCGCTACATGCCACGAGTAGGAGGCCGCAGCGCGCCACGGGTAGGAGACCTCCGCCGCTGCTGCCGTGTGCCGCGAGCAGGAGACCGCCGCCATGGCCGGCGAAGACGTCGCCGCCACCGCGAAGGTGCGGCCAAGGATGGCACCTCTGGTTGGCCACCCTCCTTCTACAACCCTTGGACCAACACCATCCAGGTGTGGCTCGGGCAACTCCATCTAAGCCAGGCCCTTCGCCTCCTCAGCTCGCATGCCCCTAACGCACCGCCCTAGCCACACCACGGTAGTTCTAGTCACTCCACACCTGGATGGTGTGGCGTGGTTGGGGCCGTTACTGGTTCCACTACCCGCTACTAGTTCCGTTACTGGTTCCACTACCCGTTACGGGTAGCGGGTAGCCACGCCACTGGTTCCACTAGTCTTGGCCCTCTTTATCTTAATAATGTTCTAGTCACTCCGCACCTTACCAAGAATCTTGTTTTCGTTCATCAATTTACTATTGACAACAACTATTCTGTTGTGTTTGACCCTGTTGGCTTTTTCGTAAAGGATCTTCGTTTCAGGAACGTGATCGTCAGGTGCAATAGTTCCGGACCTCTCTAACCCTTGCGTCTGCCTCCCTTTCGCGCACACTCATCACCAGCACTTCCACATCCCTATGGCATCATCGTCTCGGGCACCTCGACCATGAGTCCCTGTCTCGCCTTGCTAGTGCGTCCACCATTGCTTACAATAATGGGCCTAACGATGCTATATGTCATGCATGTTAGCTTGGTCGCCATGTGCGTCTACCTTTTGCTACTTCACAGTCTCATTCTCTCAAGAATTTTGATTTAGTTCATTGTGACCTTTGGATCTCTCCTATCGTCAGTGCATCTGGTTACAAATACTACTTGATTATTCTTGATGATTGCTCGCATTATCTTTGGACATTTCCTTTGCGACAAAAATATGATACTTTTGCCACAATCTCATATTTTTTTCTCTTATTTTGCTACTCAGTTTGGCACTAAGATCAAGAGCATTCAGTGCGATAATGGCCGTGAGTTTGACAACTCCACTGCTCGCACCTTTTTCCTTACCCATAGCGTTGCACTCCGCATGCCATGTCTATATACCTCTCAGTAGAACAGCAAGGCCGAATGTATTATTTGTTCTACTAATAACATTGTTCAGTCTTTTATGTTTCAAGCCAACATCCCCTCCTCTTACTGGGTTGAGGCCCTTCAAACCGCACCTACTTTCTCAATTGCCAACCCACAAAAACTCTCAATTTTTTCACACATTTTTTTGCTCTCTTTGGTGTTTCCCCTCCTACTCTCACATTCTAGTTTTTGGCTGCAAGTGTTACTTGAATCTTTCTGCCACCGCTCCTCACAATGTTTCTCCTCGCTCCACCATGTGCGTGTTTCTCGGCTACCCGTCCGAACACAAGGGATACCGATGCCTCGATCTCTCCTTCAATCGGGTCATCGTCTCCCAACATGTTACGTTTGACGAGTCTGCCTTTCCCTTTGCCGAGCACACCGCACTGCTCTCCCCCACTAACCTTGATTTTTTTGTTAGAGCTTGACCATACGTCGATGCCCATTGGGCTTTAGCATCTTGCAGGCCCCGGTGCCCTCCTGGTATGACCCGCCCGTCTGTGCTCCCACTGGCCGTGGCGCCAGACGGCGCTACCTCTCCTGCTCTGGTTGTGCACGGCCCCAGTGCGCCTATGGCTCCCGACGTTGTGCACGTTCCCGGCGCGCCTGTGCCTGTGCACATGACATCAGTCAGCAACGCCTCCTGACGGGGACCCCCCACCCGTCACTTCGTCCGCGGTTGTGGTAGCACCCAGTGCTCCAACCACGACTCCTCCCGTGGCAGTGGAAGCGCCCGGTGCTCCTGCTGCGGGTCCACCAGTCGGCTCGCCCTCTCCCGATGGGGTCGTTCTCTCGTAGCTTCCTCTAGGTGCTGTGCTGCTCCAGCCAGTCAACAACTCCCATGCCATGGTGACTCGTGGAAAGCATGATTTTTGGCAGCCGCTCATCCGCATGAACCTTCATACCGCCACTCTGTCCCCTGTTCCGACCACATACCAGGTTACTCTCGCCGACCCTCATTGGCACAGCGCCATGGAGGAGGAATACATTGCTTTTCAAGACAGCAACACCTGGAATCTTGTTTCATGGCCATCCAATGCCAATGTGGTCACTAGGAAGTGGATATTTCGGCATAAGCTCAATTTGGATGGCACCCTTACCCGCTATAAGGCTTGCTGGGTTTTTCATGGTTTCACAATACGTCTTGGTATTGATTTTGATGAGACTTTCAATCCATTCATCAAGCCGGCCACTATTCGCACCATTCTCACTTTGGCCCTATCTCGGGACTGGCCTATCCACCAGTTGGATGTTAAAAATGTGTTCCTTCATGGTACACTCTGTGAGACTATCTTCTATTCGCAGCCGGTCGGATTTGTGGATTCCTCTTGCCCGGATTATGTTTTCCGCCTCAACAAGTCTCTCTACGGTCTCAAACAGGCGCCTCGGGCCTAGTATAGCTGTTTTGCAACCTACTTGCTATCTCTCAGCTTCATAGAGGCAAAGTCCGACACCTCCCTCTTTCTATCTCATCAATGTGGTGACACTGTCTACCTGCTGCTCTATATGGACGACATTGTGCTGACTGCTTCTTTGGACAGCATGCTCCACCGAGTGATTGCCTCCTTCCAGCAGGCTTTTCCTATAAAGGACACTTAATGCGCCTACCCCTCAACTTTCTATCCTGATTGGCCTATACGTATGTACATATGTACGTATGTATGTAACCTTTGGTGCATCAATATAGTCATTGTGTGTGATTGCTCTAAATATTTCACGCTCTCAATCTCACTACAAATTTGTTTATCTGGAAACATATTCTGAATAGCATACGTGATGTCCTTGATAATTTTGATTTGTTTTTATCTCACTAGTTCCTACAATTATTGCTTCTCTGGAGCATGGAGATATACTAATATTTGCTTCTGCAGGTTACTGCCAACTTGAGACCTCTCAATCCTAGAAGAGTGGCAGTTAGATTTGATTACTTCAAAATATTTAGTTTGGTGAGACATTTTATCTCTTAGTCAACAGTTTGCATTTTCACTAGATAATTTATACTTCATAGTCGATCTTTAGGCTCCAATATGCTTCATAAATCACTAACTATAAATTTTGTTTTGTGATTAGATCCCGATCAAATCACCCGGAAGTGGTAAAGGTGAACTAGAAACCACATATCTTGACGAAGAGCTCAGGTCAGCTCATCTCCCCCTCCGAATGGCTTTTTATGTACCCACTATAATTGGTTCATTTCCCCCTCTATTCTCCTTCATTATGATTTTGGATTGTCTTTCTCATCGGACTACCGTTCCCTAAAACACAAGAAGTCCTTTATCCTACAAATTGATGTACTGACATATTTGGCACATGAATGCTTTAGCATTTGGAAATATTCCATACCCTTAAAATAGGCATCAGGATGTGCATGGATACATTTCATTTTTGCATGTAATTTGTATCTTTACAGTGCTCAAAATAGAATGGTTTGGTGGAATATTGGTCCTCCTTTTGTTTGTAAAATTGATAACGTGGTTACTACTCGCTAATGCAGTGATCAGGGATAACATTTACTAATGTTGAAAGAAATCTTCTTGCTGGTTTGCAGAGTTTCGAGAGGCGATAAGGGGAACTTGTTCATACTGAAGATGGTCGACCCAACATACAGAGTTCCGTTGTAATAATTGCTGAATGCTAACGTGTAGTTGTACTAGTACGACAATTTGGTGTCAACTATCCGAAATATTCTCTCTTTTTTCCCCCGTCCTGAGGTAACGTAAGACATGTTGATATTAAACTTTGAGCATAGTTCGTATAGGACATAGCACATTTAAACTGACAGAACTCGATGCAGACAATAGAATGGTAATGCATTTGGTCCAAATTCTACTTCACTCAAACAAGTTTAGTAGATGTATTTGGATTCTAACTCTTGGACTTAAATTTTCAAAAGGACAGGAAAAAAAGAGAGGCTTCCATCCAATCCCAGTAGGCGTACTCTGGTAGTTCAATCACGGAACCTAGGGGGATAAGAAAACCAGGTCTCCATTCTAATAAGCCAAAACGTCAGCATTGTCAGCATTGTCTTAAGACATTAGAGACGAGGCTAAATTGTGATGTATGGCAGGGGCCAAGGGCTTTAATACCATATGGTCACAAGTGTTGTAATTTGTTTTTTGGTCGTTGTATAGTGTTGGCTGGTGAGGACTTTTGTATTTAGTTTCGCCTAATTGGTGATGGTCTGTACGAGTCTTCTCTGACTCCTCCTTCTTAATATAATGATATGCAGTTCTCCTGCGCTTTCGAGAAAAAAAAAAGTCAAAACGTGATTCCGAGTTTCCGACTGTCATTCCTCTCATAAAAATGAGGCGATCTCTATGTGATATTTTGAGTTAACGCAACGAGGAGAAATCAAGCAAGCCTCAGGAAAGGAAGAACATGGCACCCGAAGAAATCACAGAACTAACTCTGCTACATCATTAGCTAAAATCAACATCTTATCCATGTTCCAACAGACAATGGCATACTCTTTGTAGAGTCTACAGGGTCAGGGTGCTATACTATGTCTGAACGTTGTCTGAAAGTTTTTTTTTTGAAAAGGCATATCCTACCATACCAGCGTCAAATTTAACATCACTCTGTTTTAGCAAAGTGCAAGGAATTAATAGCCAAGGCTTATCATATCGAAGACAACACATGCACAAGGGAAATAGGTGAACACGCAAAAGGATTGCATACCATTCAAGCTTTCCGCGAGTATAGAATTGTAATCCAGTCATTGGATGGTAAACGCCAGGTGGAAGTGCAACAACATCAGTCAACATCGAGTTTTATTGCAAGTCCCATAAACTGTGAGATAACATATGGAGGAGCAGATGGCATCTAATGACACGTGGGTTCTCACATTTTTCTTTCACTGGTTGTTTTGTCACTACTCACCAGTCTACTTGCCTTTTTCATCTTTTGAGGGGAAAACATTAGGGAAAGCCCACTGTAAATATACCTTTTCATCTCGGAACTAATCAATGTTGTGACATTCTATTCACAAGTGATCCGGAAGGTACTCTGGGACACTATTATCATGACGAATCAAACCCATTACAGTGTAAAATCATATGTATTGGCCTATCTCTTTAGCAAGTGCCATCAACAAGTGTTGTTTTAAAATATCAATGATAGAAGCAATGAGACAAAAGCAGATAGATTACTATTTGGTGGAACTTTCCAGGTCATCCCAAGTTCACTGTATTTTACATCATTACTATAAGAGTTAAGCCCAAAAAATTGCATCCTATCTAGCTTTTAAGGCCTAAAAGATTGCACTAAAAAACATGATCAAACAGGAACTGGGTATAACAGAAAGCACCTTTCCACATAAGAGATCGAGCACTTTTCCACATAAGAGATTGAGACAGTACCATATTTGATTTCTTACAAACGTGCAGCATATTTCCTGAAATTAACCTCAGACATCAGAATCTGATTTGGTGGAATCCAAACCTCTCAACTTACAGATATGATGCTTAAAAAGCAAAAAATAATCTATAATGTAAGATGTTCTCATTTAAAAACAATAAGATTAAGACTGACTTACTTTCATATGACTGGAATTGTCAATCTGCAATACATCAGTGCAGTCCACCAATCTTGTAACTCCATACACATGCAAACCCACACACACACACATATGTGTGTGTACCTATATATGTACACACACATATATATGTATATATATAATTACTAACTAACACGTAGGTGTAAAATAAGCGTGCGCTCCTAACTGACCTAACCAGCCAACCGTTCCACCATCCCACCTCATGCTCAGTTACTATCGTTTGTTAATTATGGTAAAGTTACTATCGAATATATATTATATTATCAGCTGTAATGTCTATAGTTACTTTCGGTTACACATGAAGTTATCATCTATATGGAATGAAGTTACCATTCCCATGGTGAAAACCTATCAACCCACTCTATTCTAGAAAGTTACTCTCGGATACGCATGAAGTTACCATCTATTATGAACAAATTTACTATCGGACACTCACAGCACACAACGACGGAAAGTTATTATTCATTGTGAACGACATTACTATCGATAACGAGTGAAGTTACTGCCGAACGCTCACAATACACAACAGGTAATAACTTTTCTCACAACAATCAATAACTTCACTCACAATAGACAATAACTTTCCTCACAACCGAATCTACTAAATTATCGTATGCATACGGCAATACAGTTGACGTGGGACTTTTTTTTTATCTTGTTTACAAGCTAAAAAATACAATAACTCTTTCACAAAAAATCCGATACATATTCAAAATTACGAGCTTAATAAAACAAGATACATGTTGAATATGTTTTGACGCTACAAAATTCATGTTTTTTTATACCAGTTGCCAGTAAGTAACTGATGATAACTTCACGCATAATAAACTATAACTTTCTATTACATAAGTGGTAACTTTTGGCCTAACTGGTGACAATAACTTCAAGTGTTGTCTGATGGTAACTTCACGTGTAATAATTGCTGTCGAATCAACACTCACGCATCAGGAAGTGGATCTGCACGTAGTGTGCACGCAGGCGCTGAATAGCGCTACCGTACACACACACACACACACACACTGTGTGTGTGTGTGTGTGTGTGTGTGCGCACCAATGATAGGCATCCACGAGATAGTAGATCTAGCGAAGTGAAATGGGCGAGTGGTGGTGGTGGGGAGATTAGTCATACTGGTCAGTGTTCTGTGCATCTCTAACTGGTATTTATTGCTACACAAGATAGAATATACATTCAGGAGTGTTTCATGTGTGTTCAGCAAAGCGATCGAGAAAGGATCGTAAAGCTACCACTGTAGTTGCTCAATAATCTTGTACGTACAACCTGCTTCACTATCTTCTATCCCTCATTGAGGTAGCACAATTTGTTGGATACAAATTTCACAAACTTACACAAGATGATGTAGGATCGAGTATGGTGACTAAAAGAGGAATGAATAGGAGCCCAAATTAATTCCGAGTCTTTTCAATCTTTTTTTGAGCGAAAGTAAAACTCTTTACTCCAGTAGCTATGGAAGCTATGAAGATCAGTGACAAATAATTACAAGGAAAAGATTTGATCAAAATCGAGCAAATCGCATTTTAACAACCTCTGGTGGTCTGACCATCATGAAGGAGGCGGTCTAACCTCTGTTTTAGCAGTCTGATTGTTATGAACAGTAAAATCAGTCAAAGCTACAGTAGCCCCGGTTAGACCGCTGCTACAGTAATTTTAGGAATGAAAAGTATTTTTAACCTGATTTCAAATCCAAAAATCGATAAATCTTTTGATCCGTAAATTCAAATGACATGAAATTTTACCAGGATCTTTTCTAGGCTATCAAGAACTCATTCCAACAAACGATCATAAAAATTATGGCCAAAATTAAAATATTTTTCAGTTTGAAGGAAAGGTGCATCGAAATCGAACCAAAATCAAAATCGGTGAATACAACTTGTTTGTGGGTAGACGATGACCAAGATGAGTTTAGATGTATTCCCACGTGTCCCAGCAAGCAAGAACACAAAAGAAATCATGTCAAAAATCCTCAAATCAAGAAATCACACTTTGAGGTCAAAACAAGCAAAATCAAGTTTTCTTGAGAAACTTGCTATCAAAGTGCCTAGATTGGTGGAGATAGATTCCTAGAGGTTGTCTCCATCTCTTACACGTCCTTGACACAACAAGAACAAGAAAAAGGAAGAGGAGAGATCAAAATCAACCAAATCAAAAGCAAATAAATCAAAACATGATGAATCCATGGAGCTGATCAAAGATTGATGTATTGCTTGATTGGAGAGATATATTTTATAGCCAATCCCTCAGAATAACAGAGTTCTAAACTTAGAGCACACACACAAGGCTCCAACCCAAGAAACCTTAGTCTCACATGGTAGGGAGGATGAGCTAGCCACCAAAAGGCTTAACCAATCTTCTTAAACCCTAGCCCTTGCCTCTCATCCCCTTATATAGTCTCACAATCTGAACCAAAATTTAATAGATCCGCCCATTAGGCCAAATCGGGGATAATCCATTAACTCCACTTAACACCTGGTTTTACTCTCTCATGCACACTTCTCAATGTGACTTACAACCATTAACCCATTAGTGAATTAATCTTTAATCCACTTCACATTTTTAGCACACACATAACATAAACCACTTAAGCTAACGCTGTGATTCTGCACACCATCACTTTTTTGTATTGGACAATTTACCAAAATACCCTCTATCGCCTTCGACGAAGCTTCCCATTTCCTTTGCCACGAAACATCGTCCATACTTTGCCATCTTTCATGTAGCCCCAATGACTTGTCGTCAAACCTCTCACGCATCCAAATCTCACCGAATCATCCTCGCTTGCAAACGACTAAAGTCACTTAGCGCACTACATGCTTTTTCTTGCGTATGACGGCACTCGACTTCCTTGATCGCACATGATCTCAGCTCCTCTCTGAGTCTACTCCCGGTCTACCTTGTCGTTGCCCATCATGCCCATTATCGGTAGCTCCCGCTCCGGTTTCTCGTTGTCCTGGCTTGTAACCACCCCGCAAGCCTCGGTCATTTTTGGCGTCTCCCTGACCATTCTGGATCTTAGTACCACCTATGCCTAGTCCTGGTCTTTCTATGCCTCACCAAGACCTAGCTCCGAAGTCCTACAATCAACAACACCAAGCAAACCATCACGTAATACCATACAATACATAAGGTCATCAATTGACACAATTAATTCATACAATGCTCTATGCAGAATATATGCAACCAAAATACTGATCATAAACCTAAGACTAAACAATAAATCTATGTGCACACAAGCAACGACAACCATACCGTGCCTACACTTAGACAACTCAACTTAAACACATACACGACCCAACAGTTCTTCAGCCGGTATAACCGTCAACTAAAAGCCAGTCATACCGCCTCACTCCGGTAGTACTACCGGTACAACACCGGTAGTACCGCGCCTACCCAGTATGACTGTAACCCTAATACCGGTCATACCACTAGTAACAGAATCAATTAAAAAACTTGTAAACTCTTAAAAACTAAACTCAAACTCCGCAAACTCTCTAAAGATCAATTACTCACCACAACAGTGGGGTGACCTCCACATAGTCTCATAGATGATTATGTGATCAATTATTAGGTATATTTGTTTTAGATAGACATTTAATAGTAAAAAGGATACTTCCAGACGAAAGAAATGAAGAAGCTTTATTAGATTATAGTAGGATTTTGCTTGTCATCATTTTTACCTCTTCCCCATATCTAGAAATGCTACATTTCTGGTATGTATAAGCCATCCTTCCTACAGATGTTAAATATAGATAAAATGAAAGATCAATGATAGCTAAAGCAAAATAAGTTTTACGGTTTTAATTACTGAGAAGCTTGTTTTACAGTTTTAATTACTGAGAAGCTTCGGGTGGCGACGAGGCCGCGGTACTTCGCCGGGGATGGAGGCGACGGCGAGGCCGCGGGCGGAGAGCTCATGCTGCAGCTGCTCCGCTCACGACGCCATCCCTCCGCGCGGACGCTCCCGCGGTCCCGCCGCTCGCATCACAACTGGGCGACCGGAGCGGGGTCCTGGACGGTGCAATTGCAACGGCTGAACAGAGGACGTCAACATGGCCAGGGCCCACCCGACCGGATAAAGCCCGCCTAGCCTCAAATTCTATGCCCGGTCCATCCACGTAACTGGGCTTAGGCCAGACCGTACAAACTCGGGCCTGGCTATTCCAAACCAATCCAGCATTAAAAAAAATCGTGCTTCTTTTTCGTTCCGCCTCCGTCTTCCTGCTTCGCTTGCATTTCAAAATTTGAGGGTTTTGTCCCCATTCCCTCCTCCTCCTCGCCCCACCCACTCGCTTCGATTCGCTTCAGCTCCCGTCCTATGGCCGCCTCCCACCTCGCATCCGCGCTGCTCCGCACGGCGAGAGCGTCGTCATCCCCAGGCTGCCTCTGAGCTTCACCCACCGCCGCCGCAGGCCCGTCCGTTCCGGAACCCTAGCACCCCGGATCCGCCCCTCCGGCGAGATGCCGGTGGGCCCCAAGGCCTCCGCCGCCGCCGCCGATGGAGAGGAGGGATAACTTCCTTCGGCCGCCCGCCGCAGCCGCCGCCGGCAAGAGCCTCCCGATCCCCGCCGCCGGAGACGCGGCCGCCAACCTGACCTCGTCTTCGGGCTCCTCCTCCTCACTCACGCTCTCCCCTCCGGACTTCCTGCGCCAGGTTCATGCCGCCTTCAAGCGGCAGAGGCCTCTCGGTGAGTGGAACCGAGCCCCCCTCCGGTGTTGCTTCCGTCTAGGGTTTTTAGTTTTTGTTTGACGCTTTTCCCGTGCAAATCTAACTAAGTTAAAAAAGCATTAGTGTCAGGACTCGGGAAAGGGGAACTGACAATTAGCTACTAAAGTTTCAGCTTTACTGGGACCCCCCCCCCCCCCTCCCTCAAATTTCATGCTTCAACACGTTTTTGAGATTTTATAAATGAAGTGTGATGTTGCTTGGAGTATGTATTTGTATCCGAATGGATTTTCCTGAAATGTGTTGTTGACTTGCTTTGAATTGAACTTCTCTTAGGTTCAATGCAGTCCAACCTCCCACGAGCAACCCGTGTCCTGGTACCCCGGGGTGAGGGGCCGAAGAAAGCTGGTGCCAGCCCGTCCATTGCACAGGATCCTCAAGAAAAGGTTATGAAGCAGCAGAGAGGCGCGCTGGGGGCCTCCAGGTTGCAAACTGTGGCACCTGATCAAAAGAAAGTTGGCGCTGCCGTTGGAGTACTGGCCTCAAGTCAAGACGAGTTGCTGTTGACTACACCTTCCATGTTGGGAATCAGCACAGATACCCGTGATCAGAATGTTGGTCAGAACTACCAGCAGAAGAGTGAAATCGATCTGCTAGTGGATAGGAAGAAGACGTCGTTGGATGTTTCTTCATCCCAGATGACACCTCGAAATGTGGTGGGGGAAGGTTTCAAGAAAGACCAGTTTTATTCTGTTGGTGATGCACTGTTAACTTCTCAGAGTAAGATTCCCTTTTTCCTCTGGCTACTATAAATTCAATGCAAAATCGTGCCTGTATTTAGTTACCAGTTTACATTGCAGGTGATAATGTAGGAGTCACTGTTGATAGTAGAATGGACAGTATGTTGTCTTATCTGCATTCTGTTTCATTGACAGCAGGAGATAATTTTCCTGCGGCTCAAGTAGCACATGATCAAGGCAGAAACCATCAGGAGCTTGAGGTTGCTGATGCAGCAGTTGAGATGGATATCAAGTATGATGCAGCTAATTTGTCTCAGAGAGGGATTGAAGAGGCTTGTATTCAGAATCATGGAGAGCCAATGACCCGTTGCTCTGCCATTGGTTCATCAGTTACTGCTGTATCACTACATTCAGGGCCAACTGTTCAAAGTATGCGGGCTCCTCAGATCAGCCAATACTCTTCACCAATGCAGATGCCAGAATGTGCTGTAGAATCATCTGCAGGTGCACCAGGTCATGGCCCTCCGAAACAGCATGGAGCTGCAATGAGTGTTGGTGATTGGAATTCCAATAATCAGCAGGTTCCTAATCTGGCCAATGGTGCCACGGACAAAGCTGTTTCTGGCAACGGAGGTTGTTTGCCATCCCAAGGATTATCTGCAAATGACCAATCTACGTCTGCCAGGGATGATGGTGCTTCCCGACCAAACAAGGGTGAGAAAGAGCGTCGCAAAAAGAATTATGATCCTGATGTATTCTTTAAGGTGAATGGGAAACTTTATCAGAAACTTGGTAAAATAGGATCTGGGGGCAGCAGTGAAGTTCACAAAGTTATATCAGCGGAATGTACAATATATGCCCTGAAAAAGATCAAGCTTAGAGGCCGTGACTACCCTACTGCATATGGCTTTTGCCAAGAAATTGAGTACCTAAATAAGTTGAAGGGAAAGAGCAATATCATACAGCTAATTGATTATGAGGTACCAGTTACTAGCCATATCTCTGTTATTTGTCAGCAGAAGAAGATGAAGCTTGATACTGCATGTGCAGAATACCTCTATTGATTTTTTCCTTTTCTGGTGTTTCAAACAAAAAGAGATTATTGCTTCATCACCTGAACAGTGATAGCATTATCTTCTTTTCATCATAAAAATTCTCTCGATTTATCATTCACCTTTCCTGCCTCCATTCAATCATTCGATAATCATATAGCCTTATTTTAGTCTAATTAGTTTTCCATAACTTACGATGCTGAATGCAAAGGACTAAGGGTCTATATTACTATCTTGCCCACATACCTTCTTAAATACTGGTATTTTTTTCCCAATGGTATAGTATTAGAAACTCATACAAAATTAATCTTATATCGTTAAAAGTTCTTATTTCCTATGCTCTCGGCTTATTTCTTATCCATGTATATCACAAAATTGTCACTATTCCAGTTGTACATGCAAATACTCCCTCTATTACTGTTTTCTGGTACCACTTGCACTTTGCCAGATCATGCACACACATCCGTAGGGTCTAACTGGCATCTCTATCATATGTCTTTCACATCATTGTTTCTTTAAATGCACTGCAGTGAGTTTGCAACTAGTACCTTCTGATGCACACTTAACATTATCATGTCCTACGAAATTTCCAGTCCTCGACATCTTTCAGAACTTTAAAATCAACTGATGTTACTTTTTCCATACAAAATCTTTGGTTACAATTTCCATTACCAAAGAAACTGCAAAAAAAAAAATCACAGTTTGCAGAAACTTAGCATTTTTTTGTTATCAGTAACCAACTTTGTCTATGATGATTGAGATTCAGCCACCTTGCTGTATGAAACCCAGTTATAAACTTCTATGGATTATAGTAAAATGTCGGTCTTCTTATTGTTGAATAATAGTATTTATCTGTGGCCCTGTGCAGATGATACTTTCACTGTCTAGAAAAAATAGTCTAATCTCCCTATGGCTTTTGCATGTACCAGGTCACTGATAAAAATTTACTTAAAGAAGGTTCTATGTCACCTCGGGATGGAAGAATTAAGGATGACCATTACATTTACATGGTCCTTGAGTATGGAGAAATTGATTTAGCACATATGGTTGCTCAGAAGTGGAAAGAGAGGAACAACTCAAATATGAAGATAGATGAAAACTGGCTACGCTTTTATTGGCAGGTAACCTTTATTTTATCCAATGTAGGGTAATACAAGAGACTTGTATATAGGACAGTTAGGTCTTACTATAACTAGAATGAAGGTGAGTAATCTCCTCTGATGTAATTTATTCCTGTCTTCAAATATTTAATAAAAAATATGCTTCAATCGACTCGGTGAACTTATCTTAGAATACTGTTCTTAATAGCATTGCCCCTTTTTGATTTGTGTCATTAGTTTTTCGAAGCATGGTATCATGAGTGAACTGATAGGTAGTGAATTGCTATAATTTTCCCTGGCTCATTTTGACCAATTCTGCATAACGCAATACTTGTAAGTTTTACACGGTAATTTGTGTTGATTTGCCGTGCTCTTGCAGTGTACTGAGCAAATTCATTGAAAAAAGGGAGGCACCAGAACACCTTTGTGCAATATGGCTTCATTCTTATATGACAGAGTAGGAAGTAATGTGATCAACTATGATATATTGCATAATATTGTCATGTGCAAATTTCACTTAAGTTCATTTTAGTTATACTTGTATTTATGCATCATCGTTAGTTTGTTACAGAAGTATTAAGGCACTACCTGCATTATGCTTATGTTAAAACAAAAACCTGATATTTTTTGTTCTGAATTTTGTATATTCCTATGCCTTCTCAGTTTTCTTTTGTTTGTGCTGTAGCAAATGCTTGAAGCTGTCAATACAATACATGAGAAACGGATAGTGCACTCCGATTTGAAGCCTGCGAATTTTTTACTTGTGAGGGGCTCACTGAAACTAATTGACTTTGGCATTGCCAAAGCTATAATGAATGATACAACAAACATTCAACGTGATGCTCAGGTACCAGGAGATGCAGCCTGCCACACACCTGGCTTCTCTATCGTTGCATTCACCTGTGTATTAATAAGAATCTCAATGTGCTCTCGTATAAAGATATTTTATCTGTCATGCTAATTTGTGATTTCTTGCCATAATGAGCAGGTAGGAACGCTTAACTACATGTCACCAGAAGCATTCATGTGCAATGAGCAAGATTCAGGTGGTAACATTATCAAGTGTGGACGCCCATCTGATATTTGGTCTCTTGGTTGTATTCTTTATCAGATGGTGTATGGCAAGACACCGTTTGCAGACTACAAGACTTTCTGGGCCAAATTTAAAGTTGTCACTGATAAGAACCACAATATCAATTATGAACCAGTAGACAACCCATGGCTTATTGATTTAATGAAAAGATGCCTTGCCTGGGACCGAAATGAACGATGGAGAATACCTCAATTGCTGCAGCACCCATTTCTTGTTCCTCTGGTGCCAAGGGATTTACCTCCCATTGACCCTGATCCATGTACATTGCTGATGGAGAGGGCCAGAGTTCACTGGACCAATCCTGAGGTTTCTAGACTTTGTTCTGAACTCCATATTGTGATTGCGAAGCTCGAGGAGGATCAATGCAGTCCAACTACTAAGTTGTAATAAAGTGCAACGTTGATGGTATGTGGTGGTGTGATGCACATGTTCAATTCAGCTAGCAGTATCTTACTGATACACTGCTAGTGAATAAGCTGACGACTGACCATCAGTCCATCACTAATGTTATCGCTTATCATGATGCCAAGGTTGTTCAGTTCACATTCTTTGATCATGGAAATTATCTACTAGAGGATTCCATATATATATTTCATTATTACGAAATTTGCTACTGTATGCCCTCCTCTTCAGTTACTTTGTTTATCTCCCAAAACCATCAGAAGTCAGGCTGACACAACGTTTTCTTCATAGGATTCTTTCCTGTTATGTCAGGAACTAGGGAGTGGGATGTGTTGCTGCCCCAGCTGGGTTGCAGCACAAGTGCTTTAGTTTCTCTATCGGTTTGGTTCTTTTGAATTTAGGTGTGCGTGTCTGTTGTAATTTGTAAGTAGTACCTGCATGAGTTGAGTCACAGGGAGCACTTTTTGGTGGTGCATGAGTTTGAGTCACGGGGAGCACTTATTGGTGGTGCTCTGGGCATTCTTTGTTCCCTGGTGTTCGGAAGTTGATACAATATATGTCAGTGGCAACTGACTGATGTTAAAATTCATGATATTTTGCTGTATGTTCGGTGCGGGAAGCATTCCCAGGCATATTTGAGTCCGCTAGTGATTTGTCTTTTGGTTGAGCTTGTGATCGACCTGCAAGAATCCTCCGATTCTGAAGTGTGCGTGGGATTTTCGCTTGATAGCATTTATTCGAGCATTGTTCTCTGTTTACATGAGCTGCGTGTTTCTTCTGGGCTGATCATTTTTGTGACGATGGAACTGATTACACGAGCCCACACCCTATACTCCCCAGGGCCGAGGTAAGGCCATCCGGTGCAATGCTTCCTCATGTGCGTTTCCACTTTCCGCTTTCCACGCATCATGCCATACTCACGTACGTACGTTTCTCTACTTCTCTTAAAGCTGAGTCCCCTGTTACAGTACAGTACTCGCCTGTAGCAGTGTAAGCCCCAGTTCGAATTAGCGATGACTTCTATCTTCTAGAAATTAAAAATGGTTTGGAACACGTTGAATTTTTCAACAGTTTTTTATTTTTGTTTTTTCTTTTTCTTTACATTATTCATAGATATATAACAATATTTTTCAAATTTTTATTTTTTAATTAAATATCTCTGAAAAAATTAACAACTAATACAGTACCAATTCAACAAAAAAAAATCAAAATTCACAGCACTTCACAGGGCCTGATCTCGCAGCGTGCAAGAGGCGGTCAGATGATGGGAGGGAGTCAGCCAGACATATGGTCCTCCTGCGCTGCTGCTCCGGCTCAGTCGAGCTCGGCCGTCGGGCGCGGCTGGCCGGCGCGGGGGCCCCGGCCGAGCTGCCTCCGATGGCTCGCAGCGCAGCGCAGCGGAGTGACAGAAAAGCGCGGTGGTCCACCCGCACATAGGCTGACCACCACCGTGCGACTGTGCCGCCACTGGCGCCCAAATGTGCATGTCACGCATACACCCAAAGCTCTGCACGGCCGCAGGGTACAATTAAGCGAGGTCGGCCTGTACTACTCGGGTCGCTTTTCCGCTCGTAGCCCGTCAAACCTGTCACTGACGCCGGAGTTGAACCGAGCCACCGATGTCACGTACGATCCCACAATCATTCCGAGCCACCTATGTTGGGCCGTCCTTCGGGCGCGCTCCGATCGAACGGGCAGAAATCGCCGCTTTTGGCGGTGAATCTGCGTGCCGGCCACGGCATGTCGGCCTCCCGGCCGCGCTGCCGTTGCGATGCGTCACGGTGTCAGCACTCGCTCGATCGCGCGGCATCGCCTCGTGGGTCGTGGGCGGCCACTGTTTCCATGTCAGCTGAGCCTTTCTCAAGTGCTAGTATGCTACTGTGCGCGGAACAGCAACTTTTGTTTGGAGGTTTTCGGAGGGAAGCGCCATGCGTACAATGATGGATGCGCTTGTCCCATGAAACCGCATAGCCGCAGAAGATAAAATTATCTGATGGAGTATCGCCAAATATGTCACTGTAAATTATAGCGCATGGATGGAGTGGAGGTGATTTATATACTCTATAAAAGAACGTGGAAAGCACGATTTTAAATGCAAGCATAGGCCTGATTTACTACTCTCGAGTAATAACTTTGTTGCCTTAAGATTTTATATGCAATTTAGCTTTTGAAAGAGCACAGTAGCACTACTATACCGTGAATATGTCTGGTCAGTGGATTCCCATTGAAGTTGAACTGGAAAAGCTTGGTTTTGTAGACATTACACCAAGGTGCAAATCCCAAAACCAGCAAGAATGGGGCAGTATGTATAGAACTATTCTAGAGCTAAGGCTAGCTTCCAAGGGATTCTAGATCATCCGATCGGCTACCAATTAGATTTTTTCCCTATCATCTTCAGATCGAATTTTCTCTACTTTTTCAATCATAGATCGGTTTGCGTCGCCCTATTGACCCGTCGACGTTCCTCAGCTCCAGACTTCACCGCTTTAGCTTTGACCTCTTTTGCACCTCCTCTCCTCTGATGACGTCGTGGCGTGACGCGACGCTCGTCGACACGGCCCTCCCTCCGCGGCCTTCCGAGCGCTCTGTCGGCCATTGTCATCACGCCGAATCATCATCGTCGGTCCACCGTCCGCAGCACAAACCATCACACCTCCGAGAGCTCGAACTTGTGGTCATGCCATCGACATGTATGAGCTGCCGTTAAATCGCCCTTTCGGGCTGCAGTGTCGCCATCCGTGGTCATCATTGTCATCGTCAACGTCGCCATGTTTGTCAATGTTGATCAGGTCCTTCGCTACCTCGACATGGCTCCCTCCTCCAAGGCTACAACCATGATCACCATGCTCTCGGCTACCCCGAAACAAAAGGCTGGCTACTTCTATTTTCACCGAATTTCGTCCAGTTTGAATGTCCGCTCCACCGACGCTCCAACTGCGGGGGTGTTTTCTCTACTTTTTCTGATCATAGATCGGTTTACGTTGCCCTACCAACCGGTTAACGATCCTCGGTTCCGGACTTCATTGCCTTAGCTTCGATCTCTTCGGCGCCTCCTCTCCTTCGATGACATCGTGGCATGATGCGGCGCGCTCGTTGATATGGCCATCTCTCTGCAGCCTTCTGAGCACCCTATCTACCATCGTCATCACGTCGGATCATCATCGTCGGTCTGTTGTCTGCAAGCATAAGCCATCACACCACCGGGAGCGCGTCATCCTCGGTCATGTTTGTATTCTTTATGTATCGACGTCATCACAGTTCGCAGATATTTTCACCAAGAGGTTGCATACCTTTGTTTTCATGGAGTTTAGATCTAGCATGAACGTCCATATTGCTGACGCTCAGGCTGCGGGGGCGTGTTAGCTGAGGTTAAGCATAAAGTATAAGGAGATGAGACGTTCGGTAACTAAAGGATCAGGCTAACCAAAAAAAAAAAGAGAGATAAGGTTCAGGTTAGCTAATGCAAGTACTCAATGTAGTAGATCTATTCGCCAGTAAAACCTTACAAGTACTATTGTCAAAAGGCTCAACTGCGACGGAGTACACAGTGCACAGCACAAGTGCAGGGTGGTGGCTGGCTGACGCACTGTGGCGCTTTGCATTAATGCAATAGACAGATTAATGATTTACTGGTGATATGCACATCAGCACATCGCATCCTGCAGGCAGGACCACACTTGAATGCATACACATCTCCACTTCTCCCTCCACAAGAAAAGCTACGTACTACTCGACGAGTCCACGAACTACACACCTCTACGTGCATGAACCGGTCACTAGCCGGGCCTCACGGTCGGAACTAGCTAGCTAGAGTACTAGACGAAGCAGCAACACGATCAATCAATGATTAATCCTCCATGCATCACCGTCAATACAGGATCGAGCAAGAGGGGCCTATGCGGGCAGTGGACGCTAGACATGCCCATGCGCGCGGAGGCCTGCCTGCTCCAGGAGATCGGCGCCAGGGACGGGCGCATGTGACCGACGCGCAGCGCTATCAGGTGTACATAGAACCGGACATCCTCGCCCGGCCGTGGGCGTGGAACGCGGTTGTTCGGCAGGGCCACCCGACGGCAGCCCGGCCCCGGCGCCCTGGTGCGTGCCGCCCGGGCCTCACCTGTCGCTCCAATAAGCGCATGCCCGGTGACCAGTTGCTGCCGTGCCCTTTCGCTGTGTGCCGTGGGCGGGGAACAGTGCCTCGTCAGGGCGGTCGTCGTGGCTGCACACCCAGATCGATCTGGTTGGACGATTTATTTATTTATTTTATATAAAAAAAAAGCACACGGATGGCTAGGAGAATTAACTTCTGCTTGGTGCCCAACGTGTAATTAATTGTCTCATAGCAGAGAGCTGTGTTAATTTTGAAACTATACTTTTGGTTTACTCGATGGATTTATATTGTGGAGACGACACTTAATTTCTAAGATCATGTGGTTACATCGATGACGGAGAGAGTAATTATAGACATAAATGGTTTTTTTAGGAAACGGATGGAGCTCTTCCATTCAATTAAGAGAAAAGAATGTTATAGAGCATATGGCTTAAGGAGCCGCACTGAATCCTAGTAGCACTTACGTACGTAAGACATGGTGTACGGTACGAAGGCACCACATAAGATAAAATAGACAACAGAGATTTTACGGGCGAGGAAAGCTCTAGGACGTAGTTAATATTCTTTTTCACCTTACCTGCGACCTCTTGCACCGACGTGGAAGTACCTCGGAAAAAAAACTCTCCTATTTCTTTCCTTCTAAATGTTCCATGCAACATAGATGACAAGGCCATTGAAGTCCCTTCTGTGATCTTTTGGTCGCTTTTGCCGCTGCCTCCCACCATTCTGCTATGCTATATCGAAGTGCGTTGAATTTATACATTGAAGAATGTGTTAAAATAATCTTATATTGATTGTGAAAGAGTAAGATATTTAACTTAAAAGTGGAAGATTAACTTATCTCATTGGTTAGTTTTTAAGGTGAGAATGCCTTTACATCCAACAAATAGTATTAGAGTCCTGTTCTAACATCTCTGACCTAATAGATACTAGTGTGTGAATGTCTGATGGACTGACTGTGACCCTGAGGGACCATCGGTGTACGGTGAAGAGGCAGTAAATGGCTGAGAGACACCAATGTGTGAAGGAGGAGATTGTTGAAATAGTCCCACATTAATTGTGGAAAGGTAAAAAATTTAACTTAAAAATAGAAGAATTTTTTATTTTATTGACTAATTTTTAGGGTAAGATAACCCTTAGATCCAACAGAATATCACAATTGTACCAAGCCAGAACGGTTGCCCAAACCTCTTAAGGTGAAGGGGCAGGTCTAGTGATGTGGCCATCCTTTGATCGTCACATGTTGGTAGTGAGGACTTTGTTCAGCGCTAGAGCTCAGGCGAACAATTTACATTTGTTTTCTGCTCTTGCTTTCCAAATGATGCCCGTGTGGTAGCGCTCAAAGCATCCATGAAATTTGCACCAAATATGCCAAATATGTGAGTGGGTTGATGCAATGAATTTTGTCTGAGTTGGTCCCTATTCCTGATTAATCTGTAGAATTAATTTTGCTTAATTGTAGCATTACATCTATTTCTGCATGGTACCAATGTGCTACCATGAAATTTCAGAACAAAGTTTATCCCCAAATAAAATGTAGAAAATCTAAACCCTTTCGGACTAATTAATCCATATGCATGTGTGCAGAGCTCCAACTTTTCAAGGTAAGACAAAGTCTAAACATTAAGGTAACGTTCGGAATAGCAATAGTTTCTGATTGAAATTATACTGTAGCTGGTTTATTTTTTACTGTAACTGAGTTAACTTATTAGACATAATTAAATTAAAAAAATATAAAAATAAAAGCGACATACTAATTTAGAACGGACAATGCAAAGAAATACAAGAAATAACAAAACACAAAAATTCAAAAAAAGAAAAAATGATAAAATGATAAAATAGTGCACAGTGCTAGAAATCGCCGAACAGTGCTCATCATCACGAGAAGCCAACACCCACCTCCGATCTAAGCGGGACCTAAACATTTTTCTAAACATTAAACAATTTTTTTCCAAGTGGTTGTAATTTATATGTCTAGTCAGTTCCTCCAGCACATGCTTCCAATGGGCGATCGAGGTCGATATTCACTAACCATTCCTCCGCTAAATTCTTTTTCTTTCTAGAGGAACCTTTTTCTTTATAGTATGTTGATGTAACAAACTAAGATGCTTGATGTAACACATTACTATAAAGTTGAAAAAAATGAACATCGCTGTCCTCAATTTTTTCCTTCTCTTGCAACCTTTACACATCTCGTGATGGAGTACTCCCTCTGTTGTGCTATAGTTGCTCATAGTTCATCGTTCTTATAGATCAAACAAAATACTAAATCTAAGAGATACTTAATAAAAAATAACCATACATATCTTTATTAAATAACAACCCACAACCATTTAATCCCTTCCAAAATATTTAAGTAGGAATAAAGAGAGAAAAATTGTAATAAATATTCTTTAGATTCTAGATACTCCCGAGGCTAGGACAAATATAGGGAAATGGAGAAAGTCCCTAACAAGTTATTTTCAAGACAAGAAGAGCAGTTCCAATCTTGGACGGTCAAAAATAGCACATGATGAGGAAGATGCCTTGCAGAGAGCATCATCCGACCCGACGCAGATAATCCCGAGCTCTACCTGCAACGTGTCAGACTTTGCCAAGTCTCGCCTAACAAAACCATCTATATAAGCTGGTCCATCCAAACTTAATCCCCCACCTGTACTTCCAACCCCCAGGAAAATTACACCTGAACGGCTCCATCTGTGCAGAAGCCCCCAGGATGATCGAGACTCTGGACCTATAGCAAATTTGCAATGAAGTTACTTTACATGGACATGCAAGTTGCTGGAGATAAAGATGACGGTTTAGTTCGACCACCGTGAATAACAGAATGCACACGTTTTATCGAGAATTATTTAAAAAATAATCTATTTTTTTATTTAAAAATATAGAAATATACTTGAGCAAAAAGTTTTTACAGGAATGAACTTTAATCACCCAACGGTTCAACGACTGAAGTCTGTCACCCAACGGGAGAGGGACACGAAGCTAGTTGGTGAGCTATTGGGCGATAAGCTCCATTCGTCCAACGGGAGAGGGACACGAAGCCAGTCGGTGAGCCGTTGGGCGACAGGCTCCAGTCGTCCAACGGGAGAGTGACTGGATCTTGTCACCAGACAGTTGGACGACTGCAGATCTAGTCACCCAACGGCTAGACGACTACCACGTCGGTTCAATTTGTGTGCAATTGACCCTCCACCATGCATGGGGATAAATGACAATTATTGTAGGTAGATAACATTTATTGATTTCTATTTGTAATTTTTTTCGTTTTGGAAAAAAAACCACAGACAATATCGATTGATCCGTTTGTGTTTTTTGTAAATTGTGAGTGGTAAAAATTTTGTTAGATTTGCAATAATCTTTTGGGATCATTGTATGTTGTTGTAATGCAAGAAATTTTTTGAAATTTTTTTGAGGATATTTCACATAGCAACGATTGGTATGTATGAAGGTAAGTGATATTGTGATACAACCGGGAATTCATACGTGGAGAACTTATTTTGTCATGTTGTTGAATACCTTCTTACGCGAAGAAATAATATGAAAAGACGACGAGATATGGTGTTGCAAATTAAAATAGACTTCATAACAAAGCTTTCAATAACACGGTGCACAGAGTTTGCTTATGTGTGTGATAAATGGTATCATGCACGATGTAACAAGCCAAAATACTTCTACGATACATATGCGTCTTTTTGGAATAAAAATAAATTTGACCTTCGGAAGATTAGTGCGGAATGGTCCAACCTACTGCATAGCCTATTTAGCCTTGGTCGCTATTTTTCTCTTTTTCTCACGCTCCCTCTCGCGAGCCTCGCGCTCCCTGCACCGTATTAGGGTATGTATAATGGTATAGAAACTACTATCTATAAAACTCATCCATATCATCTATAGGCAGTTCATACAGTGAGTTGTCTTTATACATTGCATAATCTTTTAATGCTTACATGGACCTAAAAAACATGATGATCAACTCTAATTTTCATATTTGTGGACTAATTATGTTGCTTTTTTGTTATTTCAGATATATGATTAAAAGAAAATGAATATGATTGAAATAGATAAATAATGATACTTTATATATAATGATAGTTCACATGCATGAATATGGGAATGAGTTTGTAGGGAATTAGTACATAAAGAGAAGAAATTAGATAATAGGTAACTCAAATAGGCCTAAACATTTTACTTGTTTCTATAATGTTGCCAAATATGATCGACTGATTCCCTCTTTAGTTGGATTTGTGTTGATCGAGCACGAATAGAGGAATTTCCTTGTAGCACATCTGCGAAGCAAATGTTAGGGCATTTGTTGACTTCCAGTGGTAGGACAATAGATGTCCTGGGTGTCTTGTCAAGTCCAAAGGAGCGGTGACCAATTCTCATTCATCTTCAATAATCATATTATGAAGAATGACGCAAACTTCCATGATTTTGCTGACAGCAACACATTGCCACAAGTGTGTTGGGTGACGCACAATGTTAAAACGAGCTTGCAATACCCCAAATGTCCGTTCAACAACTTTCCTTACCCTTCCTTATGTTGTGCAAATAATTTGTCCTTCTCTATCTGAGAGAGTGATATTGTCTTTACAAAAACAGCCTATTCTGGGTATATAGTATATACCGTCGACAATGTAGTAATCCCTATCATATTGTCTCCCATTGACATTGAACTGCACTTGTAGAAATTCCCCTTTCAACGCTTCAAGAAATAATGATGACTGATTAAGCACATTGATGTCATTATTGGATCCAATCACACCGAAATAATCATGCCATATGCGAAGGTCTTGCGAAGCAACCGCTTCGACAATCATAGTGGGGACACCATGGTCACCTCGGGTGAATTGGCCCCTCCATGCAACTGGACAATTCTTTCACCGCCAATGTATACAGTCAATATTCCCTAGTATGTCAGGGAAGCCTCGAGATTCACCAATTTGAAGCAAACGCTCCACTTCCTCACATGTGAGGGGCTACAAATACTCTACACCAAATTTATCAATCACCCCTTACACAAAATTTCCCAAGCACTCTAATGCAGTGCTCACACCGATCATTAAAACTTACTCATCATTGTGCACGGGAAATTCACGTTAAAATACAATTGTATAGGGCAATTTGTTTTCCCAATAATAAACCGGTAGTATAAAGTTAATGTGCTGATTAATGGCCTTGGAGATTTGACTATAGTAATATTAGCAGTAGTAGTGGCAGGATTTAGGCCCCGCTCGTTTCAGTTTTTTTTCAGCTTCAGCTTCTAGGTTTAGTTTTTTTTCACTATTCAGTAATTTATCTTTTTCTGAATTTTTTTAGATTTTTTGAGCTTTTTTGCATTTTTCTTTTTTCCTGTGTTCCTTTGCATTGTCCGTGATGGGTTAACATATTTTTTCTATTTTTACATTTTTTTTAAATTTAATTATGCCCAAAAAGCTAAACCAGCTACAGTAAAAAAAACCAGTTACAGTAAAATTTCAACCAAAAGTCAGAAGCCATCGCTAAAACATCACCCCCTTAGTTTAAACCTAGGCCATTGGATTGCAAAGATCGACGGCTAAAATTGGCAGTGAATGTCAGTATATGAAATGAATAGTATCCATTTGATCAGTTAATCGGAGGGTTGAGAATGTAGCGAAGAATACAAGTCTAGATTCTATAGACAAACTTATCATGCTTAGCGTTAGGCAAGGTTAACTTGCACCTTGTTGGATAAGCTTTTTTTCTTTTTGGGGGGACCTTATGTTGGATAAGCTTAAGAAGTATGTGTAAGCTAATTCTACCAATAAACTTGTATACCGTTGTTAGCTTTATCACAGTACGCCAAACAATTAAGTTTCTCATCATGCTGAATTTTGATTGGACGACCAACGTGAACCTGCAGTCAATGAACAAACTACAGTTAATCTAAGTCCATATGAAAAAGACATCCTCATAGAAAAGAGCGAAGAATAATCGGCGGCATGAAATTACGAGGAACTCGCGCAGAAGTTTATCAGAAAAGCTTCGGCCGAGCGCATAATCAATCACTAGCTTACTTAACCAACCGGCCCCAAAGAAAGAACCTAAGACGAAGAAAAGCAGCTAGCACTAGCAACAGCATCCATCTGGCGGCAAGGGCAGTGGTGGAGACGGGAGACTACAGTTGGCACAGCAAAAGCGAGATACAGAGGGGTTCGAACGGACGGTCACACCTGATGCCACTAAGGTGCAATTGGACGGACATAATTTATTCTGTATTCTATTTTATATTTTTTTTAAAGTTAAAATCGGACACAGATAGTATAGATATCAATTTCTCTATTTCGTAGTCGTTCCATAAATATTTGAATGATCAGACGAACGAAAATTATTAGCTTTTTTTGCACCCCTACATAGGATATTGAATAGTAGATATACAATCAGAGCGAACATGGAGATACTAATCATCGAGATATCAAAGGAAGAGCACTCAATATTCTCTGTCTATTTAGATACGGTAATCCACCTATTTGTTATCTTATTCCTAAGTGAAGTCACAACATATTTTCTCATATCACTTGACATACGGATATATATAGCTGGATATCACTCATCTGGTATCCTATTTCGTATTTTTTTCTCGAAATCAGAGTTAAACACGGATAATACCAAATATCTATTTATTCCTTCTGTATTCATCCTATAAATCTTCAATCGATCGATCAAATAGAAATTATTCGCTCGATTTGATCCCTAGACTCCACCATCTGGCACTCAGGCTTTTGCCATGCAGTGACGCGAATAGGGTGGTCGACGACGAGTGGTCCATCGCATGCAAGATGGGCTAAAAAGCCCAAAAGTGACAAGGGATTTGACGCCGGGTTCAACACGATTGCGTGGCTCTTAATAAACGATTGAACCAAAGCACGATCGAAATGTAGTGCGGCTTCCGTGCCGTGGAGCCGAGCTCATGATAAGGATGCGATCGAATCAGATTCGAACAGATATTATTTATATTGTATTATAATCAAATGGATATTATTCATACCGTATTCTAATTGAACGGATATTGTTCATACCGTATCTTAATCGAACGGATATTGTTCATACCGTATCCTAACCAATACTTTTTCTCGAATTCGAAGTCAGATATAGTAAAAGGCCGGATACGAATTCGAAGTTTCGGATACGGTACCATTATGACGGATACATGATGGTTTTAGATCGAAAATAAATAATATGTGCATACATAAAGGAATATATATTAAACCCCTACCACCATCACTTCAAGTCTCCAACTAGCAATAAATTCATCTAAATTACTTAAGTACGATAGTCGACACAACATAAGTACGTTTAACATAAGTGATAAAAATTCATACATAAGTTTGAGAACCGATAAATTCATACGCAAGTTTAATATAAGCGAGAGGATTGGTGGTGATTGGCTAAAGTGGTTGGACTCTAGAAGTAGGTTAGGACTTGAGTAAAATCTAGGTCGGTTGATATCAATGATGGTTGATAGACTAGGTTAATTAGGGTACTAACCTGCTTATCGGATATCTGGTCGGATAGTATCTGGTTTATCGTTTACCAAGCTATTCGATTGGATTTTAGCTCTCCTGTTTTTGCTACCGTATCCAATAATAATTATCCAGTATCAATCGAATTTAATATCAGATATTAAATTATTTTTGTATATTTGGTATCAATCGGTCAAGATTAACCCGCATGTTTGCACGCCTAGCTCGGGACGCACGACTCCCTTGCGCGCGGACTCGGCAGCGCGGGACGCACGTGTCCGGTACGAATCACGGCGCCGATTTTGCTTGCATGCCGCGGGGGCGCGCGCGCGCGCGCTTGCCACTCGGTGCAGGAAGCCGGCAGTAACCACGACTTTTGTGGGCTTTCCAATAAAACGCCGGTTAAAGTTAAGGTGTTGCGTGTGAATTTCCACTTGTGCTATCGCGTCGCGTCGCGTGTACGACCAGAAGCATCGAGCTTTCTCACGAGTTGAAGTCATCCCATCCTTAGTTTGTAGAACGAGGAGCAGATCCTAAAAGGGAATAGAGCGAAGAAAATGGGCATGGAGGTGAATTTAATACCGAAAGGACCATTTTGTTCTGTTGAGATGTCTTTTTCATCGAGGGTCCTTTCTATTTTCAGTGGCCCGTTTCCATTTTCAGTGTCGAGGTATATCACCTAGAACATTCCAAAATTTGTTTGTTTCAGTTTTTAGATTGTGAAAAGTTAAACAAAAAGGGGGGAAACGATGTACATCCAAAGTTAAATGGAGAGAGTTGGCTTGATTTACTGTTTACGGTACATTCCGGTCTGGGCCAGTAAGTCACAAGTTCTCGTAGATTCCAGCCAACTCTCATTTATTATGTGCATTTGAGTATGTGTGTTTTTCAGTTATGTTGTTTCCTTACATTTTCTGCATTCCATCTTCTTCTCCAACCACCACCAAATTATAATTTCGACAATTTACAGTAACTATCGTGCCTTTAAACTTGGTCGAACTGTCGAAGACCACAACTTCTCAAAAGTATTTCTGTGGAGAGTTACTATATATGTTTTAACATGGAAAAAGAGAGGCAAAATCTCCCTCGAGGTCAGTAGGAACTAAATCCAAACAGAGTAAATACAAGGACGATGGAGTCAATCCCAATGGTTATGCTCATGTGCAACAAGGCGACCAAAAAACATAGCCATTACCAAGTCAAGTCAATGATTTTTAGGCTTTGTTTGAAAGGTCTAAAACCTCGACCCATCTAAACAAGCCCTTATGTTGTGGTCGTGCTGTGCCATCATTGCCTGAGTCGTGAGGTGAGAGCTAAAACGGTGGATTGAGACTCAACATACCACCTTAATCGATGATCGGTTCTTACGTGCATGCCACGCATGGGCCTTCATGTTCTCAGCATTTCGGCAACACTATTAATTAATTTTGGCCATTGCTAGTTTCTGGATGTTCGCTCTGAACCTAACATCGACGGTACGCTGCAATATTTACTGTTTATATATGTAATATTTATCGGCCATCTATACAACAAAAAAATAGTTATTTTTGTTGCAATATTTTTGTCACGTGCATGCAACAATCGGTAGCAGGAGTGTAACATCGATATTTTTATCAAATATTTTGTTGCATACATAGCCAAGAAAATGTTGTATATATAACCGAGAAATGTTGTATCGGAGCGTACGATGGAAGTACTCTCATTGTTCTTTGGTTTTTTTTGTTGTATACATAGCCAAGAAAAATTGCATACATGGACGAGAAATGTTGCATCGGAGTATACCATGGGAGTACTCTCATTGTTTTTTGTTTTTTATTGCATACATATCCGAGAAATGTTGCGTACATGGGCTAAAAATGTTGTAATCATCTGATTTTTATCTGTTTCTCCGTACGTATGAACAGCAGCAATTCTCTTAATTTTAGGATAATTGCTATACAACATTCATATGTTTTTGAGAGCATAATTAGTCAGATTTTGGGACGTTGGATCTCCATCCAATAGATCCCACCATAGCTTTTTTCAAAAAATGAGTGCTCCAAATTTAGGATGTTGGATCTCCATCTAACAGATCTTCATACCCCTCCACAAAAATGAGTAGTCCAAATCTAAGGCGTTGGATCTCTCATCCAACATCCTAAAATGTAACTAATTTTATCTTAAAAAATATACAAAATATTGTATAGACATTTCTCAATTTTAGTAACAGTAGCAGTTTCTACCCACGCGCACGGCACCAGCATGGATGCGACGGAGACATGCTACCACGTGCAACTCGCCGGTATCAATTTTGGTGCCCACGACGTGAGTGCGTTAACGCCCGGCGGCGCCGGCCAGACGTGGCCGAGTCCGGCGGAGATCTGCCGGCGTGGCCTGCCTTGACATGGCCACCACACGCATGACACAACCCACAGTTAGTGCGCGGTCGATCGCGCATACGGTGCCATCGACAAGGGGCCTTCTATCAATCGCCTCACGCCGTCATGCGCGCACGGCCCGCACCGCCGAATGCCTAATTGCCTATGCCACCACGCCGCGCGCGCACGTCCATACGCGACGATTGAGCGGCCACCCGCGCGTCCGGCTCGTGATCATATCCATCGAGTCAGCACGCATGCAGCTCGCCGTTTCATCGTCGTAGCGGTCCATCGTCGTAGCGGTCTGATCTGATGCCGCGTGCACGCGCTGCTCCTGCTGTTTCGTACGTCCTCGCTGTTCTAGTATATTAAACAATATATATAGCATTAATGATCCTACATAAACAATATTTATAGCATTAATTAGTACGCCATATAGAATTAGTGTTGAGAAGGATAAGAAATTAATGAAAGAAGAGCGCTTGAACATGCAATTCAACACAAAAAATATTAGTTAAGATATCTATTTGGGAGAAAATGGATATTTACCACATTATAAGAGTATGCCACTGCATTAAACGGTGCATTGGGGATGAAATTGAAAATAAATATTAAATTACAATATTGATTAAGTGGGTCAAATGATGGATATAGTGTATTGAGAGGGTGATATCTAGTTTGATATCTATATGAGGTGGCAATCTATGAACCTTGCTATGTAGTGTCATCATTAGGAATGCCCTTAATATCTAGTGCGTCCAAATGGAGAATGTAACTTCGGTGGGGCTATCTTTGAGTTCGATGGCGGTAAGAGTGTTGTACGTTTGCCTTGTGCCTGGGGGATGTTGGATGGCACCAAGGTGAGGAAAGAATCAGAATAAAGAGATGTAAAATTAGGTGCGAGAAAGGGAATAAGGGAACAAAGGGGTTGCTACCTCTAATATACTACACATATCACCATCATGTGGTGCTTTAATTTGGTCATCTTAATCATAAGGCGCTTTAATTTGCCAACCATTTGCAGTCTAACGTTTGTTTGGGTAAAGAGGAAATTCCTTATTTGCCATGCAAAGATACCAACTTCCTTATCTACTACTGAAAAAATATTTCTTCCTTCTATACCATCGGATGATATTTGCCCTCTCATGCCACCCATGTCACCCCATCGTGAGAGAGGTGCCATTGGAGGTGCAAACCTTGTCATCTTTTGCACAAATGACCATTTTGCCCCCTCTTTCCTTTGGGCTGTAGGCGTGCATCCTGGATGCCGCCTCTATCGCCTGCCCACGCCTTCGCTCCTGAGCCGCCACCGTTTGCACCAAATCGGCACCACCACGTCCACATACTCCCGTGCCAAGCGTACACAGCTACTTGCACTATATGTGCCCGCCTTTGTTTACCACTTGCATGCGCTCCACGTCGCTAGCCCTCAGCCTTGTCCCTGTTTGTCATTCTACACAAGCCGAAGCAAGGAGAGGAAACGATCTCTCTACTCAGCCATGTTGATGTAGCTTCACCCCGTCCTCCGTAGAAAGGAGTAGCACAAAGCCACAGCGTCCTTACCATCCACTCACCCAACACCTTTGCTGCCACCACCCTGCCAGCGTCCCCTTAGTAGCTGGTGAGCCACTGCTACCTTCTTGAACGACCGCTCAAACCCAGCACAAATTCACTTTATGCTTTGTAGCCCTCCCCAAATTAAATTGCATCTTCACCACTTGATAGCGACCCTGTAAGGACCCTTATTTATTGTCTCCATTGCCAAGAAACCTATTTTCACTTACGTCCACCACTTCCACCTTGGCCAAGTTCTAACCGCGTTGCCATGCACAACTATCCGCCACTCCAAGCCTTACGGAACCCTACCATCTGTGTCATCTTGACCGCTGCCATCTCCAAAACCTCCTCCCGTACTTGTCCAAGCCAGACCACTGCCAGAGCTCATTGCCACCACGTAGGCTCGCCGCTGGAGTGTGGCTAGCTTCTTCCCTACCTCCAGGCTCCAAATTTAGCTTCCACTAGCTCCAAATACCCTGACACTATTTGTCTTAGCGAGCTACAAGGAGCCTCCTCGAGCGGCGGTAGCGGAGTGGTGGTGGTCGCTGCTCCCTCCCTCTCTCATCTCGATTTGGCAGTGGTTAGAGGGGAGGAGGCCGACAGAAGGTGGGGGAGAAGCCTGGTGGGAGAAGGGGGTAGCAGTGACTAGGAAAGAGAAGAGAGAGGGAGGTTGAAGAAGAGAGAATGAAGAAAAGGAAGAAAGGCCAAGGGGCTCAATTGTCTTTTTAACCTCTAACTCTGGAACAATGGGTGACGAAAGTGGCACAAGAGGGAGAGGAAATTTGACCCGGTGGCACTTGAAGAAAGAGCAAAATTTTAGTGGCATATCAAGAAAACTGGTAATATTGTATGGCACATAAGGAAATTTCTCCTGGGTAAAAACCAATACTCAAATCCCACAAGGTCACAAATGACACCTTAAGTTTCCATTTGGATCACAAGAATTCTACGGTAAATAATTCAATTCTAGCAGGAATGAAAAAAATTCATACATATACCAATTTGTCTTTATTGAAAAACAAGGATGCTTTTATCAAATTAACCTTTGTCTACCTCATAGATTCTATATTTTCAAAGGAACTACCAATGTTTGAATATTGATCTTACGTATGATTTGTATGAATTCGGAGAAAACTCTCTTAAGGGATAGCTACAAGTACATAGAAGACACGAGAATTTTTATATAGGTTCGGGCCTTCTCTTGGAGAATAACAACCCTACATCCTGTATTACTATTTCTTAAAGAGAATGATTACAACAGAGTAATGTGAAAAGAACTACAGTATTTCCTGAATCTACTAGATCTACCGCCTTCTTCTCCAACATCATTTCTTATATAGTTGATGAAACGCTGGCAGTTGTCCCCGCCATAAGACGCCTTGTCGTTTCGAGAGATAACCATCTGTTGGAGGTTATTGCCAGAGAGAGATCGTGTATGTGGTTATTGAGCATAAGCGCATGTTCTAACTGTCTTGTCAGATGGACATACTGCATGGTAGATCATTGTAGACATGTTAGTTAGAGATATACTGATCACAAGAAGGTCTACGACCACAAGGTGATCGTAGGACCACTCATACTCATAAGATAACTTACGATTATGAGATAATAGTAGAAGGATTGAGACCAGATAGTTGTAGGATGGCTTATGACTATGAGATAGTCGACTATACAACCTCTCTGTGGATTTTCTCTCTTACTGATAAAGTGTATATTTAGAGTATATAATGACGTAATAATTTGAGAATTATTCTATCCTCGTTAGGAACAATACCTTCTACTCTTAGGCGTAGTTACTCTCATATCTGCTATACCACATAAATGACTTGACATATTCATTTATCACTTTGGGTATATCCATATACTAATTATAAGATATTTGATGTGAACCACACGAAAATTTTGCATGGGAGTTCACAAATTTTAGAATATTTTATAAATACCTTCATATATAAATATGAAAAAGGAGTATGTCCAAAAAAGTATATATACAACCTCTAAAAAAGTATACATACCATCTATATGGTTTTATATATTCGTATATTACACGTACATACCATCCGTTATAAGAGTTACTTCCTACATTGTGAGATACGGGCATACGGCATAGGGAGTAACTACTCTAGAGTAGAAAAAAGGATTCTATTTTCATATACACAACATATACATACATATGTACGTACGTACATACATACACATGTACGTACGTACATACATATATTCTTAATATTTAATCTATAATCCACCTCTTGAACTTGAAAAGGCCTAGCCTAAAAATCAATGTAATAATGGGTGTTAAACTTACAAGTATATGCCCAATTCACCTGGTTAGTTTTTTGGGAGAGAATGTCTCTTGGTTAGCTAATGGCTTGACATCATAGTTGATGCCGTTCTAGATGCCGTTCGTGGACTCTTTTCAAGACCCAAATTCAATTTAAAATGGCTTCTTCGCTATGTAATAAATAAGGGATTTGCTAGTGTCTAGACGTTTGATCTGGGTGCTAGCTCCGTACGGTCGGTCGCAACATTTCTCACCTATGTATGCAATATTTCTCGGCTATATATGCAACAAAAAAAGAATGATAGGAGTATTCACGTCGTACGCTCTGATGCAGCATTCTTAGATAATGTATGCAATAATTTTAATCACTGTATGCAATAAAATATTTGATAACAATCTTGATATTGCACTGGTTGTTGCTGATTGATGTATACATGAAATAAAAAATGTTGCAACAAAAACAACAAAGTACCTCCAATGGCAGGTGATGCGTGAGGCCTCGGGCATAGCGGCGACAGGTGGTGGGGAGGTGGCATGTGTGGAGGGCAACGTCCGCGATAGGGTGGGGTTGCGGGGGTGGAGGAGGAGGACATCGGCGAGGCGAGGAGCTTGTTGGCACCGGGAGGAGTGGGTCCGTCTCCACCACGCACTCGGCTAAGCGCTTGTAGCTAACGCGACGGTGGCCAAGACTGGAGGTGAGCTGGTGCCTAGTTTGCACAAAGGAGTAGCAGCAGCGAGCGGCCGGTGACGCGGGCAGAGACTGAGCTGGCACCGTCAAGACTCATGGTGCAGCGCTAGTCGACATCGACCAAAGCCATGCAGAGCCGACAACGTGGGCGAGCTACTGGTGCTGGAGGAAGAAGATGGAGGCGCAATCGGCAGTAGAGACAAGAAAGTGGAGGAAAGGAAGAAGAGAGATGTTGGAGAGGGTGCAGCCGACACGAGAAGTGAAGAAAATGAAGAAGTGAGTGGCTAAGAAATGAGTGGCCGTGCTGTAGTAGACGTTCGATTTCTCCCCTCTCATCGTACGTATATATATAGTAGCAATTCCTTAATAGGGTGGGTTCTTTTGAGCTGTGGTTTATGACTTGTAGTTTAAAATTTTGAATTATGTCTGTTTGCGAGACGCAGTATGCAGAGAAAAATAGTTATATGCGATTTTGGTCGATACAGTTGAACTCAATACACATTGTACTGTAATTTTTTCTGTTGACCCTATTTTAAAAAATACATCATTTGAAAATAGTTACTATAATATAAATTATAAGTTATAAATTATAAATGAAAAGGAAGGTAGCCTAAATAATATAGGTTTGCCAGAATTTTAGATAAATCCAGTATCCCAAAATCACACTCCAAGCAGTGCCAAACCCCCACGTATCCCTCTGTACTCTGCCACGACGACTCGCGAGTCGCGCGCGTCGCCTCTCTGGCTCACCGCCGACGGCTCCCTCCCCGTCGTCCCCGACGAGTCCGTGACTCGTGACGTAGTAAAAAGGAGCACCCGAACCGTCAAGCAGCCGTTTACCCCCTCCTCCCCGGCTCCCGGCATTTAAACCCCTCCTTCCCCCTGATAAAATGCGTCCTTTCCCAGCGCAAAAAAACCCCCCCTAAAATATCCGCCTCCCCGGTCTCCTCCTCGCCGGCCACGGCGGCGACCGTACGCGTCCCCGCAGCGCCCGAGCCAGACTGCCCCATGCACCCATTCTGCTGCGTGCCCCCCGTGCCCGTCTCCCCCGCCTCCTCTGCTGCCGCCGCGGCGGCGACGGCCGCGTCGTCCGCGGTGGCTGGGCCCCCCGCCGTGATGCCGCAGCCGCCGCCGCCGACGATGCCGCCTCCTCCCCCCCGCAGCAACTCGGCCGGCGCTGAGCGGCGGGCGCGCGCGGCGGGGGGTGCCGGTGGCGGTGGCGGCTCTTCCTCGCCGCCGGAGGGGGTGAAGCTGAACGAGATCGTGGGCGGCGGCATCTCCGGGATCCTCTACAAGTGGGTCAACTACGGGCGCGGGTGGCGGCCGCGGTGGTTCGCGCTCCACGACGGCGTGCTCTCCTACTACAAGATCCACGGGCCCGACCGCATCGTCCTCTCGCGCGAGACCGAGCGGGCCGCCAAGGTCATCGGCGAGGACTCCCTGCGCCGCCTCTCCCGCCCCTCCGCCTCGTCCTCCTCCTACTCCAACGGCCACCACGTCCCCTGCACGCCCCTCGGCGAAATCCATCTCAAGGTCATCCGTTCGATTCGCCTGCGTCATCCCCAGATCCATTTCATCCGTTTCTGACGGTGAAATGGATTGCGTGCGTGTGCAGGTGTCGACCGTGAGGGAGAGTAGATCGGACGACAGGAGGTTCTCGATCTTCTCGGGAACGAAGAGGCTGCACCTGCGGGCGGAGACAAGGGAGGACAGGGCCGCGTGGCTGGAGGCGCTGCGGGCGACCAAGGAAATGTTCCCGAGGATGTGTACGAGCGAGATGGTGGGGCCAGGGGACACCGCGGCGGCCGTGGCGGTCTCGACCGAGCGCCTAAGGCAGCGGCTGCAGCAGGAGGGGGTCAGCGAGGCGGCCATTGCTGACAGCGAGAAGATCGTGTGTGCCGAATTCGAGGCGCTGCACAAGCATATTGTGCTCCTCAAGCAGAAACAGACGTTCCTCCTGGACACCCTCCGCCAGCTAGAGGTATTGCCATTAATCGTACCTGCGCCTCGAACAGAATTTGATTGTGCATGAAGTAGGAATAATTGCTTCCCACAGTATGGTGTGATATTGTGCCGTTTTGTACATGGTTGAATTAATTGAAAGAACAAGTATGGAGTTACTGCTGAACATTGGCGTACAGAAAGCATTTTGCTCTTTGCTTGCACCAATTGACCCGAGTGTACTTGGAAAATTTGAATTCCAGTGGTCACTCTATGGGTACTGCTGTAAGTTCTTCATTTCATTTCTTTTCATTTTCTGACTGTTGATTTAGTGACTTCTTCAGACGTACTTGAACTCGTAATAATTGAATGTGCTATGAGAACTAACTTGGGCGGTCTATTTAATATAAGATCTGAACTCTTTCTTTTTTTAGTTCTTTCATTCTATTGATGCCTATTATTAATTGATGCACAATATAGTCAACCTTAGGATCTAACAAACTGCTTTAGAGTATTTGTTGTGTCTTGTCAGGGCTGATGAAAACGAGTGCTTCTATTCAGTAACACATGATTTCAGTTAGTTCAGACTTTCTGGGATTTGGTTGCCAACCAATTAATTTTACATTAAGGATCTGATGGGAGGTTGCCTTCATGAACTTCAGAAACCATGAGGCTCCAAAAGTTTGTACTGGTCCTTTATTCTTTGTCAGAAGACTACCACAGGATGAGGTCCCTTAACTGAAAATATATTACACTGTTTCATTGGTTCACCTCCTTGCTATCCAGATTTATCATTGATGTATGCAATGTAGATTGTGAGGTATGCTACCGAATGTAATAAGTATCCTTACATCCTTTTTTGAGATTTCAACTGTGCACACACACGCACACCACATGCACGCGCACATGTGAGTGCGCCCCCTTTCACATGCTGAGAATTGCGGAGGCTGGGGATAAATTCGCAACCTCGTGGAGCCTGGGCACGCTCTTTCCCACTTAATCGCACTCATGTGCGTAAAGGTGCACAACCAGGATTTTAACCTTAGTGGGTGGAGTCGTACTCCCACATCTATCTCCGCTAACCGACTAATGTGTGGTTCCCGTGTATCCTTACATCTAAATATCTGATTTGGCAAAAACGAATATCCTCCCCTATGCGATGAGTAAAATTTGTTTCTGCTTCCCCAACTGAGAATCTTACAAACATTAAATGTTGAGGGAAGCTAGAATGGATTTGTTATGTTCAAACTAGAAAGATATATTCTTTTTTTTTGCTGAATCTTATAAATTCAAACATGAAGTTTGGAGAAATCAGCAATGAACATTAGAATTCAAGGTCTTCTACCCAAGTATTACTCAAGGTGCAACAGCCATCCACTCTAGAAGAATGTCAGTTTCAACTCATCTACTTGATAAGGCGGTTTACATTGTTCCCTCGTTGGTCTAGGCGTTCCTACTTTATATGATTGTATCTGTTTTTGTGACTATCGAACCACCGCCTTTCCGACAATGCTACTGAGGCATGCACATCTGGAAAACATTGGCCATATTGGCACATTTCAGCATGTTGGCATGTTTTGGATGCATTACAACTTGTGTCAGATACAAGTACAGCGCATTGCTTCCTGAATCAATGACAATTTAATAAGGATGTCAAATGAGTAACACCGAGTCATTGCTCAAATCTTAAAGAGGGAGGGCAAGGATAACCAAACAGTGCTAATCACTCAACAGAGGGATGGGTGGGGAGGAGAAAGGAAGAAGTGACACTGTGATAATGGCGAGATATGAGAGGAGTAGGGGAGGAGAGTAAAATAAGTGATGGTGGTGTCCAGGTTTTAGGAGGAATCAAGGAGAAGCAAAGCTGGATTGGAGGGGAGGACATGCAGAAGGATTGCTGCATGTTGGAAGAGTCTCAAATAGAATAGGTGATGCATTGGATTGGGATTTGGTGAATATTTGATAATAAATGTTTTCTATTGGGTGTTATGTTGGATTCTTTTTGCTGGGTCTTGGTGGAAAATATTTAATAATAAATGTATTGAATCTTTCTAGATTTTCTGTGGCTGCTTCTAGATGTACTCTGTTGCATATAAATTTGTGTTCCTGCATGTATTGTTTTTTAATAACAAAATCAATTTGCAGTAACTCCCTGAATCCTTCCCAAATTGGACCCCACGTCTGTGTGGAAAATCTTATGTCAAATATTATGAGCATGAGATACTCCTGTGATGGACATGAATAGAAGCTAGTCAGGTGGCTAGAAATTAAGAAGGCAAGTCAGACAAACAATTCGTTGTTTCTGCAGAAAGAACAGACTGTATCCAACTCTGATCTTCTATTGTTTTCCTTTCTTTGTGCTCATGTAAACAATTTTTTGCCATTTGCCAAATCAGTTGTTTTAAATTTTCCTTCCCTGTACTCTCTATCAATTGTATTCATTTGTAAGATTATCCATTCTTATATTTCCTAAGTAATTCTGAATCTGTACGAAATTTATGTTATTGATATCCTCATCTGACAAAGTGTTTTTTTGTGTGCCTTGCTGTAGACAGAAAAGGTTGATTTGGAGAATACCCTTGTCGATGAGAGCCAAAGACAGTCAAAAGAGTATGGATCTGCTTCTAGATCAAGGAATGAGAAGTATAGTGGTATGATAATTGGTGGAATGGTTTGTCATGTCTTGCTGCTACCCGTGTTATTTCTATGAGCTCTGCCTTTCTGGCTGCTAATTTGTGGGTAAAAAAATTGTTAACTATGATGAATCATCCTTGTTTTTACAAAGGGAAAAATCGATATATGACAGTGAAAAAACAGTGTAACTGGTAACTGACACTCCTAAGTTGCACCTTCTTAAGTACTTTCACAGTGGCATATGCCATCTCTAAATAGCTGTAATTCCGTGGAATTTCAAATAACGTTGTTGGTGGTTTGGATCTGACTGAGCATTGCTGATTGGTTGACCGAAGTGTAACCATACCATTGCCATGCATGAGTAATTGCAATATACCGGATGGATGTGGTATTTAAGGGCTGTTGAATCCAGAATAGACAATCGTTCACTTCCCTGAACCACTGCAAAATTTTTTAGCACCATATGAAGTTCCATTTTTATTATTGCCAGAGCCAAAATTGAGCTTAGTGGGACAGTAGTTCTGTTAAGTTATTTATGCATGCAATCTTTTTTTGTTCCATTTCCCATTTTCTTACGGGGCCACTTCCTTTCAGATATGTGTTCAAATGCACTATTTTGGTCATCACTGATCATATCCAAAATAGAATTCTTTAAGTGGGTTAATTCCAGTTGAGCCTTCCTCCTATAAATGTCTAGAAGTTATTTTTTAATGCGAATTCATGGAAACGGGTTTTTGATAAAAATTTCAGTTGATCCTTCAATTTCCATGGACCCTATGAAACCCATATCTGATTACTTTTTGAGTAGTAGAATAATGAATCTAGTAGTTTCTTTAGTACCAGTTTTAGCATCCAATCTAGATTTTTCTCTTTTTTTCTCACCATTTCCCTTCCATGATTTCTTCATCTGCAGTTCTTCAATGCCAGTTTTCTGAGGTCTTCAATGTGCATTTAGATTTGCTCTTTTATGAAACTCATGATGTTCTTTTCTTCCAAACTCTGTTTAAATTGTATATCATGCATGTTGATTCTCTGTTTGATTTGCTATTATGGATTCCTCTTCAGAAGGAAGTGCTAGTGAATCTGATGACTACAATGAACCACAAGATCCTGCTGAAGAAGAGACTGACTATGATGAGAACATATATTTTGATACAATAGATTTTCTTTCGTCGAGCTCTTTTAAGAGCAGTGGGTCTGATTTCCAAAGATCTGAAGCTGGTTCAGATGACGAGGTTGATTATCCGATGGATGGAATTGATCCTTCTATGGAGTCTGTTGGAATTAATTATCCATATGTAAGAAGGCGTAAAAAGCTGCCAGATCCAGTTGAGAAAGAGAAGGGTGTAAGCTTGTGGTCAATGATCAAGGACAACATTGGAAAGGATCTAACCAAAGTTTGTTTGCCTGTGTACTTCAATGAACCTCTTTCATCATTACAAAAATGTTTTGAAGATCTTGAGTATTCTTACCTTATTGATCGTGCACATGAATGGGGAAAAAGGGTATTTCTTCTTCCTCTCCCTTTTTTCAGCATGTTCAAGTATCTTAGAGTTTGCTTTCATTTGATTTTGCACTGTGTCCTCTCCAGCTTGCATCTCTGTTTATTTAATGGATATTTTATACTGCCTTGTACCATATATCCTTTTTTACTGGTCAAATTCTTAGCGGTCGGTACCATAGAGGTTTGCGATATACTTCATCTGGGAACTCCTTTTTTTAGGAAAATATGGTATCCAGCTTACAATTGCATCATCAGATGCCATTTCCTATCTTGTCCTACATAGTATATGCATGAATGGAATATTTTCCATTTTGTTTTAAATTCATTTCAGTGCATCGTACATCGTAAGTAGTAACATTGCTCAGAACTATTATGCTGAGGCTCTCTCCCACCATTGGGTGTCTTTGCAAAGACATCAGAATTTATTTGCATGCTCCTATTATGATTTATCGCATTTGATGTATCTTACATCTCGTATGTTGAATACGCAGGGTAATAGTCTAATGAGGATTCTTAGTGTAGCGGCATTTGCTGTTTCTGGTTATGCCTCTACAGATGGAAGAAGCTGTAAGCCCTTCAATCCCCTTCTTGGGGAGACCTATGAAGCAGATTATCCAGACAAAGGCCTCCGTTTTTTCTCAGAAAAGGTTCGTTGAGAACATGTTCTTAGTGATGGTTTAGCATAGTCAGCTGTTTCTTTTCAGTTTTCACCATTCTTTTTTCTTAAAGTGTGCTAGCCAGTTGGTGTAACTTAACACCTAAAACTTCTACACGAAGCTGTTCTACCTTTCTATGATGAGCTTGATTATGTAATAGTAAGGTTTGGTGGAATAATGTAATATGAATTTGCCACCTGACTGTTCCCTAACACCAAAGATGTGTTAGCTGTGCCTTGCTTCTTGGCAAACGTTTTTTTTGTTGCCTGAAATACCCATTCTCAAATTTAAGTGTGATCTTTTAGGTTGATATTTGATAGATGTCTAATTCTATTGATATTTGATAGATCTCTTAGGTTGTATGTATGTACATACGTACGTATATATGTGTGTGTGTGTGTGTGTGTGTGTGTCCACACGGCTACGCTATTTTGTGCCTGCGCGTACTATGCGCGCTGAAAAATTATTGTCATGTGTGAGTGAAGTTACTGCCAGTTGTGTAGTGTTACAACTGACAGTAACTCTATATGTGTTTGGCAGTCACTTCACTCACGCACGGCAGTAAATTTCCAACACATTCTACACCTGCGCGCAGAATAGTAATTATATATATAGGTAGGTAGTCTATTTATTGCTTTTGAGTGACTGTTCTGTAACTATTGGATCATCTAATAGCCTATTTTGTATAGACTCAAAAATACTTAAGGCTACTACGAATTTTCTGCAAGTTTAGTTCTTTTTTTACTTTCGCATTTCGGTTGATAAAAAATCTTCAATACCTCTTGCCAGGTCAGTCACCATCCTATGGTTGTTGCATGCCATTGTGAGGGAACTGGCTGGAGGTTTTGGGCAGATAGCAACCTAAAGAGCAAGTTCTGGGGTCGCTCCATTCAACTTGATCCTGTTGGCGTGTTAACATTGGAATTTGATGATGGTGAAGTTTTCCAATGGAGCAAGGTATTATTACATAATTAGCAAGAAATGGTTGAATCTGTGGAAATAATTAACTGGAAATATGCTATCTAGGTGACCACTTCCATTTACAATCTCATATTGGGCAAACTGTATTGTGATCACTATGGTACTATGCGCATACAAGGTAATCGTGAATATTCATGTAAGCTGAAGTTCAAGGAACAGTCAATTATTGATCGCAATCCTCATCAGGTACTTCATAAAATTGCTTGTATGCTAGGTGCATTTATCCGCTTGTCAGAACTTTCTGATTTATATTTTTGCTTGCTTCCTTTGCAGTGTGTTTCTCACTAAAATTCGCTTTTCCATCTATGTTAGTTAAAGCAAACAACACATTTGTGCCTTTGTCAAGGCTTTTTTTTTCAATTTATATGGATTTCCTCTATGAATAAAAAAGGTAGTTTTTGCTGTGACTGTGATGTTTCTCAAATTTTATAAGAGTTTCAGGGTTTGGAGAACACTAGGCACTGTAGAATCTATCTTGAAATGATATGAGCCAGATAAGTATTGAGCCCTAGCGCTCTTATTGTAGTAGCATCACAGATTTGAAAATTTTGGAACAAAAGCACAGATTCATACCCAACTATGAGCTTCGTACGTCCACAGTATGCTACTGAATTATGATCCACTTGTATGGTATGAATGTATTCACCGTACTATGCATGCAGAATCCATCAATTCAAATAGGATACCCAGTTCGAAATTAAAACCATCACTAATACATAGAGCCAATCCAATGGGGTCCACTAAGAATGGTATTCTTTTAGTTCCTTTGACGAGAATATGTTTTTTTAGCCCAAACACATCTCAAAAAATCGATTTATAATGCATCGATGAAAAGTTATTTCCTGAACTACTCTTGAAAATAACATAAATGATATGATTGTTTTAAACTTTCTTTCTGTTGTAAAAGCTTTGAGACATGTACTGGTTTGAGAAAAAAAATAGTAATATTTTGCCCAGTGAAATGGAATGGTCTTTAGGTTCACACAAATCAACTATTGAATGCGAGGCCACTAGACCCTATAATTTGTTGGAATGGGAACCTGTTATGATAACCAGAATGCCCCTTAAGTAAGTTACAATGAAGGGTGGGTATTCATCTAGAAAGGGGCAGTCATGTCATTTGTGCTACGTACTCTGTGAATAAAATGTTTAGAATTGAAAGCATAAAGCTCACCAATTCCCGATCCCAATAGACACTGATTCTCCTCCCACCAACCAAACATAGGACACTTTACTTTCCACCATTTTATCCCCTAATTCCACAAACCAAAGCCCCTTAAAAAAAGGAGTAATGCTGCAAAACTGCTATTAGCTTTGTTATGGTGTGGGGCCCAGGAGATGCGGTTTTTAGCTAGGATACTCTAGCACATTACTATTCATGCAGACCATAACCAGCACATTCTCCTTGTTGTCTTGATCAACAAGAAAATATAGTTTACATCTATTAGATTTCCACCATTATTTAGTTTGTTTGCCGTAGTTTATTTATATCTATTAGAGATAAATTTCCATCTATTAGAGATGGCACCCCTATAAACAGGGAGTATTGTATCCAGAGTTCATCAAGCAAGAAAAGTATGAATTTAAAGTCTCCCCAATCTATGTCTATCTCTCTCTCATAGCATCCCTCTCCCTCCCTTTCAAGCCTATATATATCTTTATCTTTACTATTAGAAAAATAGGAGTTGATGAGTCAACCTACCACACACGTGGACGCCCCTACTCCTCCACTCCCGATTTGGTGGTGGCTGTGGTGGTTTGTCTACCTCTACCTCCCCATTCCACATGTGCTGACAGGCACCCTGCCCCAATGCGTCCCAAGTCCTTGGCTCCCTCCGCTCCGCACCTCCATCCTCTCCTCTCCCCAAGCACCCCTCCCTCTCCTAAGCCTAGCAGACGAGCTTGGGATCACGGGGAAGCCCAGATCCATGCTAAATAGCTTGAGGGAAGCCACAACTGCACTGGTGAGCTCATGAAAGGTCAAATCTGGCACTAGCGGGCTCAAGGAAGGATCTGGAGCTGGCAGAGTGTCACTTAGCTCGTAGGGAAGAGTAAGGGAGGGCCACCGTCGAGGGTACGATGGTCAGCTTGGGTCGGATGGCGTCGATGCTGCCACAATGCCACAGTTAACGTTGCATGGGGGTGGCGTCAGCGGCCGAAGGGTGGTCGCGCACACAGTGATGATAGCCGTCAAGGGAGGGGTCGGCGAGCCCATGCGAGGCCCCGGAGGTTGAGAAGAAGGCTAGCGGTGGCGGTGGTCACCGACACCAGTAGATCGAGCCGGTAGTGCAAGGGAAGGAGATAAGGGAGTGAGATAGAGAGGAGGGGGTGGCAAGTGGCGAGGAGGCGCCAGATCTGGTGGTGTCAAACCAATGGTGCCCAGGGGAGGCAGGGAGAGGGGAAGGGAAAAGGTGGCGGCGAGGTGAAGTAGGCTGAAGGTCAGCCCAGGGAGGCCACTAGCGGCTAGGAAAACCACCGACGTCAGCGGATTTGGAGGCGGCCAGGCTGGAGAGAGAGAGAGAGAGGAGGGCGACGACGGCAAAGGGAGGGAAAGTGGAGACCCATGGGAAGGTGGGGTAGGCTGTCGGCTGCGGGGATGGCCACCGGTGTTGGCGGATCTGAGGAGAGCACCCAGCGAGAGAGGGAGGGAGGAGAGGAGAGTGGTGATCAGGTGGAGATGAATTGGGGAGAGGGAGTGAGGGGGAATGTAAGATTAGGGTTAAGGGTTTGAGGCCGGTTGTGTCTAGGCCGAATGAGCTAAAATAGGCTGAAGAATTTTCTTTTTTTCTCTTCCCTCTTATTTTTCATGCTTTATTATTTATTCAACTATTAATTCTCCTATACATTACAGCCCAAATTAATTAGACAAAATAAATAAATGGCTTGACAAAAAGGGAATTTATCTTGAAACAAATTAGGAAAAATTGAATAGCATGCCTAATTAGGATTTTTGTGTCATTTATGAAATGCTTTATTCTTAAAATTCGGAAATTATCGTTAGTAGCTGGTTCTGAGGTGGATTAGGGCATGTAGGGCTTATTTCTTATTTTGACGGATTCGTGGGAGTAGAAACACACTCAGGAAAGTCGCCCCTTTGATCATGTCTTCTAAATTGGTTTTTGATGGTCGTGGTATGGAGACGGACACCGAGGCGAAGAGGAGGAAGTCGTAGCTTCGAGAAGGCGTCGGAGGGGGGCGATGGCGACAAGCATGGGGAAGGCTTGAGCGGAGGATGAGGAAATGACGATGACGTAGCTCTGGTGGGCCTTGTTGGCGTTGGTGACATGCCAAGTGGGCCGTGGCCCGAGGAGGAATCCAGCAGTGGTGGCCATGGATGGATCATTGTGGGGAGAAAGGGTAGAGTTGGAGATAGAGAGGAAGGTAGATGTTAATCTAGACGGTTGGATTCGCATTGTACGCCCTAAATTTTGACTAAAATTTTTGAAGAAATTAGCTATGTTATGCCTAGACACTTTAGTTTCGTAAGCTCATACATAACTCTCTGACAGCGACCGGAAATTGATGGTGGATTGATCCGATGAGCCGACTGCGGTGATGGTTTTATTTTGTGGTTTTAGAACATGGAACATGATGTTTTTTTTTCAAAAAAGATCTGTAGCAACTGTCATGACCCGGGGTTAACACCACCAAGAAGATGGCCAGGTGGCGTCGGCGTAGAAGGGAGAGGGAGAGACTAGACGAGGAAGACTAGAATATTTCTCTTGATTGATTTCCAATAGCATGCGGTGGCCCTCTTTATATAGATGAGCCCCCTAATAGATAGAGTCTAATTCCAATCCTATCTCTAACAAATATAGAAACTCATATCATATCTCTAATTATATCTCTAACAAAAGGAATCTAATCTTTAACTCAAATAGAATCTAATCTCTAGTTTCTAATAATAAATCGACTGGGCCTTGGGCCCAAGGCCCACATCCCTGACACTACACCCCTCTCGGACATGCAGCTCGTCCTCGAGCTGCTAGGTGACGGCTTGACGCCAATGGACGACCGATGACGCCGGTGTAGAAGACGAATGGTGGTGGAGTCTGCAACGGATGGAATCGGTCGACCTGATCCAAGCGGACCAAGATGCAACGATGCCTGCAAAATATTGTTGTTGTTGTGGGGTTTTTTTTTTTGAAAAAATTTTGTTCTCTTTTGTTCTGTTTTTTTTTGTTTTTTTCCTTTTTCTTTTTTTCTTAAAGCTTCTGAAGGAAGCTACCTAGTGGCTTTAAAGGAAGCTACCCCGTAGAAAAGCGACGACCAGTTGGAGCGGGCCTTGCGGCGGTGGGCGCGTGGTCCGAAACCAGTGGCCGGCGCGCGGGCGAGCAGCGGGCGGCGCGGCGAGCAGCGCTGGCGGGCGGCGGCGGCACGCCAGCGCCGAAGCCGCACGGCCGAGGAGACGCGCTTCAGCAGCGAAGAGCGCGGCGGCGGCGGCGGCGGCGAGCGCGCGCGGCCGGCCGGCAGCATGGCCGAGAGACGCGCAGCGGCGGCGGCCGTCTGAGCGCGATCGTCGGGCGAAGCGGCGCTTCGAGAGTGTGGCGGCGGCAGGCTGCGACGGCGAGGTGGCTGGCCGGAGCGAGAGGCGGCAGCGGCCGAGACGCCGGCCAGCGGCGGCGGCAGACGGAGAGTCGGCCACGCAGGCGGGCGTCGCGCGTGGCGAGGTGGTGGCAGCCAGCGGCGGCGCCGACGGCGGCCGGCAGGCGGCTGGCTGGCGTCGGCCTATGCGAGCCGCAGTGGTCCGAACGGCGGCGGCCGACGCAGAGAGCGGCCGGCACAACTTCGGGCGCAGGTGAGGGCCTCGCGGCGTCCCCGGCTTCCGACGTTGGTGCCCGATCCAGTTCAGGCGGAGCAAGAGCGTGTGCGGTTGGCGCGGCATTCTTTGAAGCGGCTTTCGCGAGGAGGCGGCGGCGGCAGATGTCTGGCGATGGTGGGTGTTCCATTGGGCGGAGATCTGGGAGAAGAGGCTGCGGCGATGTGGTCGGTGGCATCTTGATTTTGTTGCTGTTGAAGATCTGGTGTTGGATGATGATATGCCTTCTTCATCTCCTGTTGCTTCTTCCTCATATTCTCAATGAATTCCTGAAATTCCTTCGCTTGCTTGATCATATCGTCCATGATGGTTGTCATCTGATGGTGGAGCGCTTGGTCAGAACTCATGGTAGCAGAAGTCGTGGGAAGGGATCGATTGCTCTGATACCAAGTTGTCATGACCCGGGGTAAACACCACCAAGAAGATGGCCGGGTGGCGTCGGCGTAGAAGGGAGAGGGAGAGACTAGACGAGGAAGACTAGAATATTTCTCTTGATTGATTTCCAATAGCATGTGGTGGCCCTCTTTATATAGATGAGCCCCCCTAACAGATAGAGTCTAATTCCAATCCTATCTCTAACAAATATAGAAACTCATATCATATCTCTAATTATATTTCTAACAAAAGGAATCTAATCTTTAACTCAAATAGAATCTAATCTCTAGTTTCTAATAATAAATCAACTGGGCCTTGGGCCCAAGGCCCACATCCCTGACAGCAACACATAGGCAATCAACTGGTATATACTCTCTCCGTCTAAGTTTATAAGCCGTATTTCCTCTTGGCAGAGATCAAGGAGATAATGAAAATGGCTATATTACCTCTAATTATTATGTCTAAGCACTATATTCAATACATGTATGTAGAGAATAACAAATAAAGCTATATATTTATTAGGGGTATAAGAGAACATACATTGTGCATGCATCCTTTAGGTGGGAATGAATAATGTGAACATTCCATTCGACAACCCTTCATTTCTGTACAAAAGAGCATTTATCGAGAATTTGGAGAGATTCTTTTGTGCTACTTGTTTTATATAAAAAATGGCTATTATTTGTCTTGAATGTCTTTATTCATTCTCCAGACTAATTTTTTTCTTTGTGTCCGAGTCAGGGTTCAAAATCCTGGCGGTTACCGGTCGGTAACCGCTGGTTACCGTTTTTACCGGTGGAGACCGGTAACCCAAAAAACCGGCCAGTATCAAATTTTGAATTTTGGCCGGTTTTTTCCGGTTTTTCCGGTAACCGGCTGGTTTTTCCGGTTACCGGTTTCAAAACATCTCAAAATTCAAATTTTGATTTCTAAATTTTGACCGGTTTTTCCGGTAACCGCCCGGTTACCGTTACCGGCCGCCGACCGGGATTTCTTCCGGTTCCGGTATTTGGAACCTTGGTCCGAGTGCCTCAACTTTCTGTTAATGCCATATCTATGGACTATCTTATTTTATCTTAACACACTTTATTCAGTTCAACTGATGTATGTGCAGGTACAAGGTATTGTTCAGGACCGAAGTGGTCGAACTGTTGCTACACTCTTTGGAAAGTGGGATGAAAGCATGCACTATGTGATGGGTGATTTCTTTGGAAAAGGCAAGGGATCTGAAAATTTCTCAGACGCCCATTTGTTGTGGAAAAGGAGCAAACCACCTAAGTTTCCCACTAGATACAGTCTCACTCGCTTTGCAATCACATTAAATGAACTTACCCCTGGATTGAAGGTAAGGGTATTTAGGTTCATATCAAGCTTCAGTTAACATTATATTGATATATGCAAACTCATATACTAATGATTGTTGCTTGATATGTCCAACGTATAAACAGGAAAAACTGCCACCAACAGATTCAAGGTTGCGGCCGGATCAGAGGTGCCTAGAGAATGGTGAATATGAACGAGCAAATGCTGAGAAGTTGAGGCTTGAACAGAGACAACGGCAGGTTAGTCTATGACTAAACCTTTCACATTCATTAATCTGGTAAACTATGCATTAGTTATAACTATTTTGAATCCAGACACAGCAAGCTTTTAGATTGGCTACATCGCAGAATTTGTCATTTGCCGAACCTATGAATGATGTTCCGTCATACATGCTGATTCATAACTTCAGATTAACTTTTTACATAGTTATATTTTGCAATTCATTATGGAACACTAGTAATGTGCCCGTGTGTTGCAACGAAATACAAAAACAATATGATACATAAATATAAGGGATCCTAAAACGTACAATAAATATCAATATCAACAAAGCAATCATGTGTGCAAGCCCTCAAGTATGCATTGGAAAGTGATGGAAGTTATACTGCATTGAGAAGGCAAAAGATGCGCAACATCCATAAAAGAGAACCAAAAAAAGGCACTGATGAGAATTTTTGTATTGCCATGGCTATCCATATACAGAAATACACTCAAGGCTGATGGAATTGCACTAAGCATTGTTAGATACATGGCATGGATCCCACATATTACACTTTCGATGCTTAAACCTGGCATAATACATCACAGATCTGGGAGAAAGGTACCAAATTCACAAAGAAAATTATACTGAAAATATCAACATTAGCATTTGTAAAATAAGAATTAGATCACCATGGCTACAATCAAATACAACAGCTTTACATATGAACACCACCATGCCAATTACCAATTCATTCAGCTACAAATTAACATGTTCATAGCATGATCCCACACGATACAAGTCTAAGATCAAAAGCCAAGCTAGCATTTTTACACGCCTGAGAAATGATGTAATAGCCTGAAGCCTGGTTACAAAATAACTTACCTTTTCATATGAAAATCCAAATATTAGTAATACCACAAGAATTCTTACTGACAAAAGGAACAAATCAATTTCAGCTCTCCACAATATGCAAGTTTTAAAATATTCTTTAACTTGTGTTTAATCTGGAAAAACATATATAATTTGCAAAATACATGTTGAAAGGTTGTTTCTACTATGCCAATGCCTATGCTCAAGCCATTTGTGGGAAACCAAGTTTTATTCAACTCTAGTCATGTCATACTATTAACAGCAAATAGTATCTTAAAATTCAAGATCACTTCCACTTTTTTAGAACACCTATATATTATCATCTATTCATCTTGTACAAGGGACTGCAGGCACACTGTTTTAAGCCTCAAAGTGAATAGATATTTCATAGATTATGGTGTAACATACTTCTACTGCAAAACATATTCATCTAATAATGGGCTCTAATATCTATCTAAACGCACAATAATGCTATACCTTGCCACCAGTCACCATGAAAATCTGTGGTGGGATCCTTATTGTCCACCTTATACTAAAATGAATAAAAAAAGAATGTTCAAAGCCTTGCTGAGGTATCGAGCGGTTTATGCTGATCTAAAAAGATCAAATTAATCATGAATTGCAAATGTGAGTTGTATTTTTGGTTTTCGCAATTTCTTACATTATTGGATTCTGTGGCTTGCTTGGGTGTAGAGCTGCCATAAAAAATAATCTCAACCACCATAGAGCACAGAAGAACCAAAGCAAGGCGTATCAACCGATTCATATGGATGAGAGTGCTTATTATCCTTGGTGTATGCAGTGCGACTTTTAGCAGGACTCCACTGGGATTTACCATCTGGAAGACATATTAATCCTTTTGCAGTTAATTTGCTGTTGTGTCACACGGCAGTGCTCCAAAACGAGTAACATGAGACCCAGATGATAAACATTCCATGATAAATTGATAATGCCTAAAAAAATTAATAAACAGTCCATGATGGTGGAGACAAGAGTTTGAAACGGAAAGTAATTTCTGGTTAGTTGACATTGAAGATAACCAATATATGCACTGTACCTAAACTTGTGAAACTCTTGACATCTATGCAAATGGTAACTACAAGTGAAAAAGAAGCTCCTAACTTTCAAGATTTGTCTGGAATTGAAATTCTTTCCGTGCTTCAAACTCGTTGATACAGAGCTGTGATGTACTGTTCCGTTTCATTTCCACAATAGCGTCTTAATGGCATATGCGAATAAGATGAGAAGGGGGATCCCACAACTACCTGTAACGCCAGCTTGTGTACTTCAAATTGCAATCTGGCAGTTTGTCCCCAACATCCGCCTCCCCTGGCTGAGCTCCTCCTACAAGGTCACCACAACTATCTACGCTGGTAGACTGAACTGCTGAATCTTCGCCATCACCTGGTCCAGGGCTTTCATGATCTGAACTCCCCTGCTCACTAATACCAACATTCTGCACATTACAGCCATCACCGTCCTCCTGTACAGGCACAACATCGGCATTCTCCACTGCGCTGGACAGTGCAGTATCAGGCCCTCGGCCATTGCATTGCTCCACCTGCTACCTCCTCTGCTTCCTGCATTGACAAATGAGTATTACACACAGCAATAACTCGTTCAAACCCCCATCTCACAGAAAGACAATCTTCACCTCAAATGGCGTGCTACGGCTGCTGCCGCTCTCCCCGGCAAGCAACCTCAATCCAACAGGAGACCTCCGGCAAGGCCTCCCTGTCTGCCCCCTCCTTCCCTGCCCCCTCCTCAGCCTCTGCATCCGCATTGGATTCGGCCTTCTTTCCGGGACCCCTTTTTTCCTTCTTACTCCTGAATTGTTGCAGCTGCATGCAAATGGCACGAAACACTCGATCAAAAAATTGAAAAAAGTCTAACAAAAATCGCAAAAATAAAATACGAATTTGAGGGATTCAGTACCTTGCACCCGGCAGCGAGAAGATCGGTGCGGCTCCTGTTCCCACCGCCACCGCCACCGCCCCTGTGATCCATATGGAGATCTCCCAGGGAGTGGTCACGCGAGGCGGGGAGGCATAAATTCCGCCAAACCCTAGCCGCATCGGCCAACGCAACCGAACCGAATCGAATGGGCACACACAGGGACCCTAAAAACCAGTCCCTCGATTGCGAAATCGAGAATCTCTTTACCAACTATCAAGTAGGGGACGGAGAGAAGGCGGCGGCTAGGTCGATGGGAGGGGAACGGAGGAAGGATCAAGGAGAAGGCCAAAAAAATGCACGGTTGTTCATGAGGTGATGGGAAGGAAGGAAGGATGGAAGAGGCAAAATTATAGGGCTGTAGCTTTTCTCAACGGTTAAGACTCACAATTTATGAGGAACGCTGGTCCCACATGTCAGCAATTAAGGAGAGGGTGGTGAGATGGCAGATGAACCACCAGAAAATGGTGGTGAACCACCATCATTAACTCTTTTTTTAAGTAGTAGAGATAAGATCACAAAGTTCGTGTGGACGGATATGGATATGCTCATGCCAATGTCTATATCTTAGAATCCAATTGCTTCCCACAGGCCAAACAATATGTGTGTTTCGTGAGTATAATTTTAGAAACATCCAGTGAACCTCTGTATTATGAACAGATGCAAAGAAATGGTAAACAAGCCCTCAGCTGGTTTAGACGTAGAGACCACTTCCTTAGATTTTGTAGCCCAATACTGCAAGTTATGAATTGTAAATTGTCATCGTAGTCTGTTTACTCATGAACAACAATCAGTTGGGTTCGTTTTTTCTATGAACCCTAGGCTTGACTAGTTCTGAAAGCCAAGTGATCCATTCGTCATGAATCATGATTTGATACCAACTATGCTGCAGGCACGAAAGATGCAGGAGAGTGGGTGGAAACCTCGGTGGTTTGAAAAGGATAAAGCTACCGACACATACCGCTACCTTGGTGGTTACTGGGAATCCAGAGAAAAGGGCAACTGGGAAGGCTGTCCAGACATCTTCGGACAAGTTCCTAACGATCTGATGATAACTGACTAGGTCGAGTAGGTTACAGGTCTTCTGGTTCTCTGTTTTTTTATTCTTCTTTTGGGATCGGTTGATTCCATATTTTTAGTGGTTTATATTAGATCAATTAAATGCTTGTTGGCCTGTAAGCAAAGGCTGCCGTTTCAGATGTATTGTTTCCCGTACATAATAAGAGAATGGTCGTCCAAAATGTCACTTCGAATCAATGTTTTCTTGTGAGGAATTCATTCCCACAAGTTCAGATTGCATTTGTGTATATTGGATTTGGATATGTAACTTGCATTGAGTGCCAAAGAATGTGAAATTCTGCGTCATGGCGTTGTAATGTAGCCACTCAGTTCATTTGCATGTTGGTTGGCAACGTGTATTGAAGCGCCAAAGAATTTGACGGTGTGCTGCAACGGTAGTATATGTCGATGACAGGGTGATGGAATTTAATTTTTCTTGGATTTTGGTTTAAACGAATGTCAAACTGGACAAAAAAAAGATCAAGAAGAGAGAGAAGAAAAAATCAACCAAGAAGTGCAAATCAATCAACATAAGAGATATTTATAGAGATAAATACAGATTGATGTATAGTTACTTAAAGAGAAAAGTTTTATAATTACTCTACCTTGGAGGATAGAAAGTAAATAATAAGCACTCTTCTCTCAAATACTAACTCTAATACATAAACACTTAGTCTTAAGAGAAAGGTTGGATGGCTAATCGTAAGTTTTTATTCCAATTCCTTAAATAGATGGTCTAGCAAGTTACATTTAACTCTTAGTGAATACTATTCACTTAGTATAATGGAAGAAACCTGATACCCCATACATGGGTTTAGCTCATACACTACTCTTATGCACATTTTTCAAAGCGTATAAATCTGAATCCACTAAATTCTTAGTCTTGATCCATCTTAATCAAACTAGCTTTTCTATAACATAAATCGCTTTCTCAAGCAATGCGGTTATTTTTCAAAGCTGTTTTCGATATTTTAGTCAAACTATCAAAATACCCTTCCTTAACTTCATCCATTACAAGCAATCGTCATGCTTGCCATATGTAGGTACACCACTGGTTTGCCACGCATCAGTAAGTCTTTTCCATTTTGATCTAGCGGATCACGTCTCACTTAGATCGACTAAGTTACATGGTGCAATTCCGCCGTTCGAACTTTCTTTCATTATTTTCCATCTTTCTCGTGCCATGCTTGAGCCCAACCATATCACTCTGCATCATTGATCGTTTTGGGTCTCGGCTCTTCCATGTGCGTAGCCCCAATTCTCGCCGTTGACCACAGTTAACTCCAAACGACCTGAACATAAAAGACAAATAAATCATTTCTGAACACAAAATCTTCACAACTTAAGTTACGTTAGCAATAACATACATCATGTAATATATACACGAGACACAAAACCTAATTTACGGCTCAAGTACACATTTCCCAAACCCTGGCCAAAAGCTCAAGAACCACCGGTCTGACCGGAATTCACCCCTGGCCAGACCGGTCCTTAATTGTGGTTGAACCGCTATCAGCCACCGGTTGAACCGGCAACCCAGCCACTCGCATGCTGATCAATTTTAATGACATTCACTATTGACCTCATCAATGCATTGCAAGCAACTATTAATTACTAAACACCGACCTCACGTGAGCATGCATAGTCAAAATAATTGACGTATCAATACATCCATAGCTAGAAGCTCTAGATCAATTAATTTTTGACGTATCAACTATCGGCTGATCAATTAATTTTTGACAGACACTAACAAATATATGCGGTGCATAGCAACAAATTTTTGACAAAATACAAATAAAATTTTCTAACTCTTCCAAATTACAATAATTTATTACAATAATATTCACAACGCTCTCACGTATCCTTCACTCGGTGCCTGACCATGTCATGACTCTATGGCGAAGCCTCCGTTGCATACAAGTGTCGATAAGTTCGTGCATGTGCCCGTTGTCTTCTCATTTAGTCGTCTTGTCTTCTTTTTTTGTCGGTGATACAGTACTATTTATCTACTTATGTATTCTACACTAGGGAAAGTGTATCCAGTTATGTAACTGTAGATTCCTAAAAAAAAGAGTTTTCGGTATTATGTCTTTTTGGAGCATCTGTAATGCTTAAAAGAAGATTAAGGGTCTCTTTGATTTGTAAAAATTTTAGAGGAGAAATGAAGGATTCTGGTTTCAATGGATTTGTTCATTGTTCAAACCCCGTTTGGAACAGAGAAAAACGAATAGATGTATTGTGGGTGTGGTCCAGCCCTCCGTGACTTGGTCTTAGAACAGACCCAATATGTAATAAGCTTAATAGTATAGATAAATTTTTTATTCTACTTTATTCATATATATAAACCCCTAAGGGGGTATGAGAGGGCCAGATTCAGCCATTCATATAGCCAGCTATTTCGTGCTCTCCTGGCGCTATGCTTCTCATGGAGAAGGGTATCATATACCCACTATTATAGCCATGCTACAATAGTTAGCACTGTCTGTGGGAACTATGCAAAAAGCTGTGCAGGGAAGGACGCTAGAGAGGGCCGGTTCCAAAGGGATCGGTTTGGTGAAGGAAGTAGCAGAACATGCAAGCGAAACTATTGGATTATACTATGGTATGTTGTTTTGCTTGAGAATTGGATGGCCGGCTGCTGCTGTCGGCGTGACATGTCAAAGGAAAAATGTTTACTAGTATGCTTGCGTACGGGGTGTCGGTAGCTACATGTAGGCGGTAGCTACATAGTGGCGTTCGGCAAATAGTCTATAGGCATGCGTCGCATCGCCTCCGCACCAGCTCTAGCTCCGGCACCTGCGTTTGGTCTCGATGCCAAACACTAGTAGCATGTGCGCAAGCATGCGTGCGTGGCTGGGGCATCTGTGAGCTACGCCAGTGTATCAGCGCCGGAGTGCGGGGTGGCCTCCACACCCCTTTGTCGAGCGTCGACTCTGCGCAACCTCCGTAGGGGTGTCCGTGGCCTCCGTGTTGAGCGCCGCAGCCTTGCAGTCTCAGCGCTGAGCGCCGCCTCTGTCATCTGATGCCTCCTCGCCACTCAACAGGTCATTGTACGAAAATAGTCGGGTAGCCAGGAGACGTCAAGTGGCAGTGAGGTGTCGTCCAAGTGAAACTCCAACCAAGCATGTGGTGGTTGCACGCCATGATGCTTGTGTCGAGGGCGAGAAACCGGTGTGCGCCTCGCCAGGCACCGCCGTGGACAAGTCGATGGCATGGCATTTGTGCTCATGTCCAGCTCCATGCTCTCCTCCTTCAACGTCGGCCGGTACCTCGGCACCCTCAACGTCACCGACAACAGCAAGGATGACAACCACGTCTTCGCTGTTGAGCTCGACACCATGCTCAACCACCCCCGACGCCGGCGTAGCACCGACTACGCACTATCGTCGACCACGACTTCATCATTCTACACTCGAGCGTGTACGCCTTCGCTAGCGCCGAGCCATGAGTGGCGTGTGTGTATCCTTGCATGCATGCATACGCAGATGACGCCATCAACCCTCCGTATTTGTGCATGCATACATGGCACACGTCACTTGCCATGTGCAGACTGCCTTCTCCAAGTCGCGTATGTATCTGTGGATGCAAGCCTACACAGATGACGCGACCACACCCTCCTGTCCCCTTCGACGGCCGTGGCAGGGCTTCACGTCAACTCCGCCGGGCTCCGCGCTAACTCTGACGATCGCGGCAAGGCTCTATGTCAACTCCGCTGGGCTCCATGCCTACTCTGGTGGCCTTCGCCGGACTCCGCATCGACTATGCCGAGCTCCTCGCCCACTCCGACGGCTCCGCAAGGCTCCGCGTCAACTCCGCCAGGCTCCGCGCTGACTCCGACGGCCTCCGCTGGACTCTACATCGACTCCGTTGAGCTCCCCATTGACTCCGACGGTCTTCTCTGGGCTCCACATCGATTCCACTGAGCTCCTCGCCGACCTTGATGGCCTTTGCTGGGCTCCGCGCTGACTTCGTTGAGCTCCAGGTTGGCTTCCGTGTCTCAGACCAGGACTTTCGCGAGCTCTGCTTGGCCAAGGTCTCTGCATCTGCGAAGTCTACTCCGCTCAGGGGGAGAACAGAAGAGGGAACAAGAACGACGCCTAGTGCATGGAAGCTGAATGGAAGCCACCTCGGCTATGCTTCAGTACTACCCCATAGGAGTCAAGGAGTCACGCCATTCGGCATTTGCTTCACCACTGCTTGCATAGCACTAAGCTATTGTATGTGATGACGCCGACATTTCCATCTAGGTTCACCATGTGCTAGGGCATCGCCTCGGGCTCCGCAAGCCACGGCCTCTGGTCGCCGGAGCTCCGACGACCACCACTGCCTTCGTTCATACGGCATCACCTTCGCGCCGATGAAGTCTGGCTCCGGCCTGTTGCACGCGACGGCGGAAGAAACGACGAAGTAAACAAGATCAATCGCAGAGAGACACAAGATTTAACGTGGAAAACCCTCCCAATGTGAGAAGGGAAAAACCACGGGCGCCAGCCAGCAACAATCTTCACTATATCGGGGTGAGGTTACAACGCCAGGGATTTACAACTCTGATGCCATATCCCAAACGGCGGCTTACAGGATATATATAACAAGGAAACCCTAATTTGACTAGAATCCATACGCGGGGGTTTCGCCCCGCATCCCCAGCGTCCCTAGGTGCACGGGCCTTGCGCAATGGGCCAGCTTTAGGACTCCGCTACGCTCCGTCCAGAAGCTGGCCTATTTGATATATATAATTTGGATCACAAATCAACATACTCCACCTTGAGACAAATTTCTTCCTGTAGTATAAATCAATCCTTCACCCTGAACACAACAAAGAAAGTAATACTTTCGGCGCCACACAGCCTCTTGGGCTAAGCTGTAATACCAACTAAGTTTGAGCAAAGCTCAAACTTAGCAACAGGAACTAGCTTTGTCAACATATCAGCAGGATTTTCATGAGTGCTAATCTTGCATACCTTTAGCTTACCCTTTGCAACAATATCTCTGGCATAATTATATTTAATCTCAATGCGCTTTGTCCTCTCATGAAACATCTGATCTTTAGTGAGATAAATTGCACTCTGGCTGTCACAAAACAGATTAATGCAAGAATCAACTCCAGCAAGCTCGACAAACAAACCTTTCAAATAAATCGACTCTTTACTTGCTTCACAAATAGCCATATATTACGCTTGATGGTGGGCGGCGCAACAACATCCTGCAAATGTGCCTTTCACTCACGGCACAACCTCCAATGGTAAATACATAACTGTGATCGACCTACGCTTATCCAAATCACCGGCATAATCTGAATCAACATAGCCAACGAGTTCCTTTTGATCTGCCAAACTTCAAACAAGCATCCGATGTGCCTTGCATGTACACGAAAATCCATCGAACGGCCTTCCAATGCTCTTTACGAGATTAGCCATATATCTACCGACCATACTCATAGCATAAGATAAATCGGGCGAGAGCAAACCATGGCATACATCAAAGACCCAATGGCACTAGCATACGGAACTCGGACATGTACTCTACCTCCTCATCGGTGTTAGGACATTGTGAGGTGACAATTTAAAGTGAGGTGCAATGGGAGTACTAATGGGCTTTGAATCATGCATATTGAAACAATGAAGTACTTTACGAATATAATTTTCTTGACTAAGAAACAATAAGCCGAAGCACGGTCTCTAGTAATTTCCATACCTAGAATTTTCTTATGACACCAAGATCCTTCATCTCAAATTCATTTGCTCAATCGAGCCTTCAATGTAGTGACTTCTTTCTTACTCTTGGCAGCAATCAGCATATCATCAACATATAACGGCAAGTATATAGGTGATCCATCAACAAATTTAATGTAGACACGATTATCATAATCCGATCTTTTAAAGGTTTTGATAACATAAATGAATCAAACCTCTTATACCAGCGACGAGAGACTGTTTCAAACCATATAAAGACTTCTTCAATTTGCAAACATGATCCTCCTTACTGTGCACTATGAACCTTTACATTTGGTCCATGTATATCTCCTCCTCAAGATCTCCATGCAAGAATGCTGTCTTCACATCTAGCTGCTCAAGCTCAAGATCACGCATAGCAACAATACTAAAGAAATGTACGGATTGAGCTATGCTTCACAACTGGAGAGAACACATCATTGTAATCAACACCCGGAATCTGACTGAAACCTTTAGCTACTAACCTTGCCTTAAATCTTGGATGCTCACTAGGAGATAGACTCTCCTTCCTCTTGAAGATCCATTTGCAAACGCACGGTCTTCTTATTTTTAGGCAAGTGCACCACGTCCCATGTGCCATTTTTCTCCAGGGATTGCATTCTCTTCTTGCATAGCTGAGATCCACTTCTCATGATCTCCAGAAACAATGGCTTCAGTGTACGTAGCCGGCTCATGAGTGTTCTCCACCCGTTCAGCACAACTAAGAGCATAATGAACCAAATTACATTCTTCAATTAATCGGGATCGAGGACCACAACTCCTCTTTTCTCTGCGAAGTGCAATAGGTGATCGTCTTGCTTGCAAAGCAGAGATAAGTGCTGAACGATATCAATAGTATCATCAATAAATTCATCTCCCGATCATCCACGTGCTCCACTGCACGCTCATATTCTCTTGCTCATCATCGGATCATGCAGTACAATATCTATGGGTAAACTGTCATTAAACATTACGGATATATTAAAAACAACATACGCTCATGAAAGTCTTTCTTGTTTGAGATTCCATAGCTTATATCCTTTTACTCCGAACCATAACCAAGAAAGCAGACACTTAATAGCTCTAGGCTCCAATTTTCCATTATCAACATGAGCATAAGCGGTGCAACCAAAAACTCTCATTGTGAATAATCGGCGGATGTACGGACCATACCTCAATGGGAGTTTTCTTGTTGAGTGGACTAGAAGGCGACTGTTGATCAAATAGCATGCGGTGTTGGCGGCCTCGCCAAAAGCGCTTGCTCATCTTTGCGTTGGACAACATGCAACGAGCCTTCGATATGATGGTTCGTTCATGCGCCACCACACCATTCTGCTGCGGAGTGTGCGGGATGGTGTGATGCCTCACAATGCCTTCCTTCTGCAATAATCATTAAACTCATGCGAGCAAAATTCACCACCATTATCGATGCGAAGCGGCTTTACCTTCTTCTCGGTTGCCTTTCTATCATTACTTTCCACTCTCTAAAAGCGACAAATGTATCATCTTTACCTTTGAGAAAATAAGGCCACACTTTTCTAGAGTAATCATCAATGATAGTAAGCATATAATTTGCACCACCATACGAGGTCTTACGAGAAGGCCCCACAAATCAGCATGTACATACTCAAGTATACCTTTGGTGCGATGTCGAGGCATTGAACTTTACCCTCTTGTGCTTACCAAAAATGCGGTGCTCACGAAGTTCATCTTACTCGAGTGCAGCCACCCGAAGGTTCCTCTTCATCAATTTGTCATACCAAGTTCACTCATGTGTCCAAGGCGCTTATGCGAGGTTAGTATTATTATCGAGAGATGAGCGGCCGTAGCGGAACCACGCAATGTACTTCCCCTAAGCACATATAACTTGGCAGAATTCATATCACCAACCATGTAAATAAGAGAACCTCTTGATACCTTTAAAACTCCACAGGCGGAGTACTTGTACCCATCATCATCGAGTGTCTTTGAGGAGATGAGATTTCTTGCCATCCTTGGTATATGTCGCACACTGTTCAGCGTGCGAACCATGCCATCATGTGTCCTGATCTGAACAGATCCAATGCCCACGATCTCACATGGGTTGTCATCTCCCATGCGTACGACATCTCCACTCTGCACAGGCTTATAAGAACTAAACCATTCTCTGTTAATGCGGATATGAAACGAACATGCGAATTGAGTATCCATTCATCATGACCAGCAACACAACCAGACAATACGACAAGGCAATCTCGGAATCAATATTATCAAGACCGAGACAACAGAGGCATTACCTTCAGATTTATTTTTCTGTTGGTATGCAGCATTCCTCTTCTCCTTATTCTTTACCTTATAGCAATCCTCGATGAAGTGGTTCGTTTTCTTGTAGTACTTGCAGAACTTCTTATCCTTGGACTTTGAACGCCCTCTACCATGCTGGCTCTTGTCGCGATAGTTGTTATCATAGGACTTCTGCTCAGATCTGCCCCTGACCTGCAACGCCTCACCCTTGGAGAACGACGGCTCACCCTGCACCATACCTTTCATCTTCTCCTTACTCTGGAGAGCCTCATAAACCTCCGCTAGGGTTAGTTCATCACGGCTTAACAATATGGTGTCACGGAAATTTGAATATGGCTGGCGGTGAGCATAGTAACAGAAGACCTAAATCCTCATCATCAAATTTTACCTCCATGGATAACAGATCGGCCACGATCTCCTTAAAGACCGATATGTGGTTCATCACCGATCCTCCCTCCTGCAACTTGTGCGAGAACAACTTCATCTTCATGTGCATCTTACTGGTGAGATCTTTTGACATGCAGATCGATTCCAGTTTCAACCAAAGTTCTGCAGCAGTTTCCACCTGCAGCACTTCTTGCAAGATATCATTAGAAAGATGAAGTTGAATGAGCGACAGAGCCTTACGATCTTTACGATTCTCCTCAGGAGTCCATTGATCCTTCTTCTTCTTCCCGAAGCAATCTAGGGCCTCATCCAGATCCTGTGATTGGGCGAGTATCGCCCTCATCTTCACTTGCCACAGCGAGAATCTCGTCTTGTAGTCGAGTAGCGGTAGATCAAACTTCATCGACGCCATCGCGATGCCCGATCTGAAGAACCACGGCTCTGATACCACTTGTTGCACGCGACGGCGGAAGAAACGACGAAGTAAACAAGATCAATCGCAGAGAGACACAAGATTTAACGTGGAAAACCCTCCCAATGTGAGAAGGGAAAAACCACGGGCGCCAGCCAGCAACAATCTTCACTATATCGGGGTGAGGTTACAACGCCAGGGATTTACAACTCTGATGCCATATCCCAAACGGCGGCTTACAGGATATATATAACAAGGAAACCCTAAGCCTCCGGCGACGGGCCTCCGCTACGCTCCGTCCAGAAGCTGGCCTATTTGATATATATAATTTGGATCACAAATCAACACGGCCTCCGCATGTCCTAAGCGAAGTCTACTCCACATCATCACCAGGCGAGGTCTACTTGGCCTCCGCGCACCATGGCCTCTGGTCACTAGGTCTCCGATGGCCTCAGTGTGCCTTGGCCTCTGGTCAGTGTAGTTTCAACAGCCTCCGCTCACCGTGACTCCGCCACAATAGGCTACGCCACTGTCGGCCTCAGCTTCGCTAACCGTAGACCACTGGCTCGTCGATGCGGGTCTCCACAAGTAGGCCTTCGTCTACATGCCTCCCCATGCATGCATGGCAATAAAGAAATGATTGTTGGTCATTTCATTTATTGCGGCTACAGTTCCATTCTAAGAGCATTTAGTACGGCTGCATTTACTTCTCCAGTTTTGGCCTGCTCTGGGTAAGCGCGTCATTTAATGCTTTTCTAGTGTGGCATTCTGAAGTATTTTGTTACCGCAAGTCTTTGGCCGTTTCTTTTGTGCCCCGGTTTTGGTTCTTTTTCGCTTAAAATTGCTTGGTGGTCTTGCGTCCCAGCGTACTCTATAGAGTATAAAGCGTCAAAAACTTAGCCGTCCTGGACAATTCTACGAAGTATAAAATAAATCACATAGTGGTCTCACTCCCCGGTATACTCTGTAGAGTATAAAGCGCTAAGAACTTAGCCATCCTAAGCAACTCTACGAAGTATAAAATAAATCGTACGGTGGCCTCGCACCTCGATGTACTCTGCGAAGTATAAAGAGCTGGGAACTTAGCTATCCCGGGTAACTCTATGGAGTATAAAATAAATCGCATGGTGGCCTCACGCCCCGATGTGCTCTGTGGAGTATAAAGTGCTGAGAACTTAACCATCCCAGGTAACTCTACGGAGTACAAAATAAATCGCACGGTGGCCTTGTGCCCCGGTGTACTCTGCGGAGTATAAAGTACTAGGAACTTAGTCATGTGTGTTAGCGCTCTGCTCGACCTATGCATGCTTGCCCTCCACAAGTTCTTTTTCTTAAGGTAGGGGAACGGTGGCTCTGCCTCCATACCTCCGTGTGTGTTAGCACCCTGCTGGGCCTATGCTGCTAGGAGAACGGCGGCTCCGTCTCCCCCACGTCCACGTGCATTAGCACCCTACTCGCCCTATGCGTGCTCGCCTTTCAAAAATAGCGGCTCTGCCACCATGCGTTCGCGTGCGTAGCGCCTGTATTGGCCTACGTCGCCCGTGCTCGCCCTTCGTGGGTGCTGTTTTTGAAGGTAGGGGAATAGCAGCTCCGCCTCCTTACCTATGCGTGCATTAGCGTCGTGCTCATCCTACGTGTGCTCACCCTCTGCGAGCGCTATTTTTGAAGTAAGGGGAACGGCGGCTCCGCCTCCCTATCTCTACATGCTTTAGCGCCCTACTCGGTCTGTGAGTAGTCGCCCTCCGCGAGTGCTATTTTTCAAGGTAGGGAAACGGTGGCTCCACCTCCCTATCTCCGCATGTGTAGCGCCCTGCTCGGCCTGCACCGCTGGCGCTCGCCCTCTATAAGCGTTGTTTTTCAAGGTAGGAAAACGATGGCTCAGCCTTCTTGCCTCCATGTGCGTTAAGCACCCTACTCGGCCTACGTGCGCTCACTCTTCGCGGGCGCTCTTTTTGAAGGTAGGGGAACGGCGGCTCCACCTCTCTACCTCCTTGCGCGTTAGCACCCTGCTCAGTCTGCGCGCGCACGTAATTCATGGGCGCTGTTTTTGAAGGTAGGAGAATGGCGGCTCCGTCTCCCTACCTCTACGTGCATTAGCGCCCTGCTGGGCCTACGCAACTAGGGAAATGACAGCTCAACCTCCTTGCATTCGTGTGCATAGTGCCCTGCTCGGCCTGCGCAACTCGCGCTCACCCTTTGCGTGCGTTGTTTTTGAAGGTAGGGGACGGTGGCTCCGCCTTCCTACCTCCACGTGCGTTAGCGCCCTGCTGGGCGTACGTCGCTAGTAGAACGGCGGCTTCGCCTCCCTACCTCCTCGTGCGTTAGCACCTTGCTGGGCCTATACCACTCGCATCCGCCCTTCACGGGTGCTCTTTTTGAAGGTAGGGGAACAACAGCTCCGCCTCCCTACCTCTGCGTATGTTAGCGTCCTGCTCAGCTTATGTGCAGTCGCCTCCGTGGACGCTGTTTTTTAAGGTAGGAGGACGGTGGCTCCACCTCCCTACCTCCGCAGGCGTTAGCGCCCTGTTGGGCCTACGCCGCTAGGGGAATGGCGGCTCCGCCTCCCTACCTCCATGTGCATTAGCGCCCTGCTCAGCCTATGTGCGCTCGCCTTCTGAAAATGGTGGCTCCGCCTCCGCGTGCGTAGCGCCTGTGTTGGCCTACGCCGCTCGCGCTCACCCTTCGTGGGTGCTATTTTTTAAGGTAGGGGAATGGCGGCTCCGCCTCCCTACCTCCGCGTGCATTAGTGCCCTGCTCGGCCTATGCACGTTTTCCCTCCGCGGGCGCTATTTTTGAATGAAGGGGAACGACGGCTCCACCTCCCTATCTTCGCGTGGGTTAGCGCTCTGCTCGGTCTACGCGCGCTCGCCCTCCACGAGCGTTGTTTTTCAAGGTAGAGGAACGGCGGCTCCGCCTCCCTACCTCCGCGTGTGTAATGCCCTGCTTGCCCTGCACCGCTCACGCTCGCTCTCCGCGAGCGTTGTTTTTCAAGGTAGAGAAACGGCGGTTCCGCTTCCTTGCCTCCGCGTGTGGTAGCGCCCTGCTCGGCCTACGCGCGCTCACCTTTCGTGGACGTTCTTATTGAATGTAGGGGAATAGCGGCTCCGCCTCCCTACCTCCGCGTGCGTTAGCGCTCTGCTCGGCCTACGCGTGCTCGCCCTCCATGGATGCTGTTTTTGAAGGTTGGGGAATGACGGCTCCGTCTCCCTACCTCTGCGTGTGTTACCGCCCTGCTGAGCCTATGCCGCTTGCGTCCGCCCTTCGCGGGCGCTCTTTTCGAAGGTAGGGGAACGACGGCTCCTCCTCCCTACCTCCGCGTGCGTTAGCGCTCTGCTCAGCCTACGCGTGCTCACCCTCTGCAAACAGCGGCTTCACCTCTTTGCCTTCATGTGCGTAGCGCCTATGTTGGCCTACGCTGCTCATGATTGCCCTTCACGGGGCGCTGTGAGCCCATCTAGGCGACAATGTATCGGAGTAAGAAAATTATTAAACCTAGGTGGTATAAATACTAATGGTGAATGCTGAGCATTGGAGACCGTCAGACCCTGCTAAAATCTTAAACCGCCTCTATTTTGAAAGAGAGATTTTTTTTTTGGGCGAGAGTGAGTGAGTATTATTACTCAGCCCGAGCCCAGCACGGGGGCTCTTCGGTCCGGGCCAGCCCAGTTGCCACTTCGGTTCCGCGGCAGGCAATCAACTCCAAGCGCCGAACCGCGTGAGTGGCACACCATCTCCTGTTCAGCCCATGCACATGTCACGCGACCACGCGAACAAACTCGTCCGCCATTAAAACTCCCACCACGAATGTTCGCGCCCAATAAAGTCGCAGCTGAAATCATCCGCAGCCGCGCGCTCAACGCACCAGCTGCGAGTCTGCGGCCTCCCTCCAGTTCGTTGTGCACAGCAATCCGGTGGCATTTATCACTATTGTACCATAGCGTTGCTTGTTTCGTTTCGTTTCTGTTGAAATAATGGAGCGCAGGAGCAATCCAGGCTCTGCAGCGTGAACCGCCGGCAGCGCGGCACCACCGTGTGCGCCGCATGGCATTGTCGTGCCGCGATGCTTCCAGCGCCTGCAAAAAAGCCAACCATCGTTTTCGCCTGTAATGCTAGCTAAACCTAACTGATGCTGCTGGCACAGCTCGCCTGACCGGATGTTGGCGGCACAGAGCCGCGACACGTGCTCAGGACGCATCCGATCCTCGCGACGATGCTCCTATTCTTTTGGATTTTTTAGTTGGCTTTTAGCTTTAGTCTTTATCAACATTAGATCTAACAATCGTAGCTAAAAACTATTAGCTAAAAAAAAAAACAGGACCGATAGCAATGGGACGGCGTCGCGTCTGGGCTGCGATCATTCCTCTGCGGTATTGCTTGACGTGCGAATGTGATGGGGCATTACTACGTGGTACCGCACTTTCTCTTACGAGAGTTTGCAAAAGTGGCAGAACGTGGCACGCCACACTCTGTTGCATAGTGTGGATAACAACCAGCAACCAAGTCCGATCAACAAAATATATGCTTGCGGTCACACATATGCCTTTTGTCGCACGAAGCATAACCACCTCGTAGATTCTCCTCACGTCAATGCCTCGGTTCATTTTTTTCCCTCGAAAAAAATGCCTTGGTTCATTTTCTCACTAAGACCTTGTTTGGTTGGCCTAATCCCGGCCGAACCTAGTTATTTTGGGTCAGGGTCCCAACCAGGCCATCCAAACAAGGCTTTAAGTCTTGGCCAAAACCGATCTCATAACTAAGTTTTCGTGATGCTAGTTAAAATTCAGCACAAAAGCAGCTACACATCCCTGAACCGATCCTGCGCCTTGGTAGTAACAAGAAACCTGTTTGCCAGGCCATGGAAGCTGCAGCCTGCAGGCACACGATCGACGAGCTAAGCCGCAGCTGCATGCATGCACAGGGCTCGAGCCGGAGACCGAGAGGGGTGGAGAGATGCAACTAGGGCAAGCAGCATATACAGAAGGGCGGCAAGGCAACCCGACAAGGCAGCTGGTATCCGTATTTGATCGTGTGCCTGCCCCTGACATGCAGATCGACGCAGTCAAAAAACAGTCGCTCGGCAGCGTATTTTGCCGATGTGAAAGGGCTGGCCGTGTCTGCCCTGCGCTGCCTTACCTTGCCGCGGCAAAGCCCATCTGAGCTAAATTCTGACCCTCTGAAGCCGTGAAGCATGTGTGTATATATTATAGATAGCTCCAGAGTCCAGAGCAGCTGGCAGCTTGGTTTGGGGAGGGCCGAGTAGAGACAATCACAAAGATAAGGTTCACGTAACAATCACTTCAGACTCCGACATAGTATTGTGTTTTCTTATCTGCCAAATATAAAAGAAAATTACTACCTTATCAACTTAAATTTGGTCTGTGGCTGCCGAGAAGATCGTACATATTTGTAATAATTTTATCAGAATTGAACTTCTGTATTGTTTCTTTCTCGACATAGACCGCAATGGAGTCTCGTAAGAAGCACCTCCTATTTTATCTCAAAGAAATATTGAAATACAGATCCCGGCCATTAATTATCAATAATTTGTCGTTTGTCAAGATTGTACCCAAATACCTTGGACATCCTCCTGCTTGCTGCCTCGCCGAGCGGCAGAGACGTCGACACTGGAAATTGATAATACGATATAGGATGGAAAGACGGCCTTACTTCCTAGTTGGTGGCCAGTTACCAGTAATGCAATACCTAGATGGGGTATAGGAGATAGATAAAACAGCCAACAAACGTGTTGCAGCATCAAGGGCAGCCGCCGGCCATTAGTTGTGCGTGTCTAGTGGTTTCTAAGAGAAACTTAACGAGAAATGACCGTACATACTCCTATTAACAACATGTAACAACCACTTAACCTCTTTTAAAGTATTTAAGTAGGGATAGAGGGTAAAAAAATTATAATAACTATACTCTAGATTCTCTTAATAGGTAAATATATTGAAACGGATACTCTCAAGCCTACGAACACACACAGTGAAAACGGAAGGAGTACTAATTACTGCATCTCGTAGCAGATTGGCAAATTCCTTGGAGGCCACAGGCCGTCCGCCCTTCTCTCCGGCACTGGTTTAGCAAACAGAGTAAAAGAGCAAACTGCTACAACGCCGATGGCTCAGCCACAGGAACAGAAATCTGAACACCGACAGGGGTGAATTGAAGAGCGAGTGTATTTGTACTGGTAGCCGTAGCAGAAATGTGTGTACTGTGCTGCATGCGTGCTCGCTTGCTGACGGATTGATCCGTTCATCCGACCGTTGAGATGGTTTATTTGCGATACAGGCATTCCACAGCCATCCGATTGCGATTCGAGTTCGTCTGATCATGATCCAACGGCTGTGTTGCGTGCCCATGTCTAATATGAGGAACAACTCGATCCTTGGGAAAAAACACTATCATCCTCAGTCCTCACCAGTATCCAAACTCTGAACCTCCATGTGTAAGTTCTTGTACTAACTACAATCATTCTCATGAAAAATACACACAAAAAGAAAAGCATAACTTTTGTTGCCGCACGCTTTGTGCAGTTTTTATTAATTCGGTTCATCCGAATATGTTCAGGCCATTTTCAAAAGAAGCTTGGACGCTGTCCCAAAATAGCAGGTATATCGAAATGTAACGTTCTAAGGACCTAATCGATATAGCCACGGAATGATATCGATAAATATGCTTTGACCAGTAGTACTACTGCAATAATTGTACTACCTGCCTCGAGCGCGCATGTGCGGAGAGAACGTGTTTGCATGATGCAGAACGATAATGATGCCTGGACTAATATAGAATGCAAGTGCGAAGTGATAATTACATGGGTTATTTAATTAACATCGATCTCGCGTACGTTCAGCTAGTCTCGTTCTTTGATTATATAGCACCAAATTACTGGCACATGATCCACAGCTCTCCGCTAAATTAGCGCCATCATGATGCTAACTGAAACTTTACTGCCTCCGTTTCGAAGTAGGCATCGTTTTACAATGAATGGGGAGCTAGCCAAAAGTTTCAAAACTTTGGCGGTTTGACCATCGATGTTCATAAAAATGCACATAAAGTATTTAGACTTTTATCATCACTGAAGCAAAACTATTATTGATTTGTCATATTAGCATATTAAAATTAGTGGCCAATGTCTAAAAATGATAGTATCTATTTTGAAATGGAGGTAACACTATCTAATCCTGCTGTTAGCTGCAGCAGACATGTCAGTGTGAAGTGGCCACTTGTGCACGATGCAAAGGCCACTGGCTGTCGTGACTTATGATTTTTTACTTCTCTCAGCAATTACTATTTCTTTACTAATAATTTATAACTAAAAATCATAACACACGGTCTAAAAAACAGATCCGAACCCCGTACTCCTTGTGGCAGTAGCCCGTCCATCGCTGTGCGCGCGAGCGCCTGATCGAGCGGTGTGCCCGAATCATTTCCTGCCTTCGGAGCTGTCCTCCTCGGCTACGGCTACGCGCACACAAATCGCTCCTACGACCACGAATTGCGGGGCAAGAACCGAAGGAGGGCGAAGAATGGCCCACCCGTTTCCTAGCCCTCAACACAGCTCCTAAGAGATGTCCCTTTCGTCAAATGAGGCCCTGCCTCCCCCGTAGTTGCATCGCGCTGAAGTCTAGAAGAAAAGATGTAGAGGGAGAAAAGGAAAGAGAGAGAATGAATGAGACCGTATGGTAATAATAGTGTGTGTACAGGTGCAGGTGGTCCTCCTTGCTCTCCAGGACCTGTCCGTTGTTTGCTGGGCTGTCCCTGTAATACTCGATGCATCGGCGGTACCGCCTTTCGTCTTAATTTCCAACCGGATCTCAGCCCTCTGATCGACACTTTTGACCGATCGGACGGCCTTGATTCACTGTGACATAGTACTACTGAAATGCACACAGCTTGTTCTTGTTTCACTGAAGACAGAAGTTCCGAATCCAAACTCCTCTGTTGCGTGTTTTACTTTTACTCACGTAAGGAAACCAACCGCGCGGTGTAAAAAAATGTTCCGGTTCCGTCGCCGAGGTCCAACCACCAGCCTGGAGTCTGAACTCTGAACCATGCCAACGCTAGCTGATGCTGCTTCATCGTTGACACATGACTGACAGAACTGCAAAGATCGATTACACGGACAGCAAACAGACGGCAAGGAAGCAAGCCATAGGCAAACTGTTGTCGCGTGTAGGCATGAACTTGTGCAGCCACAGCTCTGGTACTACACCCAGGTAGAAGCCTTTGGGCTCTTCCCATCTCTTCTAGGCCTGTAAAACTCATCAGCTAGTGTAGTTAGGACTTGGGAGTGGTAGCACTGGACAGTGGACACTGCAATTGCATGCCCTGTAGATGTAGCTGTAGCCGTAGCTGCAGTAGTAGCGCCACTACAAGCAGCTAGGCATGCAACGGATAGACTGTTGCGTTTTTACGGCACAAAGAAAGGCTCCAGCCACAGTCCAAAAAGAACTCAATTTAGGAAGATGATCAAAGAGGCTGCTGCCTGCAAAGGTAAAGTTGTTGGTGGTGTCTATGCATACATTGCATGGGAGGGAGGAAGAAGGGAAAGAAAGCAGGAGATAGAGAGGCAGGCATGCATGCATATAGTTAGTAGTATGTGGCTATGTAATGTGCATGTGAGCAGCACAATGAATTGAATGCCCTTTGCTGCTCCCTTTGCTCAAGCAGTGCAGTGCAGCAGGTGCATCTTCTTCACTGCTCAAGGTGGATCACAGCAGATTGGGTAAAAGGGTGTATAGATTCTTGGTGGTCAAAAGGAGCAAAGGGTGCTGGATGCCCACTTAATGCATGGTTTTGGTTAATAGTAGTACTAGCATCTTTGACCCATGCCGCCAAAGCTGATCGGGCTCTGTTTGCAGAACGGCTCTGAGGATGGCTGCTAATAAGTGAGTAGTATAAATGTGCGCGTGTGTGGTTTGCATTGGAATGTTAACTGCTGGGGCAAGGAAATGCTCTGATTAATCAGTTCAAATCATGTGGTTTCTGGTAAGTGATGCAGCTGCAGGAAATAAAAGGGCAGAGGGAACTCAACTTTTCAGGCAGCATGATGGATTCTGGAGATCGTTTGGATAAATGTGTCATTTCAAAAGTTTTAGACTTATGCTCTTGCTAAGAGATTAGTAAAACGGGGTGCTCTAAGTGGCTTATAAGCTAGAATTTCTAACTTATTTTACGTTGTAGCTGTTGTTGGCTTATTCGATATAATTAAACATGAAAAAATAAAAAATGTTATATCGACATAAACAATGCAAAAGAATAAGAGAAAAAAAACAAAAAAAACAAAAAGATAGAAAAAGACAAAAAAAACCATAAGCCAACTTTACTGTGCCAAACATACACACACAAACAGTTCGACCAGCTTAATTAGGCTACTTAGGCTATGTACAATGATGTGATGTTAGCTGTGTATAAATCTTGCTACATAGGACACGAGATGATGTGAAGGAGAGAGGTGGAACATAAAGAATTGGGTCAATTATTATGCAGTAGTCGACTGTAACACGGTAAATAAGATATATTGTGTCATGGAGAAGTTATCTATAGAGACATATAAAAAGACAACTTATTGTATGAACCGTCTTTAGTATCGTCTATAGATGATATAGAGGATATTATATATAACAGTTGTCTATATCATTGTACATACCCTTAAAACACTATTCTCTCTATCCTATAGTATAAGTCTAAAGCCCACCATATACATAGACCAAGGAGACACTAAATATAAGAAAGAGTTAATGCCATTGGACCATGCATACTAATATTAAATGGCATACTACAACTATCCATATACTTTTTTCACAATAAAGAAGGGTATATGGTGGAAATACTATAATAAATATACCTTTGGTCTCTGTTACATTGTGAGACAACGCTTTCTAAGAATGAGAACTTATATTGTGGAAAGGAGTGCGTAGAATTTTACAAGCAACCGTGTAAATCCTTCCATTTCTTATGGAATTCCTCATTTCAAATAGGTCCTCGGCCACCAAATACCACTCAAAATCAACTAGTCAAAAGCATTCTTATCACCATCCATCTGACCTTTTGAGGAATGGTTTAAGGCTAATGTCTTCCTAAAATTTCTCTGTCCTTCCTCCATTCAAAACAAACCCTGTTAGCTTTTCGTCTCACGTAGAACCTCCTCCGGTGTCAAAAGGGTATCTCTAGGCAATCCGAATCCATCCTCGATAGCACATCCTGCTCCTGCCATAGCCCCTCCGTCCCCAACTGCGGAAATTGCCCAAAGAGCCACTTGTAGAAGTTGGTGTTTTATTGACCTTGCGTGTCTTCAGTAATTCCTCCTCCTGCATCCAACGACAGAATCCAGTTTATTCGTCTCCTATTGTTGGCGACCATATGAAAAAAAAAAGCCTGTGTTGACGTCTCCTTTCTTAAGCCAATTAACTCTAGCTCCGTTGGATACATGGTGTACTTAATTATGTAGCACACGCAGCCTCCGAAGTTTCACGATATCTGAAAAGGGCGGTATACGTACATCAATACATGGAACAGCACGCTACACGCTCCAGTTCCTCGAGTTTTTGGCAGAAATAGCCATTTTTTATGCGACATTAGCAAAAATAACGCTCTCAAAGTGGTATTTATAAAAATAGTACTTCTGCCGTACGGTGACCGTACGGTATTAACTGTGGCGCTCTGTGTAACTATCCTGAGGATAATCACACTTAAGCAAACGAATTATTATTCCTCTAATCAGTGGAACACTGTTCCGACGAATAATAAGCCTTGCCACGAATAATAAGCCCACCATACACGCAAACCAAAGTTGTACAACAGAACAAAGATTAGAAATTGTACTTTTTATTATAGCACATGCCACGAGGGCTATGGTGTTATATACAAATACATAGAGGATTTTGGCCCAGCGATCGGTCATCGGACTATCCGAACGGTCAATGGGTTCGGACTATCTGAATGGTCTGATCAATTAAGGAGGATTTTGGCCCGGTGATTGGTCATCGGTGACGTTCGAACTGGTCCGAACGATCAATAGAGGGAAGGAAAGGGAGGGGCGGCGGGATGGGGTCGACGCAGGACGTGGCTGGATTCGTGTTGTTCATGTGTCGGTCGGTGGGGAAAGCGGGGTGGGAGCAGCGAAGATGGCATGGGCGGCGACATGAGTGCATCTAAGCCGTCCACACATCGCCCGAAGGGGAGGGTGGGAAAATTTGAAATTTTATTTTACGTTTTAATTTTTCAGGAGAGCCGAGAAATGCAAATAAAGGTTAGAAACTAGAAAAAATCCAAATAAATCTTAAAAAATTCATAAAAGGCAAGGAACCCAAATAAAATAGTTTTAACTTAATTTTACCACAAATGCACAATAATTTCAATAAATTGCTCTCTAGGCTTAACTAAAAGATTTTAGAAAAAGGGGATTTTTAAAACCAAGAAAATCCAATAAAATAAATAAAGAACAATTTTTTTGATGTTACACATCAAATTTTGTAAATTTTGGAGCTCGTTTACTGTATGAAACAACTCCTACAAATATCGAAATCGTACGCATTTTTGAGTAACATTCAGATCGACCAAAATGACCTCTTATGGAGCATACAAAAGCAATATTTTCTGTACAATATTTATGTGCTAATTAAGGAATTATACGAAACTCAACACAGTAACGAAGGACTACTAAAAACTTGGCCATAACGGATGAAAAGAGCAAAAAAAAATCCACATTCCAAGTCACATGAAATCATCACACCCTACTTGCGAGACGTAACGCCTCAATATTCTAGACAATTTCAGATCATACAAAATTATAAAAAAAAATTACATAACCAACTACAATGCATAAGGAGTTTTGAAAATATTTGCACCTCGTTTTCTATATTACAAAATTCGTACAAAGTCTACACATAAATAAATTATGGACAAAAATTCTTAATGTTTGCAATTACAAAAAAAATACACAACCAAAGTAAATAAGGCTCCACACAAAATTCATAATTGTTAAAGCTCATTTCCTATATCTAAAAATTATTACATAGAAATATTTCGAATATGCTTCTACAAATAAATGGATAATTTAAATTTATCGTAGTACTGCATGGGCGTAACAGCTGATCACAGGAAGCTATCACACTAACATCCAAACACAGCGCTTGGAAATAATTTGCATGCGAACCACGATGTTGTCGTCGGTGAGCTGATGGAATGGCTAATCATGCGGTCCGGGAGTGCATGATGCTACAGTTGTAATCGTATACTCTTGGACCGCATGATACTACAGTATGTCGAAATCATGTGGTCCGGGATCGCATGGTGCTATAGTAGCCAGGTTGTGCGTCCGGGACTGCACGATATTAGTATGTTGCGCTCCCGCACCGCACGATTTAAGTGTCGTGCTCTAGGTCCGCATGACTGCACACATGTCAGCTGTCTGTAATCTCGCGCTTGGATAGGAGGTTAAAAATAGAATTTCCGTGGAATGAGTGCTATATTTAAAATTTTTGTGCAAAATAGGATCAAAATGCCCAAAATTCAAAACTGGAAGGTGGCAGCTAACGAACATACACATTTTGCTGTGGCACGCATGCATGCCGTGCTAACTGCATGCGTGGTACTATGTAAAAAAAAGTTAATTAAGGGCATGTCAGCACCATGCGTGTATACTTGTTAATTAATTTTCATTTGCTCGAATTCTTTTAGACTGATGGATTATGACTTAAATATTTAAATTCTAACTATTCATAAGAGACAATACGTAAAGGAAAATAGTCGTATATGATTTTAGTCAGTATAGTTGAACTCAGTATACTTTTTACTATAATTTTTCTATTGACTCTATCTTAAAAAATATACTATTTAAAAAATAGTTATTATAAATAATACAAATATAAATTAACCTTAAGCTAAAAAAACCCACCTATAGACTAGGTTGTGGATCTGCTTGTCTGGGGAAAGAAATAAAACGGCTATTTGCTCCCCTTCAGAGTCAACCTAAACAGTTGATAGCTCGTCAAGCTGACTCGAGTGCGTACGTACCACACCCGGGGCGGCCCCATCGGCTGGCTCACACAACGAGAACCAGCACCACGCTCACACTGTGACGCCGCCGAGAACACGAGTACGTGACGGCGTACTTGCAACGGCGCCGCACGCATGCGCGCGGCATGTCCCATATGCCGCGCGTTCTCTTGCCAAACGCCGGTGCGCACGTACGTGCAAACTAGCCAAGCGGTGTGGGTACCGCGCCGCGCATCCGTGAAGAGCATTAGCATCGCTTCCATTTACACCGTACCGTACCGGCCGCGGCCGGCGTACCACGGATAACATACAGGCAGAGAGAATACGACACGAGGCACTGGTGCTGGCCGGCTACGGCCCCCGAGCTTTCCCCCTTTTCTCTTTTATTGCTTGCCACCGGCCTGGCCTGCTAGTACCACTGTTTTAATATTCACGTGCCAAAGTAATCGACACAGCTTCCAATATTGTAGCTGCCCCATCAATGGCACTTGCGATTTGTCGCAGAAATATGTTCGCCGACGTATATGAAGTGCGATAATTACATGAGCGCCATGAGGTGATCTCATCACACTAGGTAGAACATGGAAACATAAAAGCATCCTGCTATAAAAATCCCGCTGAGTTTGCGTGCTCTCGCTATTTGCAGGTGAAGGATGATGTAAGGGAGCTCTGATTTTTGCTACGATGAATTATTGTAATTAAATGTCAGTCTGGAAGTAAAAGTAACTGTAAAAATTGCTTCTGTTAAATGAATGACTCTGCTGTATTGACATTGTTGCTATGCACGCATGCACGTGATGCTCTCGGCACATTAATTGCAACCGTGATGCTCTGTGACATGCTGTGATGTCAAGCTGTTCTCACGTCTCCTTGATGAAGCCATTGCTGTCAAGATTTTTTATTTAGGATAGCAATGATTTATAATTTTTTTTATAGTAGTTGATTGATTTTTTTATTATAATTGAGTTGGCTTATTTGACATAATTAATTTTTTTTAAAAATAAAAATAGAAAAAAAACATGTTAATCCATCACGGACAATACAAAAGAATACAGAAAAAAACACAAAAAATGCAAAATAAAAAAATAAAAAAGAGAGAGAAAAAAGAACAATGAACCCAACGACGAACACGCTTTTGAGCGCGGCCTTGATCAGCAGAGATGAGCTTCGCTAGTTTCATAGCAGTCCAAACATCGGCGATTTGCTGTGTCAGCGTCTGACAGTCGAGGAAAATATTGTTGGGAAGTTTAAATGTAAGTTACATAATGTAGCTTAATCGATTTAAATAAAGTGTGATCATGTAGAATCAGAATAAGAGATACTTATTGACACGTAGCAAGGTAGTGGTGCATCTACATGTGGCAAACATGACGGTACTTACAATGGAAGGAGATGAACGAGTCAAGAAAATATATTTTGATAATTTGATCAAAATATCGAAAACTACCTTTGAAGCAAAACTATGACACTTGAGAGAGCGGTTTAGATTAAAGAGAAACTGAGAATATTAAGTTATATCAAGGCAAGGACTTGGTAGATTCAGATTTATGTATTTTGAAAAGCGTGCATAAGTGTCATATGTGAGTTAAAACCTATGTATGTAGGGTTATTGGTCTTCTCTTATTGTGCTAGTAGATAGTATCTACTAAGAGATAATGTGTCTGATTAGCTTATTTATTTAATGGATTAGAATGGAGACTAGTAATTAACCATTCAACTTTCCCCTCGTGAGACCAAGTGTTCATGAGTGTTAAGGTTAGGATTTGAGAGAAGAGTGATGTGGTGTGTTTTGTATCCTTTAAGGTGGAGTGGTTGTAAAATTTTTCTCTTCAAGTAGTAATATATCAATCTTTGTTCATCTCCATATTACCTCTTGTATTAATTTATTTGCACTTGATTTGGTTGGTTTTTTCTCCTCTTTTCTCTTATTAATCTTGTTGTGTCAAGAATGTATAAAAGATAGAGATAGCATCTAGAAATTAATCTTCACTTATCTAGACACTTTAGTAGCAAGTTCATAAAGAAACCTAGTTTTGTTTGATTTCTGTCTCAACGTGTGATTTTGCGATCCAAGAGTTTTTGATTCGGTGTTCTTACTTGCTGTGACATGCAGGAATACATATAGAGCTATATTGACCATCTCCTACCCACGAGCAAATTGTATTCATTGTTTTCGTATTTTGCCTATTTTTAGTGCAATTTTGCTTCAATATCAAAAATGTCTAAACTTTGACATAGATTTTCTATGATCTGTGGATGGAATAAGTTCCTGAAACCTTGAGCAAAATGTCTATATAGTCTCACAGCTTTTGGATCATCATAGCAGGCAGATCGCTAGAACAGAGGTCAAACTACTAGAATAGAGTTTCATACTGGTCTTGCGTTGGAGGTCTAACCTCCAGAGTTTGATTTCTTCTAATTTTTGATTTCTTGGTTGAATTGATTTGAGATTTTAGATATGGATTCTTTTCTCTATAACTCTATAGTTATTTAAAAAGATGATCAAGAATAGTTGAGAAAAATTTTGGACGGCACCACCCATCGTCCCTCTGTTGCCATTCGGTCTTACAACAGGAAATCGTGAGGAATAAGGACATGCATTTCACTTCCTTGAAGTTTGCTAAAAAAGACAAAAAAAATTTAATTACAAAGAAAACGCACAAACACCACATTCATACACAGTGTGTCTCTAAGCACATGTCTAGACAGACAGAGGCCATGGATAAATCTGCGATCTCATAAAATTCTTACTGAAGCACACTCGCATTTGATGAACTACAAACCCAAGTAGTTAACTCTCCAACCTGGTAAAATTAGATTAACTTACACTCTGACTTGATTTGAGAGGACAGTTATGTATGCTAACATGATAAAAATCACCATGATTAAAGATACAAGATGTGCCACAATAAACTCTATGGAGTAGCTCGTTAATTAGCAGCCTCACAAAACATGCAACTCATCGCCAAATTAAGGCCGCGCTCACGACAGTGACGGGCCACGGTTTCCAGCGTTGTGTCGGCTTTTATTTTATTGTAGCGATTTTGTTATTTTTTTCTTTTTTGGTATTTTTGTGTTTTGTTTTTTCCCGTATTTCTTTGTATTGTCTGTGATAGGCTAACATGTCGCTTCTATTTATATTTTTTAAAAATTTAATTATACTCAATAAGTCAACTCAACTACAATAAAACATCAACTAAAAAGTATAAATCATCGTTATTCCAAACGCTACCAAGCACATACTTCTTAAAACCATCAGTTTGCAAGTAGCAACCCTAACCTCCGAGCATGCATCAGCAAGTGCGTATGGCTTGTACACATGGATAGATCCAAGATGTGTATATAAATATAACCGCGCTCAGCCCAAGACAGCCGCACCGGCTCCACGTGAGCCCGCGTTCCACGACCCCAGGGGCGGCACAAGCGGCCGCATCGTGCTCACCGCAGGGAATCCATTCCAGTCCCAGCTCCGCCTCCTCCCTACGGAGGCGCGCGCAAAAGGCAACTCACTGGGCACAGGCCCAGCGCTCCTCACTCAAAATTTACCGCTACGAGAACAAGAACTCTACGAAAGCCCAGAAACAGGTGAGCAAATCCTAGAATCTACAGGTTGACTACAGCGTGCACCAATGCACTCTGCTGATCGACCAATGCAGAATATATTATTTCGCCGGTATGGCCTGGGATTTTCAAAGATCTCCTTTCGCATCTGCAGCCACGAGCAGCAGATACGATCGAGCTGGTGGTACAGCGTATAATCCTACATAATCCTTCGGCATATCAATATTACTGTACCATAAAATCTCGTGCTGTTAAAAAAGATAAAGCATTCGAAATGGATACCACTGCACCGAATCGTTTGTTTGCTATTGAGGATCGGACACCACTACGGGAACCTGGGAGATAACAAAAACAAATGCACCTGGCTTCTTAAAACAGTGCAAAAGGGTTGGTGGTGGACTGGCATTGGCGAGGAAAGGAAAGGAAAGAGAGAGCGCATTGCCATAGATAGGATAGGAAAAGACACTACGAGTAGAACCGTACGGAAACGCTTTGAGCTCTGACATGGACTTTGACCTGGCTTGCATAGGTAGAGATAGGAATAGCGATGATTTTTAGATTTTATTGAAATTTTACTGTAACTGTCTTATTTTTTTACTATAACTGAGTGGTATATTAGGTATAATTAAATTTAAAAAATATAAAAATAAAAACAGCACGCTAGTCTAGAGCGGATAATGTAAATGAATACGAGAAAAAAAACAAAACACAAAAATACCAAAAAACAAAAAAAATTCCAAATGTCATTTCTATCTGTTTTATGTTTGATTTGAGAAGTATTTGACCATATATGTTGCTTGGTCTTTAAAGTTGTGGAAAATTGCAACCAAATTTGGAGAAAATCAAAACTTAAAGAAATTATGATTGAAAACCCTTTTTTGAGGGGTTTGCAAAACCATTTTTTTAACCCTACCTTGTTCATTGCAAGAATTGCCTTTGTTTAGTTTATATAACGATTTAGATTTGCTTGGAATGCAGGTATTTATATGAAATTTATCGATTTCGATGCAATACAACAATATACTCTACTTCTTTCTCTGTTCCTAAACAAGTTACTTTTGGCGCCTCTACATCACTTTTCAATTTTCAATAGTAATACGATTTAAGATTTTTATTTTTGTTGGTTTTTGAAAAAAATTATTTTTGCTATCGAAAATGTTATTCCCATTGACATTATGATTTCCTAATTTTTCAAAACATTGAGGTAAATATCAATTGTCAATCTTGAATACTGTAAACAAAGTGGAACAGATGGATCATGGAAGTTTGAGTCATTTTTCCATAAACCACCAAAATGCTCCTGATTCTTTCCTCTTCTTCCTTCTTCTCCTTTCTTCCTCTTGCCGACCAGGCTTTCCATGGTGGTGCACGCGCTCAACCACATCGGCGAGCTGCTCTACCTCAGCAAGCTATAGTGTGCGGTCAGCGTGCCCACCTCCCTTAAGATAGAGGCACACACGCAGTAGGTTGGCGAAAGAAGATGGTTGGAATGGGGTGGCAAGGCACCAGGGGTGAACATGGAGGCGGTTCTAGGTGAAATCGATGGAAATAGCATGAGCTGGGCACATTCCCAGAGGTGGGGATTCTATTTTTGTGGATGTTGGGGTTGGAGGATGTGCTAAGGAGGCTAGCATCGGCGATGAGGTGGTGGTGCTTAGTAGTGGCAGTCTACAACGGTGGGGATGGGCAGAAGGAGGTGGGGAAGAGCATTAGCATGACGAGGCGCACCTCATGACACGGCTGGCTTGGCAGGAAAATGACAAAGGTGGCAAATCATTGTAGGCGAAGACGAGGGCAACGGTGTAGCTCAACTCCGGCAAGTCTAATTGTCTTGATGAGGTCGATGGCATCGACGTGCAGAGGCAGAGCCCATAAGGAGGTCAACTGCGGCGCAAGCAGAGGGAGGCTACGAGGGGCAACGGCTTGCTAGAGAGGCGGGCTCAACGGCCGACAAGGGGCAGCGGCGACAGCATCATGGCTAGGCATGGGCAACAGTGGAGTTAGAGCAGAGGGAGGAAGGTCAAGGAGGTGACGGGTGACGCAAATTGATGAAAAATTGAGGGGAGAGGAGAAGAGAGAGAAGGAAGAGGCAAGGAAGGGGTCGTGGATATTTAGGCCATTTCCTATCTGGTTCAAGTAGCTAGGCTATAAAAACGATTAAAATTTGAATAAAAAGGTCAAATCGTCAATTGGCTCATGAACTTTAGAGTATTTTATATGTGTTAATGTATTCGAGGGCATTTTAGCAATGGCCCATAAACTTTGTAAATGGCAAATCAACAATGGCATGCCAGATAATGGGTGGTTTTTTTAGCTGTAGCTGATACCCTATAACTATAGCTAATTGTTTTTGGTCCTAGCATGACCGTTTGTGCAAACAAACTAAATGTCGATAAGCCGCTTTGAAAAACCTGTTTTAATAATCCATTTTGAAAAAACGATAGAAAAATTATCATATTTTTTATTTAAAAAAAATTATAAGATATAAACTGAAAAAAAGACCAATGTTTTAACAAAAACAGACAGTTTCTTGAGGAATTGATCAAACCACCCTACTGACAATCCTTCTTTTCTTGCACCCCAGGCAAGCCACCACTAATCCACCATCTCACACCCACGTGGCATCATTCAATAGGTTGGCACAATCCCCAAGGACAAAGAGTCAGAGAAAGAGATTCGCATATACGGATACCTCATGCGACAAAAATCTTTTTTAACTGAAGGAGCAGTACGTAATTCGCTGGAAGGCAGATGGTTAAAATAAATAATCACATACTGTCCCAAGTCCCAACTGTGACCATCTACACCAGGCTATGAAGCGTGGGCCACAATGCCAAATCAGGTTCGCAGCTGCTGTGCATATAACTCGAGACTCTCGTCCAGCCTAAGGACCAACTAACCTCTGATCCCATCCGATCCACATCTGTGGTTGATCCAATAATCTTTGAGAACCAACGAACAAAAATAATGGAATTAGCAGTGGATATACCGATAAAGGGATTCGAAGTTTGGGCATTATAGGAATGAAAAGGATAGATAAGATCAGCATTCCAATCTAACCATCTGCTGTGTTGTGCTTTTCTTTCTCTCCTTTTCATGCCCCCCTCCTATCACTTTCCCCACTTCCAATACTCTCCCTCTCTCTCTCTCTCTCTCTCTCTCTCTGAAACATCACAGCCTCAGTCACAGGTCAAGGAGAGTTGCAAGCCTGCCTACTCCCTCGCTCGCTCTGCAAAAAGCTACCCAAGGGCCAATAAATACTGGGAAAGGAACAAACCAACAACACAAAAGAGGGAGAGGCAGTGCTCAAGGCCCCACGGGCATGAAGGTGCCGAATTAAATTCTAATCCACCCATTCTCTGGACCGAAGCGTATCTGTACACGATCCGATTATTCACTGGCTGCCACAGCCTTAAATATCCTCTTTCTGGAAACCAAAAAATAATCCCTATCCCCTTCTTTACATCCAACAGATAGATAAAGGGGGGAAATTAAACCAGCAAAAGAAATCCTAACAAAATGAAGAAACAACTAGTACTACCAAGCGACCTCAAAGAACAAATCTCTCAACCCCACCAAATCACAAAATTTACAGATACATTCTTTCGATCCCGTGGCTGCGTTTCAAAATCCAGCCGGTCCAGTCCTCGATGTAAATGTGCAGCAAATTTGCTTTGCAACTCGATTTCCATGCACTGCTGATCGAGGTTTGACGTCGTTACCCAGCCGACGAGCTTCTTTTACCGGATACGTGTAGCTGAAGATGATTGCCAGTAATTATGGAGCTTCGTTGCCGTGCACATAAATAAACCTATCAAAAGCATCTTCGAAGCATCGCAGGTGCTCCGGCGTTTGAATGGAATTCGCATTGCATCTTTACCCCCATGGCTAACCATCTTCCACAAAAATTCTGCCAATGAAATCTTGAAACCTTTTTGAATAGAGCTTCGGGTCCACGGCAGATATTGAATTGGGGTCTGTCTGTAATGACTTGTAAGCACGCTCTAGCCTTTTGGTGATGTCATAATCCTGGAGAATGTCGATTATCCCAAAATACAGAATCACGTCATACACTCCACCGTTCTGGTTTGAGTCCAAGAACCCCCCACCACTAAGGAGAAATGGGTCGAACTCGCTCCTTCTGGATGCTTGCTCTGCCCGGGCTGGCATGCACGCACCCAGTCTAATCAACGGTTTCCTGAATTAAAAAAAATGTTGGCAGATGACATTAGAGAACCGATTAATGAATTTGAAATTGACTTGTGGAGCATCGGTTGCTTTTAAACTGCAAGGAACAATCATCTCTAATGCAGCTGAGCAAACAGCTAGGTCCCAACAATCTCTAAACACATCTGTGTAAACCAAGTGGACGGCAATGAAGTTTTGCGCTATGATGACTGCTCAAGTTCTTATGAGATGGGTTCTGAGACCAGGTACAACTGAGTTATGAGGGAATGAACCAGGTGCAAGACTCATGACAAAGCACAAATATTCTGCTTTTATTCCAAATGATGGCTATTAAGATCTCGAATAGAATCAACTAATTGAGTTTGTTACACCAAGGCTTCTCGGGATATTGAAGATGCTATATCTGCTTCAATTTGCTAACATTTCAAGATACTCAACTTGAAAATCTTCCCAACATTATCTTCTTTAGCAAATAAATATTTTCAAAAGGATCTTAAACAGAAAATTTATCCTCTTCGGCAAACAAATATTCAAAGGATGCATAGAAATATTTCATTTTCACGTGGTCATTATAAGCAAAGTTAATCCCCTCTACAGAAATTAGTAGTATTATACCAACAAGAATTAAAAGGAATTGCAAATTGAACCCCTAGCTCCAGTGTTCCAAACAGAGAATGTAAACTCTAATAAACTCTCATATCATAAAATGGAAAGGGGTAGGCACCTCAAACAGAGAATATGGATAAGTCTTGTCATGATTAAAAACTATTTATTGGCAACATCTCTGATTGGAACAAAGATTGTTTCAGGAAAAATACAATGCACACAAGTCAACAAGCAAACAGAGATGCATATGTTAAACACTCCAACATACCGGCAATCAGGTATCCTATCAAAATCATGATCAGAGAAGCACAGCTCTGGCATGCCGCCGCCACCTTGAAATGACTCACTCTTCATTGAAAGCTCTGGATAATGATCATTGCTTAGGTTAGAATATATGAGTGATCTTGTCAAGGTCGAAAACAAACAAGTCAACTTACTTGGAGAAGCTGTAAAAGTAGACAAGCCCATCTTTGAGGCAGACATGTCATCACAAAAGTGAACTCCAACCAAGAAGCTGTAATCCATAATCCCCTCCGACTCCAAAAAATCACAATCTCTCCTGAGTTGCCTGAAGAATAAACTCCATCGAAGTTCGCATTACTAATTCAATTAAGGTAATTTTGATGCCCCAAACAACTTGAGGGTTGAACTTACTCATGCAGATCTCTATACCAAGATTGCTGCAACCGAAATACAAAGTTGAGGTCCAAGTCCTTAAGAGTGGTTGTCTCATCAATCTCGTCTTCAAATTTGTCTGCTGTTCGGCCATAGGATGAACCTTTCAGATCAAAACGGCGATGAATCCGATATTCCGAGCAGAACAAATTGCCCATGACAATAAAGCGAACCTGGAGAAGGAAGTTGTCATGAATCATTAACTGTTGCAAACATTTTGCAGCAAGGTTGTTGCAAACATTTTGCAGCATATCACGCACCTTCTGGACATTAAGAGGCTTTACACAGTGGACACCATAGAACCTTGTGATTAGAGAGTCCCCATATTGACTAACATGTTGGTAGTAGCTAGGCAACATCCGAATCAGCAACTGCACAGGCGAAATAACAAGGTGATGACAGACCTCAGCACAACGGGGGGAAACAGTTTTTCTCTGTAACTAATTGAACTTAGCAGCATATTTTGTTTTTACATGTACCGAGACACAACTAAGTAGATAATACCAAAGCAAAGGCTCATGTTCGCAAGGCTTGTAACTCTATATGAGAAACAAGAATTTCCGAATTCAATAGCATTTCCACAATGCAATTTGAATAACAGTGCAAACTGTTTCACCAGCAACAGCGACTCCTAATAAAGAATTTATCCGATTTTATGTAGTTACTCAACAAGTAAAGTTTACATCAATGGCATGAACAAAGGAAACTACCTTGACTTCCGATTTCTTCACCGTCTTAATCATGAAGCGATCATCTTGGGTGAGGTAAAAGAAGCTCCCACTTTTCCCAGGCGAAGACAGCTCCCTAAGAGCATCATTCCCGCAGATTGCGAGCATGTAATCCGCCGGATCAACAGTGAACAACTTCCTCAAATGCCTGCAAAATTCAAAAACCCAGTAAATAATACAGTAAGGCACAAAACAGCAAAACTAAAGCACAGCACACATTGATTAGGAGGAGTGGCAAGCAAGCACCTGAACACCATGGGGCAGTAGTCCTTCCACCTGAAATCTGAGGACGAATGCGGTGGTGTGACCTTAGACCCCTCAGGTGGGAAACGCGTCCAGAACTTCTCACTTGGGTCAAAATCCGCCGGTGCCAGCTCCCGCATTGGCACCGCCGCAGACTTCCCCACCGAATGCCTGCAAGATGTCCACCATAAACACCCCCAAATCCACAACCACGCTAAAACCCACGCCACACTGCCAGCATTTCGCCACAGCAATAACCAAACAGTAATCACCTGATGCCCAATTGCAGCTGCAGCATGAGCTCGTAGTTCTTATGGCCCTTGGAGATGGTCTGACCAGGTCGCTTCCCATCTGGCGTGGCCGCCGCCGACGACGCCCAGCACGGGCCTCCGCTGGCTCCTCGCCGAGCACTCCTCTGCGTCCGCATGTACGTCGCCCCACCTCCAATGGTAGCGGCCTCCCGGTAGAGCAGGGACGCCTCGAGCGCGTCTACGATGTCGCAGGTGATGTCCCCCGCCTCGCCCTCCGACTCCCAGATGCAGATCCGTGGCACGGCCGCCGCCTTCTCCCCAATCCCCTCCACGGAGGACCTCTTCCGCACCGTACCCCCACCCCCCGCGCCAACCGGCGGGAAGAAGGTGCCACTTATGGCCGGCAGGTCCACACAGCTCCGAGGCCAGGAACCGACGTACCGGCTCCCGTCGGGCCATGTGAACACCCCTGTCCCCCTGGGCACGCCGTTCTCCCAGACCCCGTCGTAGCGGCTCCCGTTGGCCCAGATCAGCACGCCGCGGCCGGAGATCACCCCGGCGCGCCACTCCCCGACGTACTGGTTGCCGCAGGCCCAGACGTACCGGCCGTGTCCGTCCTGGAGGTTGCGGCGCCACTGCCCCTCGTAGTAGTCGCCGTTGGCGTAGCTCTTGGCGCCCACCCCGTGGCGCCGGTCCGCCGCCCAGGCGCCGCGGTAGGTGGCGCCGTCGGGCCCGACGAAGACGCCCTGCCCCTCGATCCGGCCGCTGCGGAACTCCCCGTCGAAGGTGGCCCCCGATGGCCACGAGAACCTCCCCTTCCCGGACGCCTTCCCGCGCCGCCACTCCCCCTCGTACATGCACCCGTCCGCCCACACGTACTTGCCCTTCCCGTGAGGGGCGCCGCCCGCGAACCCGCCGCGGTAGACATCCCCATTCGGCAGCGCCTTCTCCACCACCGCATCCGCTCCCTCGCCTTCGCCCCATCCGCCGCCGCCGCCGGCGGCGACGATCATCGCCGGCGCCACCCGTCTCATCTGCGGGCACACCCTCACGCCCCCGGCATTGCAGATCGGGAGGGCTAGGGTTTGCGATTTGGGGCTTACGCTTCCTCTCTCTCCTCTAAGCTTTTCGCCTTCGCCTTTTTTTGTTTCTATGTTTTTTTCCGGGGTGTGCTCTCTCTCGCTGGCTACTCGGTCGTTTGGTTTGGGCTACGAGTGGTGGTAGTACTGGTCTAGTAGTACTGTGCGAGTGTGGAAGCGAAGGATAGAAGAGGAGCGAGGCCCTTTTACCGTAATACCCCTACGGTTAGGGAAATTCGCTGCGTGCAACGGGCAGGCGCTCCCCGCGCGGCCGTACCTGGGATTACCTGAATGACAATGGCGTTTACGGAAATGCCCCTGGGGTGGTGGGGCCACACGAGTCACGACTGGTCCCGTCGTCGTCGTCCGTGTCGGGGCTGGGTGGAGCGCGGCCGTGCTAAGCGCCGGAGGTAGAGAATTAGTGACGGGTCGGGTTTGGGTCCCGGAGTTGGGGGGCTGACACGTGGGGTCCGTTGGCATTTGTTTGACAGCGAGTCGCTTGCTTCGTTGGGGCATTGTCATTCACGGGATGCTCTTTTGTAAGCGCTTATTAGTTAATAAATAATTATTAACAAAAAATAAAGGCAAAAAGCTGATTGAAAAGCAAAAAAACCAAGGCTATTGTTGGTCACAGCAGTTGCTGTGCAGAGTTTAAATTGAGCTCCTCTGTAATGATCCTGAAGGGACAAGGTGGTTTTTTTACAAGATATTTGTGGATGATGCGGAGCCGAGCTACAAAAGAAAAAACTGTGATCATACACTAGGGAGTGTTTCTATTTTCGTTTTGGGAGCAGCTAGCCAATGATATATCATTGGAAGTACTTCAGCAAGTTTCGTTACATTTCAGGAAGTTCCATAAAAAATATTTGAAAAAAGTTTCGAGTTTTAGTGAGTTTTAGGTATTTCTAGAAATTTTTAGAAGATTCTAGAAAAATTTCAAGGCCAAGTTGCAACAAGTTTTCAGATTTTTAAATTCAAGCTTCAAGTTTCAACAGGTTTCATCAAGTTTCAGATTAGTGTTATCTTAGGTGTTATCTCAGTGTTAAAGTTAGACAGCTATGACGCCGAAAGATTAGCATGAGGTGCAGAAACCATGTAACGGTGGATAGAATCTGGATCACTATTGCTTTGCATTCTTTTACACAATTATAAAGTCTACTTTAGTTAAATCTGCTAGGTCTCAGTGAATTTCTATGTACTATATCTTTAAAAGCAATTTATGGCAAATAAAATAACCCAACCCTTCGCTTGGCAAGCTATGCATGTTATTTATTTGCATACTGTGTATTAGCTCGCGGAGTACGGTGATTTGTGTTCACCCTCGCTCACTCATTTAATCCAGAATCAGGAGTCAGATTACAATGCTTTGGCAATATATCTGGTCGTGATGGTAAAGAAGATGGAGAGACCAAAAACTAGGCCGCGAACCCTAATTGGCTGCCTGTGGGCACGTTTGAGGGTCCCACTTATGTATTCCGTTTTTGTTGTTGTTTTTATTGATTTTGGTCCGATCGGCCCATGAGTAAGTCTACTAATATATTTACACTTTCGTATGATATGTATTTTGATGTTAAGTAATATATCTATGAGTACTATATATTGATCTAGGAAATAGTACGATGGAATCATAGAAGATTCTATGTTACAAAATCTGAATCCAACAGAAAGGTAGATAAAGAGGGATGTAGTCATCAATGCTTAGAGTGGACAGGATGAGGGATGAAGTTCTGTTGGAATAGTCTCACATTGGTTGTGGAAGGGCAAGTGACCTAGTTTAAAAGTGGGGAAGTCTCTCATCTCATTAGCTAGCTTTTGGGGTGAGAAGACCCTTATGATCCAACAAGTGGTATCAGAGTCTGATTCTAACATCTCTGGCCCAATGGACACTAGGGTGTGAACGACTGATGGACTGTGAACCTGAGGGACCGTCGGTGTACGGTAAAGGAGACCCTGAGGGACCGTCGATGTACGGTGAAAGGGCAGTGAATGACTGAGGGACACCAATGTGTGAAGGGAGAGATTGTTGGAATAGTCTCACATTGGTTGTAGAAGAGCAAGGAACCTAGTTTAAAAGTGGAGTCCCTCATATCATTAGCTAGTTTTTGAGATGAGAAAACTCTTACGATCCAACAAGTTCATATATGCTTGAGTGGATAGCTGTAGTCTCGTGGATCCATTCGATTACATTTAATCCAACGACAAAGAGTTATCCCGTTGGGTGAGGCTGGGACGATACAACGTTCCTTAGTTTTTCTCTTTGTTTGAAGATAGAGTATATCATGATTCCCAGCGAAGGATGCCCGGAAAATAAGTAACATATTGTGGCGTTTACAAAAACAAGGACAATGTGTGTTGTGAGAAGAAACAAAGTACAAACCGAAAGAACATGCTCGTACTATTGGTTCGTGGATAACGGGAGGTTTCCTAGTTCTGAGGTGGTCATGTGTCTGATATGCACAAAAAGAGCATCTTTTTCTCTTTTTTTTTACTATAACTATGTTTTTTAACATGATAGTGAATAATGAAGATATCGATATATAGAGTATATATAATTTTGTGCTCAAAAAATTATTTAGAGAATTCGTTTTAATAGACCATCACGTTTTGACATTCGGTTTTTTAACTTTCGGACAAGTCAGAAGGAATAGTACAAAAATTTAGTAATACGACAAGATCGGTATAGATACGCTAGACGTAACGATAAGAGTTGCCCGCTAGATGAGCAATCGCTTAGGGTGGAATAATGGTCACATTTCGCATGCAAATTGGCGTAACGGTGGAAGGCGCTCATTGATCGCCGGACCCTTCCAAATTTTTGCTTCATGCATTTACAGGTAAGGTATAATCGTCGAACGAGTCCAAAAATGGCAAACAATTATTAAAAAGACATATTGGATTTTTATAACACTTATCGGTTTCAGGTAAGGTTTTATAGGACACGCAGGTAAGGGATTTTTTATAACAGTTCTCGGTTTCAGGCTCTTTTTTTTTTTGTTGCAATTTTCATCGTGTCGATCTCTAGTTGGGCTTTGTAGCCATTATATCAGATCCGGATGGTGCTTTAATGTCAATGCTGGTGTTAACGGTTTGATGTTGTAAGCAAGTAGACAAAAGTATCGCCACTAATAGGAGCTAATCAAAAGAAAGCATGGTGTGAACCACTGAGGTCACGGAATCAGTTCGGTGGATTCTTTAGTTCGAGGGTTTGAGTTGGTGGATTATATTAGCCACGGCTTTATACTAATGAGGTTATGAACAATGATTAGGTTTCTATAATTGAAGAGGATCCAGTTGGCTCTATTTTCTTCACATTTTTTTTACTCTTTCTTCCAGGCACATTGTTTTTTTAATCATAAGTACAATAAGTACACACTCACACACACACTACTACATCCACATACGTATATCCAATACACACGTACACATCCAGTGTACCTATGTGTACTCAAATGATACTATTCATAAAAACAGTGCTAAATGGTGTCTCCGAAAATATGCGTCGTCCGGATACGAAATCAGGCGAGCGAGATGGCCGCTGTCGCCCTCAGCCAACCGAGCAGCCGCTCGGACGCTCCATGCACGTTGTTGGGAATGTTCATATTGCACTTTCCAGAAGCATGCAAATAATAGGATGCATGGCTATCGATCAAATTTGGAGTGACAGTTGATTTAGCTTCAAGATATGTCTAACTGAACAATGGCATCCGCTTTGCAGGCTCAGAAGTTGTCTGAAACCCAAAGGCTTCTTGCCTAGTGAATGACCAATTTAAGATTCAGATACTAGACAGATTCCAGTTTTTCTTAATTAAGGAAAGTTCGTATTAGATTTTGACTTTAATTTATAAATAATAATAACTTATAGATAAACATGTAGAGAGAAATATTTATATATAATTTTAGCGAATATAAATAAAATTATTGTATTGTGTACTATAATTAACTATTAGACAACATCTTAAAAATATATTTTATTTAAAAATTAGATATTATATAAAAACTATTTATTATAGAAAAACAATTTTTTGAAGCCAAAGCGTCTAAGTTGGCTATACCGAGTCTTGCATAAAGCATCTTGGTAGAGGTGAGAATATCGGTGCGGCACAAGGTTTGTTAGCTTATCTCAGAATCTGATTGTTTCGTCGGACCTGCCCATAAATCTCCATGCGATCGTATTGTTTATCCCAATTCCGTTATTTCAACTACACCAAATGATCTTTCGAATTGGTCAAAAGTCTGACCGAGGCCCATGCTGTGCGTATTTGACTCGACAAGCTAGACTGGAAAATAACCTGAGCGTGGAAACAAAGTTAATGTTCACGCGTATTTATTTTTTACTAATTAGTTATCTTACGTCTTAAAGCTATAGATGTGTAGAAACAGTACAACAGTAGAGGAGGATGAATAGTGCCTTTAAATTTTTTTTAAGTATTCGTCAATCCTTCACTCTAATAATTATGAAAAGCTATAAAGATCATGAACTCAAAATTTTGAAAATCGTCGTGATATAGTAATTTTAGCCTCTGTGAACAGTAAAACCAATACTATTTTAAAAACAAAAATCTATAAAACTTTCGATTCGTAGATTCAAAAGACTTGAAACTAGAACCAAAACTAGGTCATGACCTTAGGAACCTATCTCAACCAAAAGTCTTTAAAAAAACTTGAAAAAATTAGGATTTTTTTGTTCGAGAAACTCTACAGCATCAAAACCGAGCCAAAACATGAAATTGAGTTAACCCTCAGACCAAAACTCCAAATCATTTGAAATTTGGTATGCACATTCTCTAAAATGTTAGAAACATATTCCAATCAATGATTAAGAAAATCGTTGCTAAAGTTCTGATCTTTTTTGTTTGAAGGAATATTGCACAAAAAAGGGTTAAAAATAAAAACAGTGAATATGACTTACTCATAGGTGAATGATAACCAAGATGATTTTAGATGCATTATCATATATTACAGTAAGCTAAAACATCAAAGAAATTAAGGTAAAAATAGCTGGATTAAGAATCACTCGAAGGGGTTAAAAAGAGCAAAAACTGGGTTTAAAGGATATGTAAGTGATGGAGATGCCTTATGAGGATTATATTCTATCCATCTAAGGGCCATCTATAGTAAGATCTTGAAGTTTACCCAATTTGATTTCATTTAGAGTCCTTCTAGTGATATCTTATTCGTAGGGTTTTGGTCTCAAATCTTTGATTGTTCTTGCTTACCGTGACATATAAGAATCTATCTAGAGTTATCTTAGCCATGTTCAACCTACAAGCAAGTCATATATCAAGTTCTTGAGTTTTGCCTAATTTTTATATAGCCTTGCTTACCTTAGGAAATGTTGGAATTTTAGCTAAGATTCATACTACCATTGGATAGATTATGTTCATGAGATCAAATTATTTGGATATGTATTTTGGAGATTACACCATTTTTAGTTATGATTCGAGCTGATTAGCAGGGGTGCGGTCCGATCGCCCCTAGGCCTATGGTCCGACTGAAGGCTAGTCGGACCGGCCATCACTGATGGTTAGACCACTTGACCGGTCCAATCGCTTCCTATAGCGTTTGACCGGCCCAGAGAATTTAAACTCTGTTTGTTTCTGCGCTTTTGTGAGTTCTTTGTTATTGAGCAAATATGATCTTTCTATATTCCGGTAGCTAGTAGAATGAAAGTTTTAGAATATTTTTTGAGAGGTTAAATTTAAAGGTATTATTCATCTCTTCTGATTGTCGGAGGAGGTCCACTGGTTCACCTGCCCTAAACAACATAAGTGAGTGCGTACTTTGTTTCTTTATTTTGTTTGCCACGTAGATTGACACAAGGGCCCAAGGCCTGACCGAAAAATATTTCTGAATTGAATGGTTGGGACATTATGTTCTATAGGATCTGATTTCGTTTGACAACGCAAAGCCGCTCCAGGGATTAATTTTGTCTTGTCTCTATATAAAATGGAGATCCGACCTAATAATAATGTACCTTGGCATGGTGCGATAGTAGAACAGAAAAGGACACTATGAAGTGAGTTGGGCGGGCGTACCAAATGAATAAAAACATTGAGCACTTGTCCAATAAAAAAACATCAAATGTGATATGTCTGAGGAGTTGCTAGAGAATCCATCTTTTTTTTTTGTTATTTCACAAACTAAGGCATCTAAGTTCAAGTCCCACTGCCTCGTTTGGAAGAGGAACCTTCAAGAAAGTCATTGTTAAGAAAAATTGGCACACTAGAACACATGAATTTAACAGAATAGTTCGATTGAGAAAATTCATGCGTTTCACGCATGGGAAAAAGATAATAATATCATAAATGTTAACAAATACACGCTTGGATTCTAAACTGCGAAGCGTCCATGGCACCGATCATTCCCGAGGATACAACGTACAGTGCACGATCAAATTCCTACACCTGGCTCCTCGTCCGTTTGACTTTTAGCGTTTGTCTGATCCGTGTCTTAGCTAGTGACATGATAGATACTTTGGATGCTTACATTAATGCCTGTCTAAACAACAATTTTCTAGAATTTTGTAGAAAATAGAAGAATTACTCTAAATTATCATGAAATTCTTATATTCTAAACGGGGCAGGAATGTTTTGGGAAGCTAGAGCCTGATGTTGACAGTAGTGAGAACTTTGGATTCTAGATGAGGTACTCCTACAGGCCACATCCTAATCCCTAGGTTATAACTTAAGGATGCTAAACAAAACATCCCCTAGTCCGGGCTGTTGATTGCGAAATTAGAAGACCCATGGATCCTACAGTCCCATCCATATGGATCCCCGTGCTTAGAGATCTTGTTTTGGAATTATCGTAAGAGAATGCATTACACTGGGTTGATGTGAAGCATTGGCGATCCTCGCAGTGAGCATCGTAGCCTACTTAGCCTGAATCTCTGAGACTGTTGGCAACCAAAGATACTGGATTTGCCTCGGAAATGTCATCGCCAGCAGCGGCAGCATATGAGCGCACTGTTTGATGCTATCATGGCCATCGGTTCCCCTCCCGGGCTTCACTCCGAGTTCGGTTGCGCGCGTCCCTTTCGGTAAGTAGTGGAAGTGTCACTTCGCTCAGATACGATTTCGTTAGGATTCGGTACGGCCAGGCGCGGTGTGTGAGCATGGTGCGGCCGGTGGCATGATCTGAACATGTGTGATCGTCTGATCGAACAAGGCGTCGTGAATCTTTCCCGGTTTGCTTGAGGCTTGAGCTGCGCGCTAGACCGATCGATAGAGCGAATTATCAGCTTGGATGCTAAGACATGGCATGATGAAGTAGATCCTCCCCTGCTCCGAAGGAAGAAAGCAGGGTAGGAATGACTGCGTGGAGTCAAATTTATGGGGAACGTTTGTGCCAGAAAGACATCCTTAATTTATGGGAAATGCCTACAAATTACTTACCGTGATGTACATCCTTTTGAATGGTCTACCGTGAAGTCGCATTTGGCCAACTTTCAACTTGCAGTTACACAATAGTAAGTTTCTTTCCTTGAATCATCCTCTAGTTTATATTAATATCACAAGATTGAAGTTTATAGATACCTGTTAGTCTGTCCATCAAGTCCCTGAGCCGATTACCATGTTTTTTATTCAGGAATACCCATTTCCATTAATCAAAATGGAAAATAGAGTTCAGGGTTGGGAGAGTGAAAGAATGGGACATCTAAGTTTGCAAGACGACTAAACAATTTTTAGGACTACCAATCCTCCCAGAGTCCCAGCCATGCAAACGTGTCTCTTTTTTTCCATAAGCTTTTCCAGAACGTGGCTTTTGATCGGTTCCTATGTTTCGCGCCACTCAGCTTCAGATGGTACCTCTTCACCTCCACTCTGCTCCTCCTCCATTAGCATCAGCGGCACCCCTGAAGTTGTTGAAGCTCGGGAGGCCCTCAGCGCTGCTTGCATCAGCTGTTCGGCTGCATTCCCTATCACGTCCTGCATCGTCCCCTTCAGTAGACCTGTCCAATATCATCGCAGAAACGAGCATGCCAGATAAACTACTTCAGGAGAGCGAAGAAGTTTCATTTCAAAACAAGTGTTGTTTCTGTTTTTCCATATTGCCCAACAAATAGCAGTAGCCCCAACCGTGTATAACTCCACACAATATGGTAAATTGAACCTGATCCACCTAAAGTATTGTGGCAAAGACTTGGGTATGTTTGTAGATCCCAAACAGCTACCCACAACGCCCCCACCCCAGCACACACACACACTCCTAGCCACATTGCATTAAAAAAACAGGTGTTTACAGGTTTCCATTTGATCACAGAAGTAGCATGTACGGTTTCCTTGCCACTTCCTTCTCATATTATCTTTTGTAAGCACAAACTCTTAAGGATAATAACCAGATTTTTTTTATTTTTGAAGGTAATTTTGCTTTCCAGATGTGGCTAAATGGGTCACCTGACAAATTCCTTGTCAAGTGGTTATACACTGATTTCACTGAGAAGACCCCACGGGTATCCCAAACCCATTTCGCAACATATCTATTCTGTTCAAACTGAACTGTCCTCAGTTCAGTTTGCATATCTTACAGGAATATCTGGCCTTCAAGTGACAACCACCTCCTAAAGGATAATTCCCAGTTCATCATGCAACCATCTGCCACTGTTATCTCTTTCTTGCTGCACACCTCATACAATTCAGGAAATCGTTTACATTAAGGTTTACTTCCTATCCACCAATCTTCCATAGCCTGGTACTTTTTCCATTTCCTAGCACCATTTTCCTTCCTTTGAGATACAGGTGCCTTATTTTCGTAAGGTCTTGGCCAGCAGGGTGAATCTGTTTGTCTAACTTTCACACTAGCCAGGGGCATACTCTTGATATACTTTTTGTTCACAATATCTTGCCATATTCCTTGCTCATTTTCCAGTTTCCACCACCACTTGCATAACAAACTTGTATCCAGTTTTCTCAAATCTTTTATCCCCAAACCCCCTTTCCTTTTGGGTTTTAACATCCCATTTCACTAGATGACACTTTCTTTTTGTATATCCGCCTTGCCAGAAGAAAGTTCTCCTTGATTTATCTAGCTTTTTAATCACTGTTTTTGGCAAAAGATACATGGATATATGATAAATGGGGACATAAGAAAGACAAAGAGTTTATTAGCACTGTCCTGCCACCAATTGATATGGACTTCCCTCTCCAAGTATCAAGGCTTTTCAGGACTCTTTCATCCTCTGTCCCAGTTACTCACATGCAACCTGCTTCCCCCAACAGGTACACCCAAATATTTAAGGGGTAGCTTCCCAACCTGACAATTAAATAGCTCAGAATATTGCTTAGCAAGTAGGTTATCTCCATTTATCAGGATCACTTCACTTTTCATGAAATTTATCTTTCATCCTGACATAATTTCATATAACAGGAGTTTCGTGTTCCTAGCTCCATTCAAGCCATGCTTAAGATGCTTAAGACACATGATTGTGTCATCAGCATACTGAATTATAGCTATCCCATTTTCAATTAGATGAGGCACCAGGCCTGTAATTAAGGTTTTATTCTGAGCACAATGAATCATCCTGGCTAAACTGCCACGCCCCAAGATAGGGCGACGTAACAGTCGCCACACAATTTATGAAAGTCTCATAAAAGTGTAGGCTTAAAAAAATACACATATTCGTCAAGAGATGGTTCAGAATAGGATATCTTTATTCATTACATTGGTGATACAAATGTCTACTGTAAGTAGATTGAGCAACTAAACTTCTAGGCCTACTGCTCGTCTTCATGCTCCGACATGGATTCGGCAGCATGGTTAGTACCGTTGAAGGCTGCAAAAATTAAATAAAGCAAGGATGAGTATGCAATCACACTCAGCAAACAGACGCACAAAAAATATTAAGTTTCTCATGAAAGAATAAAAGCAAAAATTGTAGTTTTCTTCTTTTGCTTTATCAGAAAATATTGGCAACACACACGACCGCAAGCTTTCCAACCTGGGAGTCAAATGGGGGTGAAATTTCACACTTTACACTCTTAAAATACTAGAACACCATGTCCTGTGCTCCTTCGGTTAAGTGAAGTGGCATTCACAGAATCACGGTGCCCCTTCGGTTAAATTTCTGGTAGTAGACCTCAGGGTCTTTTATTGTAGTAACCACTTTGGCTGGCCCGCTCCAAACGGTTTTACCCAAGGTTAGAAAACCCGGCGGTAACCGGCCGGTTATCGCCGGTAACCGGAAATACCGGCGCCTACCGGTAGAAAAAATACCAGCCAGAAATTTTTAATTTTTAATTTGAATTTAGGACTACATAATAAAAGAATAAAAGAACCAAGGAACAGAGCAGTCATAAACAACGATAAAACATTTTGGAGTGCAATGGAAGACCATCAATATCAGGATTGGAGCATTGTGCCTGCAATGATAAATCAAAAAAGGAAAGAGATCTTACTTGAAGCTTTTCTGGGGACTGAACAACTTTGGACAGCAACTTGAAGCATTATGGAGTAAACTATTGCTTTTGAATAGCATCATAATTACAGTTTGAGTTAACGAGAGCAATTTCAAGTTGAAATTTTCAACCGTTCATTCACTAAGTACAGCTGAGATAGCTGAATACCAATTGATTGAGGAACAGGTGACAAAAGTGCTGATTATACATTAACATTATCCAATTATGCACAACAAATCACTCCCCCAAATGCACAGTTTTCAAGTTCCAAAAAGCTCCAGGATCTACAATGTCATGATGTGATAAATCTTTCTTGTTAAACTTGCTATTACTGCACCATCAACTTGTTATAATTGTTGTCTGCCTTGATCCTTAATCATAGCTCATCCAACAATAGCCATAAGTCATGTAGAGAACCATCAACTATTGAGCATGGCACATCTTAATGCTAAACTAGCCAAATGTTTGGAAGAGTTGGATAGCTATTTATAGAACACATGAAAGTTTTTTCGGTTTTTCCGGTTTTTGACCGGTTACCGGTCCCCTCCCGCTCCCTCCAAAATTTCATTTGCCAAAATTTAACTGGTTTTTAACCGGGTTTTTCGGTAACCGGCCGATTCCCGGTACCGCCCGGCGGCCGGGATTTGGCCCGGTAGCAGATTTTTGAACCTTGGTTTTACCTTTTGGTTTTTTCTGTCTTTCAGCTTATTTAAGTCAAAAGCTATTTGAAACATGTTGGTTTCTAATTTTAGATTTTTTAGCTTTTTTTGTTGTTTTTGCTTTTTCAGATTTAAGTCAAAAGCTACTTGGAACATGTTATTCCTTTACATTGTCTGTGACGATATAATGGGGTTTTCAATTTTTTCTATTTTTTTCTAAAAAAATAATAGCCACTATAGTATATTTTTAACAAAAAAATCTAAAAATCATAATTAAAAACTTAAAGCAAAAGTTAGTTGGAGAAGACCTAATCTTGACCCTACACTTAGATAATTGTCTTAATTACTCTTGGATGAGGCCCCGTTAGTAAAAATACTACTCATAATCTTTCTAATTTTTTATCCGGTGCTATGCCACCTCATATTTTTATCATGATTGCAGGTGTACTTCTGGCCATGAGTCAATGTATCTCTATCCATCTTACTCTCCCTCTCTTGTATACTCATGTACGTACTACACGGTACTAGAAGCACATTGCATTTGCCAGATTCTTTTTATATAAAGATTATTTTCTTCCATTTACTCTAAGTGAACCAGATCTTTACCAAGTTACCCATTTTATTGTCCAACGCTGAATGCTACACATAATAGTTATAAGGGATATGCTAGTCCATCGATCGATACTTTTTTGCATGCAGCCATGCGCCTGTGCTCATAGGTAGGGGTGGGTATGGTTCGGGCTCTTCGACCCGACCCTTCCCCATGCGGACCAAATTAATCTTCGGGGGCAAACGGTTGACCAATTTGCACGGATGGAATGGAACTAATGCCCCATTGGTTTATATGGGTCGACCCCTTTTTAATAATACACATTACTGATTCTAAGAATTGCAGGACAAAATTCCACAAATTTTCCTAGCAACACAGTTGCAACCAATATTGAGATCATATAGCAGTCTTTACACCTTCAAACAAGTTCTCTTAGACAATGGCCCTTCAAACAAGTTCTCTTAGACAATGGCATTTGCTGCACTAACGATCTTAGGCCAAAGGTCAGCTCACTCCTTACTAATGAGTGTAGTGATAAGCAGAATCTGCAAAGACAAATCGCACAATCCATTAACGCCAATTCAATGTTGCCACATGCTCTTATAAAGCAGTGAAAGTCAGCATTCTTACCTTTCATCTAACCCTTGGGATTGACACTCATGCATTGTGCAAATGAAATTTGCCACCACCAATCAATTAAATAGTATATCGACAAAACTAGGAGTTTCTGGATTCTCAGGCTCATTTTCAGCAACAGAATACTGAATACAACTATACAGGATGATCACAAGTTTACTACAAGACTAATCAGGAAAAGGAAAAGCCACAGCGAAAATCAAGTTTTCTCTCTAGCATGGGAAACAGTAAGCCACAGGGAAATCAACCAAGAGCTATTGTGGCTATGTTTATGTAATAAAGGCATGAACCGACTCTAATTATTGTTCTACTGCTACACTCTGATGAGCTTATTGTTCGTTTAAGCGGTGTTCTACCGATCAGACAAATAATAATCCGTTGACCAATGTTATTACCTGTGGCAACCCACGTCATTACCGAGGGGTAATGGCACTGGTCACCACAGCTGTTTTGCAAAAACACTAAGCTAGGATGAATCTTTCAAATACCCTAAGCAAGAGAAGGACCAAGCTTGCCTTCTGCAAAGGAACAATAGAAAAACTACAGTTAGTTTTTTGAGCTGCAGGTATTTTATAGAATGAAAAATGGATGCTGGGAACAAAATAAAATCACTGAAATAAAGTAATCCATAATCTATGTGTGGGCAACAATGGTGAAATAATCATCTACTATATCCATCAAACAAACTGAAATGAGATTCCTAGAGAGCTCCATTTCTGATGCTATGACATGAACTTTGTATAGTAAAAAGTGCAAGGGATAATGTATGAACAATCTAGTATCAAACATGTCAATATATATACTTCTGGTTGTCCTTTTCAATATAGCAGTATGATAACTAAAACTGAGACACATGCAGTGTCTAATAATGCAGTACCGAGAAAGGTAGAACCTTGATGTAATGCCTACTAATGCAGTAGTTCGCTTTACACTAAGTAATTCCATCAAGTTTGATGGTTGCTATTGGCACAAATAACTATCATACAATTTGACAAGGGAGGGGCAAAATAAACATCAACTACAGAAAGTTTACTTGTAAAAATGCCATCACTAATAGCCCCACCGCCGCCCTCACACTGGCGCCCTTCGAAATCGCTGCCACTGCCGGCCGCCGCCCTCTTCCTCTCTCGCTGCTCGGCCGCCACACCATGTTGGCTTGATCGCTTCGTGACGCTGGAGGCCGTGGCGCGTCATTGAAGATCCGGGCGAATGAGCAATGGTCTTCTTGGGCGTCGCCGCCGCCGCAACCTTCTTTTTGTGTGCTGCTGCGCTGGGGATGCATGCGGCGCGGCCGACGGAGGCTTCCTTGGCGGAGATCGATTGAGGAGGCGACGGTGGTAGGGATGGATGCAGCCTCGCCGAGGGGTAGGGGATCGAGGAGGCGAGCGGCGGCGGCGCGTTGGCGAGAGGGTGAACGGCGGCAGGGCGATGCGTTGGAACGAGGAGTTAGGATGAATCCACTAAGCCTAAGGAATAAGGATCAATAGGTTCTCGACCCATTAGTTCCCTTTCTTTTTTGGCCCTCACCTCTGGCCCATCTAGGTGCAATTTTGGGTTGGATCGGTGATCCATTGAAGTAGGCTGACCGGCTAACCCACTCCCACCCCTACTCCTAGGAGTGTACGAGTGCATTTAGTCATTGATTATTCAATTCCACTTTATTTTAATGATTACATGAGACAACCATAACTAATGATTAGAACTTAAGGGTTAGATTTATAGGATGATTTACATTTTCTACGTAAGATACACAACTTATGTTTAAGGGTTAGATTTATAGGATGATTTACATTTTCTACGTAAGATACACAAATTATGTTAGCACGCATGATTAAATTATATATTATTATTAAGCATCCTATTTGTTATTTTATTTTTTAGTTACACGGGCATTACATAAACAATCGGCCACTATATTAAACAAGAAGGGAGACAGGCCTCACCCTTTATAACTCTGAAAATATAAACCAGTCACATTATTAAGGTTGACACTGACAGTACCATTGGATACCACCTTAAAACCTCTCACTTTTAATCATTCAAACATGAAATCCCAGTTCACCCATTTTTATGCCTTCTCAAAGTCTAGCTTGAGGATGATGCCAGTCTCTTTTGTTTGCTTTGTCTCGTATAAACTCTCATGTAAGGTTAATACTCCATGAATAATGTTTCTCTTCTTAATAAAAGCATTCTGAATTTGCAAATGATCTCACTCATAAACCCTTCCAGTCTAATAGTGATAATCTTTGTCAGGATCTTATAAACACAATTCAGCAAACATACATCGATATACGTCTAGCTTTCCTTCATAGAAATCTCTAAACATAGCCATAAAGTCCTCTTTGATGGTATCCCAACAGACTATAGAATTCAATGGGAATACCATCAGGACCAGGGACTTCGTTATACTCCATTTGCAATATTGCTCTTTTAACCTCCTCCTCAGAATTATTTTCATGACCACTCCACAGATTAGGATTCAAAGGGAACAAGTTTCCAGAGGCAGGTCCAAACAGCTTTTTATTATATCCAGTAGCATGTTGCAGAAGCTAGTCATCTCCCTGAATAGTGTCCTAACCGTTTTGTAGGGAGAAAATAGTATTCTTCCTTCTGCCATCGGCCACTCTATGATAATACTCAGTGTTGTTGTCCCCTTCTCACAACCATTTCTCATGTGACGTTTTAAACCGATACATTTCTTCCTCCTTATACAAATTATGTAATTCTGCTAGCACCTCAACCTTCCTTTACACTTGAACTGGTGTTAGCACAGTATTCTCTTCTATTCTAGGACACTTAGCTCTAGCTCCTCCTGGAGCTCCTTTCTTCTCTTTTTGGTATGCCCATACAAACTGCCCCCCAGCCTTTAAGGTATCTCTTTAGCTTCTTCAATTTTACCTGTAACACATCAATTGAATATTGTTCTCTTACCGGTTCATTCCAAATTTTCTCCACATTACTCACAAAATCTGGATGTTGCAACCAATGCAACTCAAACCTGAACACAGGTGTTTTCATATTCATCACATCAACTGTGTCCAATAAAAGACGATTATGATCAGAAAGACATCTCGGAAGCTTTCTAACAGTTACCAAGGGAAACATATCCTCCCATTCCTTACTCATTAAAACCCTGTCTAACTTTTCAATAACCAAACTGTCCTGATTGTTACACCAGGTGTATTTGCCACCTGAGGGAGATATTTCCCTCAGACAATGAGAGTGGATGATAGAGTTGAATAATTCTGTTTTGTGATTCCCCGCCGAATTTGTATTTTTCTCAAAGCTGTATCTCGATATATTGAGTCACGTCCAATTAGCATAGGAGCGTTATCATAAGCACAAAAAAGAGCCAGTTCTTGTAAAAATTCCATTTTCTGCTCCTCATGAGCAGCCCCATATACTACAACCAGATTCCACCTCTGTTTCATTTTTTTATCCCAGAGATTGGTTTGTAGCATAAAGGATCAAGGTTCGTAGCTAGAGCCGATAACCATGTTGAAATTATTTATCTTCCTTGCCGAATACTCTGGATCTTGTGATGATGGTGGCAATAGGACGCACTGGGCGTCTCTGCTCGGGCAAAAAATAAAAAATAAAAATAAAAAAGGTACTCAGCGGATGGCTGGGAGCCTGGGAGTATGGGGTTATGGCCCATATGTTGGGAGTTGGATTTGCAACCCGGAACCCTCCGTGTATAACAGCATTAGTTTTTGGATCAGTAGCTAGTGCACACAATAGTATCTTTAAATATCAAACACATATCGCGCAAATAGTAAAGATAATACATAGTATTGAACAACACATAAGTTGGTCTTACGGCTTTTGACTTACATAATAGCCGATTAGGCCAAATACCTTTAAAAAACAGTAGCAGAAGCAAAAAAAAAAACAGAAACAACACCCAAGTGGGACCCTCAGGATTCAGGCAATCGACTGAGGCTCATAACCTAGTTTTTGGCCTCTTTGACTTCCGATCATGCCGGACACGATTAAGTGTATGCAAAGTCTTCTTCTCCACTTCTTGAATGATAGTAATTGAGCAATAATGAGTATGAAGGTACTCAATAAGTCACTACATAGAATGCAATTATAATAGATGTGAGGCTGAACAAGGGAAGACTCAAGGTTTTTTATTTGCAGAAAGCCACATTTGAGATATATTATATAGAAGGTTTGAAACCTAGCATTTTAACTAAACTGGTTTTAATGAAATTTAGTAATTGTTGTATAATACTAGTGAAGGTTCCATCCATTTGCTAGCAGAGAATGGTTCTTGAAGGTTCCATCCACCTGCAAGTAGAGATTGGTTCTATCCACCATATGTTGTATCACTTTTAGGGTTCCATCTACCCATTAATAACCATTGGGTTCTATCCACCTAGAATGAAAACTCAGGGTTATATCTGCCTGACAGTTTTATCCCACCCATAAATAGTTTTTTTTTAAATTAGAGACTATCTAGACAGTTTTCACTATGCAAAGATTGTACAACTTTACTTGCAAGAGATGTTCCAACTTACACTATCATACACGCTACCGCTGGCGTGTGACAAAACAGATCATCATAATGTCTTTCCAATGTCTCCCACTAACATTTACCCACCCATGGGGTTGTACCCCTCGCCCTTACGAGGAACAATAGTGCCCCTCAGCCATGTGGAGTCCCATATCACGCTACAACGGAATTGCTCCCTCCACACTTCCTCAAGTGAATCAAACACCACTTGCCTCACCCAATGGCATAAATGCTAAGGTTTGCCAGAGTAATCAACTAGGTAGAAACCATTACATGAGGTCGTCACAAGGTTCAATTCTTAATTGACTCGAGCGGAACTACCACATTACAAACTCTCATGCTTCATACACGTCCGTCCAAGTCTAAAACAATTTTTGAGTTTTTGTTTTGAAAATCCTTTCTAAGTTCAACATGCTAGCCATTTTCATCAAATGGCTACTCAAATCAAGCTTTGATGTATGTACATACGTACGTACGTATGTATGTATGTGTGTGTATATAGATACACACATGCATACATACATATATATACATAAAGTGGTGTGTGTAGGAATAATACCTTCTGGTCTTGAGTGTAGTTACTCTCAACTCTCATATATTATTTAAACGAACTTGACATATTCTTTTATCACTTTAGATATACTCATATACTACTTATAAGATACTCTAATGTGAACTATATGAAAATTTTGGAAGAGAGTATAGTTTTTAGTGTATTTTGTAAATATCTTCATATTCGTATATAAAAAGGATTATATCTAAAAAAGTGTATGTACCACCTGGCGGTCTTATATATTCATATACTACACATACATACCCTCGGTTGTGCAAGATACTCCCTATGTCCATATTTGATTCGCTACTAGTTGAAAATCGTCTTCCACTAGTAATTAATGAATCCCTAGCACCTTTGATGCTTGGAGCCTTGCCCTACCACATTATCTATATTTTGAAAATTTAACTGGATGGCATATTTTATGTTTTGTCTAGTAGGAGAAACCATGACTACCCTAGCCCTCGAGCCCTTTATCATCAAGGACCCATCAAAGTTTGAAGTGCATAGTCCACTAGTTGTGGCTTTTGTACTCAGCTCCTTGGATAGATTCAGGGTTTGTCTACTCGACAATGAATTATGCTAAAGCATGGGACTTAATGGCGATTCATGAAATAAAATGGAGATCAAACTCCCCAAGTTTGATTGCCCATTTTTCTATTATTCCCGCTGATTCTCTGTTTTGGAGAACTTAACCTAGAGGACATCGAGTCGATACCACAATTTTGTGGGCCTGAAAGTAATGCTTTAGCTTTCTTGAAGCCATAAGGAGGGCATACAATAACTTTTGTATTTCTGGATATCTTTCTTTTGGTTTGTGTAAGAATTCGCTTACGTAATAAACTGGTCGTTAGATATTGTCATGCTCAACAACTAGCACTGCATCAACAACTTATGGCATAGTAGGCAAGTACAAGAGCAAAGATTCCCCTAGTTTTGGAAAGACTAAAATTGGGGCACTTGTCAAATATTCCTTGACTTTTTCAAAGGTATCATTGGCTTTTTTTAGTCCACTTAAAACTTCTATGTTTTAGAAGAAGTTTAAAAAAAGGTAATTCTTTTTCTCCCAACCATGCTATAAAATGACTTAGCGTTGTCATACAACCAGTCAGTTTTTATATTTCTTCTTTGTGGTCAAAGGATGCATCTGTTCGATGGTCGCTATCTTCTCTGGATTTGCTTCGATTCCTCTAGCGAAATCTAGAAAACCAAGAAACTTCTCAAAGAAGACTCTGAACACACACTTATCTAGATTTAATTTAAGGTTATATCTTCTTAAGTTAGAGAAAGCTTCTTGCATATCGAAGATATGATCTCCAATGTTAACACTTTTTACAAAAAAAATCATCAACACATGCTTCTAAGTTCCTATCAATTTGTGGATTAAAGGTTCTTTTGCATTAACTTTTGAAAAGTGGTACCAGCATTTTTGAGACCAAACGACATTTTCACATAGTAGAAAGTTTCGTATGGAGTGATGAAGGAAGTTTTCTCTTTAGCTTGTTTACTCATACTAATTTGGCTATACCCAAAATATGCATCTAAAAAGCTTAATAACTCACTATTAGAAATAGAGTCAACAAGTTGATCAATGCGTAGAAGGGAAAATCATCATTCAGACAAGTTTTATTAAGATATGTGAAATCTACACACATTTGCCATTTCTCATTACTTTTCCTAACCATTACAGGGTTGGCGAGCCACTCTAGGTGGTCGACTTCACGAATAAACCCAACTTCAGGAGCTTGTCGACCTCTGACTGGATTTCTTCATTCTGATCAGGTGCAAAACATCACAGTTTTTGCTTGATCGGTTTTTTGTCAGGCCGAAGCGCTAGCCTATGCTCGATCGCCTCCCTGGGGACTTTGGGCATGTCGGATGCCTACCACCCAAATACAACCAAGTTTGCTTAGAGGAAGCAGATGAGTGACTCTTCCAATTTAGGATTGAGTCCTGCCCCGACCAATAACTTTTGAAAAGTTTTATTAGTATTCTCAAGTTCAAATGGTGCTTTGACGATTCCTGACGAACTATCCTTGTCAAAAGGTACCTCCTCGACCTGGTCGAAGGTTTTGGAGCCACCTTTCGCCATGAGTGATTTACCTGTACAAGAGGTGGGTTAGTATTCCTGGCCAAAAATTCATTGACCAGTTCAAGGCACTTACGATCACAAGTGTAAGCCATTTTCTATCACCTTGAACCGTAATGGCTCCTTTTGGTCCAGGCATTTTGAGACTTTGACCATAATGTGTGGCTATCAAAAATTTGGTTAAAGCTTGTTGACCAAGTATCCCATTGTATGTAGTTTTAAAATCTACCACATCAAACGAGATTCTTTCTGTTCGAAAGTTATTAGGGCTTCCGAATGTAACTGGTAGGAATACTTACCTGATCGGTTTGGCTGAAGATCCTGAGACTACTAAAACTTGATTAACTTTGCAGTTATTTATGGTAGGTTCTGCAATGATAGAAAACATGTCTAATCGAGTTGAAGGGATGGGGTAATCTTCTCAGCTGAAGAAGATGGTTGTCTCTGACCACTTGGATAGATTGACATTGACAGGTGTTTCGGTGAGGTTCACCTCCTATTCCACAGTGTTCAGTTGCTGTCTGGACTAGTAGGAGGAGGACTAGTCGAAGATCATGTCAACAATGTGCTGTGCTCCTAGTAGTCTATTTCTTCATTGCCATTCTTATCCTTTTTGGTGCTCAATTCATCGATCTCCTGTATGGAAGGGAGGGACCCTTACCTGAGTAGTAATCTTCCAGCTTCTTTTGCCAGGCACGACAATTGCACATATCATGCTCTATCATTTGGTGGAGTGGACACTACCTTTTGCTCTTCTTGGATTCGTCGGTCTGAGCATTTGCTTTATTCTGACTTGCATGGACTCTTGGTGTACTTCTTTGGAATCACAAGTACTTTGGTGTTGGGCTTGTGATTCTTCTTACCCTTTTGAGAGTTTTTGACCTTCATATATTTCTTCCTGAAGCCAGGTTGAGGAATCTTCTCAGTTCGATCAATGGCCTTATTCCACTCAACTGCTTCGCTAGCGGCTGCATACTTATTGGCCATGTCGAATAGTTCAATAATTGTCCATGGAGGGTTTATTGCAATGTCCTCCATAAATTGTCTATTCCTTAATCCAGTTTTGAACGCCTAGATAATAGAAGAATCTGTGGCCTCTGGGATTGAGTTGCAAACCTGACTAAACCTTTTGAAGTATTGTCACAGGGCCTCATTAGGCTCTTGTCGGATTTGATGAAAATCATCTTTCTTCCTAGGGTGGTTGTACGCCCCTTAGAAGTTAGCAATCAGCACGTCGTAGAGTTGCTCCCAAGTATAGATTGATCCTGCTGGTTGGTTAAGTTACCATGATCGAGCAGAACCCTCAAGAACTGTCGACAAATAGTTTGTCATGACATTGTCATCAGCTCTAGCAACCCTGATAACAGTGGTATAAATTTGTACAAATTCTAATAGATTTTGCTTTCCATCGAATTTCTCGAGAGTTACCGGTTGGAACCTTTTTAGCAACGCACTGCTTGAAGGCCTAATGAGAAAGCACAGTAACTCGTGATTAGGTCATGGCTCTTTTTCTAGAAAGGAGCCGGATTGCAATCAGTTAGAGACCTGTTCTTCTGATAGTCATCATAGGGAATTGGTGCTCCTATCTGGTCATGGACACTTAAATTGTGTCTTTGACTAGATACATGGTTCAGATGGTGAGTAGATCATCTAGAGTGTATCCTTGATGTTGTCTTTCGTGACAAGGGGAGTGTCTGGCTCGATCATGTTGGCTTCAAAAGAAGTTAGTGTCTGGATCTGGGAGTGCCTTCGCTCTCAGTACATCTCTGTTCGTTGCATAGTCTGCTGCAGAATCTCTAATACCTGACCTGCAACATGAGCATATCTTGGGGTTTGTGCTAAAATAGGTTCTGATTTGTTTAGAATATCATGCACTCATTGTAGACTCTGGATAGTTACTGAAAGCCTTGGAGTGTTCCTGCCGGATGAAGGGGTATGACGACTCGAGCTTTGCCCCAAATTCTTCACTCATTCCACATGACTCAGCAGGTGTAGAGGGGTAGAAATAGGCAGATTAGATGGTTGATGTCCACCAATTCAGTTGTTTCCATTCCTTTTGGGTGATGCAGGAGCGTTCACAACATTCTGACCAGTGGGTCATAGGGGAGTCTGCCAAGGAGAGCCTTGCATAGGATTTGTAGTGCTATCTTTGATCACATTAACTTTGTGCTTCTAGCATAAATCTCCCGATGAACTCCCATCATAACTGAGGGAGAGTATTCCACCGCTTTGGCTAGTAGCCTTCACGATGGGGAATGATTGGAGACCACCACCTTCGGAAGTCTGTGTGGTGGACTCAACCTAATCCAACGGATTATGGATCGAATGATGAGTGTTATTATCTTCTTCTGGCTTTCCATTGGAGGCAACCTCATCGACATCGTGACTAAGTACAATCCTGTTCTCACTATATGTAGGAGCCATTGGCAAATAGCGGCCGTCTACAACCGCATTGAGAGAACTTTGACCCTCGGATCATGGTGCTATGCTCTTGTCACCATATTTACTAGTCAGAAGTACCGAGCTTGCTACGTTGCTTGGGCATTTCGACTAGGTCAGAATGACTAGTTCCCCTCGTAATGCTAATGATGAGGACGGTGTGTCTTCTTCCATTTGGTCGATCTGGCTGGTCTCAAGGACGATCGAGCATAGGATGGAGAACGACAATGAAGAAGAGTCATGTTCCATGATGTGGATGCCTACGTCCATGTCGAGATCAGTGTAGTCGACCAGATCGAACCAGCTCTCCTCGTCGCAAGTTTCTGCCATTACCGCATAGACGACGTTGATAGAAAACAAAAAAGGATGATGCTTGCTGATGAAGATTCTTCAAGGTTTCGACACCTTCTTCCCCATGGACGACGCCCATTGTTGACAATCGAGTCACTAATCTTATGAATGACATGAGAAAGGAGGCTGGATTCCTTGGAAGTATTCAGTACAAGAAAGGGGATAATCTTTATTGCTATGGACTGGTTACAAAGAGCCTACAAAAGGAATTAACTAGCCATGATCTATAATCTCCCACTACTCGAAAGATGTTGGTTGCCTGGACTTGTTCTCTGAACTCTTGTTCTAATTTTGGATCGATCGTTTTTCTGTCTTCTCTCATCAACCTTTAAATACCATTGAAGAGTTGCTAGTTATCTGTTTGAAGAGACATCTCGTGGAATCAGTGTGTTCAATCGGAAGGGTAGTTGATGTTAGAGAGAGAGATATGATGATAACTGAACTTCGGTTGTTGTTAATAGAAGATAATCATGGAAATAACAACATGGCGGTTGTTGTCAGAGATACAAGGCTAAAACATCGTGCTGTTTGGGACGGATAAAGCACGTGCTTGATCTATCGCACGAAGGAGTTCCCTGGAAGCGAACCTTCATACCAGTTCATGAATGCACCTAGTGGCCTATTGGTCGATAAAGGTACACAGTGAACCTCCAACCAGGGTACTTAGGAAATAGATTTAGAAAGCTTACGATCACATTGGTTTTATGGCCTTAATTAAGTATTAAATTTGTATTTAATGGATAGTTTAATCATCATCAATATGTATTATATGTATACATACATACACATACACACTCGTACACACACATACATGAAAATAGTTTCATACTCCTGGAAGTATGCACTCCCATTTCTCACATATTTTAACAAAGATACAAAATTATATTTTGGCATGATCCCTAATTAAAGTTGCACTTTAAATTAAACACTAGTGACCCACTAATTAACATATAATCTAGTGGTGATTAACTGTTACCATTGCATTACATTAAATAACATTTAAAATACTCATAGTAACCTAGGGCCAATATGAAATTAGGACAATGTATAAAATCGTATTTTTACCGAGATACTAATGAACTTGAGCCTACTATTTAGTGAAGCACAAATTAATTTATTGGACTTAATTAAAATAAAATGCAATGGAGCCCAGTTGTTATACATTATTACTTGCATTTAAATTGCACTTAAAAAGAATTACTAATAGTCTGGAGCCACTGATCATTTTGACATTTTATATATGCACAATTATATTTTAAAAGAGATATAAAATTATATTTTAATAGAATCTCTAATTAAATTTGCACTTTTAAATTAAATTGTAATGACACATTGATTAACTTAATCAATTATTTTTTAAACCTAGTCAAATGCCCGTGCATTACAATAGATCTCAACAACATAGTCACATTTTCCTTCATAACAACCTCATCACACAACGAGGTCACAATTTTTCCTGTATAACTCCAAAAAACCATTATCCTCCTCTGTAAGAAAACAAAAATATAATAAACATAGAACTTCTTATATAAAAAAACAACATAGTCACATATTCTTCCAAAATTCAACCTCATCACACAATATTGTCACATTTTCTTGCTTAATTCCAAAAAACTTTCATCTTCCTATGTAAATAAACAAGAAGATAGATAAACGCATAACCCTTTATAAAGAACATGTCAATAGAGTCACATTTTCTCTATAATCCAACCCCATCACACAAAAGGGCCATGTTCCTGCATAATTCCATGAGAGATTCATCCTCGTGAGCAAGGAAACAATAAGACGATAAAAAAGGGGCTTTTATAAAGAACAAATTACCATGGGATCACATTTCTCTCCATAGTTAGGCTTCATCAAACAACAAGGTCACTTTTTTTTTGTTTTTCATTGAATACTACCAAAACATGTTCCTACCATGTAAACAAGACACAAAAACTTTTATAAAGACACAAGATAATAATGGAGTCTCATTTTCCTCCATGACCATCCTCATCACACAATAGAGTCGCCTTTTTTGCTGCATGTTTTTAGAAAAGATTCATGCTCTTGTGTAACAAAACGAGAAGGCAGATAATTCCCAGAGATCCCAAAATTATTTTAGGTGGTAATACAACAAATCATTTGAGTTAACAGAATGCACATAATAGCCATGAAGGAACAACAGGTCCACTAACTCTAAGCTCTTTATGAACTTCCAAAAGTTTTTCCCACAATACTCTTCTTGGAACTGGTTGTCATGAAGCGATTTGAAACATAGTAGTCCCTAATTATGCCAAGCAAAGAACAGAGAACGAAGGACGCAATCAGCCTTACAGTTGTTTGAGCAGTGGCATTGCCCTTATTTCTTCTGGAATTGTTCCATTCAAGTTGTTGCAGCTCAAATCCAGCACTTCAAGAGTAGTTAACCCTCCAAACTCTCTGGGAATTTGCCCATGGAAATTGTTCTTTGGAAGTACCCTACACAGAAACAAGCATTAAGCAAATATCATCTGACACACGGATTTCATGTAACATAATATGGTGCACTTGATCTCAAGGGTAACTTCTAAGTTCTGACTACCCATTTAAATGTAGAGAAGTACTCACAGTCATGCACATTGCTGGAGAATTTGATCTTGTGGAAACCCCTTGACACTTTGCCTGTGTTGGTTTTCTATGTTTGAGACACTTCCGATGTGTGAATGACCTGATCAGGTAATTGGCCGGTTCTATTCCATCACAATTTTATCTACTTTGCGATGCACTAACAACATAACCTGTTATTTTGCCAGAAAGTGATTAAGCACACCCATCCAACCTAACCAAAGTTACCTGTTGAGCTTATTTAATCTTTACAGTATCAAGGGATCTTCCCTCCCATAATCCAAATAAAATCAAAATTTCTGCATTTGTAATCGGTAGATGATGAATAATACTTTTTTTTGCTTATGTTTCCCCTGCAAATATACTTGTATCTTATAGCCCTTTTTATTGGCATTCTCAGTAGTGTTGTGGTAGTATATCTCATGTGGTATAAGTGGTATGATACTTGTTTCCTTGACATTTATGTTCAATTATTTTTAGCTTGCAGCTCTGATCCCTATCTAATCCAAGCGAAATAGCTAAAAATAAGGATATATTGCGGATGTTTTTGATGGCATGCAATGTTAAATCAGTGAAGCTGAGTGTCATAGGACTATCTTGCAGTGTCGATATATGAGATGAGCATAGAGCATGTTAGGGATGAGGCCTTTCAGCCCATGGCTCAGAGACTAGGAGGCCGAACATTGCAGCAAGAAGCATCCTTGTGACGGCTCCAAGGGGACAAGCAGTGCTTGCAACTTGTGGAGGTCTGGAGGAGCAGAGCTTGCAGTATGTGAAGGAGCAGAGCTGGTAGCTTGTTGAAGTGTGGCACCTAGCATGTAAGTGTGAGCAAGAAAGCCATGGCTGTCAATCTCTTTTTGCTTGGTGTCCTGCAAGTATGGAGAAGGCAAGGAGGACTGTTGGAATAGTCCCACATTGGTTGTGGAAGGACAAGAGATCTAGTTTAAAAGTGGAGGAGTCCCTCATCTCATAGGCTAGTTTTTGGGGTGAGAAGGCCCTTACAATCCTACAAGTGGTATCAGAGTGCGGTTCTAACATCTCTGGCCCAATGGACATTAGGGTGTGAACGCCTGATGGACTGTGAACCTGAGGGACCGTCGGTGTATGGTGATGGGGACCCTGAAGGACCGTCGATATACGGTGAAGGGGTAGTGAACGACTGAGAGACACCAATGTGTGAAAGGGGAGATTGTTGGAATAGTCCCACATTGGTTGTGGAAGGGTAAGGGATTTAATTTAAAAGTGGGGGAGTCCATCATCTCATATGCTAGTTTTTAGGGTGAGAAGGCCATTACGATCCAACAAAGACAAAGGGTCCGGAGAACAAGGAGACACAACTTGATAGAGAGGTAGATGGGGACTAGATAATGTTGAGATGAGTGGTTGAGGTGGCTCAGTAGATAATGTTGAGATGATTGGTTGAGATGGCTCTAACTGTGTGGAACGAAGGGAGGCATCCGATACAAGTGATTCGTATTGGATGTATGAGCTATATCAATTCTGTTTTAATTTTGACAAGCTATTTTTCCAACAAAAGACTCTCACTATCAATTCACCAAACAGCATCCAATATGGGAGAGTTCTATGTATGTATTCCACAGGGTCTTAAGAAATTCTTCCCTTTCAAGGCAAAAACCGCCGGGGGTCTTTGATGTTAAGCACGACCTACCCATCAGAGCATACCCAAGCCTGAGGTATTGGGGCGTTCGTATTGGGTTTCTGTTGATAACTTTTGGCTGCAGCGGAAGACTTTTGACTGAAAATAAATAGTAGCGGCTTTTAGAAGAAGGGGACGAGTAGTGCAAAAAGTGAGAAAAATACGCAAGACAGAAACAATAGGAATGAGATACGTGATGCTTCCATGACTCCTGGCCCTTAACTTATCCTCAGAATTAGACGGAGGAACGAAAGAAATAGAGAAGTCGCTTCAAAGAGCCAGGCCGGGGATGAGGCAAGTTTATGACCAGTTGGCAGTTGCCACCAGCTAGCGTACCTCGAAACCCTACCCAGCTGTCTCTCATTCTACGGACATAAATGGCCATCCCAACGGAGCAGAGCAGCTTTGCCAGCCCAGCGTAACGACCGTCTAACCGTCCATGCGTACGTATATGCCCGACTTAATTAGGCGAAGCTACGGTTGACCTAACGCAGCTAGGTGTCATGCATCGAACTGAACACAAATCCGGATATGCTTAATCAGGTCTACTTAACATATATATATATATATATCCACTGGTAAAGACGTGCATTAATTATCATTATTTGGTGCGCACGAACGATGCAAAAGCACCGCAGACTCCTGTGCATGCTGCCATCCGACGTCCCGTCCGAACCAAAAGGAAAACGCAGCTGGACTGGCGGCTCCCGGTGCATGGATCGCGCGCACGCACGTAAATGACGTTTGCCGTTCGGCCAGCCAGCCGCCTGCCTTGCTTAGGGACTAAGCATACGGCCGTCTGTGCAAATCACGCCCCAAATGAACCCTCCCCTCCCCCCGGCCCGCGGCGACAGAGAGAGGGGCCGGGAGACGAGACGTCAGGCGTGCGTGCAACTTGCGCGGTGGTCTAGTGCGCGCGCAAAGCGCTGCATTATTACGCGCGCGCCCCGGCCCAAAGGCGTCGACCCGGGGGGGAGGGGAGTCGGTCTCCTTCCATCTATCGCTTTGCCTCGACCCGCCCGTCAAAACCAAGCCTAGCCTCCTTCCTTCCCTCCCTCCCTCCTCGATCTTCCTCTCAAAGAAAGACGGATCAGCGCGTACAAGGGAGAAAGAAAAAGCAAAAGGCCCCGGCGGTGCGTGCGATGTGGAGGCGCTAAAGGCGGCACGAAAACGGCATGTGTATCCCGCGGGATCTCCTTGCTGCACGCTGCTTTTCGCAACCTTTCCAAAGCACAATGGAGTGAAGAGCGCCTCGCTCTCGTGGGGTCAAAGCTCCCTCGCGAAATGTCAGCTCCTGTCCTCGTGGTGTGATCGATCGTGCTGATGGTGTTGGGTACGGGTCGGGGCCTCAGTTGGCTGTGCTAGCTAGCTGGACGGTGCGCGCGCGTGTATTGTATTAGTGGGTGTAGGTGCACGTACGAACGCGCACGCAGTCTGAACTCTGAGCTACGTACGTACGCACGTACACTGCGAATCTGCAGCTGATCGATCTGAATCCTGATGCATGTGCCATGCATGGAGCTCACAGTGCCTGGGTGCTTGCTGAGATCAGCGGTGTGGCAGCGTACGTAGCTGCCGCTGGGCCTCTCGGCTGGGAGGGTCGGCAAGGAGAGCCCCGTACCTCGCTGGATCGGCTTTACCTGCAGCTGGGGCCCCGCGGAGATTCGTGCTCGTACGAGACATCCACGGCCACGTGCGGTGGATATATATAATGGCAGTGAATGTCAATTCACGGGGGATCATCAGTGACATGGCTTGTCTTGAGCCTGTCGGTCGATCGCGCGATCCCCTGGTACGATTGTGGCTAGGGACAGCGGGCCAGCACTCCACTAGCTTGCCCTCAAAGTTGGCTCAGAAAGCCCTGTTCACCAGGGAAGGAAGGAAGGAAAGTGGTGAATAACAGCATGTGCCTGCTGGGCAGCAAAAGCCTTATCCGAATCGATCACCCCCCATGTACCTCTCTACATGTGAGTTGCTTCAGGGCAAATAAGAAGTTAACACGAAATAAATTCAAAAAAAAAATCTAGCTAGTTGGTACTGAACAATAAGGTTGTGAGGGTATCCTAGGCATGATCCTTTTTTGTGTGTGTGTGTTGACGTAATCGATCGAGATCCTATGATATATTGTGGGACCATACCTTCGAAATCATGATTTTAAGTATTATAAGGCCTAAAACATTGTTTTGTTTGGATTCAGTGGGTATGTACACGCAATCAATTTGCTTTCATGAGCTGTTCCACACAGGAGTCAGAAGGCAAAGGGCTCTCCTTGACGCCTTCATTCTTTTCACTTCGTTTTTGTAAGGAAATGGTGTGGCCTTTCTGCCTTCAGTACCTAATTTGTGATATCACCGAACCTATCTGAATGCTCAAACGGAACCATACTTCATTTAATTAGTCGCCCAGTTGAGAGTTACTATACATCAAGCTACATTAATTATTTGGCTACATGCATGATAGCTCTCCGTTGCATAGGGGTCGCTCAACGTATGCATACCTTCTTTCAAATAGAAACCACAAATTCTGTTTCTCCTACGAGTCCAGAGTTAGTCTAAAACCGTTTTGCATCCCTTCATCCTTTGTGCTTCCGGCCGGGAACGTACGGACGTGCCAACGGATTTATTGTCTTAATCTTCCAACATGATTTGATTGGTCTTTTAGGGAAAAAACAACTTGATTTGATCTTAGTGATCGTGACTTTGAGTGCATCATTATTGACATGTCAAAGATGTGTCGCACTAAGCTAAGACCGTCAAAAAACAAATCACATTAAACGCACTGGCTGCACTCCGATTTTCTAACCTAAGGATCACGCAGCTCTTCTTCGAGATTTCCAAAGTAATACTGAGACTCATGTTGAAGAAACATTCTGGCCAGTTGCGGATCAACACGTCAGGATAGGTAGAACCGATGCAAATAATAAGAGGGGATGAATGATTGTATCAAAATTTACCGATGCAAATAATAAGAGGGGATGAATGATTGTATCAAAATTTTCTATCTTGAATACTCTAAAATTTTCACTCTAATAGCTATATGTAGCTACGAAGATCATATCCGCAGCGGAGCGCTACAACAGCTAAAAGACCAATATGAGCATCACTTAGAACCGGTTTGACCGCTGGCCGATCTGATTGCACAGGTACGACGGTCTGACCCCTGGCCAATCTAACCTCAGGGTTAATGGCGGTCTGACCACTACCATGCATCCAAAATAGAGAACAACGCAAATCCAAACCCTAATCTATGAAACTTTTAGAATAAGGCTCCAAAAAAATTGAAACTTTGAACATATATTCTCTAAGGACATAGAAACCAAATCAAAACAAGAAACATGATATTCTTGTACCTGGTTTTACTAATTTGAACAATATCAATCCAATGACTCAAGAACATTCAAAAACTTTAAAACCCAAATTACTTCTTGTTCATGGGGATCTAAGATATGAGATCTTTCAGATCTACTTTCACATGTTCTAGTAAGGTAATCAAGACAAAGATTTGGACAAAAACCACCTCAATCATAGTTTCAAATATTTTGCTCAAAACATGAAAAACTAAACAAAGAATAAGTGAAACATCAAGAATGGATCAAAGATTTAATCTATTACCAGTAGAGTGGGTGATTCACGAGTATATGAATGGTTACAAGGTGCTTCCAAAACACTACCCTTACACAAGATTTCTCACATAAGGAGTGAGTGAAAAAACTACTCAAGACTTAAACAATCGATCTATGTCTCTCTTACACCCCTACCCTAGCTTTGCCCTCTCCTCCCTCATATAAACATCACCATTTAGTGGGTCTTAACTAGCTAAGTAATTGGAGAAATCGGTCAATCCTACTAACACAAGTTTTACACACACACACACATACTTCTCAAAGTGTGTACAAGACTCAACCCGCTAAACTCTTAGCTATTGATCCACTTAGCCAAACCAACTCACATTGACCTAAACCACTTCCCTTTACGTCTCTTTGCGCCATATTTTTATTCAAGGCTCAAACTCGGTATTTTGGTAAACTACCAAAATACCCCTAACGAAGCTTCCAAGCATATTCCCTTGACTTCGTCACCTCCCATGTGGCCCCAATAATTTTCTGCCAAGCCTCTTGTATGTCTGGATTCCACCAAACCATCCTACATTCCAAATAGGTCCAAGTCATTTGGTGTGTCACATGCCTCACTTTGCACCATGACTACACCTGATTTTTCTGACCATTCTGGACCTTATCTCCTCCTAAGCATAGTCCTGGTATACCTTGTCATTGTCCGCCATGTCTTCACATCAAAACATCTCTACATGCTTTGACACGTAGCCCATTGCGCCCAATAACATGGCTGTCAAGTCTTCACATATATGGTCTCCCTTGAATCGTCTCTACTTGCATCGACACTAGGTCACTTGGCACATCACATACACAAACTCGCATATTCATAATCCTTGTCTTTCATGTGCTTCTCGCTTGTGATATGTAGCCTCACCCAGATTTACATGACCGATCGGACCTCAGCTCTTCTGCCTATTCCTAGTCACTTGTCATCGACCGTTAACGTTCTTCGAGCCACCTGCACATCCAAAGACTAAACAACCATATCAAGCACAAGTTTCATGCACTTCTCACATTAGTCAAAATGATGCATTATGCAACACAACACAACCTAGCATTGGCACCTATGTCGTGCACATACTCAATCATATCCATATCCATTTTCATTAATAACCCCATATATGTCTACCCACTCTAAAACTCTTTGAAAACCCCAAACATCCCCCCAGGCATGTTTGCCCTCCCCTAAACCTATCTCAGCAATAGGGAGCGGTCTGACTGCGGCACCTATGCCAGTCAGACCTCCAACCTCTGGTCGGTTTGACTGGTCCCGCATACCAATCAGACCAGTTACCTAACAATAGAACTGAATTTTGCCAAACTTTTGCAAAATCAAAATCCACCTTAACAAATATGCCGATTATTCATCATCAATTGACCATGATCCTTCTCACATAGTCCTTCAATCTTCTCCTTTATGAACACGTTGGCAACTACTTCAATAATACAAATTTGAGTTTATTTTAGAATTTAGAAGAAAATTTTGGAAAAGAAAACTCGACTTGGTCCAAAGGATGGAAAATGGATTGGAAATGACCAAGTAAGCTAGAAATAAAGCGAAGTGACTACGACCGTGTCAAGATATTGCGAAGGGGGTCAATATGGTAACACTGATAAATTCAGAGTACATAAAATTTCTAAAAATTTATGAAATTACTATGACTATGTCGGAAGGCTTCATATAAAATTTCATAGTTTTTTGAGCTTGTTTGCTATATATAACAACTCCTACAAATATCAAAATCGTACAAATTTTTGTGCAATATTTAGAGTGGATAAATTTGTCAAAAAATTACACAATTAACTACATTGTGTCTGAAGACTACATATAAAATTTTATAATTTTTAAGCTCATTTTCTATATTTAAAATTTTAAACAAATATTATAAAAAATAAAGTAGGTAATTTAGCTACCTAATTAGCCGACTTAATTACTTGCCATCTGCCCATCGAGGCAGCAAGGGAGATGTTGTATGGCCACAGGGGCGACAAGTGTCCTGCCGTCCGTTGGCAGGAGGGTAGGGACCACGCATCGCCTCCCTGGTGTTTCCACCCGACCTCCAAACAGCACAAACACTATTTTTGCCAATACACTCTGCATATGGCTATTTTTTGTAATTACTGTCACAAACAATGCCAAATGTGCCTTTTTCCTCTAAGATCACGAGATGATCAGAGTATCACACATGCTATTATACAGACGTGGCAGGGGATACATTAACATACATAATGATCTACACTTATGCACGGTGCAAATTCCAGATGCTCTTCATTGGCAAAGGAGTCTACATCGGGAAGAAAGGTTCTCAGCATTGGCCGCCTGTGCTCACGGGTTGTTAGGGTTTATGTGCCGCTCTAACCGATTTTTGGTTGTGGTATTTGGTTGTTGGTTGAAATTACAATGCAACGACTGTTAGTTTTTTGAATCATTCAATTAAAGAAAAATAAAAAAGAAATAAAAATAATAGCACCATTATATCTCCACAAATAATGCAAAGAAAATAGAAAAAAAACAAAAAACCAAAATTAGAAGTAGCTTTTGGCTTTAAAAAAGCCATAAATTAAAAAAAAAAGTTAGAAGCAAGACCTTACCTACTTCGGGTCCCGTGCATGGACTTTCCTCGAATTTTGCAAACAGGACCATGGACCGCACCAGCTTTAGAATAGATCACGGTAGATTTGATTACGTTAGACGCCGGCTGGGCCACGACCCCAAATCTCGTCCAATATACATCGTGCAGGTTGGCAAAGCCACGCTTTATTAGCCCTGCCAGAGCTTTTCCCAATCGCGACGGCCGGTGGCATCTACAGCCGTCCGATCAGAATCCGACGGCCTACATCGTAATGGAACATGGAGGACGAGGAGACAGCCCAGCGAAAGGTCCTGAAAACTGGTCCGTCCAAAGCGCGCCCCGTAGCAGGTTTGGTGAGAGAAACAATAATTCGCGGCGAGAATATCTTGGCCGGGGTGTGCCGATTTGCCCCGAAACTCGCACATGAACCGTCGCCAGTGGTGAGTGGCCTGGGCAGATTCCGTGGTCGCGCGCGCGAGCCGAGCTGCAAGTTTGGTCGGCCCGGGAGATCATATGAGATATCGCCTCGCCTCCTGATGGCCGCGTGACACCCGCCTGGTCGGCTTTGCTACCAAAAAAAAAAAAAAAGAGGCTGCGGTCGGCAGGGGGAGGTATGGGGGGGCATTTGGATGTTGCACTGGCACGACGATTCCTTCAGCTAGGGCCACGGCTGGACAGTGCGGTTGGTGGTGGTGCTCGCGCGCTTTTGGCGAAATGCTTGTTTGGTGTCACGGTGACGGTGCGTTCTTCGCAGATTTTTTTTCTTCTTCGGCAAAGCACTGGGTTTACCCGTTTGAGCGCCTTTCCGTGTGTAGTGGAACTTTTTTTTTTGAAGCACTGCCATATATTGAAGACGAGAGAAAAATTATATATACAGGTAGAGGGAGGCTAAAGGAAGAAATTAAAGGTGTTACAGAGAAAGTTATGAGCTCCACTGGCCTCTTTGCCCCCGCTAAAATCAAGGACTGAGACTCTTCCTTAATTTTGTCGAGTAAGGATATGGAGAGGATGCTAAGGAACAAAAAATGTGAGAATTTTCTTTTTTTTCTAGATTTTCCAAGTAACAAACATCATTAACAAAGCTAGAGGTTTTCGAGGCACATCTGGCTTCAGAATGGCGGATGGAAGCGGCAATGTGTCAAGATGCTGGGTCTATGAGTCTGAAGCAATCCAGTGGACGATAGGGTGTATGAGTCTAAAGCAATCCAGTGGACGATAGGGTCCATATTCTTTTTGAGTAGCAGTATTCGTCGAAGAGATGGATGGCTATTTTTCAGGGAATTCCTGCAAAGGAGGCAAACCGATTGGTTTGACCATCCTCTCAAGGAGAGACAGTCAGCAATCCACAACTTGTTCTACAGTGCTAGCCATGCGAAGATTTTTTTTTGAGGGGGGGCCAAGTCTTCTAGACAAGAGGATCCATAAAGGTGCTTATTGTGCCAAAGAACTGTTGTTTGTAAGTTGAGGCCACAGTGTAGCTTCAATGTGGAGTTAGCTTCTAAGTAATATTATCCTCCACCCCTTCCTGAAGGTTTATGGAAGATATGTGGCCTCAGAGGGTGATGAGTTCTTGAATATGCTGTGAAGTTGGGCAAGCCAACCTAATGAGATCTTGTATCCATTTATTTCTGGTTAAAGCCACATGCAAAGAGTGGTTCTTTCTTTTGAAAGTGGCAAAAACATGAGGAGCAATGTCTCGCGGACGTGTCCCCTGAGCCCAAGACGAGTTCTAGAAGCTCGCTGTTTTGCCATTGCCTATTGTAATGGAGGTGGCTGTGTGAATAAGAGATTATCATGTTCATCACATGGTTTGCATTCCTTTCTAAGGCTTGTTTGTGGTTGCCCACTTATACCATAACCATCTGATTCGCAGGGCTCGCACAAAGCGCTGGAGATCCAGGAGGCCGAGCCCACCTAAGTGTGTGGGTTTGCACACCTTGCCCTAACTGACCTTGCATTTCTCTCCCGTTAGTTGATCGGATCCAGCCCAAATAAACTGTCACGTCCGTCTATTTAGGTACTAGAGCACTCCGACTGGTGGTTTGATGACCGTGAGGAAGTATGTCGCTTAGACATTCAGGACTGACTTTACCAAATTTTTCTTTCTGCAAGTATCAACAATTTACCAGGCTAACTCGACAGGCGACCGAACACTTTATCTTGTAGCCCTTGGAAGTACAGGCAACATAGTCTTCAAAGTGAAAGTGGTAGCCCCAAATATTCCAATGGGAAGGAAGCTAGGATGGCCGGTAAGTCCTGAAGCACTGCATGTAGGTCAATCCCTTCGCAACATGCTCGTGCCACTCGACTTTTTTTGTAAGTTTGTATGTAGGCCTATAACTTCACCAAATTTCTTTAGGATATAGACAAGGGTGTTGACATATGCCTGACAAGGGTGCAAGAAAATAGTCGTATCATCCGCATAGAGGATTGCTACCCGTTCACGCAAAAGTTGGAGGAGACCTTGAATCGTAGCTATATTGAGGATGTTTTGGATAGTGTCTATTTCTATAATGAAGAGGAAGGGGAGAGCGGGTCGCCCTACCAAAGACCTTTGCGGTGTTGAATATTGTTTTTGGGGACACCATTTAGAAGAACTTTGGAGGTTACGGTGGAGAGGATGAAAGCATCTAGACCTCTCTAATTAAGATTTTGATAATTAATGATGAATTATAAATATGGGACTAATGTGTGTGCTAAGATTGTATAGATAAAGTCTCATGTGTGCAAAGGTGAAGAACAAGCTGCATGAAAAATTTTCGTCAAGAATTCGAAGATGATGTACACAAGTTTAGAATATCTTTTTCGATTTTACCGGTCTTAGAATTGTTGTTAAGAGGGATCTTTGAAAGTAGCTTGATAGTATATTTTAGTGCACATTGGATCAATCTAGAAACATGCATGCATTTAAAAATAAATTTAAAAACTCACTGTGCTCTCTCAGAAAAATCGGTAATACCGCACCCATCAACGGTATTACCGCAGTGCAGTAATACCGGCATATAAACAGCAATCGGATTATGTGCGGTATGTAAATTCCAGAGAGCACCCTTCCGGGGACTTCAACTCACTGAAATCGGTAATACCGAAATTTGAACGACGGAACTACTGCAATGCGGTAGTACCGCATGGTACTGCGGTATTACCGTTTTTCGGATATTTTTTCCAGAGAGTCTCCGAGTGAAAACTTAACTGGCCAGAGATCGGTAATACCGGTGATTGCACGACGGAACTACCGCAATGCGGTAGTACCGCACTGACCTGCGGTATTACCGCAGAGCGGTAATAGCGCACTTACAACGGCGGTAATACCGCACAAAATTCCAACGGCTAGTTCTGTTCCTTCTGACATAGCCACTGTGTGCTACAGTAAAGTGTGGTAATACCGCACTTTGTACAGCGGTAATTCTGATTTCCCTGAATTTTTCAAAATAATTTTTAGCAACGGCTAGCTTTGGTTAGTGATGGTATAAATACCCCTCCTCCTGCTCTTAGGCAGGTTGCTGAAGTTGCATTGAACACATTTTAGCCCTAAAGCATTCACTCCACTCATTTCTCTCATTTGCGCATTTATTTTGAGTTTGTGGAGAGTTTTTCGAGTGTATTCAATTCTAGTTGATCCAATTGCACTTGAGCGTCATCAAGTGGAATCAAAGGTCTATTCTCTTGGTGTTTGCCGGCACCTAGACGGCAAGGAGGTTGTTTGCCCGGTGATTTCTTCAAGAAGTTTGTGAAGAAGCCCGGAGTCGATTTGTGAGTGGTTTGGAGCTCGCCATCTCCGGAGAGGAGGAAGAGCTACCCTAGTGATCGAGGAGCAAGACTTAATTCGTAGAGTCGGTCCAATAGCGCTTAGGCTTTCCTCAACGTAGACTAGTGAAGACCGGCAAGTCTTCGATACCACGGGAAAACATCGCGAGTCATAGTGATCATTTTCTTGCTTGCATTTAGTTTTTCAATTTTAGTTGAGCAATTTGTACTTGACATATTTTCTTGTGCTAGTAGTTTATTAAATTGTTTGGCTAGAATTGTCATAATTGAGTAGGATTAATTCTTCTAGTATTCTTGTCTTGTATTGAAATTGGAATTACTAGATTAATTAGGTAAGAATTTTAAAACCTCCTATTTACCTCCCTCTAGTCGGTTATTCTTGATCCTACAGAGGAGGCAAGAGATCCAATCCGTTCAACGTGAAGGGAACCCCTTGATTACTATCAGCTGCAATAGGTAGTCCCAACATACTGAGTAGAAGGCTTTGGAAATGTCGAGCTTAAGGAATAGGGTTGGCTTTCTCGCTCAGAGAAAATTCCTCACGGGATATCGGACGTATAGAAATTTTTTTGAATGCATCTTCCTTTAATGAATGCACTTTGACTCTGATAGACTAGGTTGTTCATGAAGGGGGCAAGACACAAGGCCAAAGTTTTGGTGATGATCTTGGAAACACTGTGTATAAAACTAATTGGTCTAAAATCTACCACGGATTGGGCTCTCTCTTTCTTTGGTAAAAGAATGATATTGGATGTGTTGGAGCATTTAAGGTTGGCTATTCTAAGGTTGTAAAAACTATGAAAGACAGCCATGAGATCATCTTTTATGATGTCTCAACATACGCGGTAGAAGTTCCCATTGAAATCATCTGGGCCCGGTGCTTTGTCCTTTAGTAACTGAAGGATGGTCGTGTGCACCTCGAGTTCAGTGAAAGGTGCGGCTTGGTCATGTAGGTCCATGCATGGCTGTTGTAGCGTTTTCCAATTGAAGGTGGTGACTACCTGCGAATTGTGTCCGAGTATGCGAGAAAAGTGGTCAGAGAGCACCTCGGATTTTTCGTCGTGTGAGGTCACCTAGCCTTGACCTCTCGTGAGTGTTGGATAAAGTTCCTTCGTCTGCTGGTGTTAATTTTGATGTGGAAGAATTTTGTGTTTGCGTCTCCCTCTCGTAGCCAGTTGATTCGCGACGCTTGTTTAATCTAAGATTTTTGGATTACTTCCAGACCCATAACTCTCTTTTTTTAGATGGGCTCAGAGTTCGGCCTTGTCGAAAGTCAAGGCTCGGTTTTCCTAAGTGATGTCGAGGTGCAGGATGATCTCTTTGGCCATGTGTAGCTATAGCTTCACATTCGAGAGCAACTTGTTGCTCCAGGTCCTTAACTGAAATGTTGTGATTTTCAATTTCCTATTGAAAGTGATCTCCCCCCTAGCCTCCTGGACGACTTGCTGGAAGGACAACAGCCGGGTCCAAAAATTTTCAAAGCGAAAGACTTTGGATGGCCGTGGTCCATCAACATTTGAGAGGAGGAGAGGTAGTGGTCAGACATGGAAGTGGATAAGGTTTGTAGGGCGTGATTGTTGAAGGTGGTTTTCCAGGTAGCGTTGCTAAAGCATCTGTCTAGTTTGACTAGTGTGGGGTTATCTCTTTCTTTACTCCAAGTGTATTTGCGGTTTGAAGATGAATCTTGTGTAACTCGCAAGTGTTTAGAGTTTGCAGGACCTTCCTATAAGGTGTTGATTGGGGTTTGGATTATTTTTGTCGGTGGCCCTGTAAATTAGGTAGAAGTTGACTAGACGTAGCCATAGTAGAACTATTGGTCGTTGAAGCAAAATGAACAGAGCAATTAGTTCTTTTTTTCCTGTGAGGTTTTAGCGTTTTGAAAGAAAAAGAAAAGGGGGAAGGTCACATATTTAAGCTATGAGAGATGGCTCACGGCAAAATTGAGACAAATTCGCCAGAGCTTACCTGTTTAAGGCTTTACGGATAAATATATTTGCACTAGGCGTATTGATCGTGGACCAGCCGTACTCTTCTCATCCTTGTCTATCTTTTTGAAGACTTTCTCATCCTCGTTATTTCTCAATTCTCATGCTTGGCTACAACACAAGCGATGAGAACCTATCAAAAGATCAAAAATGCAAAGCACTGCTGTTTCTTTCATTTCCTTTTCGAGAAACATTTTTCACATGGACAGCAGCATGCATATCATCACACCAGCGAAAAAAAAATACCATTTTACCATTCGCGAAGAGAAATCCGAATTACGTCAAGTCCAAGACACGGATAAGCAAAATTACTCGCGTGGCGTCTTATCCATCGTAATTAAACGACAACAACAATTAACAAATGGTGCGCGCGCACGGGCATCTTCGCTTAGGTACGAACCATTTCCGTTTTGGGTGTGAACAAACGCCAGTGCACGGCCGGGCCGCGTCACCGCCGGGCGCGCCCGACCACAGAAAACGGCCTCGAATTCCCTGCTTTTCTGGGGGTTGCGCTGCGCCTTTTGCTCGCGCGCGGGGCATCCGATCTCCTCGCGCGCACATTCCGTTCCGTCCGCGCCGTGCCGATCCATCCCACTAAAACCGGGCGAATCCGACGCCTTTTGGCTCGCGCGCGCGGCGTGGGGCCGTGCTTAGACAGCGAGGCGGGCGCGCGGGTACCGGCTGGATCCGGCTCGGCGGCCGATCGGACGGACGCGCGCGGGACTCTCCCTCGCGGTTTCACCTCGTTTGCCCAGGTGGCTAGAAGTATAAAATAAACGAAATAATCCGCTTCGACGTAACAAGCATATGGTGTGCTCGGCCAATCAGCGCACCATGCTCGGGCTGAGGTGGGCATTGAGCTGTGCTGTGCCGTATTAGTTCGGTTTAGTTACCTCACCGTGCTGTGTCGGTCCGTTTTGCCTCATGTTAGGCTTAGACACGGCCTAAAGCCCATTGTGCCGATGTTTGTGCCGTGCTAGCTCAAGCCTAACCTAAAGTAACTATACACGACGAGACGGAGACGACGATGGCGGCCACTGCCATCTTCTTTTCTCTTGTACCCGCATCGTTAGAAACTAGTTAAAACGAATTCAATGCCCATGCTTTACTACGGACTAAAAAATCGTATTATCCTAGTATGTCGAGTCATCATCGGACTCAGTTTGCTCTGTACCTCGACATTAGCTCTGCCATAATACAAGATCGAGGTGTCCCTTGAATGTCTTCACCACCGTGCTCGGTCTATGCCACTCCTTTGGCTCTTTCTTATAAGTAGTAGAGATATTAAAAAAATAAGATAGATAAGACGCGCTACGTTGCACTCGTGCAGTCGCTTGCAAGATAAGAGGTTTGTAAAAATGCTTGTGTGAAGTGATTGTTAATTTTGTGAGGTGCCGTTCTAGCTGTGGCATCATGGCTGTTTTTAGTTAAAATACAATAGATATGTATAGTTAGTTATGTTAAATAGGATATGTGACCATATATAAACAGTTCCAGTAAATATAAACATCAATTGAACCGCGCATGCAACAATGCAATTAAAACCATAGTAATGATAATAGAGAATGCAAAGTTCAAAGATTACAAGAAAATATCATAAACAAAAATGTATATGGCAGTTGTAGCAAGTACTGATCATCATCAGCTCAAATAATTTCATAAACATAAATAGTCAAAAGAATACAATGGAGTTTTGTAAATTAATACAGCTAACAAATTAGCTAGATACTAGTAGAGTGCCCGTGCGTTGCAACGGATATTAAATGAATAAGACAACAGGTTCTAAACTCATATTATTTGGTTTATATATTTTAGATCATAGTATCACGAATCATCTACTTAATTAAGCTTCGTTCCAACGGACATGCATTAAACAGACAGATCATACTAAAGATGGTTTTCAAAATTGAAGTCTAGCCCCCTCTAAAGACACCGGTTAAATTTAACAGTTATCTTTGGAATATAATATATTAAATTGTTATCATCGTAAAGACCCTATGGCGAATAGTGATTAAAACCAAACCCCTTGCCGGACTCTTCTCACTTCCCTCTACCTCCTTCTACCAGTTACTTACGTTGGTTTCTGACAACTCTGGCACCGTGGAATCTTAGGCGACACGACCATCTTCCTCGGCTCCAATGGCTTCGCCACCATCTCCGACAACGAAGGCCAATGCCAACCCATTTTTTTATCGGCAGTCCTTTAATCAAGCAATCCTTTACAAACATGAATATTATTGTGAGTGATATAATATAGTATTATTTATCAGCAGTCCTTTACAGTAGGTAATGATCCATTTGCCCACAAGAAAAGCACCTTGACAACTTGAGTACATACCATCAATATCAGGCATAAATACATGACAGGTTGAAACCTTACTTTTTGTGAGCACTTTCACCAGATAGCATGATGGCATCAGCACCTTCCCGAACTACAATTACTATATATCAGAAACTTCTGCCTTGTTGGAGTTGGATGGTCTATCATGCTTTCCAACATATTTGTGGCAATAGTAACTGGTTTTTGCATGCTTTGGCATGTTATGACAATATTCTCCTAAAAAAGTAAAATAATTGCAACTTAAATGCTATTAGTGCTTGCTTGTTTTACAGGCATATGAATAAATAAAAGGAGGAAATGAACAAAATGGTAAGAATGTTTTCTTGTCCGCCTAAAATTATACATAAATTTTAATCTCACCTGTAGCAAAGGAACTTCTTTAATAGGAAGTTCAGCACCAAAATCTCCACACGTCACCATTGCCTATAAGCATTTCAAGAAGTTCAGTGTGTAGCACTAATAAAGAAGTCCATCAAGGTGGCAGATAGTTTTTTTTCATTTATCAGACATAGAATAAGACCTGCATGCGGACACATACAAGATACATGCAGCCAGAAATAGAACAGTAGAATTAAAACAATAAAAATTATGTGTTCCAACTTCCACAAAAGCTCTTCAACACACATTGTTTGGTCCAATTCTCATGACAACTACTCAAGGGCATTTAAATATTGAAAGGAGTTGCCACTTGACAATGCCTTTTTAATATGAAGGAATTGACATAGACGATGTGTCTTACCCCATCTGATACGGCAATAATAGACTGGAGATTTGGTACTGAATCTGCACTCTTAATTTTTGGAATGGCATGTATATCTGCATTAGCACCTGGATACGAAAAGGAGCAAAGAACACATTAATTAAGTTTCCAATATAGATATCCAAGATTTTCATACATGACAAAGAGAACATTACTTTTAAGGAAGTCTTTTACTTCATGAATAACTTTGGCATCCTTCACAAAGGAAACAGCATGGAAATCAACACCATTTTCAACGCTAAACTTTATGTCTTCCCAATCCTTCTCTGTTGGAGCAGAAGCATGTTAGTGAAGAAATCAACTGGCCTGTTATGGATGGCAAAGTTGCACTCTTACCACGGACATTTAGGCAGTGCCTTGATTTCAATTCAAAGAAGAAGGCGAGTTCACGGATGGAAGCGGTGCTAAAAAAAGGATGCCATCTTTACAGCATGAACTTGAATATTAACGTACAAATTTAACAGAGAAGTGATGGTGGGCAAATATTTTTTGTCATAAGAAGTAGCACAGATCTAACAACTGTCCTAACCTACCAGTTTATTAAACATAGACTAAATCACAACAGCTAGGATTAATCTACAAATCCAGGTTGAACCAAAGTTTGACTTTAAATGCATTCTAAGATTAATCAAATCAAATGCATCACAAAAAAAATACATTTGTTATGTGATTAGTGGACCAAACCAGTCTAATATGCGCACATGGATCAGAATTTGAACAGATATGCAATGCAAGTCATATACCTGTATGAAGTTAAACAGCCGCTTAGTGCTGTCGTAACCTGCTCCACCTTCTCCGTGGCCGCCTCCCCAACGCCCTACACCTCCACCTCCCTATTCACCTCGCCTTCGCCTCCCCAGCGCCCTCCACCTCCCCCTCCCCATCCGCCTCCCCAATGCCCTCCACCTCCCCCTCCACCTCCCCATCCGCCTCGCCTCCACCGTTGTTGTCGCCTGGGCTTGGCGTGGGCTGACAGCGGCGGGCGGGAGAAGGAGCCCGCGAGGGAGGGGGCAAGGGGGGAGAGAGAGATGCACGAGAGGGAGACAAGGATCAAGATGTGGAGCAGCAGTGGTGGCGACCTGAATAGGGGCGACGAGCGGGAGAAGGAGCCCACGAGGGAGGGCGCAAGTGGGGAGAGAGGTGCACGAGAGGGACACACTTGTGGCACTCGGTCATCGAGATCACAGCTCGGCCTCATCGCCACCTCCTCCGGCGGCGCGGGGTGGGATGGGCAAGGAGAGGGGGCGAGGCGGCGCGGGGTGTGGTGGGGAGGCGGTTGCGGCGGTGTGGGGGGAGGGAGCGAGAGGAGATTTGGCAAGCGCTTGGATGTGGTGCGGCGGTTTGTGCGAGGGGCACGGTGGTTGCACGAAGATGGAGGGCGCCTGCGGGTTGCTGAGAAGAGAAGAGGAGGCCTGCGGGTTGGGGGGAGGGAGGCGGCGGCGACGCGGGGTAGGGAGGAGGGAGGCGGCGACAGAGCCGAGGGGTGGGGAGGAGGAGGAGGCGGCGCAGACGTGGGGTGGGGGGGAGGCGGCGGCGACGCGGGGTGGTGGGAGGGAGGCGGTGACGGAGCCGAGGGGTGGGAAGGAGGAGGAGGCGCCGGTGATGCGGGGTGGGGGAGGGAGGCGGGGGGAGAGCGAGGGGGAGGCAGATTGGGGTGGGGGGAGGAGGAGCGGCGCGCTGGGGGGGAGGCGGTGTGGCTGCGAGAGAGATAGAGGGAGGGGAGGAGGCGGCGCGCGGGGTGGGAGGGAGGGGGCTACGAGATAGACGGTTCGGATTTTATCTCGTAATCAGATCGAAGAGCTGAGAGAAGAGGAGTGACGACGGGTCAACCACCAACTCCTTCTTTTATAATAGTAAAGATTTAAATAGTTAATCGGGTTATTTTAAATGGCAAAATACCAATTTAATCAGTACACGTGAAATTAATCATCTATGGACTACATGTCGTTCTATTCTAATACTCGTATAATCTGATAATAATATTTCACAATTTAATACAATTAGCAAGTTTCACATATTAATTTAACATGCAATTGGAATTCTCAGGTTAAGGATTTGCGAATATAAATTTACTTCTGCATGCGCTAAATCTTTTCTTTTCCCTTTCCCCTTTTTTATTTTCTTCTTCTATTTTTCCCTTCTTTTTCTTCCTCCCTTTTCTCTCTCTTCCTTATCCATTCGCCCAAAGCCTCCCCTCCATTTTATCTTCCTTATTTCCCCCTTCCCCACCCCAGCACGGTGGCGTCCCCTCCATCCTGGCCTCCCTCCCCTTCCCTCCCCTTCCCCTCCACCAGTCGCCTCCCCCAACCCCCCGGCCTGCTTCCATCTCCTCCATCGGCTGCCTTCCCCGACCCCCCCCCCACGGTCGCCCCCCTCTCCTTCCCGGCCGCCTACTCCTCCCCGATCATCCCTTCCTCCCTCGACCTCCTCCGGCAACCCTTCCTCCCTAGACCCCCTGCCATCTTCTTCACAACTGGTGCGTGGGAGGCCGAGGCTGACGGGGCGCCATCGCCTGCACCAGCGAGTGGAGGCTCTTGGGAGGCAGCTGCTGGGATGGAGGTGGCGGCGTGGATTCTCTGGCTATGAAGCAGGCGAAGTTACCGACGCTGGCGCCAACGGAGGCAGCGTCGCGACCCCAACCCCCTCTAGTATACTCTAGTCCTTCCCCTCTACTCCATCTCTCCCTGCTCTGTGATGGGTTGTGGTTGTGGGGATGACCGTGATAATAGTGGATATGGGATGGCGACGGTAGAGGAGAGGCGAGGTGGAGGCCGAGGTTCTCGACTGTAGGTGCTGGCATGCCCACCGTGCTCCCCGTGTTGGGCTGGCCCGAGCGTGGCACGATTTGATGTGCCATGTCGTGCCGCCTGATGAACCGGCTTTTCAGATCCGGCCTGACCCACTATTCATGCCGTACCTGCACAGTCCGCCACGTGATGTGCCCATGCTATACTTTGACCTTGCCGGACCTCAGGCTAGCTTAGAAAAACACAGCCCGTCTCCCACCTCTACTCGTGCACGCACCAATGTTTGTTTTTGTCTTCCCCTGCATCATTCGTTGTCATTCATTGGCTGCTTAAGAGCGGCATGTATGACTTTGCTCGATTGGATTATGGGTACAGAATCAAATGGTAAAAAGCTTGTGATTGTATAAACAAGCAGTGGACTTCTAAGAATTATGGAATAATTAGAAATAAACTACGTAAAGGAAATGGTCGCAAGAGATCAATGGGGATTGGGAAGGTAGAGGCCTACAGTGCCATGACTTCGAACGGTTCGTGGCCGTCAGATTGGAAAAGAACGGCGAAGATCACATGCTGCATGCGTGTGCGACAGTGCAAAAGCAAAACACAGCGCAATGCTTTCTGCTACAGTATGAACAGTGTTCTCATACACCATTAACTGTGACCACCCGAAACGCGAAAAAAAGTGAAATTGGCTGTGGGCAAACTGATATTTCTTTTCCACTAGACAAATAATTAGAAAGCTTGTATAAGTTTGGTCACACCGGTTGGCCGATCTGACCGCAGGTCCAGAACTGGTCCGACTAATCTCCTATTTCTATATCTGAAAATCTTTTGGGACAAAAACCCAAATATTAAGAATTTGTTCAAATCTTTTTTAAATACTTTCAAGTTTTGTATGAACTTGTTCAAGGTAATAAGAACACAAATCAATTAAGAATCACAAGATTCTTAGCTCAACCAAATTAAGGAGAATCGAATCTAACTCACAAGAACATAAAAACCATAATTCTAAAATTACTTCTTACTCGTGATGATCTAAGATATGATGTTTTACAGATCTATTCTCACATGTCCTATCAAGATAATCTAAGCAAGAGATTGGCCTAGAACTCCTATGACACCAAAATCACAAATTTAGTTTAAGAACTAAAGAAGCCAAGCAAGAACATGATTGAAATAAAACTTTAATCTATTTTAGAGGAGGATAAAGTTTTATATGCCCATGGTTGATTACAAAGTACAGCCAAAGCACCTCCCTTTCTTCTCTCAAGATCTCCCTCACACAATCATAGAAAACGACAAGGTAGTAAAGCAAAACCTAACATTAGAATTCTTGAAGCTACCACCTCCTCTCCTTCCTTCTAAATAACCAACACATCTCTTAATGGGTCTAGCCCATTAAGCTTATCGGAGAAATCCATCAACCCCACTAACAAAAGTTTTACACATTCACATACGTTTTTTAAAGTATTTACAAGACTCAACCCGCTTACTTTTTAGTGATTGATCCACATTACAATTTCAGTTCCCCTTAACCTAAACCACTCTTCCTTTGTGTCTCTTCATGCTACGGTTTTGATCAAAGCACCGACCTGATATTTGATCAACTACTAAAATACTCTTGATGAAGCTTTCGGGTATTTTCCCTTGACTCTGTCTTCATCTTCACCTCGAAGCATCACTATATGCTTTAACACACAGCCCATAGTGCCCAATGACTAGTCATTACGTCTTCACGCATCCGGACTCTTCCAAATCTTCTTTACGTGCATCGATCTCGTCAAATGATGTACTAAATGCAGCAACTCGCCTCTCCATGATCCCAACCTTCTTTGTGCTCTAGCTTGAATCACGTAGCCTCACCCCGACTTACATGACTGCTCCGGACCTTAGCTCCCCCGCCTTGTCCTGGTCTATTACCATCTACCACCATGTCCTCTAAGCCACCTGCACATCCAAAGACTAACCAATTCTATTGAACATAAGTTTCATGCACTTTACTCAAATTAGTCAAAACCGTGTATAATGCAATACAACATAACCCTCATGGCTCTTAAGCTATGAATCGACATCAAACCAGCTCAACTCAACCCACCCTGATCTCGGACCGTAGCCATCGGTCTAACCGCTACCTCCACATCGATTGGACCGGCCCGGTCAAACCCTTGATCACTAGCCGGTTTGACTGGCAAGCCAGTGTGACCGTATTTTAAATGTCGGTCACACTGGCCAAGTCCCCCAGTCCAACTGCTAACCATTGCTGGTCTGACCACACTCGCACAAACTCCCAAAGCATGCTCTCTAGAAAATAGCAACCGTCAACTAGAAATCAGTCATACCATACTACCCTTGCGGTCTGATTTGTTCTTGTAATATCTTAGTTGCTGAGTCATAGGAATGTCTATGATAACGAAATGCACCTCTTCTAAACAAAACATCAAATTCACGTGACTACTTATAATAGCAAAATCGAGATCATAAATTTGTTTTGTAGATCATGGTAGGATACGAAAATTGTGTTTCTACCATTTTATATGATTGATATGATGTATGTTGCCAGTTGAAATGGGTCCCATTTCCCAACCCATGGGTAATTCTCCTATTAGGACGGAAATACTTCTCTCATCCTAGATCCCCATTATACCCCCCGAGATACATATATTTACATGTAAATTATTGCATCTACATGTCTAAAACTTATGTATTTCGTCTTGTACCTTATATGCTTCCCATAATTTATGGTATATGGTTCATTTCATATTCATTCTACCATCTGTGATGCTAATAAATTACTGATTTCTCATACATTATACGGTAAACTTGCAAAACGTACTGAATATCATATGGATTTAGATGCTCAATAGGGTTCCGTTCCCTGCACATTGGGGGTGGGAATGGGAGCAAACTTGCCCCTAGCAGCTAAATCGGGATGTGAATGGGAGGACATCACCATGTCAAACCCGTTCCGTTGGCATACTCGCTGAGAACCATCAAATTAGTCTTACGCATTGAATATCCACACAGTAATTTGCAAACATTAAGTGCATTCTCGGACCCATGCAGCATTCATGTTTTTAGCGTAGTCCGTTTACATGTAATTCAAAAATGTCTTCTAATGAATCGTTTGACCTAATTAGATCACCACAAAATTGGCACTTGTGTAGTGAAAGTTCAAGTCCAATTGTACTTCTTCGTAGTACAAAGAATACTAACAAAATAACTACAGAACTTTGAGCATGATCCATGATTCTCAAATAAAATATTGTTAAGAAATAAGCAACAAAATAACGAGAAGACATGACTACACATTCTCTATCCGACAAAACTGTGCTATAGCCTAGAGATTGGTATCTCCATCCCACTTAAAGAACAGGACAACGAGTAACAAAAAAACGCTATATATGAACATGTAAAATATTTTGTGATGTTACTGTTATAAATATCAGTCGTTGCAACATTTGACCTGTGCATCTTAGTTGTTGTTACAGACAGCTCGAGTCAGCAGCACAAGTTACTGCCTTTTTTTGCCTGGGCCGGCAAAGACTAAGCAAGTTACTATTAGCTATCTATAACCTCAGCAATATTACTTCATGATCGAATTCCTGATTAACCGTGCGTGCATACCCTCAATAAGAATGGCGAAGTATAAAAAATGAATTGGAAGAAGGCAAGGAAAAACAGAGCATGGTGGAGGCAGTAGTGGACGAGCATGGGGCCCTCTCCTTCGGCCTTGGACGACCCCCGCCCCGGAGCTCAGCCTACATATAGTCCCCGGAGCTCAGCAGCCAAACCATACATGCTTGCAACAAAGCTTCTTGTGTAACAACAAGGGCAGAACAACTCCCAGCTCTCAAGACTGCCAGTGTTTCCAAGCTCTCTCTCTCTCTCTTGGATTCTTGTGACGTGCATGCTTTGCCTGCTTCCTTGAGGTAAGAAAGCTGCGACACCGGTTGAGCTCGTTGGTTGCTCTGACTCTTGCATGTTACTCACCTCCTCTGTGATGTTTTGTGCTTCTTCACAGGGAGCAAGCGCTAGCTACTGCCACTTCACATCTTTCTCCACAAGGCGAAGATGTCGGTGGCGGTGTGCCGCGGCCCGGCCTTCGTGCCGGCGTTCGAGGCGCCCAGCTGGCTGCACCCGGCTGAGCCGTACAAACCGGAGGTGATCGTTGACGACCGGCCTGCTCAGGTGGACATATGGAATGCCATCCAGGCCGACGTGGACAAAGCGGCCGGCGCCAAGGAGGCCTCCAAGCCGTACGTCCACCCGCTCGTGCGCCGCTCGTCAAGCCTGATGAGCCAGAAGAGCCTCGAGATCTGCACCGAGAGCCTCGGCTCCGAGACCGGGTCCGGCGACTTCACCGCGTCCCTGGACGCCGCCGCCGACATGAACTGCCTCTTCAACCCGCCGCTGCCGGCGGCGCGTGTTGAGGCAGAGGAGACTTTCTGGCAGCACAGCGCAGCGCTCGACTGCTCGGAGGAGCAGTGGGAAAGGAAGGAGCTCGCGGCGGTGAACTACCACTGCTCGGCCGGGACGCGGTCGCCGCGCCGCTCGTTCCCGCCGCCGCTGCCGTCCATGTCTCGCCGCGACGGGCCGTGCCTGCAGATGCGCCCACGCCGCGAAGACGGGCGCCTCGTCCTCGAGGCCGTGGTCGTGAGGCCGCGCGGGTACCTCCACGCGAGACGCCAGGGCGGCCGCCTCTGCCTCTCCTTCGTCGACTGCTCTGCTCGCGAGCAGAGCGCGGCGAGGAAGAGCACCGCAGCGACTGAAGCGCCGTACTTCCCGGTCGTGGAGGCCAAGAATGAGCAAGAGGAAGAGGTGGCCATAGATGTCGAGGAGGAAGACGAGGAGGAGGTGGAGGTGGTGGACAGGGGCACCGTCGTGGAAGTCAAGGTGAGCACGCAGCAGCAGACGCCCACCGCCGCCAAAGTGCACCGCTCAACTCTCGTCATCAATAAGTTCGTCGGCAGCACGCCGCTCACCTTCGACCAACCCCGGTGCCACGCCGCCGACGCACCGCACTCCGAGCTGGCAGCCAGTGACGAAACGCTGCAGGCGGAGGCGGCACCGCCCCCTACGCTGCGCCGGGTGCCGTCGTCCACGTCCACGACGACGCTGGCGGCCGCGGTCGCGGCGGCCTCGACCGCGACCGGCACCCCCCCTCCCGTCGACGACGACGACGACGAGTGCGGCGGGCTGCACCTGTCAGAGTCGGCGGCCGCCGACACCAAGCAGCTCCTCCTGTTCACGTCCCGGCGCCGCGACAAGCAGGAGCTGCTGCAGAGCGTGCGCCGGTGCCGGCAGCTGCGGCAGAAGCCGCTCTTCATCCTCGAGCCCTACTGCATTGCCACTTCCTAGTGGCACGTACAATCACCTCAAAAAAATCAGAAAAAAAAAACATCAACCACTACTACATTACACAGCTGCTAATGCGATAGTTCGATTTCGTCGCGGTTGCTAGGCTTAAATTAATCGATCACGCATGGTTTTTAGCCGCCTACTATTAATTAGTTAATTAATAACCTTAATCCGTGGCCACAGTGGCTGCTGCATGCGGGGCTTTTTTGTGACACATACTTGCCATGTGTTGTTTGGTGTCGTTTTTTTTTCCTGACTAGGCATCGATCTGTCTGTCGCCCTTTGGTCCCGACGCGGCGGCTGCTGCCGGCGTGAGTGAGTACGAAGTCGAGTGGCCTCCTCGTGTTGTAATTGTTGATTTCGTACCCTGTATTTCCAGTGTGATTTGAGTAATTAATTCACAGATTTTCTGTAACTATATAGGAGTGTTGTTCTTCTTGTTTAGTATTGTGCCGGATGTTGCATCGATCAGCTTGTCATTTTCATGCGCATGATCTTCTAATTTTACTGGTTTCTACGGCATCTTATGTAATGATGGGCCTCGTGCTGCCTACTTCTATGTTTTATCCGTGAGAAGATTAATTGAGATGAGGACGTGTGTGCGTGTGTGCGTAGTGCCGAATAATTGCCGCGGTTTGAGACGAGCGAGATAAAAGATACGCGAATTATTATAGTGCGTCCTGCTGCTTTGGGTAACCCTAGATCGATCATGCAGAATGGATAGATGTACGTGACGTTTCCTTGCAATTCATATCTAGACGCACAGGCTTGTCTCCGGTGGTAAATGGAAATCGGTGTGATCGCAGCAGCGCAAGCAGACAGCGTTATATCAAACCAAATTTACGTAATCTCATTGACATTCCGGTAATGCAATCTCTGCTCTAATCATGATGCGAAAAATAGATATCACTGCCAGGGTTTATGCAAGTGAGACTAGTTTATCTCAGGAAAAAAAATGAACTAAGACAACGCAGAGAATTTTCCTGCTTTATCACCAGAGGATGTAATGATCGAGAAAAAAAGGAATCCTCTCGACCGAAAGAAATGGAGCTCATGTACTGAATTATTCGAGGGGCCAATAGCTGTCTATTGGCAACTTGCAGTGCCAGTCCTGCCACCAGGCTGTGATGGGTAGGGTGGGTACTGGCCGGCTGGCTGGCCGCCGGCCGTTTTTGGAGAAGAGAGGCTTACAAATTGCATGAACCAATCAAACGCAGCAGGCTGGACGCTCTGCACAGGAACACAAAATCCAATGAACAAATTGCATGGACATACACACGTCTTCAGAAAGGAAGTACGCAGGGGCGAAGTTAGAGCACGAAGGACCCGAGTGCACACTTCAATACAGTGGTGGATCCAGTATCAAAATTTAGAGGGGCTAATAGGTTCACTGATTTATCCGAGTAATTTAGCTCCGAAGATCAAACACCCATTTACAACTAGCGAGATCAAGAGTCGACATCACATTTACAACAAGTCGGCGGCGCACGCGCTCAGTAATCAAAATTCATATGTAAATAGAAGAGAAGCAAATCAAAAAGATAGAAATAGAACGAATATACCTCGATAATGAAAAGCGCATCCCAAAACGTATGAATATGCTTCCAGTGAGTAGTGATCTCTTAGCTGTATGTAAAAATTAGCAAAATTAGCGATAATAAATTGTTAGTGATGGTGAACATTGAAAATAAAAGAAACATACCATGAAGTCGCTAGCATAAATCATAAGGCAAATTCGAACCACGAGATAAATCATAAAATTTATTACTACACAAAATACAACTAGATAGTATAAAAGTGTAGATTATTATCTAATTGTATATACAAATCAAAATATTTATACCCCATTTCTCATTTTATTTTTCAATCCCCATCTCAACCTCCCTCTAGAAATCTCATCTCATTCCTCAATAGTCAATACCATTTCTCAACCCAAAGACCGCCGCTGCCCTTCCCAATGGGAATCCCGATTTCCACTATTTCTTCGCTGGTTCGACCACTCGCCGCTCCCTATTTCTATCGCCGGCCGCTCTCCGCTCCGCTCCGCCTCCTCGTCCGCTCCCCACCGCCGGCCTCCCCCCTCCGCTCCACCTCCCGCCTCGCCTCCCCTCCCAGTCCCTCCGCTCGCTCCGCTCCCGCCTCGGCCTCCCCTCTGCTCCACCTCCCCGCCTCCGGCCTTCCCTCCGCTCCCGCCTCCCAGTCCCCCTCCGCTCCGCTCCGCCTCGGCCTTCCCGCTCGCTCCTCGCGGAGTCGCCACGAGCACCGATCCGCCCCGCTCGCCTCCTCGCCGCTGCCGCCGCCAGATCCGGCCGGTCCGGCCCCTCGCTGGCGCCGCCGCAAGATCCGCCCGTCCGGCCTGCCCGCCTGCCCCTTCGCCCCTCATCGGCGTCGGCGTCGGCGTGTCGCCGCCTGCGGCCACCCTTCTGCTATTCGGCACACGCCCGGTCGCCCACCGCTGCGTATTTGGACTAGGGTGGTGCACAAGAGGTGAAAATGAGTTGTCAATAACTTGACTTTTGATTTTACCCTGTTGCCGGTGCACTCAGATCCATCAACGTAGCTTCGCCCCTGGAAGTACGTACTATCAGTTAAGAATCCCTAAAATGTGGAGGTTGATTATTGTCCGCTCCATTGCGGAGTTGATAGAGTTGCTAGTTTCCACTGGGACGTTGGCAGCGCTAACTTCACGTTATCTTGAGCTAGGAAATGTGGTTACCCTTGACACTGGACGGACGGCTCGTATTAGAAGTACGCATTTTAACTAGGGTAAACCTACTCTGCCTTCGCATCACATTTGTGTCTTCATCAACAAGGTTTGATCTGAAAAGGGAAAAATGCAGCGCACGAACCAAATCATTCTTGACGATCGCCCATTATTCTTCTTCTCCTCGAAGGTTCTATGAATTGTTTCGAGAAAAAAAAGGGGGAAAGGGAAAGAGAAAAGAAAGAGGAATGTTGTCAAACGCGTCCACACAGATCGTATACGGAAGATTTTGTATGGCCTGCTATTGTTGAGCGAACCGATGCTCATCCGGCTGAAAAAGACGTTGTCCGTGGTCGATGGGAATACAGACGTACTACAATTTTTTTTTTTTAGAGTGCGTAGAAGGACTGCACATCATTGCATTAATAGAGAAGAAGAATAACACTGAAGTGCTGAGAGTACAGAAACAACGTAGAACTGGGGAAAGAAAGAAATGAAGAAAAGACCGAAAAAAAAAGTTGGGAGATGAAGATTAAGCATGAGCTTCTGGGGGCAAAGTTACAACACAGGAACTGCGCTGAGCTGCAGCAAGGAAGAATCGGCTAGAACTAAGCTAGACGCTCAGCAAGGTAGTCCATGGCAGCAACTCGAACCCTGGTCGACTCTAGGAACCGGCTCCTCAGTCTGCCTGTCATGAGAGGGTTGGAAGTACGGCCACTCCCGTCCAACACCAACAAATTATCTCTTGCTTTAATTTAGCTAGGAGAGCTTCGATCATCGTCTTTGTTTGGTCGAAGACCCGATCGTTGCGTTTACGACAGATTGTCCAGAGGAAGAGGATGACAAGTGAATCGAAGTTTTTTCTTTGAGCCTTAGGCACCTGTTTGCGCATTGAGCTTCACTAGTCTAGCAGTCTGTTGTGTCCAACTGGTGGTGGTCATGGCCTGCCAAAGAGATGTGAGAATTTTGCCCAGACTTGGCAAACCCAAGGACAGAGGACGAGGAGACGATCAATTGACTCTAGGTTCAGTTCGCAAAGCGGGCAAAGAGTATGCCATCCATGCCACGTCTGGCTAGGCGATCCGCAGTCCACGTACTACAGTTGTTGTAATGCCATTGTGCCACGAAACGCCTCCTTTTAATTCTTGCAATGTTACCCTTCTCTTGCGCAGTGGCTCTGTAGTATCAGATGGTTGGATTTTATATTGGAGGATATGGAAGTGCTTGGCAATGTCTATACTAGCTAGTATCTATTGGGTGTTGTGAACCTTTCGTGCTCCATGCAAAAAGATCAGTAACAAGTTTGGGTACCTAAGATCCATAATGATCAGTAACTTAATAATCATCTACAACTGCTAGTTCTAGTTATTTCACTTTACACCAGAACGTAGAATGCATCAAAGGAACTACTCTTGAAATAAAGCGCTTTCTACTGGATATGAATGTGTAATCCATAAAACTTTTGGAAGTGTAGTCAAATCGACGAAGTGTGGACATTGTCAATGCAAAGACAGAATCTATTGTGGATGGATTAAGTTATCTAATGTCGTGGGTTAGTAGTAGTTTATTGCCGCCCAACATGACACTCATCTTGCTGATGGTCCAAAGACATGTGGCTATCAGCTAGCTGACCATAGATTAAATTCCCCGGTTTAGTGCTCAAATATGTTTCTTGCCCAAAAGTACAAAGCCACTCGTGAGGTCAAACTTTATTCTCCATGTATCGCAGTATGAGTGGAGGTGTTCTTAAGTTCCTTTACCTATGGTCTTAGATGCATTACTTTGTCTATGCATTGATAGCCTACAACATATACAATGTGTGAATATAACAAGAAGAACATGATGATGACAGAGATTAAGCCATGCGAAAGTTCTTCTCAAAGTCAACTGCATAAACAAGTGAGTGAAAGAGATGCGTGGCGAATGGGGCACAATTGCGTAGGAATTAAGGTACTACTAATCTTATCGGCTCACTTAGGAAGAAAATTTCCCTGATGGAAAGAAAAAAACAACGGACTGGATTTATAGTGATGTTGACCTACCCGTAATGGAAAGTATTAGACGGGCAAATGACGTATAACATTTCAAGGGACTCACTCCCATTGGTACGTAGCAACAAGAATAATGTAGTCTAGGAAAAGGCAGGGCAAGATAGACTAGTAACAACAAAAGCTTGAGATAATTTATAGAGAAATGCAATCGTGGTGCATCATGACGTGGAAAAAAAGAACCTAATACTTTCCCTCTCCTAGGCAAAAGTCACTTTAGTATTACCATTAATATACTACGTGCATCTTACTATTGAAATTAGAACTAGCCTTTTCTATCCTTTCAGAAAAGTTGGCTAGACTGCATTTACATGTGTATCTCACAATGTTTCATCTATGCATTTCAGCTCTGTATCTATCTATGTTGTATATGTTGCTACAATCTCCATTTAACCGTTGCATAGCATCTGCTCTGCTTTGCGTAAAGAGAAAATATAATCGGAAAAAGAAATAAGTTTATCAAAATTGTTCAGAGAACATATCTATACACGCCATCAATTTGCCTTGCAATTTTCTTTCTATACCAAGTAGCGTCAACCATAAATCGACTGATGTCAATGCCTTTGCATTCAGATGTTCGGCACTCTCGTGGGCTTGTAATCCCTCTCAAGGTGCGATCTTATCCCAACCCTGACGAAGAAAACATTCTCGTGTTTTTTTTTTTACCTTTCTCCACTTCATCCTTTGAGCGACATAAAACTATAAACCGTGAGAGCATTGCATGGCTCACATTGGAACACCGGGGAACATATTGGCAAACACTCGGCATCATCCAATTCTTTGCTTCCTATAAAAAGCAATGGTTCCTCCCTCCACTCACATGTAAAATGGACAATACAGTTGCGAATGTAAGACGTGAGAATGACAGGTAGTAGAGCACGGATTCTTCGTATCGCCTAAAGGCTCCCCCTACGAGCCTTTACCTGCTGCATGGCTAATTCTTTTAGAATTAGCCTAAAAGCGTCTCCTACATGGCCAATTCTCGCGCCCTTTACCTGCTGCCTTTCCCCTTGCATATGTGGGCTGCTTTCGTTTGAATCCTATGGATTGGTGATGGTTTCGATTAGTTTTAGCTGTCATGGAATTTGTTCAGCTCCCCATGATCTAGACCGGTATGAAGAGGACGTTCCTTGTCGCGCGACCTTTTCAGATCATGTTGTTTTTTTTGGGGGGGGGGGCATCTCGACGACTTAGTCTCGAGACGCAATGCATCCGAGTAGGATTAACACTTGTTAGAGAGACAGACTAAACTTAGAACAATCTCGGTGGCCAGAAACTGGGGAGCGTCTCATTATTCCCTGTAGCTCCAGGCGCTGCTCCGTAGGCAGGCATGCAGATAGGATCGTCGGGTCGTGTGGTGAAGGAGCGCGAGTGAAAAAGCGAAATCGACCTGTGGCAAGTTGGAGCACAATCGTATGGTTCTCCATGTAAGCCAGCACCTTACATGGATCAGGATCGTCGCTGCAGGTTTGGAATAAGAAGTGTTGCGTGCACCGAACAGAATGTGGTTGGAATAGGAGGGATGCACCGTACCCAAGCGGTTCTCTCTCACTGGCTCAGACTTTTTCTACTGACCACTAGGAAAACCCTGTATGAACACTGCCCGGTGGTCTCCATCTAGGCATCTAAGATGGCATCTACCAACGCCCATTGGAAAGATTTGCAATGAGCAGATTCCGGTAGCCCGGAAAATTGTGACATAGATAAGCTTCACTCCACGGTGACAGAGAAGTTCACTAGTAAAATCGCCATCGCTGGACCAAGGAGGCGAAGCCTGAAAGAAGGAAGGAAGAGGCTTTTGCGACATCATGGCGGATTCGTCGAGGGAATCCACCCCCCACTTTGTTTAGTTTGCACGCGTTTCACACGGCGCAATTTTGTTTCGCTCCACGCGGCGGAGGCCAAACCGGCGAGCGTTCTCCGCCGTCCTGCATGCTGCAGACTGGGCCGTGAGATGAGCCGCCCTGACGTTGCGACTGCGCACGGCGAGCGACCCGCCGCGACCGCGGTACGCACGGGGATGGGAAAGGAGTGGCGGCGCTTCCCATGGGCCGGTCTCCGTCAGCGTTGCCGGGCTAAGCTTTGCGTCTGCGTTTGCAGGTGGGAAGCGCCAGGGTCTCGTCTTGGTGCCGCGCTCTCGGTTTGAGTTCACCCACCGCTACGCCAGCGGCGCACGCGTGCAGAAAAACTGCAGGGCGGCAAAGCTCGGCGCGTGGGGAATGCGGCCCAGGATCCTACGCGAGCGAACGTAGAACGGCCCACGCGTTTGGTGAGCCCGAGCGGCAGGCGCAGGCACAGGCACGGCCAGATATATCCCGTGTTGGCGTCAACCACTAGCGCGGGCTAAATGGCTTTGTCGGCTCACCAGCGCAGCCCAAGCTGATGGCACGGCTAGGCTGGATTTAAGAATTTTTTTAAATAACCTTCTTTTATTGGAAATAACATAAATGAAATCTGTCGCCCAACGACCGCATGATATGTGAGCATTCTGTAAACCATTAGGCGACAGATTGCAGTCGTCTAACCGTTAGACTACCCAACAAGCAAGACTACCCAAATATTTGAACCGAAAATGCTTGGATCAAGATTCCTTAAGGAGTGTTCCAAACCAAACAATAATTGAGCAACTTCAAAATCTTGCAACCCACGGTATCTGGATGGATGGGATATGATCTAGACGAGGTATCTCTAGAACTTACATGTCCTTAGTACGCAACAAGATCAAGAAGAGGAGAGAAGAGACAAAGAACCAACAAGAATAAGAGCAAATCAACTAAGACAATAACAATTTATGAGAGATGAACAAAGTTAATCTATTGCTTCTTAAGAATGAATGTTTCACAGCTACTCCATAAGAAGGACAAGAAAGTACACCACAACACTACTCTTCTTTTACAAACTCTAACCCCTGAACGCAAGAATGAAATTGTTAGGATAGATTTCTTGCAAGCTTCTACCCTCCAACCCATTAAATAGATAGAGTAACTTGCCCAAATCTATCATAATAGTTACTATCCACTAACACAATTAAAAAATCCGTTAACCCCATACAACACGAGTTTTACATTCACACTTAGCTCATGCACGTTTTGCAAAACACATAAGCCCAAACTCACTAAATCATTAGCCTTTAATTCACTTGATCTTCTCAGTATCTCCTTAACCTAAACCTCTTTCCCAAGCACTGCGGTTTTGATCCAACGAAGTTTTTGGTATTTGGCTAACTACCAAAATACTCTCGTCTTGACCCGGTCTTCTCTTTCCCTTACAAACAATCACTATAGTTATACGTGTAAGTACACCAATGGCTTGTCACGAATCGGCAACTCTCTTCCACTTTCGTTACCATCAGACAACGTCTCACTTGGACCGACCAAGCCACTTGGTGCAACCCGTCGCTCGGACTTTTCCTTCAACATTCCTTGCCTTCCTTAGCCACGTTTGAGCTCAATCATCTCACCTAACATCCTGAACTATTCTAGACCTTGGCTTCTTCATGAGCGTAGTCCTAGTTCTGGCCGTTGACCATAGTTGACTATAAATTTTTCTGCATTTCCAAAGATCAAGAAATCGTTTTTCGGTATAAGTTATTCACAGCTTAACCCATGTTAATCCGAACATGCTTTATGCGATATGAATGCACTGACATAAGATAGAACGACTTGACTCACGATCAAATTACTATATTTCAAAACTCTCAGATGAAATTCAGAACTTAACTACTTTGACCACCACCAAGTGACTGGTCTGACCACACACTCTCAAAAACCCGAGAGATGGGTCTAAGCGGCCCTACCAACCGGTCAGACCGCTCAACTATGCCAATCTGATCATCTGAGGTGAAAGCCACTAGACTAAAAATGTAAATATTTTATAAATTTAAATTTAACTCGATACTAAATAACAATAACAATGATTGTCACAAAATTTTCAGTTCTCACGTGGTCCCCTCCAAGAGACTGTGCTCTTAGCATCGCTCAGATCCCCATAAGTGTCTGACCATTATAAGCAGGAGCGCCAGCAGCATATTTTTCGGGCCATGTGCTTTGTGGATGGGGGGGCGGGGAGAGAGAGAGAGAGAGAGAGGCGTCGATCGGTCAAACTGGAGGGCGGGCGAGTGTAAGCTTGATGGCAAGCAGCGGCAGAGGGGAGAGTACACACAAGACAGTGGCAGTGGAGGGTACCAGCAAGAAATAATTGTCCCTTCCAATAACACCAAGAAAGAGGGATTCGGATCCTCTGCACTGAGGCTTGCTAATGCAGAGGTGGCATTAGCTCCGATCTGGTACACCCATCCAAAATAGACGGCTTACATCAGTATGGGAGGGAATGGGCAATGTCTAGGGACGGAACAGAGCCAAGCACCATCCTTTTTGGGCGCCAAACCTCCTGTTGCTCACCCAGTTCCCTCTGCGTCTCTCTGTTCCGTCTTCTCCCAAATGCTCTCAACAAGATGCATCCATGAAGAAGCAATTGTGATGGAGTGTGAGAAAAGCGTGATTGGTCAAAATTCAGAAAGTCAGTCAGATCTGCTTGCTTTAATTGACTTGATTTTGTTTGGCATTTGATCGGCAAAGTTTTGGAGCAAAACGTACTGAAGATATCTTCAGATCAAACATCAATTACGTGAGGAGGCCCTGTGGAGTCTGAAGGTTGCCCCAAAAGTAGGTGTGTTTTGAATGAGTTTATGCCTTCAAGAGCAAATCTGAAGTGAAGACATATTGAGAGAGTAAGTTTCTGTGAAACTTGTGGTGCTAGTGAAGAAACAACTTTTCATGCTCTTGTGGATTGCACTTATGCGAGATCTTTTTGGGCTGCCATGAAAGAGCTAGTGAATGTTAAGATCCCTGCCCTTCATCCTCATACTTGGGCTCAGGATCTCATGGACAAAGACTTCTGTGATCCGGAAAATGCTTGCATAATTCTGTGTGGCATGTGGTCGCTATGGTCGGCGAGGAATGGAAGACGGCACGGTGAAATACCCCTGAAACTTCCCCTAGCAGTAAAATGGGCAAGGGATACTGCACTTGATCTGATTAGTGCCTCAAAATCTGATTCAAGACAGTCACAAGCCCCTACGCTTGAAGCACGGCAGCCACCGGCAGTAGGAATTCTGAAAATAAATGTGGATAGTGCTTTCTCTTTGGATGATCTGAATGGAGCATCTGGGGTGATTTTTCGGAATGATAGAGGAGCCTTTCTGGGAGCAATGGCGAGATGGTACCAGGCGCTTTCCAGTGCCCTTCATGCTGAAGCTGTTGCTTGTCGAGATGGCATCAAGTGGGAAGTGGATCGGCACTTGGAAAGAGTTCTCGTTGAAAATGACTCACTTACTCTTCACCCTCTGGAACTCTAGGGAGATATAAGGGACGGAGATTACTGCCATTCTTGTGGAAATCCAAGAGCTCAGTTTGTTTTTCTCTTCTTTTGAGTTTGTTCATGTTCGGCGGACTGCTAATGTGGCTGCACACTTGTGTGAAAGCAAGTATCCCCATCTAGCACTGTGTGTTTGCCTTCAGCAGGTCCCAAACTATATGGCGAGCTGCTTAGCTCTTGGTCGTAGTCCTAATGATTAAATGAAGAGCATTGCTCTTGCTCTAAAAAAATTACGTGAGGATTTGTCATTAATACGAATCCAGACAATAAACTTAGAAGCACCTCTAGTCGGATACGAATATCATCGTAGGTACAAAGTGGCTAAAGAAGAAGCACACAACCACTAAGCCCTTGTAGAAGGCCTCCTCCCTCCCCTAAGTGTATTTTATATGGGTATTCTACGGTTACAAAATAACATCTCTCTCCCATTACAAAGGGTCTTATTTATAGGGGAAGAGGGGGAGGCCGGTGTAGTTACAATTTTGTTCTTAGGGTTTTGCCTACTTTTAGGGACATTTTAGTCATTTGCTTTGCCCCCGCGTCTTGGACCCTAAGGTCGGTTCGGGGTCGGCCTCGGACCCTTCTGGGGTCAAACTTGTGTACCCTACCTAGGGTTGGCACCGGACTTTCTTGGGATCGGCATTGTGTACTCCGCCCAGGGTCACCCTCGTTTGCTTCCGAGGCCGGTCTTGCACATCTTGTTTGGGGTTGACCTCGTTTGCCTTTAGGACCGGTCTTACGCACCTTGCCCGGGGTTGTCCCCGGACTCCTCCGGGGCCGGTCTTGTGTACCTCACCCAGGGTAGACCTCGTTCACCTCTGAGGCCGGTCTTACGGACCTTGCCTAGGATTGGCCTCGGATCCTCTTAGGATCGGTCTCGCGTACCTCACTCAACGTTGACCTAGGGACTTGGTTGGAGGTACGTCCTTCAACGAGTGTTGTCGCTCCGAGGTGGTCATAGGCACGAGGTAGTGCGAGGACCCTTTTCCAACAGGATTAATTTTGTTCTTGTTTTTCAGAAGCATGGCAAGGAACTGCCATGGGAGCTACTAGAGAAATCTTCAGTGACAACGGCGAGGAGCTATGGTGGTCTAGGTCATCAGCGAGGAGGAGCCGTAGCATTGAGTTCGTCGGCAAGGAGAGCAACCACAATGGGTGTTGGAGTTGACCCACTCAACTCCTCTAGAAATCAATTGCTCATTTTCTCTTTCTCACAATTCTTGTGTTTTCATTTACACATGTAGCACACATATGAAATTGTTCACACAATGACGCTGTAGCAATTTTTTTTAAATTTAGTCTCTGAACAACCATTTTTTTTTGCAAATATAGCCTCTCCTTGAGCTCAACAGCTATGGTGCCGCACTACAACTATTCGATTCGTTTCCACCCTTACCCATAATCCATAGTTGCTCTCCATGAGCACTGGGTATTGGAGGGACACCGTTCCCCCTTTGCCGGTTTCTTGAACGTTGCCATGTCCAAGGTATTCGACATAACGTGCTACACCATGGCCCTGCTAATGGTGAAGGCATTGTTCACCATGCTGCATTAACGAGACTAGGCCACCCAGTCAATCCGAGCTGCTATAGTTAGTCATACCGGTGCTGTAAGCCGCCTCGTCATCGCAGCCACTTTTCTCTGGCTTTGATACCAATTGTTGGAGTTGATCCACTCAACTCTATAAATCAATCACCAATTTCTCTTTCTCTCAATTCTTGTGTTTTTCACAAACACACGTAGCACACATATTCATGCAGACTTGCATATGGAGGAAGATGTACACATGAAGCTTTCTTTTGGTGACGTTAAACTACACTGCATCGTTTTTTTCTTTTTTTAGACTCGAAATAAAGTTGAAAAGTAAACACAATATAGAAACAAATTATTTAATTTGATCTGATGCCGATGATGTTAATTGCATCAGGATACTAACGCGCTATTACTTGATAAATCTAATTAGTTTTCAACAACCGTGTCGTCGGCGGGGAGGAGTAGCCGCGGTCAGGGTCCTCGTCAACGGGAGCGGCAGCCACCTGAGTGAGGCATCAGAACGGGCGAGATGGAACGAATACAGCTATGCTCTCTCTTAAAAATAAAAAAAATCATGGAAGAAAACTCAGAGGCATCCATTTTTTGATGGGTGGACCAGATCGGAGCTAATGCCGCCCGTGCATTAGCAAGGCTCAACGCAGAGGATCCGAATCCCAAGAAAGAGAGCATCCTAGCCGAGCGAGCCTTGCAGTCTAGGGGACACTCACCAGCAGCAGCTACCAGCCATGTAGGCTATATAGGTGGAGTGGCCTGCGCATCCACCATATGCTCGTACGTACCAAACTCAGATCAGTCACTGCTCACCTATAGCGACAAGAGAAAGCGGATCAGACGCCGCACGCAGCAGCAGCAAATGGCCGATGCCAATGTACACTGTCCCCACGCTGCCAGCTGATTGATGGGTCGATCTATCCACAACTATTTACTGCACCCTCCCAACCCGTCCAAACATCGCTACACAACACCTGCACGCGAACCAGCCATCGTCGTTGCGACTGTACCAAATACAAACCTCTATCTTAGGTTCCGTTCGTTTCAATTTTTTTTTAGCTTTAGTTTTTTTTTCATTATTCAGTAATTTGTCTTTTTCTGAATTTTTTAGATTTTTTGAGCTTTTTTGCATTTTTCTTTTTTTCCCGTATTACTTTGCATTGTCCGTGATGGGCTAACATATTTTTTCTATTTTTACATTTTTTTTAAATTTAATTATGCTCAAAAGGCTAACTCAGCTACAGTAAAAAAAGCCAGCTATAATGAAATTTCAGTCAAAAATCAGAAGTCATCGCTGAAACGATCACCCCCTTAGTATTACCGGTTTGATCCGACAAGCAAGGTGATTTTTGTATGTTTGATCATGGGGAGCTAGCAGTTGTTAGTATCATCCCAAGATATATATTGACTTAATATGCATGATTGACCGAGAGGACGACCTAGGTCATATGTTAAAATCATCCTATTTTCAGGATATGATCATCACGTGGATCTTTGGCATGCAGTTTTGAGTAGGGCAGGTAGGTAGAACTGCGAGTTGGTAAAACTATAGAAGCATCAGATCAAGCTTAGTGGCTGTGAGACTATAAAGTTTATAACTTTAATACTATTCTAAACATCTTTTGATTTTTAAAGTCAAAAGTTATTTGAAACACGTTGATTTATTAACATGATTTTTTTCTTTGCATTATTTATAGAGAATAATGATGTTTTTTCCTATTTATTTATTTTACTTAAATATTTTAGAAAAAGATAAGAGTCGCTATAATATTAATTGAGAGAAAGCAAGCACGGAAAACAAAAACAACGGCACTTTTGAACGAACCCATTTGTATAAGCACAGCGTCACTTTCCATGGCTGCTTGAGGCTACAGGAGAGCCAGTGCCTGCTTCCGTCTGGCATCCCGAAACGTGTGCCCAAATAACGGCTTTGAGACCAGAGGCAAATTCCACTTTCGAGCCAGGCCCTCTCATGCACCCTCTCTCTCTCAAAAAAAAAAAAACCAAAAATGCAAATTTTGGCAAATAAATACTGCATGTTGCAGAATTGCCAAACGTTTGTTCGAGACCAGTGAAATAGCCAGTCGTGATCATAGTTCAGTAGAATAAGTTTGACTAAATTATGCTGTCAGTGCATGAAGCAGCAACTTGAATGGATACCCTGCTATTCCACAGCAAATAGGCAGTGTAAGTGAGAAGATCATGAATAATTAGTGATGAATAATTAATATATTTATGAGTTGAATTTTGATTTTATTAAAGTTAGCAAGATTTAGTTTTGCTGTCAGTTTTACGTGGCACTACCAGCCTAGCAACGACAGTAGCATTGGACGTATCAATATCTTTAGAATCTACGTCAGCCGGTAGTACCGTGGTATTAGAGGGCGTTCGGAATAACGATAGCTTATGACTTTTGACTGAAAATTTACTGTAGTTAGCTGATTTTTTACTATAGCTGAGTTGGCTTATTGAACATAATTAAATTTAAAAAAGCAAAACACAAAAATGAAGAAAAACAAAAAATAAAAACAAAACAGGACAAAAATGCTACAAGAATAAAGAAACCCAACGCGCAGAAAAAAGCCACCGCGACACTATCTTGAGATTTTTCAAACAGCCGAATATTGGCGGTTGCAATTTTTCAAACAGGATCGTTTTCGAGGAATTGAGAGATTGGGTCCAATAGTACCAGAGTTAAAATCATGGTAATACAGCATATTAGTATGACCCGCCCTTAGATTGCGGTAGCGATAATTCAAAGGGGGATGTTTTGAGTTGAGTTGGAGTTGAACTCAAGCGGTCATACTGGGCGACACAGGACGAGACGATTAGGTTGCAACTAAACAATGAAATGTAAGTGGAAGCATTAACGAAAATTGGGTGAAATAATATGGAATGGCAAAACTACTAACCTAAAGGGAGAAACTATGAAAATCCAAAATAAAACAAAGGGATGGGAGTATGGGACACATGTTACTCTTATAATTCATTTGTGTTTATATCGTGCAACTAGAATAAAATGAATCTTAAGATCTCACACAGAAAAACTATATCAAAACCCTTGTATTGAATTACCACTAGTTTGCACCTAACAAGATATTCCTAGCTAAAATTCTATGCGGCAGTTTGCAATAGAAGTGTAATACCTCGATTTAATAAAACCCCATAATATTACCAACACTACAATTGCCATCAATTTTAACCATCCAATAAGTATTTCCATCAACTATACTTCAATTATAATTTCACAACATAATTATGAACACATATCAATATCCATCATTCTCTTTTATCATCTTTGTTTCTGTTAATGCAATGCAACATGCATCTCCAAGCATATACCAGTATAGCTAAGGGAACTCTTGTTGACGTTCACCCCCTTTCCTCTATCTCATGGAGGTGCTTAGTACATCTTACTTAAGAGCACTCTAGATTAGTCAAATAGCTTTATCATTGATCTGGCTCATGCACTCAAGACTAGCTCATGCAAAATTGCTTCATGCTAAAAATAACTTGTAACATAGAGCCTTATCCTTTATTAACACACACACACACACACACAACTTGTAGCATAGAGCCTTACCCTTTATTAACACACACACATATTATGATACACAAGGCTTGTTGAGTACACAATGTACTCAACATTGCTTAAATTGTTGTTCAGAGAATGAGAAAGAAATTATGCCCGATAACGCTTATCAGTTGCCAATGGGGTATGGATGGCATACTGCTGGATGTTTTTGGTTTAATTACTTGTCTTCCGCAGTGATCTCTCTTTGATACTTATATTTATTTGGCCGGTCGACCCTTATGTTGTAAATTAGATATACACCACTTATGTATTTGACCCTCTTGTTGTAAATTAAATGTATGCGATGTGTATGGATGTGATTTCAATGTTGTGGTTGTGCGTACTAGCAACTGATCATGGGACTAATACGGTACACACAAGGATTACGGTTATTCAATGCCCGAGGCCCCCACAATGTTAGTGGGGTTGACGGGTTTTCCCATGTGCTTAGTGGGTTGAGACCCACTAAGAGGTTCAAGTTATATGAGGAATGCGAGAAGAGAGATAGGGTTAAGGATTTTGGGGCTAAGTCTTGTATATTGTCTTCTCTCCCTCTCCAAGCCTATATGAGAAAGCATGAGTAAGGGTGGTACTTTGGGAGCACCTTATAATCATCCATGTACATATGAATTACCTACTCTACTGGTAATAGATTAATTCTTTGGTTCCTTCTTGGTGTTTTACTTATTCTTATATTAGTTTTCATGCGCTTGAGTAAGAAATCTGAAATCGTGATCTAGATAGCTTTAGCCTGAATCTTAGCTTGATTAACTTACTAGGACATGTGGGAGTAGATTTAAAAAAAACCGCATACCTTAGATCCCCACGAGCAACAAGTAATTCAAGTTTTTGAGTGTTCTTGAGGCCTAGGATCAATATTTTTCAAATTGATGGAACCAAGTCTAAGAACCTGAATTTCTCTTGTCTTAATCTGATTTCTAACATCATAGATAAGGTGTGTTCAAAGTTTTAAATCATTTGAAGTTTTCTTGTAAAAGTTATGTAGATTTAGTTTTGTTCGACCTGAATTCTTAGTGTTAATATAAGGGTGTTGGTATGACCACACCTTATATAATGTTAGTACCGCTCATAATACCAAAGTAGAAAAGTTTCAAAAATCATTCAATCCCTTGGATTGTGTGCTTCAGTCCTACTGTAAGCATCGGTGGAGGGACACGGATACTGATTCAGCGAAGAAGGGGTAGTCAACAACGGCAGAAGTACTAGTTAAAGGTCCTGTTCTTTTGCGGCTTCTAAAAGCTGCTTTTGGCTTTTGCTACAGTAACTAACCTTTAAACGGAGTATTTTTTTAAGATCGAATCTACAAGTTAATTGTAGTACACGTTAAAAAACTAATATCTGTACCATAAAAATCGCAAGCAGGTATATCTCTTTTCGTAATATCTGTCGTAAACAGCCAAAAAGCCATCAGCTACAGCCAAAAGCTATCAGCCGCAGCCAAAAAGAACAGGCTCAAAGTGTTTATGCCTATCTGATTTTTTCGTAGCTTTTGAAAGAGGAATAATTTCAAGTGGGCAATTTGTCCAGCTGATTTTATTATATCGTTGGCAGAACAAGTTGTTTAAGTAATATAGATGCCCAAATCTTTAGCATATATATTTAAAAACAACAGGTGAGATTAAAGACACCACAATATATAATCCTTAAACTAGAAGAAAAGAAAGATATCAAGAATTCTCTTTTTAATAGAGAGAAAAAGAGAAGGATCTAAATTGTTTAGCTGGTGGGACTTGATTATAACAGTGCTGATGAATTAATATCTATTGCAATTGTGTCAAACTTTTATAGCTACGTAACAAATACAACTTATATATAGACGTTACAATTATACAAGGAATACAACTCTATATCTAAATATATGTACTATAGCACCTATATAGCCACACAATTGTGTGGGAATTAAGCTAGTATTCCAAAAAACAAAATGATAAATCGAAACCAATGCTTTAATTTAAATTGTTCAAAAAGGAGATCCACATATATCCAAAAACACATGTAGTTAAAGATAATTGCAAAAGCTAAAATAAAAAAGAACATCATTGCGCTGCAGATGTAATCCCTTTCAATGCCAGCTTCAAATACCAGTGTTCTATTTATGCGGCACAGCCTCACTCTAAAGAGACGCTATTTCACTTAGCACTGGAGCTAGCTAGTTGATAGTGGTCAGAATTCAGAAAGATACAATTTTATTATTTGCAATTGGGTCGTGGGTGAAGTCAGTTGCCCATGCGGCCATGCACAGCGCCACAGCCACACAGCTTTTTCTAACATCTGCTACAGGGGTTGTGGCTTCGTGCAGCCAACCGGCACAGTGGCTCACAAACTCTTTGGCTAGGGTTTTCTAGTATTGACTTCTGCTTATACTAATATGAATATTTGGTTTTCTAAAGTGGTTTTCTTATTTCTATCGTTTTCATCTCGTTCTAAAGATAAGATAGAGATTCACAGACGCATCATGCACCTACTTCTCTCACTCATATCTCATGCACGTATTTCTCCTTTAATTTCTTCACCGCTCGTGTACTCCTTTTAAAAATTATTTTTTTAATTATTATTATTTATTTTCAGTTAAAAACTATCTGTTGTAGCTAATATGAACATACCCTAACCCTAGCGAGCTACACACCTTTTGTTCAGTGGTCATGTACTGATGTACAATGCGTGAAGTTAAGATGAGATCAACTACCCAAAAAAAAAGTCCAAAAATGTTTTTGAAACTGTCAATTTTTTTAGGTTCTTTGAATTAAGGGCCCGCTCCGAATGTAGAAAACAAAGAGCAAACGACAGGAAAAACATATGAACTAGAAATCATTTCTAGTGCAAGACTATAAGAAATTGAAATCTGAAAACACACATGCATGATGTAGGAATGACCCAAAAGAGGTACAAGACTAACAGCCCAAAAAAAAAAATCCAAAACCATTATTTTAAACACATAATCTGAACATCAGTTCTAGTACAAGACTATAGGAACTGAAAACACGCATGAAAAGAGGTGTTTGGATGCTTCAGGAAAAGAACGTAAACATTTCATAAATCTAGAGGGCAAATTCATGAGATAAAGAGAGAGATTGTATCGCAAATCAACGAAATTTTATCCATGAGAGGTTTGAGCTAATGTTTGTTCCCTCAAAATGTGTAGGATATGAAAGTTTCACATGAAATTCCACTAAGCCAATCGTTCAATCCAACTATGTAACCTTTAATTCATAGGAATTAAAATTTCCTTTAGGATTAAATCCTTAAAAATTCCTCTACCTTTTCCTTCAGTCCAAACCAAGGTTTTGGTTACTGGACGGTAACGTCGGCATCCAGAATTCTCGTGGGGTTGGTATATTTTTGAACCGGCCAAAAAATTACAGAAATTTTTTAGTTCAGAAAATTTTGGCTGAGATTGCCGAAAATTTACCGAGATCTCGGGCGGTAAACAAATTAGAAATCAAAATTTGTTTTAAAATCTCGGTGGCCTCTGGTACACTTTTCGTACCGGCAACCAAAACCCTGGTCCAAACAAGAAAATTGTACAACTTTCTTAAAGCAACCTTGTAAATGGTGTGAATAACTGCATGCCGTACCTAGATTTGCCAGGGCCTGACCACAAATTAACTATAAACTATACTAGTCTTATGATGAGACTAATGATGGCCTGACCACAAATTAACTATAAACTATACTAGTCTTATGGTGAGACTAATGATAGAAGAAGCTCCTAATTATATTTTCAGCTGCAAACAGTAGTTTTGGTCAAGTCTAGATAAGGCTCATAGATTTATGTCAATATTCTATCACGACTCACAGAGGTCCCATATGTCTTGGGTTCGAAAGAACAATACAAATATACCATATGACCTCGGTCCCCTACTACATGCTTGTAGGGTCCTTTCGTTCCATTACCCCCCACAAATGCTCAATGTATTGGATAAGCAAATTCCTGTGCAGATACAAAAATATAAGGTCATTTGTTTCCTGAAGAAGTAAATTAAAGGAACAAGTCATCCGGTCTATACAGCTGTGGCCGCCCTCCCATTCCGTCAATAAATGCCCTAGGGCACTTGTAGCCTATAGCATTTCAACATCCACACAGCTTTTCCCCAACAGTGTCCTTGTTGCCTTGTATCCTTTTCATCACCTCATCCACACACCAACAGATAGTATCCCTTCTCTCTCCGTGAGATCGATGGCACGCCAAGTAGTGGTGAGTCTTTCTTTCTTCATGGTCTGATCGTGGCTTATATTTTTAGTTTTAACATAAGTATTAATTTATATAAATGAACAAAATATTGATAAATTAGTTAAAAATACGTTATTTGAAAAAATCTATCTTGATGAACCGTTTCGTTTTAAAACAATGATAAAAAATCATCTATTTATTTATTTAAGAAAAAAATATAAACTACAGACCAAAATGCTATGCATCCTAAGCACAGTTCTCTAGCTAGCTAGTCTCCTACACATGAGCCCATGCTGTGTGAGCTCAAGATGAGTTCTAGTAGTCTAGTACACCTCTTCCTCACCCCTCTGCACACTCCCATGAGAGACGATCTCTCCTAGTCCTAGGCCTCTTTAACTCTCTCTGTCTGTGCAGCTCTCTCAAACACAAGCCTAGACCTTATGCTTGGCCGGACACATCTGATCATAGGCCACTCCTCCACACCTCCCTCTCTCGCTCGCACATACACACACTGCTCTTAGTCCAAGGACCTAGAGAGGAGAGGGCTTAGGGGCCTTGGAGTCCCATCACTAAAGCATGTTTCCTTTCACTGATTCCCCAAGCCCCATGGACATAGCGCTTTACCAACAGCTGCAGCTCAGCCCTCCCTCCCCAAAGCCGGACCAATCCTTGTTCTACTACCACCCTTGCTCCCCTTCCTTCGCCGCCGACGCCTTCCACCTCGGTGCCGCCTCCGCCACGCCGCCCTCCGCCGGGATCGACTCGACGGAGCTACTGATGATGCACCCGTCGATGGAGCAACCGCCGGCGCCAAAGGTGGACGCCGGCAATAATGTGCAAGGAGTTGGCGTTGGTTCTGAGAGGGCGGCAAGGAAAGACCGGCACAGCAAGATATGTACCGCCGGCGGGATGAGGGACCGGCGGATGCGGCTGTCCCTCGACGTCGCCCGGAAATTCTTCGCGCTCCAGGACATGCTCGGCTTCGACAAGGCCAGCAAGACGGTGCAATGGCTCCTCAACATGTCCAAGGGCGCCATCCGGGAGATCATGACCGACGAGGCGTCGTCGGAGTGCGAGGAGGACGGCTCGAGCAGCCTCTCCGTCGTCGACGGCAAGCATAAGCCGCCGGCGGAGGTGGGAGGAAGAGTGCAGAAGGGCGACTACAGCGAGGGGAAGAAGCCGGCAAGGGAAAGAAAGGCAGCGACCAACCCAAAGCCATCAAGGAAATTGGGCAATGCGCACCCGGTCCCCGACAAGGAGTCGAGGGCGAAGGCGAGGGAGAGGGCGAGGGAGCGGACGAGGGAGAAGAACCGGATGCGGTGGGTGACGCTCGCATCAGCAATTAACGTCGAGGACGCCACCGCGGCGGCGAGGGTCGACGAGCCAAGCCCGAACAATTCGAACCGCTCATCGTCCATGAACATGGTGAGCGCTGAATTGGAGGAGAGGTGCTCGTCAACACTTAACATCAATGGAGGAAGGATGCAAGAAATGTCAATGGCGAGCGAGGCAAGAGACGTCATACTAGGCTTCGGCAATGGAGGATACGGCAACAGCAACTACTACCAGGAGCAATGGGAGCTCGGAGGAGTCGTATTTCCCAACTCGCGGTTCTACTGAGAGGCAGCTTCGACGTACGGTACTAGAACTACTCCCGCGCCTATATCTATATATCCTTGTTCGATGAGCGTAATAATTAATTTCTTGTGTTGGTTTGAGTGTATCTCTTTGATCTTGCCTTCGGGATTAACTCTGTGATGATGAACTTGGTTTGGTCATCGCATGATGTATTATAGCTACCACTGTGTGGATTAATTCATGTGTACGTGGAATAATCTAACCTGTGTAAATTCTGTAGTTGTTAAACTGAATCCTTCTCCAATGAGGGAAATCAAATAATGTCCCGGTGAAGGAACCACAAGCGAGCTGCTCGAGAGCACAGCTACTTTGCTAGCTGATGAATGGACGAATTGCAGACGAAAAGTATGACGAAATTAAGATTTTTTTAAGTAAGATCTGAATTGTCATTTTCTTCTAACATGTATGGTGCAATTTGCATGGTGTTATAGTTCATTGGATGTTCATAAAATAATTACATCGTTCCTAGATCCTGTACGATGAAATTTCTATGAAGTGCGACAAACAATTTTTGCTTCCGAAATCCTAATTGGCAGACGTCAGACCATTTTGTTCTACCAATTGCCGAAATGGAAGCTTCAAGGTTCAGCTAATGGCTTTGGATTTCCACTAGTTTCTTGATGAATTGCAAATCAATGCCTCAAACTTCTTGAATACTGTTCTCCACAACGTTCTCCAATTTGAACAATTTGAACCGTTCGTTGCACGTGAACATGGTGAGTGTATACTGAATAAATAGAAATGTTCATACAAATGTCATTATAGTCACTTTTTGTTTTTCAAATTTGACCACCGAATGTTTGTTTTTGCAAATCTAGCCCTCTCTAGAGACTTACCGAGCTCGACGGTTACCTACCGTGCTAGGGGAGCTCAGAAGGTCGCCTGTCGAGCACCCTCAGCAAGTCGGTCGGCACTGCGCATGCTTTATTTAGTGTTTTAATTAGTGCTAACTGTGTTTCTTAGTACTAATCATTGTTAATTAGTATTAATCATAATCTTAATTAAGTGCTAATTATGAGCTTAATTAAGCGCAATTGTCATGAGATTGCATGACACACATAACAGCGAGACATCGAGTAGAACATATACAAGGCCGAATCAAGTTGTCACTGTACAAAGTATATTCTCCCCTCGGGACTAGTTAGATATATAATAGAGTAAGAACTAGAGCTAAACCAACCTAAATTGTAACTTGTTGGAACAAATCAATAAGTAGAGGAGGTTTTTTCTAACATAGTCACGAATTTAATTAATGGATCAAAGTACATGCAGTTGGTCAGTGAGGCATGCTACCTTATCTAGTATAAAGATTTATTTTAGCCGTTGTGCTAATTAGTACTTGTTACAAAGTTACTAGCTAAATATTCAGAAGTAAGTACATGTATATATTAAAATGCCAATGATTTCAATATTTTTAAAGTGCATTATTATCATCAATACTGACCTTCCCTAGATGCTATTGTTGCAAGAAAACTGTAGATTTGACACTTAGAAGCCTCATAACGATAAAATAAAATGTAATAATTAGGGGGGTTTTATAATAGCCAAAGTAATATGGTTTGTATAACTGAATCTTGTGGATAATACAGCAATCATGCATATGATCATGTAAGTAATTATAATTAATACTAATTAAATATGCCCGAGCACTTATTAAAGCACTAAATAAAATATGATTAATTTAGTAGTTTTAATTAGCATAAATTAAAATACTAATTAAATATGATCAGTACTAATTACTTGTGATTATCATTAATTAAGCTCATGATTAGAGCTACTGTGCTGGCCGGCTTATGGTCGCGTAGGGGGCTCGTTAGGTACTTGTCGAGCTCAATGAGTCCATAGAGGAAGTTATATTTATAAAAACGGACGTTCGGAGCCACATTTGAAAAATAAAAATGGCTCCGGAGATATTTATATGAGCAGTTCGAATAAATATGCACACCAAACAGTTGTACTCCTACATTTGGAGCAGGTATTAGAAAGATCACTGTACTTACATAGCAATGATTAAATGCGTGGTTTCATTTCATATATATATATATTAATGTTAGTACATTTCAATGGACATCAAGCATGCACATATATACTCTGATACTCACATATAGATTGTTTGTTTTAATTATTCACAACATCTGCTGAAAGGGGAGTAATTAAGTGAAATCAACGGGGAATCAATGTGCTTGTTTACTCCAACTAGCTAGCGCTGATTATCAAAGAAGTAATTATGTTCCAAGCATTAAATATCACGCGTGTAGCCGACAAAAGTATCATGGTGTTACATCATAAGCAGATTAAAGTACGATGTTGGCATCTTAATTTTGTCAATTTTTTACCTCCATTATTTTAGGAATGATAGTAGTTCATTTAATTTAACGACAATGATTGTTGTGGTAGTTATAATTACGAAAATCCAAATACACATATGGCAACAACAAACTTTTTTAGATATGGACGTGTTTTCAATTTACCGAAAGATGATACGCAGTTTAATTTTCTACAGATATAATTAATATCTAGAAAACTAATTTTGTAGGCTAGGTGTATGTGAAGTTCGTTTCCCCACTGGTGCGGCAGGAACTCAACGTGAAGTTAGCGCATATATACTACTACTACTAGCTAGCCGCAATCAAGTAAAATTAAAGCATGTTCAAGAATAATGATGATAATATACTCCGTCGATGTTTACATTATCTCAAGCTTCAGAACTAAGCACAAGTTGTTTTTACAAAAAAAAAGTACAAGGGCAATGTATAAAATTGATTTTTATGTTGGAATTACAATAGGCCTATCTGTTTTGTATGTACAAATAATGATTTTGGAGAGGCACACCTTCGAAATTATCCTACATGAGATATTATTATGGAGCTGTATATATGCATGCTTCCGGTCTGATACAAATTATGTGACCATAAATTGAAAACATGTATAAAATAATTATCAATTCAGCCATTTGTCTGTCATATATAATACTTGTAGAATTTATACCTACTCTCCATTTAATTTTTACCATGCAAGTTTGACTGACATTTAAAATAGTAATATCCTCCATATATAACATTGGAATAATTCCATATAATAATCTAAACTTTATTTGAAAGTCCATTTAGCACACCGATTTATAAAAGTAGACATTTGACCCTCTCAAAATTTGCAATCCAATTCAAATAACATCCTGATCTGATTACGTATGATGGTATTGCCTATGTGGCGCAATGAGTTGGTAGTTTTGCTACGTAGGATAACATGCTGACAAAGTTAGATGAGTGATATGTGGGTATGTTCTTTTTGGTTTTGGCTTTTGGCTGTGATTTATAGATTTTGGGTTGTTTGTAAGAAAAAGTACGGACTAACAGAAACTCACATGCAATTTTGGCCAATATAAATGAAGTCGTTATAGTGTGTACTATAGTTAATTTGTAGACCTCGTCTTGAAAAGACACTCCATTTGACAGCTAGTTATTGTAGAAAAGCCAAAGTGTAGCTTTTAGAACCTGAAAAGATAGGGATATATGGGGGCCCACAAGGACTTATCTCCCACAAAGTTCCCAGCCGCGCTTCCATGCTACTGCCCTATATTTCCCTCCATCTCTGTTTCGATTTGGAAGAGAATGTCGTATGGGTCCTACCTATCATTCACCTAAACTTGATTAGTATGTCATCCTGTGTGGTAAAATCGCTTACTCATTGTGCTACACGGATAATATCACTATCTGAAACAGGGTCAGGGTGTTCTTTGAACTGGATTATAAAGTTCGGGAGGGTTAAATGTTTGGATTCATAATTTAGGGTACTGGATGAACTTTCAAGCAAAATTTAGGGTATTATATGGGCTTTTTCCTATACCATTCTAATTTGAATATGAAGACTATTATTCTTTTCTCTTTGAGGTATGACAATATATTCTGTTAGCATGACCTTTTTATCACTTATTGATCTGTTAATGTGCAATAAATATTGCCATTGATAATACTATTACAATATGTTGCCCTGTAAACTTTCGAAATATATAATTTCAATATAAATGAATTCCTGTTTAAACTTGTTTAATTAACCATCATAAGACCATCCCGGGATCAACTCAAGGGAATGCTGTAAAATCCATTAATTTCTACATGAAACTGAAAGGTATTCTCAGTATTAGTCACAAAACTTTCTTCAGAAAAATGACTCTCTCCCATAAAAAAATAGATGTTGTAGCTCTATACATATAGAACAAGAAGTAATTTACTGTATCAATATATCTATGATATCGTGTGCCTCTACTAATTGTATACTTATCTCTCTGATACTACTACTAGACAAAGCATTGCATCCAGAGAGCATTTAGTGGAAAATGCTGTTCAGAAAAGTAAAAAAAGGACAACAAATTGCAAACCAAAACCAGGTTGCTAAAACATCAACGCTTGGAAGTAAAGAGAGTAAAATGAACAAATTAAAGATGTCACACCAACATACGCAGTTATTCACCCCATGAAGGAAAAACGTCACCACAATGGGTCCTAACAGTAAAAACAACTGTTTGTGCACGAAAAATGTACACCGATTAATTGCACCCACAACATCAAAGGTCACATGCTGTACTACGAGACTTCGGACAAACAGTGCGCACATGTATCTAGTCATGTCATTCTGAAGTACTTTGGGTAAAAAAGACCAAGGCAATTGTATATGCACATGCAAGCAATACGTACCTCACCAGGACTACCTACCTCGCGCAGCGCGGTACAAGAGTGCTGTTCAAACCATCAGCCACTCCGATCGAGAATGCAAATTAAGTTCCATCGAAACACAAAAGTATAGATCACTTTGCCCGTGGATCTTGGTCAAAATCAACCAGCAATTTCCTAAAAAAACCAATCAGCAACCCATGAACGGCATAAACTAGATCCTGCTTGCCGAAAGCACCTGAACGGACCTGCAGGAAAGACGTTCATTATCTCGATCTATTAATTATGTAGCTAGTAATATTCACTGAACAAGTTACTAGTTAGGCTTCGTACGTATAGACCACAATTCTAATCATTGAAAGAGAGCAGCTAGCGTAGGATTGTTGATCTCCAGACTTTGAACAGATATAGCTTCTAAAGAAGATTATCTTATCTATATATGCACGATCTATAGTCGATGTAATATGACAGGTTGGTCGCCTGTAGTGTGTTAACTGGAGTTGGATGATGACACAAAAAAGAGTCCGACTAAGTTAAACCATATACATGGAATCTGGCCTAGCTATTAGATATGCAGTATGTGATGCGTAAGAATAAGGCTTCAATTCACATCCACCGGAAAGAAAAGGCCAGATGCTCCATATGAGATCAGGCAATTCTGAGTAGTATTGAACCGTTCCCTAGTAGTGGGATTGAAACCCAAAGGAAAGAAACTATCCCTAGTGGCAGACTGATAAAACCAAGGGAAAGAAAGCGTTCCCTAAGGCCATGTGCAGCGTGGGAGTTTACCGGTGTGCTAGAAAGAGGAGAGGATCTAGCACCGGTGGTGTACACCGTGGGCAGACAGAGAGAGAGAGAGAGAGAGAGAGAGAGAGAGAGGAACAAACAAGAGACGGAGAAAGTAGATGCATATAGTTCGGGAGTTCTTTTATTTTAATGTGTGCTGGGTTACATTAGGAGGTAGAAGGTGTTGCTAATTACTAGGTACGGCCTAACGTTCAGTAGGGAACGATTGGGGATGGAGAATTGCTTTGTGCCAGATCAGATCGACCGATGCCATGGTGGCACATTCCCATGGTCAGGCGGCCGAAACGGCGGGAGATCCGTCCGCGTCAATCCCAGCAAATATTTCGGAGAGGCGTGCAGTGCAGCTTCACCCCAAGTCTAGTACCTTCTCGTTCTCCTCAAAATTTCTATGTACTACCGGATCTCTCCTCCTCCCTACTATGCCTCCTCCCCAGGCTGAGCTCGACAGAATTGCTACCAACATTGCACGCTGCCCAGGCAAAATTCGTCACCCCTCCTGTCCTCTCCTCTCCCACGATTTCCGTCACTCCTCACCTCCCCGTAGAATGCTGCCTCCACGCACCTGCTGCCGTCGCTAGCATGCCCCGCCGCCACCCCTAGCAGGCCCAGCCGCCGCCCTTGTTGGCCGCGAATCCCCCTCCGCCGCCCACTCAATCCTCACCAAACCCTAGCCCTCCGTCACTGCTGCCGCCACCTCCTGTGTTGACCAAGCCTTCATCGATCTTGCTATATTCTTGATATTTACTATTTGAGGTTTCATCTTTGTGGGTTCCTTTATCCAATTTCTTATAATTTTTTTTTTGCTGATTTCTTCCTATGTTGGATTGCTGGATTTATGTTGTTTCTTGAGTTGGACAAGAACAAGAAGATACACAGAGAGGGACATTTGATGACCAAGAAAGATTGGAAGAGTAAGTATGTTCATGTCTCCTTCATTCATGTTTCTTTTATGTTGCAGATTTATTGTGGGGGGCATCCGTTGATTCCTTCATTTGTCAGATTGATAAGAGTAGGATTTGTGCTATTTCTTGGGTTGGAGAAGAACGAGAAGATACACAGATCGCTAACCAAGATAGAGTGGAACTAAGTATTCTCATGTCTACTTCATTAACATTTTTTTGTGTTACAAAGTTTATTATGGGGAGGGCATATGTTGATTTCTTCCTATGTTGAGTTGATGGAGTAGGATTTGTGCTATTTATTTGGTTGGAGAAGAACCACAAGATATAGGGAGAAGGCCATCCACTGACCAAGATAGAGTGCGAGTAAGTATGCTTATCTCATTTCTTCATGATTCTTTTGATATATAAGGGAATCTGCTGATCATGGCACGCAAATATTTTATTGTGCACTGTCATACAATTTTGGTGGTTTCGATGAGGTGGTGAAATTACATAACTAGGGATTTGTACCACTGCTCTGTTTATTTTTCTTTACTCCCACTTGTGATTATAAAACGACTATGCATCGTCGATAATCAGAGGAGAGAGCTTTATTATTTTTTATGGAATACTTAGATAAAGAATGTATGGCCTTGGTTTAAACTATACTTGTCTCTTTTCTCCCTACTTGACCCCCACTCCTACTGGACTGATTTTTTAAAGAATTGTCAGCCAAAAACGGGGCGTTTTGAAAACTATTAGTCATAGTAAACATCTTATTAATCTGTCTAGACATTGACATGTAAAACTTTTGTTTCAGATTAGTCACGTTAAGCATGTCGGTAGAAGACCGTAGTTGGATGTACAGCGGATGGGATGATAATGGCTGTCATTCCCAGGAGTGGGTGCGCAGCACAAATACTTTCTTGGATCATGCTTTTGAAAATGTTTCTAATGCTGATAAATTTGAAGTAGTCTGTCCTTGTTCAAATTGTCGAAATAGAATTAGACGGAGGAAACATACAATGAGCATGCATATATGTCAAGGAGGATTTATGCCTGGGTACACTAGATGGACTGAACATGGAGGGCGTCCTGTTATGTCCTCTACATTTCAAGAGAATTATAACACTGTTGACCGCTTGGATGATGCAATGCAAACTGATACGGTAGAGGATGAACCAAAAGCAGATGCTAAGGCCTTTTATTCCATGTTGCCAGCTTCACAATTCAGTGCTCCAAGGATGCAAGCATAAATAATGAATTGTGTCGTTTATCATGTGGATGTGGCTTCAAGGTCAAGTCATATGATGTTTATGAAGTTAATCGGTAGAGATTTAGGTCTGAAAAGTATGAAAAGTCCAAAAGTGAATTTGACTACTGTCAACAGGGGGTGCTTGCTATTGGGATTGATGATGCCACTAACATGGAGCTTGAGTACTACGGCATTATTAAAGACATAATTGAGTTGAAGTTTGACGGTGACAACGAATTTAGCCTTGTTTTATTTGACTGCCATTGGTTTCACCCTACTAATGGAGTGCAGCAATTAGAAAGATTTGGATTAGTTGAGGTTGCACATGCATCATGTAATCCAGCGAATGAGCCTTTTGTGCTTGCCAGCCAAGTAACACAAGTGTGCTGCATTCCATATGCATGTAACTCTGATACGAATCTTAATGCGTGGTGAATTGCATTCAAGGTAAGGCCCCTAGGAAGCTTGCCCGTTCCATCAACGGATGATTACAACAGCGAAGATGCCACAGGTGTAGCTGTCTTCCAAGGAGATGGTCTATGGGGTGAATTCTTTGTAGACATTGGACTAGGTCTCGATAATATTACAAGTAGTGGTTCAGATGAGGTCATGGACCCACGTGAACTGTCAGTGCTAAATAACCAACATAATTCTACAAGTGAAGAGAATGAGCCACTGGTTGAGGATGAAGAAAGTGAATATAATATAGAAACATGTCCTGAAATAAACATCGAACAATACCAAGAAGATGTTGTTGATGATTTCTAAGCATACATACTGTTGGTACAATTCTAAATATGTACCCGTGTAATTATTTATGTTCAGTTTCATTCAGAAATGCATACTAGCTTTCATTGATTTTTTGTACTTCTTTGTTATATGATTTCTTTATCATGGTTACTTATACGCAATCATTACAAATTTGCAGGATGACACTTTTCACGCACAAGACGTAGTATTGGGACTTGCAGGAGAGCTAGCAGTAGAGGCAACTCAGCCACAGGCGAGAACCAGGCTGTTGTTTTAGATGTAGTGGAATATGCAGAAGAGATTCACATGCGAGGTTGTTCACAACTTCCTCCTACTATCCTAATGAGGCAGATCGTCCATTGATTAGACCTAAAGGAAAAATGTGCGAATCTAAATATCTTGTCATTGTTCTTCGGCCTGGCAATATTGTGATGTGTTTCAATTTCACCATTGTTTTGCTTTTGAAGGCACTGGCATGAAATCCCAAGAATTGGCAAGGAAAGGAAACCAGCTAATGTCCTAACATGTCTACTGAAGACCCACCATCCTGGTATAATGGAGTTTAGAGGCAAATTAGTAGTGGCAACATCATGGAAGCATTACAAAGCAGAAAGGGACACAAATGGGCACATCAAAGCAGAGGAGGTTGAAGCAGGTTTTTGGGTAAATATAAAATGCCTTATTTGATATGCTCATTCATCCCTGTTATTGCTTGTAAATGGTGACATGTCACTATTCTTGCTGATGCCACCATTTGCTGATGCCACACTTTCCAACTTCAACTTTGTCTGCTTAATTTGCACATTTTTCAGAGCTTTTATTACATTTGTGTTATTTTAGTCCCCATGGTGATTCATATCATTTTTATAGTTTTTGCGGTCAATTTTAAGCTCATACTTTATCTTTGTCCAGTAAAGGTTTAATATGAACCTGAGTATGAAAATGCCGCAAGACATGGTGGTGACTGCTGCAAACTCCTCTTGACTGGGCTTAAGTACTATGCTCGAATTGTCACGCGGAACACTTTATGGTTTCCAACTGAATAATTTTTGCACATGATTTAGTGAAAACTGTACAACTTTTATAATAGTTGACGTATGTTTCTGATTTTTTACTGAGCTTTTAACTTTTTTTGTTGTGTAGCATCATAGCATCGGTTCAACTGTCAGAGTAGAGAACCCGAATGATACATTGAATTGGATCGATCGAGGAATGTTTGGAGGTTATGTTAGCGCATTGGGTAGTACTGATGGGAACTACTTTCCTCTAGATGATGATCTTGCACCATTATGATGTCAACCAAGGTTCAAGTACTTTTGGGAAGCATACTATGTTGCAAGTGGAGCATATTCCTCGCTTTTGTGGAATCACTAACATGACGTTGTTGCATTTTGATGTTAGTCAAACGATGAAACCTATCTAACCATTTGTATTGGTGCATGCGTGTTGTGGTGCATGCTTGGGTGTTGATTTTTGGAATCCTGTTAGTGTGATGTCTAGGAAGGACGTGTTGGTGGAAATGTGCCTAAAATTGCACTTGATGGTCTATTACAAATACGTGATAAATTTGTTATGTTAGCTTCAGCATGAACTTTGTTTTGATTGGATAATGTTAATGTAGTGTGTTCTGATTGTTATTGGTTGTGTGGTCATGTGGATCAGGATTTGAATGCTATATTATTTATAAAAAAAGATTCAAGACCCTTAGTGTTCATGCCAAACTGTAGGGAACGAATATTGATTTAGCAATGAAAAAATAGTGTTCATATTAAAATGCCAAGCATAAGGAACGAACGTAGGGAACTCGTTGGATCCTTTCCCTAGCTGCCATAACCAAACCCTAGGGAAAGACACTTTCCACGTTGGACAGCAGCGCCATGTGGATAAGATTCCCCTACCGTGGAAAACCCTAGGTATGGATTCTTTCTCTAGGTACGTGATTTGTTCATAGAACTT